>JANRMJ010000054.1:16587008-16613124 GCA_025584955.1 Alethe diademata | reverse complement strand
GGCGCGGGGGCAGCGCGCGGGGCGGGGCGGGGCGGGCCCGCCTGCACGGCTGGCCCCGCTCCCCCCCCTCCTCCGCGGGAACCCGCGGGCTGAGCTGCGATAAGGCTTGTTTTTGGTGGCGTTTTGTGTCGTCTTAAAGTGACTAGCAGGACGTGTATCCCACGCCTGCCCGAGCTCCGGGGCCGCGGTGCTGTGGTTCGCGTTTCCCCGCGCGCACAGCGCAGAGGGTCGCGGTCGGGGCCGGGTAAAATGGCTGCCAGGGGAAGGTGCCGGCTCCAATGAAAGGGGAAGCGTTCATGGGGTGACTCCTGCAGCGCTTTATTGATTACGAAAGAGCTTGATTTTTTAAAGGGTAGAGACCCCGTTGGGGTGGGCAGGGCCGCGGCCCGGCGGGGGCGAGAGGGGACGGAGGGAGCGCTTTATTTTGCCCCGTCCCTGCCCCGTCCCTGCCCCGTCGTCAGCTGGCCGGGGCCTCGGGGCATCCTCCGTGTCGCTAAAAGCCGGGGGAGGACCGGCCTTGCCAGGGCTGTGTTTGCTCCTGGCTGCAGTGCAAGGGAAACACAAGGGGTTCAAAAACACGGAAGAACTTGTAAATGATCAATTGTTGCACTTCATTTGAAAGCGAGGATAAATGCTCCTTTTTCCTATGTTTGCAGTAATACATACATTTGACTATTTCAGCATATGTTTCAACGAGTTGTTTTGTTGTTTGTTTTTTTTTTTTGTTTTTGTTTTGTTTTTCTTTTTCCAGGAGTAGCTCTTATTAGAACTTTTAACATAGAGTTGTCTTAAAAATTTTGAATCTGCATACTTTTTTCTCAAACGTGTTGGTGAGGCATTAAAGAAAAAGGTCTCAAATATATTTGGGGAACACACCTTTATGTACGTTTATAAACATGTATATATTTACAATGTTGTTATGAGTCCCAGAGTTCAACAGAGGACGAAAGTCAGGGCAGAATCAAAATTCTGTGAGAAACTGAATTTCCACAGGTTCTATGTCTCCTGTGGATTTACTGCATTTGTGGCGTTTTGCAACATTTATATTGGCTTATATTGGGTGGGTCTACCCCACAAACATCCTCCTGCTTCCTGAGTCTCTATTCTCTTAAATTTTCCCCAGCCCTCCCTACGTGGTTAATGAGCATTGAGGCCTTGACTGCTGTGTTTGTTTCCTCCTGATATTCATAAAGTGCTCAGACATCCTCTGGCTTTCGAGTTTGGTAAAAAGCCTTGAGCTGTGGGAGCCATCTGACTCGGGAAACGATGGAGGGGGCTGGCACTAAGCTGCTGATGCTGCTGCTGCCAGACTGACTCAGATGATGTTCCCTGGAGGCCAGAAGAGATGAGCTGGAGCAGAGGGTAGCAGGGAAGACATGTCTGTGTCAGCCGTAGCTCATATCTGTGTCTGTGCCCTGCGTGCCAGCACGTTGATAGCCACGGGCACTGGGGTCCCCTTTGTGGGGAGCTGCGCAGCATTTTCTGTGAGAAAACCAGGGATGCTCTCCTGCTGCAGAGAGGAGAAGGCTACAGCTGCAGCACGCACTTTTCTCTGTTGCTAAGGGAACACGTATCACACCCACGCTGGCCTAGAAGCAAAACAGCGCGCATGGGAAATTTCATAGGGCCAGGAGCCTCGCGTGGGAGAGCACTGCTCTCTCAGGTGCTGCTGCCTCCTGTACTACCGAGCTGGGTCTCACAAATCCCTCACAGATAACTCTTCACGTGCAGTTTCCCTGATTGTGTTGGAGGTTGCTGTGCCATCCAGCTAGGTGTGCACCTGAAATACTTTGTCTTGTAATGCTGTGGCTTCTGCTGCTGAGAAATGTCTGTACTGCCTCTGCTTGCTGGTGGTTCTGGGCAGCAGGACTGTGCAGCACAAGGCAGTTCAGATGCCCACTGAAACAAAGGGTGGGCAGCTCTGCTTTCCGTTCTGAACCAGGAACACAGAGCAACCTCTGCTGTAATACAAGAGCTGCATGTTTTTAAGCACTTTTTAACATCATTCTTGCTTTGCTCAGCAGTGCATGCTGTAGAAGCTAACAGAGAAACACATCTCAGCAGCTGTGAAAAGCACATCCCCAATGCTAAACTGTCTTTAAGTCCAAGTGCTCCAAAAGTGAGAGGTCATATATTTCGAAAACTGCCTGAGCCTCTCATTTATGACTTCCAAGGCATACTTCTGGTCTTTAAATTAGGCAGCTTATTTTATTACCTCTACTAGGCATAGATCTGCCATTTTATACTGGTTTACAGCTCGTCGGAGTGCCATTGATCACCCTCTGGGGTCAGCAAGCTGCGACAGGCACGAGTCACATACAAAAGCCAATGAACAGGAGGCAGCGACTGCTGTGGCTGGCAGGAAACTGCTGCAGAGTGACATAAAAGCCTGAATGCCTAAAGCAAAGGGTGTCAGTAGCTGTGATTTGTCAAACCGACTGTGAGGGCTGTCTCCCTTGGCAAGAAATGCAGTGGCCAGGCCTCGACTCACTCACCACAGGTACCCTACCCTAACACAGAAACCACCCGCACCCAGAGCTCACAGGGCAGCAATGTGATGGGTATTCCTTTTTCTCCCTCAGGCACCACAAAGGATTCACAGAGGAGCCTTTTATCCCTCTCGCTTCTGATCTGGAAACCTAAGCGTGCCGAGGTTAAATGAACTGACTAAGGTTGCACAATTAGCCAGTGGCAGAGCTGAGAATAGACACCATCTCCATTTTTCCAGGCCTAACATCTAACTCCCAGGCCCTTCTTGGGGGCATAGGCAGGGCTAACAAAACTGTATATCACAACTCTATAGATTATGACATTTTTAGAACAGGCTCAACCCTGAACTTACTACAGTGAAAAAAAAAAAAAAAAAGAAAACAAAATGGAACCCAATAAAAACACGGGAAAAAAAATTAAAAATGAAAAGCAACAATATATTTTTTTAAAGAGTGTTCCTGCCTGGGTAAGAAGGTAAAAATGGAATTCAAGTGACATTTATAAATATTAATGGAATTCTAAGCACTACTACATTAAATAAGTTCCCAAGAGCCAAAGCCTGAATTAACTTTGAGTAATAGTTGCTGAAGACCTAGGCAAAAATAAAGCAATGCTGTGAAGAAATGTTAACCTTTCACAGATCTTTGGTGGGGCTAACATGCCGTCATTTGTCCTCCATTTCAAAACAAACTATTTTTAGGGAAACAGTGCTTCTTTCATGCTCCCAACCCTCCCCTTCTTCGCTTACTCTCTTTCTACTCTTGTGTGTACTTGAATGCATTTTTTTGCATTTTCCTTTCTTCAGCTGCTGCTATAGTAGCTGGGATTCATCAGGCAACTTAGTGGCATTAGTGACTTAGTGGGGGCATATGGGAGACAAGAAATCCTGTTCACTCTTGCTCAACAGCATGCACTCTGGGGAAGGTTCAGCTAACAGCCAGATAAGGCGGGGGTGAAACTCCAGCCTGTGAAACTCTCCTGCCATGAGGGCTTCTGAACGCAGATCTGTGTTCCAGGTCACTGAACCCCTGCTGCAGGCCACAGCTGAGACAGCTGGGTAGAGCAACCTGGGGGTTACCTGCAGCTGCCCTCCACTTACAGAAGACCTGGATCAGATTATTGACAAGCCAAGGGGAACTACATGTCACGGTAGCTAGGCAGTGAAGATGGTGATCTGCTTTCAGCTTGGGCATTCTGCTCCTTCCAAGAACGTCCTGTAATGCTGAAGCAGTACGTATCATTCCAGGGAAAGGTTCAGCTAAGTTACTTGGTTCTCAAGGGTTCTAGAAACCTCTTGCCATTTCAGGCAAGATTCACTCAGAGAGAGGGTCAATTCTTCTAAAATATTTAAGGAGAAATGGTCATAGCTTTGAAGCTGTTTAAAGACATGACTTCCCATGCAGTGCAAGTCAGAGTCCTTTTTGATGTCAGAGAGAATTAGGCTCTACCTGTCCTCAAATATCTGGCTCAGTCACCTAAATGCATTTACAAAGCTGGCATTAGCAGCTTTCATTAGTGGCTGGCAGGTCTCTGAGAACAGAGAAAACACTGTGCCCCACACTAGGAGTCTTTGTTAGCAGTGCACCCATTATGTTCAATTAGTCTCAGCATGGAGCATATGCTGACCGTGCCTTGCACTTTGCCTGTCTGTCCAGCCTGGGGGCGCTTACCAGCCCAGGCCAGCCCAGCCCAGCCCAGCCCAGCCCAGCCCAGCCACCACCCAGGTTCTGCAGCCTGCAAGTACAGGCCCAGGGCAACACAGTGCCACTGCCTGCATCAACACAGTGAGATCCCAGCCAGCAGAAGGAAGGGCTGTGCCTGCTGCCCCTCTCCACTGCAGCAGCCACAGCCACGGTGATGTCCCCTCTGAAATCACACCAATGGACAAGAACGGTATGTTTTGTGAGATGTCTGCAGAGACACCCATGCCCACTGACTCTCCAGTGCTGCAGACTGGCTGCCTGCCTGCCTTCAGCCAGGATGGGCTGAGGATCAGCTGAGGCCTCCCAGACTTCCTTGACATGGCACACTATCAGTGTGGTCTTGTGCTTTGTCCTCTCCCTTCTCCTCCTCCCTAGCCCCAACCCAGTCTGCTGCTGTCTTTCACAAAATCCATAGAAATAGAATTATCATGGAGATGTCTGCTTCTGGCAGTTTTTTTTTTTTTCCTTTGGAAATAATTATAATTGGCTGTGGCAGTTAAAAACTTATCGGTGTAGACAGATGACAGACAGTACAATCACATAAGCTTCCCTCTGAGAAAATAAAGCTAAAACCCATTTATCATCCTGGATGGAAACAAAAGGTCTTCCTTTGAAGAGCCAGGCTGTGAAAACACAAAGAGAAGACTGTTATGCCCATGAATTAAGTCTGTGGTAGGTAGCCAAGCACAAGCAGTCCATTTGCAGCATGATGGTACTATAGCAATTATAATATCACTGCTTTTATCTGTGGAATACCTAGATGGGGACATATCACCCCACTCAGAGGCAGTAACTGAGGTCCCAAGAGGATAATTAAGCCACAAGGACCTGAAGAGTGACTGCACCACAAACATAGAAAAATGTCAGCATATCCACGTAGCGTCTGTAAGGGCTATTTGCATGGGGATCCACTGCTGGACATGGATCACTTATTCCTGGAGTAAGTCATTAACTGCCCTCTTCCAGACAAAAGAAACATTTTGATTCCTAGGTATATATTTCCAAAGCACAATCTCCTGGAACCATCTTTCCTGTGGCAGCTCACATGCCATCCCCAGGAGGAATCCGTGCCATCTTCACTCAGCTTCCCAGCAGAACCCAGACAGGGACTGTGCAGCCTTTAGAATCACAGAATGATTTGGGTTGGAAGGGGCCTTAGAGGTCATCTAGTTCCAACTCCCACACACCCCTGCCAAACACAGGGACAGCTTCCACTAGACCATGTTGCTCAAAATCCCATCCAACCTGGCCTTCAACAGGAATGGTACATTCACAGCTTCTCTGGGCAGCCTGTTCCAGTGTCTCACCACCCTCAGAGTTAATAATTTCTTCCTAACATCTAATGTAAATCTCTCAGTTAAAGCCATTCCTCCTTGTCCTATCACTACCTGCCCTTGTCAGTAGTCCCTCTCCAGCTCTCTTGCAGGTCCCTTTTGTTAGTGCTTTAAGGGCTCCCTGGAGCCCTTATCTTTATATAGGCTGGACAATCTCAACACTCTCAGCCTTGTCCTCCCTCTATCTTGTTTCAGCAGCTCTCAGTCTCCAACTGGGCAGGACAATCCAGCCACCCTACACAAAGTCTCATTTTTTTCAGTAGTCATTTATTGCAAATTATTTTAATATCTGGCCCCTCTTTGGCCTGAATGGTTTTTCATAGCATGCAGGTTGGCATTCACTGATTTTCTTCTTAATGCATCCAAATTCATGTTGGGTGCAATTGGGGAGACAAGTGGGAGGGCTTCTCTCATTGCTAATTTAAAACAATTAAACAATTCATAAGAATTCCTGAGATGTTTTTAAGCAAATGAAATCTGGGTGAGGAGAATGGTTGTCTTGTGGAAGTTGCTGACTACCCAGTACATATGAACAGATGATAGCCTCAAATTCCATGAGACATGCTTGGATCTAATGGCATTTGCAGAAACACAAAGAAAAATATTGTTAGCATGCAACCAGTTGTTGTTCGGGAGAGGGATGAGACGGGAATAGAGAGGAGGGAGGATGGGAGAGATAAGGACAGAGAAATACCAGAAACAGAACTGCACAAAATGTTTTCTCTAAGTTTAGTTCTCAGGATTACAGACAGTCCACCAATAAATTCACTAATTGACAGGCCTCACATGCAGCCACATTAATGTCACAACTATGTCACTCGGCCAAGTGCTTAATTTCACAAACTTCTGCCTTTGAATGAAATTGTGGATGGTTTCCACTTTTTTTTTTTAAATATATATTTTTTAATAGTCTTCTTGGCTTACAATAGTTTTGCTGGTTAAATTTCCCCTTCCAGCTAAAAAAAGAAATTAGACTGATTTCTTTTGGCAGCTGTGAAATGGTTGCATATTGTGTATGTTTTCTTGATAAGCTTGCATGAAATGGAATTGGTTTTCTTTTGATGGATACACCCCTTTCAGCACAATGTCCCCACAAGATTAACAAGTGTTTAATTTTTTAGAGACTTTTTATATGCATGTAATGTCATGTATGCTACTTCTATAGAGCATTATGAGTACCACATGAAGCAGTTTGAACCGGGAGGCTGAACTGACTGAGGAATGTTTCCTCAGTGAGTGTGCAACATGATTCGTGACAATGTGTAGTTTCCTAGCCACAAAGTTTCAGTCGATGGCAAGACTACCTGAGATTTGGGCCAAATTCAGGCGCTGTAGAATATATGAATGGCTGTGCTGGGTCTGCCCTAAAAGCAGTTTGGCCCCATGTTCTATAATGACAGCACCCAGATGCGGGTGCCTGGGGACAAGAGCAAACATATACAATAGTCCTTACTTTCTTGGGTCCCCAGCCTCCAGTCTATTTTAGCTCAGACTCCCTGAGCTCCCATTTTCTGCATATATTAGAGCCCACAATGGAGAGAGAGAGGAGATGCAACTTCCACTGGAGATAACAGATATTACACTGAAAAGTACCATGGGTAAATGTGATTGCTCTGACTTCTTGTATGGTTATGAGCCTCAGCCTAACCTGTGCTTCAGTGCAATGCTATTATTAAGAATAAAATCAATGAATGACAAAGGAGATATTCCAAGACAACAGGAAAAAGGCCAAAATGAGTATAAAAGGGTAATAATATTACACAAGATCTTTATTATTATAATAGTTTGAGATAAAGTGGCTGGCATTCTGGCATTCTTTTCTACAATATTTAATTTAGCCATGAAGGTCTTTCAAAACTATATTAATGAAAGTCCAGAGGGGAGTGACCAGCAAGGAATCTATTCTGTCTTGAAAGTAAAAGCTTTTGAAAGGTGGAAGTAGGATCATTTAATCGTTTCTCTGACAGAACCTCTCAAGAATGAGTTCAAAGTAAGAAAAATTAAGTACTGGAATAATTAGCAGAGTATTTTAGTTATTATGTACTGTTTGCCTGTCTGCATGGTGAAACTCTTCAGTACTGGTGGGACCCAATAATGGCTAATGGAGAATCACAGACTGGCACTGCAGGTGGCAGCTAGACCAGCAGTGCAAGCTGGTTGTGCATTGCCAACAGAAAATTCCCCAAGGCCTTCCTTTCCCCTGTTTCCCATTCTTTGTCTTCTCAAGGGGCTGCTGAGCCAACTGCACAGGGTGGGTGGGCAGAGGGAGCTCCTACCAGACTAGTTTTCAGCTTGATCTGTGAGCTGTTCCTGCTCATCACACCGGTGTGCATTGGCAACTCCTGCAGGGAAGTGATAGAAACATGCAGGTGAGGAAACAAAAGGGGCAGCTGAACACACCCACAGCAGCTTCTCATTAGCTCAGCTCATCCCAGCAGGAAAGCTGGAGTCCCAGGGCCATGTTTGGTTTTTCCCACTGTAGCTGTCCAGCAGAGTGCTCCATCTCTGGACAGGCTTCATCCCAAGCCTGCCTGCACAGCCGGGCTGCCGAGGCTTTCAGAGCCAGTGTAGGCAGACCACAAGGCACTGCCATCTCCAGTTTGGTGGATCCCTGTGGGGCCAGGAGTCTTCCAGGCAGACTGGCCCAGGCCCAGGGCACACAGACATATGGCTGGTCTGTGGCTCTGGGGCAGGATGCCAGGGACAGGCAGTGCTCCAGCTGAACCCTAGCTGGAACTCTACTACTGGAGGCATTCTGGCCTCCTCATGTGGACATTTTTCCACCTGAATTTAGTTACTCGTGAGTATTTTCAACCAACTTGTCATCACAAGTCTTGAGTTTGGAGTAGGGACAAAGAAGAAACAAGGATGAAATTAATTTTCTGAGTTACATGAAGCAACTTTAAATTTAGCTTATGGCTTTCCTCAAGGAGCTGGTCTCCAACAGATGCTTTGAACTAAGTTTTATTTAGCTGTAACTGTCTTTAAACCTGCCTGAAGTGATAATTGTGAGTTCAGCCCTTTGACCAAATTTGAACTTGCAAACAGGAAAAAAAGGGAAGTGTTCAACAGGAACTCCACTGGAGATACCACTGGTCAACTGATAAAAACGGTAAAACAGCTTCAGTTTTGTTTCAAGTTTCCCTATTACTTGTGAAAATTATACCAAGCATGAAACATTAAATAATTAATCCTGTTTATCTACCAATTAGCAGCAGTTAAATGCAGCTTATCTCCATAGAGAAAGAAAAAAAAAAAAAAAGCAAAAGCAAAAACAGTGCCCTGGAAAAGGTTACTTTAAGAATTTCCCCCCCTTCTCCTCGAGGCTGTAGCCAAACAAGGCTTGTAGCTGTTACGGGTAGGGCCTTGCCTGTACTACTGCAAGAGTTTACACCATGCTTAACTGTTTCATTGTGGCTGCAGCAAATAATGCAGTATCTCCCTGCAGAACAGTGGGAACTGCTCCAGCTATTCAGAGACCAGAACTGGAAGAGCTACTAACAAAGGAGGTTTATGTGGAAACCAGCACTATTCCCGCATACTCAGCTCACTGGTTTCTGTCTTCCTCCTCCTCCCCCCTTCATCTTCTTCCGTTTAGAATTTCCTTTGCTTGTGTATCTGTTTCTGAAGTGGCTTAGACTCTTGTCCTCACCTAACCTTTTAACTCCCTCCTGTTTTTTTCCTGTCCTTATTTAATTTCTTCTTGTGGTTTTTGGACACCAAAGTTAGCAGTGGCAAACAGGTTTGTTTGTTTGTTTGTTTGTTTGAGGTGTTTGAGTGTGTGCATAGCTGGTGGGAATGTCCAGTGACTTGTATTAGCTTACATTAAAGCTGTAGAGAAGTTCCATTTCTTATCAGTCTGTTCTCCTCACCCTCAATACCTCTTTTTTACCTCTTTCAATGAGCTGCACCTTTTTCTTATTGTGTGCTTTTCTCTCACTTTTCACTCTCATAGCAAATATGCTCATTCCAGTGCTGTTTTCTTCCTTGCTGGCTTTTCTCTGCAAGTACAGAAATCTCTTCTGCCCCTCTGCATGACAGAAACATGCTCCTCCACCTACTGATGTTGCAGCCTTACCATTTCCTTTTTGGACTTGTTTCTCTGCATCAGCATGTCCAATTGTTTGTGTTCCCCAGCTTTTGTCTTCCAAGTCTGTAGTCCATGGGAATGGTGACTACTACCATGTCCTGAACTTTGCCTTTCTTCCCTCTGCATGCTGGTACTGTTGCAGATACCTGTAGGGTCTCAGTTACATTTTCAGCTCTCTCCAAGGCAGAGGGTGTAGGTTCTGCAAGTCAGGCTGGCCACTGAAAGCAACACCCTGCTTTGCCTGGAACAACTTTTTGTAGAAGTCCAGAGTCACTTCCTTCTGATAGGGTGACATGTATGCCTGGAAATATGACTTCTGGATAAGAGCAAGGTGTGGCTCAGTGATATAACTGCCCTGGCTAGTCATGTGCTAGGAACCATGAGCAACAGGAAAACTTAAACACTGTTGTTTCCTGCATGTCCTGGTAAGTGTAATTCAAAACAGTCACTCAAAATAGCAATTGTCACTTGAAAATATGACTCATTTTGACACTCTTGGATGTTTTAACTGTATACCATTTGTAGGGCTCTAATGACTCAGTGTGAAGATTTGCCTGAACAGCTTGTAAAAGGCAGGTCAGTGCTAGAATTAACCTGAGTCCACAGCAGCTCTTCTAGGGAGGTGGCCCTCAGTGAAAGGAGCTCCTGAGCACTGGCAGCTGTATTCCAACATAGAGTGAAAAGCACCAAGAAGAGCCTTCCAGTACTAACCTGACCAGGCACTGAAAACAGATGCCTTTTTGTCTGGCTTTTGTTTTGAAATGGCCAGTAAGAACAGATCAGCACTGGCACCATTGTCTGTAATAAATGTGTCTTAATGCAGTGGAAGACTGTGGTGTGTTGTAAACAATCATGGCACTGAGTAAAGCATAATCGATCACACAAGTGCCACAAAGGATACATTTGCCAAAGCATGGTTTAAAGATTGGGATCTGTATAATAGAGCTGGCACACTTAAGACACGGTGAAAAGGAGCTATCAGCATTTTCTGGAATGAAATATAGGATGGATTGTCATAAGAAGACTTAATAAATGCTCTACTGCTATTGCATTTTCTGCATCACAGTCAAGCTTTATCCACTGCTTGTCAGAAGGTCTCTCACACTGATGAACTGGTATTTTGTATTCTGAGTCTCTGAAAAATAAATGACATGTTTCATCTCAAATGCAGACTTAGTTACCGTTGAGCACTGAAAGATCTTTCTGTATGCCATGCATCTTTGCTCACTGCTATATTCTTCAAGCTTTATGTTGGGGTCACTGCTAACATCAGGAATGGCAAATTTGGGTGTTTAGAGACACAATATGTTGGCACAGGATAAAAATCTGGGTCCTGCAGGGAATATTACAGCCTTCTAGAAGATACATTGTCTGGCCATATCTTCTTCCATTTCTTCTTTTCTTCCACCACTGAACAGAACAACTGTTCTTCACAAATAAAAGCTTTGCTCCTCCTAGCCAAACCTTATGATGGTAAAGGTCAAGTTAAACTGCTTTGAAACTCTGGGTATCTATACAACTCTTTGTGGAGCAGATAAAAAGGAAGTTTTTTTGCAGAAGCAGGTGGCTTTGAAAGGTGCAACATAAAAAATGTCTGTCCACCAGACAAAGATAAATGATCCAGCCTAAATTCTGAGGCTTCAGGCATAAAGGTTATTGCATTTTGAAAAGAGAGAGGTGGTGAAGATCTGGAAAAACACAGGTGAGATAGGAAAGCCCATCGTTACTCAGAATGTTTAGCCTGACCCCAAAAACTAGTCGAGAGATCAATTTAAGAAGAATACTTGAATTTGTGAGCAGGTTCTGTGTTTCATTTTCTGCTGTTTATTTGATTCATTCTAGGCCAAAAGTTACCACTTGGCTTCTTCACCACTTCCTCCTCCCTCAGTTTAGAACAGTCAATGGAACGCTGAGTTTTGATTAGCTGCTTTTAGCAGAAGGGTGATGACAAGCACCATGGTGTTCACCTCCCCTCTGTATGTAGCTGTACTGGCAAATTCAGTCTGTCCAGCCTTCTACAGTCTCCTGCAAGAGAGAAGCACCGTAGAAGCTGTGGTTTCTCTGACAGGAAATGGGACCAGCTTCCTGCTTCTCATCTCCTGACACCCACACTGCATCGCTGTCAGCAGTGGCTGGTCAGAGGTGGCACTCTACAGAGACACACGAAGTAAGTGCCACCCAGCTTGGCAGATCTCAGTTGGACTGACCACATCCATTATATTCAGGTCATGTTGTCAAACTTCTCTGCACTTCAGAGAGATGCAGATCAACTAGAAGCAACAAATGGAATATACCTAAGCAAAGGCATGTTTTGAACATTGAAGCCAAGTTAGTATGGAAGAGCTTTTTAAAGGAAGTTCTTTCATTCTACCCACATGAATTTGTTACCTGTATTTCAATCCTGTTCACAACTAAGAGAAAACTGAACTGGCTTTTCTTCTTTAACACAGTTACCTGCAACTCCTTTTTTTGATAAGAGTTCTCACAAACCCCCACACACTAACAGGTATGTCCTTATTCAAACAAAAGTCAGCATACTGGACTACTTATAGAAGAAACCCTCCAAACCTGCCACACCTTGCCACACCTAGAATATACTCTTCTGTCCCAGGAAAATCTCAGAACAGTATTTTGTATTGTATTTGTACATTGTCAACATTATAAAGCTGAAGATGATGAAAATCTTCAGGAATGTTTTACTCGAGTTTACAGGCACTCTACAGAAGGCTGTAATGAAATGACTGCTGGACAAATTAGTACAAAATCAATGAATGACACTTCTAAGATCAGTTTTCATTATTTTTACTGTTGCAAGACAGCATGTGATAAACTTGGCAGAAATTGTTCCTGCCATCATACCAGGAACTTGTGTACCTCTTGTAACAAAGGAAATAATGTTCAACAGATGCTGTCAAACCTTTTGAAACCTTCCACATCATTTTTTCGGGACTAGTTTCCAGGAAAATTTGACAAACAGCCTCTCCCTTTTGGTCTATTGGCTTGTATCCTTTCCCAAATGTAGGGAAATGGAGGCAAAATGCCTTGCTGAAGAAGGATGGGGAGAACTCTCTAAAACCTTACAAGAGCGTCTGTGCCAAGATACAACAAGAAACTTCTGCCCTAAAACTAGAGGAGGGATGGGAAACTTTTTGTCCAGGGGATGTCTACACTACGCAGTTTAACTATTTGTTTTAGTATTGAATAACAGTAAGGTGTCATTTGAAATATCGTCATCCTTTGAAAACCACAGAAACAGGAAAATATTTTTGAATTAACAATTTCAATTAGTGTGTGTATCAAGAGGAATATTATTAGAAATAATTATTCTGTCCTTCTGACCTTAGAATATTCAACTTTATTGATTTTTACAACAAGATGCATGTGAGCATCTCAGCTACTTCTGGGATGGAGTAGTGAATTACAGCCAATCCTAACTACTAAGACCAGGAGTGAAAAAAGAACGGAGTAAAACTAGGCAGTAAGTGAAAGACTAGCATTATTCAAATCGTTACTTACTCTCAATAAAAAGCTCTCAACCCTGCTCATTCCAGTGTTGCGTGGGAATAATTGTGAAATGGTAGGGCTGTTACTAGGAGGCTGAAAGACAGACATTTCCAGCAACACCAAGCCCTGGAGCAACAGCTAAGTATTAGCTAATACACGAGAAAGTCCTGGTAATGGCATTTGCTGAATGAAAAATATATCGAAAGGAGGAAATGGCAGAAGAAAAGAACCTTTGCTATCTCCATGCCTGCTGTGGAAAGTCCCTATCTATGAGCAGTATTCAGGCAGAAAAGCCAGTACTCATACCCTCTGTTTACTTTAACGTCACAGGTACTGATTAACCTTTCCTGAGCTTTATTTGATGCCTTTGCCAGGTATCACCCAACTGTTTCCTAAAACACAAATCAATCTACAAGCAGTGGAAAGCAGGGAGGCAGCAGGAAGTAGGGCAGGGTTTTCACAGGCATGTTGTTGTGCTGCTGGTTCCAGCCCCGGGAGAGGCTGGCCTGTGCGCATGCACGTGCAGCTGCCTTGTGGGGTACACTGCAGCATTGACATCCCCGCGCGGGCACGCGGCCAGCGAGGCAGCACAGCCTCACCAACTCCTTCTTTTTCTAATTAACATTTGTCAAACTTGGACAGGAGCCCAGCATGCAAAATTTGGATGCAAAATTCAAAGAGCACAGAAGCTGGAAATGTTCACACACAGGCTCTTCATTTGTGCTTGGCTTTTTTTATAGGTCACGCACAGATGACTTACTTGCTCTTACTGTAACTTACAATTAGCAATACAGTGATTTTTTTTGTATGTTGTAGTGCACAGTAGAGCTGTACTAAAAAAAAAAAAAAAAGGCAAAGTTTAATAGTAGGTGGACATAAAGGTTTTCCGTTTTTCAAGAAAAAAATTTTCCCTGAAGTTCCTCTTTTGGGTAGATGAAGAGGGGAAGGCCTTTAACACCATCAGCAGACGGGAGTGAGAATAGTTTGACCAGATCTGTGAGTTGTTTGGTAACAGTCATTTCTCAAACTCATGTGAACTCATTCAGCTTCCTGCACAGCACTCTGCGATGTAAGTTCAAATGATTAATGTGTCTCAGTGCTGAAACAATGAATTCCTGGCCTATGATCGAAAGCCACATTTAAACTCTTGCGATTTCAGTGTTAAGTCACCAAGCCTAAAGGAGGTAGTCTGTGAGAGAAATAGATTAAAAGGTAAAAAAAGCACTCCTTTGCACATTTTATCAGCACAATTCATGCTATCTGCTGACATTAGAAGAGAATGGGGAGCGGGGTATTATATTTATTAAAGTAAAAGGGTAATGCATGTAATCAGTCTCAGATATCCTAAATGGCCTATAAACAGCACCTCTACTAGAGCACCTAGCACTAAGGCTATTTCCAGTTCCCAGCAGGCACTTACATCCTAGCCTACACAAAAGACAGGGAAATAAGACATTGGGTCATGTTATGAGGCTCAGAGGTATTTCAGAGCTGAAGAAAACCTAAGAAGTAATATGCTGCAAGTGCTCCTTTCCTGGAACTTTGAGGAGTACACGCAAGAGAGTGAGCTGGCTACTGCTGAGCCTTCCTCAAGGCCATTCCTCAATGTTTCCAAGAGCCAAGTGCCAGCTCATACCAGGGCCACATACAAGACTGAACTAGTGCAGTCCTCAGGGCAAGGACAAAATCCATGGGTTCTCTAACCCAGGCAAGCAAGGAAGCTCTTTCTCTCTGCACGATTTCTGGGTCTGTCTACGGGCCGCCTCTACTTGGCTTCTAGGTAAAATCTGACAGTGACACTTTGCTTCCACGCTGATGTGCCAGAGAACTGAAAATGTTGAGAGACCTTGGAAGAGGATAGCTGGATACAAAGGTTAACTGTTGTGAATAGTCCTTCTTTCCTAAATCCTCTCCAGATGAAAAGAGACTCTTTTTTAGAACAGCTTTAAGTGCATCCTACTAACTTAGGGACATCTTTGTTTTGTTGGTCTTCTGTTCTGACACTGCATAGATAATGAGCAGTGCAGGAAGTAACGTGAACCAAGTGATTTAATTTTAATGTGGCTTCTGCTTCCTGCACTGATTCAGCAGTGGAATAATTACACGGATCTTTGCTTCTCTAGAAGGGCCTTTTAGGCTGCTTATGACAAGCCTCACTGCTCCCCTCTGCTTTTAAGGAAGGTGGTGTGGCCACTTGCTGAATCAGTGAGGCTGCTTTCAAAGCAGGGTCAAGTGCTTTTACTGTCTCAAGGGGCAAATGCCACTTTTTCCCAGATGACAATTAAAGGCCATGTGTCACTCCTTGAGACAACAGAAATGTTCTACTTAAATGAAGGCAGTTCCAGACCGTACCATTAAAATAATGTAGATCAATTCCAGATGATTAGCACAATATTTAGAATTACTTTGGCACAAAGGAGGCTTTTCTTCTGGAGATTTTTGTCACATTAGAGGGTTTTTGGCCATGCTTGTCATAACAGATTCACTTCTAATAGCATAAAAGGCTCAGTTCATAAGGAAAGGTTTTGATTAATCATGTTTGTTATATTAGCATGAAGGAGGAGTTTTTTTGAGGAAAGCATTTACATAAACAGCATTTATACAACACAACATTGCAATCCAAAAGTGTCAGTGAGCTGCTCTGCAGGCAATGCAAAAGGGAGTTGCTTTATCTTAAGTAAAGCCACTGTTAAAGTAAATATGCAGTAGCAACAGCATCTAACAAAGGGAACATGAATAATAACTTTTCTAATTTCAGCTGAATGTGGGAGGATAGAGGTAGGCAGCAAAAGGAGCTGGAAACCAACTTACAGTGTGATTCATAGAGATTTTCAGCAGCAGCTTGCACAGGTAAATTGCAATAGTTGACATTTACAGATAGCTTTCACTTATTAAAATACAATAGGTTTAGGGCTTTTTCTTTTTGGCAAATGAAATACTGAAACACAACAAACTTACACTGGCTCATAGTACTGACTGTGTCAAGTACCTTGACTTTCAGACACAGAACTGATCCACTGATTCTGCAAAATACTGCTCACCTTTAAGTGAGAGAAATTAGTTGCCAGATGAATGACATAGCCTGCAGAAATTAGGTGAGGATTTTAATGCCACTGGAATTGTACTAACATCATTCATGGCTCATGACCAACCAGAACCAAAAGGATGTACCAGTACTTTAATAAGGTTATTTCTTTGCTCCATATTCCTTCATTACCACCAACATCTAGAATCACTCCCTACCTACACATTTACTAAGACAAAGCAAGCTCCCTGTTGCCATTACATTCCCAACCCCTTCCTCCTACATTTTTCTTCTCATTTTGTATTACTCAACTAGATTTGGCAACATTTTTCCTTCACAGAAATCAAAAGTGGGTGTTCTGACACAAGAACAGAAAACAAGAATAATCCACATTATGTCCACAGAGCTCTTCTAAATACTATAGTTGAAAGCAGCATTTGACCCAATGCTAATATAAAGTGATTCTGAAACAGTGATGGCACATGGAAAAAAATTAGAAAGCCAAGAGTAATTTCCAAACAATACTTCTCACTCTCTTTGGTCTTACATAGATTTTGATATTGTTGCTGCTGTTAGAGGAGTCTTCCAGCTGATATCAGTTTTGACCCAGCCTGTTAGAAAGTGTAATGCTGTATTATTTCAGTATCATCAAACACTTTATCTAAATGTATGTTAGTGGCAATGTCAGATGTTCTACCTTCATTTCAAGTCCTTTGCAAGCAATTTCCTTTCAGCACTGCAGAGTATCAAGATTACAGGCTGTCAGCATCATTCTACAGACTTTCACACTACGTTACATTTTCCAAAGAAATGGAGACATCTTCAGTAACAAGAATTTATTAGTATATTTGGAAGAAATATGCAGTAAATCTTAACAGCACAGAACTAAACATGGCTCCCTCTGGAGTCTAAAGTGTGCACATTATTTCTTTAAAAGTGCATCTTTTAACAAGCATCTTGTTCAAAAGGTACATGAAAAAAAAACATCCTCCTACCCCAACAAAAACAAAACCTCTGAACTCACAAAAAAGCAAATGGTAGAAAACTGCATTTTGGGCAAACCAAGTCCAACCAATTTTAATAGGCACCTACTGTGGCTTCTGGAATCACTGTTGCATGCATATCTCTAGTCATGTTGGATTTCTCTTTCAGCTTTGACTGGAGCAATGTGTGTTCCATCACACCAATCTGTATGTCCATCTGAATGGTTTCTTGCCTCAATTTTGTTAAGGCCTGTTTAATCTTCACAAGAGGAGCTGTCCAAAAAAAGACAAACAGTACAACTCTGTCAGCCACCTAACACAAAGGCATTGTTTGTTGTAATTCATTCCTTAAAATTGAAGAGTTGAATGAACAAAAGGGTGTTCTACTCTAAAGACATGATTGTACTGATACATAATTTTTAATATGCAAAACACTTTAAAGACAGAAATAGGCAATGACAATTTCGCTGTCTTCTTGACATCTAAGAGCTTCATAAAAATGTGCATCAACATTAAGACAGGTTTTTCAATGATGTGTTTTGCTCAACTGAAAGCCTTACCCCCATACCTGACTTGAGGTTTGCTAGAGAACTGAAGACACCTAAACAGGGTGTGAAAATCTTACCTGTGAAAAGCTATTAAAATGTTTTGTGCCCTAAATTTTGTTTCTAATCCCTCCCTTCCCACAGGGAAATAGAGCAAAGAGCAAAAATATGATTTTGCTTTTTGTAATTGCTCTTATTCTTATTTTAATGAAGTATGTATCATGAAACTGTCAGCATGAAAAAGGGTGTGTTGTCTGAAGCAAAAATGTACTTACCACCATCAGTCATACTGCTTCCTTTCTCTTCTGTTTCCTGCTTTACTTTCTCTAATGCTTCTGTAACCTTAAAATATTTTTTTCTTAATTAAACCAGATGAACATCGAATTTTAAAAAAGTCTCTGCTGAATAACTACTTTTATTAAAAAAATTAACTATCTTACTTTTTATATAAAGAAGAACAATTTTTCAAACATTCAGGAATTTTTAACTTAACTAAATTAATCTTGTAAAAAATTGCCGAAGAGGTGTAACAATTTGACCAAACACCATGGTGTGACTGAAAATGTATGCATCTCCAATAAATACAACAATGTGTTTCAATGTGACACTGGATGGGAGAACAAAGGAACCAATATCCCTACAGATCAAGATTCATCAAATAATCATGCTTGCTGCCCTTCTGATGCCCAAGCATCAGGACTTCAGCACGTTACACTGTAAACCTGAGAAACAGCACTGCAGCAAAAGAAGGTGCAGCAGTCCAGCCTGCTGGCACTGGCACAGGTACAGATATGTAAAATCCACATATGAAGAACAAAAGTGCATTTCAACACTATCTAGCAACCAGTTTGCCTTCGCAGGCAATGCAAAAAAGCAAATATATGATTCTAAATATAGCCAAGGTAATAATTCAGTATTCTTGTCTATAATGTTAAAATAGCCCTTCATTTCAGCAAAAAAACGAGTCACTGCTGCTTGTTATTATACATTATACTGCTGTATTACCTGCTGCAGCTGCACTTGGTGATCACAGTAGGTCCCTTCCAAGGTAACTATTCTATTCTGTTCTAAAACATCTCAAACTTGTACAATTTCTAACACATTCTTATTGTGTGACCTATTTTATGCAACTATTCCTGAGACTTTATTGTCTAATAAATAAAGTTGGTTTCTAAAACTCAAACAGAGCCATTTAAAAAATTTCTGAATTGGATAAAGAATTGAAGTATTTGGAAATTGGGCTGTAGTTCTAAATGAAATGCCATGAAACACTCAACTTGGGGAGGCAGTTAGGAGACAGGAGATGTTTATTAAAATTTGACAGAGCACCAATATAAAGGAAAAAGAAAATCCGCAACAGAAAACCAGATTTAGGTAATAAGATAATATGATGTATGGAAAAAATTACTATTTAGTCAAATATTGCTTTTAAGTGCCTGGAAGATAAAAATTTCAAATGGTTAATTTTAAGTAAAAAAAAAGAGTTAAGCTTTTCTTCATCCAAAGAATTTATGGGCATGATTTATTAATCCCCCATAATTCTAGGACACAGGTTATAAAAACGGAACATTTACCTTCATTTACAAACTGAGCTCCCATTTCATGAGTTAAAAATCAATGACAGCCTGGATTTAAAATTTAGGGACTGGACTAGATCACCTACCCCAAACAAAGAATAATCTTTAACATCAATCAAAAAGAACTGGTTTCATTAAACTGCAACCACTAAATGCCAACTCTCTGAAGACTGTTTTAAAATAAGATGTGTTTTACCTCAGAAAGCACTCTAATCCTTTCAGTTACTCCTCCACTTCCCTCCTGGTACTTCTCTTTAGCCTGGAAAGAAACATGTCTTTGCTGTAATGATAGAGTTGAAGAGATGTATGCAGATAGCTCAGAGAAAACTTCAAGACTTGCTCTCATGTGTTCCAATTCCAGAAACTCTCCCACAAAGCCCCAGTGAAGTTTACAAATGAGAACAGGCTTGAAACATCAGCCCCTGTAATGACTATCATTCAAAAATGTAAAGCAGTAAGTAGTCCAAATTCACACTTGATAAGAACTATGTTTTCTAATAATTTACATGAGGAAATAAACACAAAGAAAATCTGCCATAATGCAGAAAGGATTGAATACTGAAATTCAGAATAATACTTCATCAACAGTAAACTACTATATAGAAGATACCTTAACAACAAGGCAAACAAAGGTACAGAGATCAAATTTCTGTCAGCATTATTGTCACATTATTATGTCATTATTATGACCACAACTAGGAGGGCTTGCCAAAAGGGAGGCTGTAATGCCTCCTAAACAGGGGATCAAAAAGCTTCTCAGACAACACTCTATTGGCATAAAAACTAAATGAAGCAAAGAAGTAATCAGAGTGTTTTGTGCACATTAGCACCAGTGCTCAGTCTAAGGGATGAATGCTGGACTGAGACTGTAGTTTTTCCCCTCCTGACAGATGTGTGAACTTCACAGGGGAAGCAGAACTAGCAATTTACTAGCTGCTCAAGACTGGCAACAGCTATACATAATACTCGGGCAAAACCATCTATTTTCCCCTGCAGAACAGTTGAATAAAAATTGCTAGTTTAGCTTAGGAAGAACATAATTTGACAGCCAATCAACATTTCCCCTGCTTTATATCCAACAGCAGAATTCATAGATAGCTTACTCTGTGTCGTCTTTGCCTCTACCCTCATTTATAAGCAAGTTAATCCTGGAAAAGGCAACAACAAAAGATCAGCAATACCTCACTCAGCAAGGCTTGTGCTGAACGGTATTCTTGAACCAAGTGCTCCAACTGATTGTTGATGTACTTTTCCCTGCTATTGATCTTTTCCAGTGTTCTGCTGATTTCATTATGGAGCTTGTCAAGGTAGCCCTAGAAAATCACATTCTGTGGGTTGACAGTATACAGACAGTATGCAAAGAGTATCAAAATGCTGCTGTAGTTAAGAAAGGCTATGGAAGCCTACAGAGAGAGAAAAATAGTACAGAAATACTGTGTTTAGCCAACAAAAAATTATTCCCAATGTGTTCTGGTTTGCCCACCTCCTTTGCATGTATTTCTGTCTTTACTGCTTCATCACTCTCCCCTCCTCAATCAATTACAAATGTCAATGTCAGTAAGTTACTCTAGCAACAGTATTTGAGAGTATTTTGGGGATTTTAACAGCACCTTCAGACTGTATTTTTCTATTTTGTCCTCTCTAGTCAGGATGTACTTATGGTAATGCATTCATTACTGGACTCTGATAGCCCTGTTAATCCTCACACATACAATTCTGTCCACAAGGTATTTTGCCACCAGCACCATCCTTAATGATCATTGTCATATCTTTCCCTTTTTAATTTTACAGCAATAGCACAAATAAAATGATCAATAGCTCTTAACGCATATCAAATAAAAGAGAAAATAAAAATGGTGACGGATTAGTAAAATATTCTCTACATGCAAGACATACCCTAGTTTCTTTCAAAGAAGAATCAATTCCATCCTTATGCTGATGCATTTGATCTACATGAATCCTCCAATCCTAAAAAAGACATCACAAATTAAAACACAGGTAAGTACAAGTTTTATCCTTCTCTGATTACTAAACAACAGAAGGTATGCAAAGCAGGGTCAGTTCTCTTTTATACTATTGCCATGTATCATCCTGCCACTGTCATGTTCATAGCCAGGGGCACTGGCTCAATGTGACACAATTTATAAATCTCCTAAATGTCACATGTGACACTCAAATCCATAAACAAACACAGACATCCTTACTGATACCACAGTAGCTATGCTTTTTAGAGTCTCATCTTCATGGAACTATTTCTGCTAGAAAGCACTCTGGGCACAAATACTAAAAATATTGATTGTAGCTGCACTAGTTCAGCTTATTCTTATGCAAAATGAGTGCTTTTGATGCCCAACACCTACCAGTTCTGGTCTATTTGTTCTTTCCCTTCTATTTTAGTCCTTACTGTTACCAGGAAAAGAATGGAAAGAAATGAAAGAGGCAGAAATATCAAAACTTGGTTTTGATAATGGGATACAATTAGAAAGGGGAAAATTATTTCCAGCTTCAAGATCATAGGAAACATACATGGACTCAGGGGTGGGGGCTGAGAAAAGTGCTGTGAATTGGCACTGCACACCAGGTAATGAGCTGCTAGAGAAAATGTGCTTATGTTGTGTTTCAGGTTTGCAGGATTCATAAGCTCTTATTGGTCTGGTGACAATTGTTCACAATTTGCCAGACTTTGGAGTTTAAATAAAAACAACAGGCACACAACCCACCCCCCACCTCTGTTCAGGACTTTACAGTTAAGTTCTAGTTTCTAGTGCCATTGATTAAACCATTAATACTCTCCTGGTGCTACGTTTACATGCACAGCTTAGAAAACAGTATATGATGCTTTCTGGCAGAATGGAAAAAGGCCAAACGCTTCTCTCCAATTATTTCTGAAAAAAGCTAGAAAAAGAATAATCCCCTTTTCATGTTCATTTTGACATATTCCTTAAGGCCAAGAGATGGTGCATTAAGCTGGAAGCTAGTAAACCTCATATCCTACAGTGGCTTTAATTTTTCATGTATGCCTTTATTAAGTTTTAATTCCTCACTGTGAGACTCAAGCATCATGTTCTCTGCAACAGATGGGCTTACTGAGCATCACAGCAGAGTGGCTTGAGCCAGGCAATTCTTCACACACAAAAAATGCAGTATGGTGTAAGACAGACAAGCAGCTCAGCAGACAGTTGAAGGTTTCCCCTATTTTCGGCAAGATAATTATCTTTCATTGTATTCATGTATATGTATTGTATTGCTACATCAGTGCTGCAGATTGCTCCAACACCCCAACTACCTGGGTCACTGCAAATGAACAATTTCAATACTGCACTGAGCTGTGTGTGATACACAAGCTCCTAGAAAGAATGCTTATGGCAATGCCAGGAGCAGGTCCTAGGTTTGGACTTGCCAAAGGTGCCTACTTTTAAGCTGCTCATTCTAGACTCCTTGAAATAGACTATGGAGAGAAATACACAGTTCTAAGACCTTCACCCCAAGACAGTTATCACGACATGGTGAGCAAAAGCAGCTGAGAAAGTGTTCACTTCTTTTCAGTAAACATAAAGAAAGTTCAGGATGACTAGACTGGGGTACAGTTCACCAAGTGGAATTCCATACAATCAGCCTTTCATGTGATTGAGAAATGGAAGAGTTGAAAGGTAAGACCATCAGCTGTCTTCCGAGAAGATGTTTTAACAGTTGTTAAACTGATGATGTAATTTTTTAGAAGTGTGAATACATTGGAAATATCAGAGGACTGAAAAAAAATCCACTGAATAAATATATAGAAATAAGGTGCCTTGTAAGCAGCAGGAAAAAAAAAAAGTAATATTGAGAAGGCACCTTACTGAAAATTATTGCTTCTAGGGTCAAAGTAACTGACAAAGGTTCAGACAATTGAGAGCCCATTACTCACAGGTCTTTGCATGACCAAAGACAACAACTGCAAACAGAAAGTAAACAGCATTGACTGAAATCACATTTTAATCACCATGTGTACACAGACAAATCCATTCTTCCATACCTTATTGTCAGTCCTGACTGTGACTTTCAGCTGTGGAAGCACACGTTCCACTTCCAGATTCCACTCTGCTGCATCTGTTGTGGACTGTAAAATCTCTTCCTGCTTTGCAGTGTCATTCATGTTCTGTGTAAAAATCACAAAGTTTATACACAAAATGTCATTGTTATGCACAAATGAGAATGGATAGAAATCACTATAATGGCTTGCAGTGTTAATGTTAGAAAAATATTTATATCCAGAATGATCTAGACTACAGATTAAACAGATTTCTTTAATGGCTCTCTTTGGATTCATAAAGAATTAAAATAAGTATATCTTCTCATCATACTTAATTAAATGTATATACTAAGAAATTACAATACATTTCAGAAATGGTGTATGCATGTGGGGTTAAAAATATACTCATGAAACTAATACCATGTTTCTCTAGAAGTCTCTGCAAAAAAATTATTGCAAATGTTCCCAGGAGCCCTTCAGTGTTATCAGTTTAGAAACTGGCTGCACATTGTTCTTTCAAAATAATATTAATATATAATATCTGATTCATTTCAGATGGGGTGTTTTTTCAAGTAAAGATATACAAGGATTTCTAAACTTAATAAATGTAAAAATCTCTCAAGAGAGGACTGACGGGTAACAACTTACTGATCTGTACGTTTGTGCCTTTAAAACATTCAGGTCAATATAATTTTCTTCATTGTCTGACTCTTCTTCCTTAAAAGAAGTTTCAAAGTAAGACTTCAGTAAGTATTGCACAATATTTCCCCATAATTTTATTTTGCAGGACCACAAGCCAGAGAGTATTAAGTTCTATATTTCTGAATAAAACAAGACATGGAGAATTTATGATATGGAGCTTATGGAGAGACATAATACCTAGGACAAGCTAAAGATCAAAGCTACCCCACATTTCCTTCAGAGCGCCACAGTATCACAAAAATAAACCAACAACAAACAAACCCCAAACCCTAAACCTAAGGCCTCTGACATCAAATGGCCCATTATCAATTGTTGTATGGTAATTGTATTTTTTAATGTATTTCTTAAAGCTCTACCTCAAAAATGAAACCCCATCACAACAAAAACCAAACCACAACCAGACCTCAACACAGTTTTCAAGATGTTGTTTGCACTACATATTTGGAGTTACAGAATGATCTTCAGTGTGCAGAATAACACAGCTGAAATTGAGGCAATTGATGTTTTTCTTGCCCAGGAGACCACACACTCTGCTCACGTATTGTGTAACTGTTATAGTCTCAAAATTTCCTCCTTCCGTGACTACAATCAGCTGAGAGCCATCACCCATAAATAATGATGCTTTTTCTGTGCATTAACCTTCCTTTATCTATTCCATATTTCATTTGCCATTTTATCACCCCTACACCTTTATACACCTTGGCCCCCTCTTGACTGTCTTCCACCAAAATTTTTCCAAAATTTTCAAAGTGAAATTTTATCATCCACCTCCTTTCTAAACAAATTACAAAAGCTGCAATAACACAGGTCTTAGGGTAAAATCCTTCAAGACTCAGTGAAAACCTTGGAGTTTATTCCTCTTTCCTCTACTTTACGTTGTTTTAAGCTAACAGGGACCACTATTTTCTTCTGGCATGTTTGACCCCGAGACCCCTGAATACTTGCAAGAAATTAAGACTAGATTGAGACTATATTTTGCTAAATGGACAATACATATTTGTGCAGCATTTAAAAAAATCATACTGGCAGAACAAAAAGACTGGTTATCAGAACTGAGAAACCAAACTGTGCAGACTTCCTTGCACACCCAGCCTCACTGCCTACTGCTGACCACCTAATACAGGCTATCCCATTCCCCAAGATTTACAGAACTAGGCTTGTCTCAGCCTCATCATTTTTATTCAAAAGAATCAAAACCAAAGAACAATCAAGGAACCTCATCATTAGCATTTAATAACTGGAAAAACTGCTAAATTCAATTATGGATACAGCTAATATCAAGATACTGGCAGCAACAATGGACTGGGCAAAAAAAATTTACATTGGCATGTAATTAATTCCTGTAAAACCACTAGGGGCTCTAAAAAATGAGTATCCTTTCAGCATAAACTTCCTGGTAATGTAATACCTAATAAAGGAACAACAACTCGGCGGTTTTATTAACATACATACATTCCAAAAAACTAACAGAACACATTGGTTGTGAAAATCATGGCCTAGGACAATACCTGAGAGCAAACTCAGAGGTCTTTGAAGGATTTCAACTGTGCTTTAGTTAACTGTTTCATCCCCACTTCCCAATTTAAGCAGCTTAGACCTTCACAAGATACAGAAAAGAGCAGACAGCTGACTGTTTTCCCATATTAACCCTTTAGTTTAACATCAAGAGTAGATTTATCAGTAGAAAAGAAACAGTTCTCAATCTCTGTGCTTTTAATGCATAGTTAGATTCCACTGCACACAAGAACATACGCTCTGTCTCAAAGAATTAATCTTACCTAAAAAGCAACAAAAAACTCCTCAGAGAATCTAACAATGCAGGAATGGAGCTGCAGGAAAAATCCTGAACAGCTAATTGACAAGACTTCTTAAACAAAGCCAAACAAAATGAACAGCGAATAAAAACTTCCTCACAGTTGACTAATACTAATATAATCAAATAAACCTACTGCAACATCCTCTTCCAATCTACTAAGTGTTAATTCTGCATCATCTTCTGTTATTTCTTCTTCTTCTGGCTCTTCTGTTGGGTATGCTGGCCTGAAATTGATGCAAAGAACAGCAGAGCTTTTAAACACAAAAAATTGTAAATACCTCTGCAAACAAAACATTTCATGAGAAAAACAGATGATGTGGAAGATACCTAGACAG
>JANRMJ010000054.1:16576544-16586908 GCA_025584955.1 Alethe diademata | reverse complement strand
ACACTACAGAGTCATGTAGGAAGTAAATTCTGGGGTTTTTCTCTATTGATCTAAGCTCTTAAAATTCAAGTGTAAGTCACCACAGGTTTATTTTCAGCCTACAGTGGAATTTGCATACTAAAGAAAAGTAATAGTAAAATATTTCCAAGGTAGAAATTACTTTGTTATATCCATTTCAAAACCCATCAGAGGAAAACAATAAAAAAAAAGAACACTTTTAAAGACATTTTCATATACTTGAAATTATCTGTCATCTAGTTTGTCCTAAGACTTCTTTCAGATTAAATAAAATGAGTCTACTTGTAATATGATTATACTGTTCACAACTCCAGGAATTTATTATTGATTGATAGAACCTAAAAGGATATTAAATGCTTCAACTCAAATATCAGATTAACAAGGAGTTATGTGTAGGGAAATAACAAAAAAAAAAAAAGTCATCAGTTAAATCTTAATTAGCTAAGTCTATAATGGTCCAAACTCAGCCTTGCTGGTAACAGGCCAGTTGTGTGAAATTGCATTAGGAATTAACTGGTTGCCCTGGTTCAAGCCTAGCTGAATTTTCCAGCTCATGAAATGTCAAGTAAAACATTTCAGAGCTTTCAGTCATTCCTATGCTTTATTTTACCACTACAACTTACATTTGTTTGCTGGAAAATAATGCATAAGGGAGAATGCTTAGAGGTGTACTGTACCTTTTCCAGCTAAACCCAGTGTGTTTCAAGGCTTCTTCAGCTAAACAATCAAGAACATAGCACACTTGCTCTCCACAGCCTGACTTTAATTTTGAGGGAGGAAAATCCACAGGCCTTCCCTAAAATAAAGAGACAGGCTGTTTACTAATGGCCTAACAACCCAAATTTCCTTGTAGGGAGGTAAGTTTCTGTACACTAAAAATAAAGTGTCCCTTGTGTATGAAAATTTTATTATTGACAATTTTCATTCTTCCCCTATGCAGCCCCAGAAGGAAAAGCAGACAA
Organism: Alethe diademata; assembly: GCA_025584955.1. Taxonomy (NCBI): domain Eukaryota; kingdom Metazoa; phylum Chordata; class Aves; order Passeriformes; family Muscicapidae; genus Alethe; species Alethe diademata. The sequence continues at coordinate 16,585,928 of JANRMJ010000054.1, read as the reverse complement.
AGCCAAGGAACAGATGCAGTGTAGAAATCTCTAAGCACGTGGTAAGAGGATACTCCCAGGGAGCAGAAGAAGCAGAAGCCACAAGTGACAATGCAAGGTAAGAACAGCTATAGAGAAACTCAAGTACTGAGACTTAACTACCAACTTTTCAACAGTGCCCTGTTTGCTCCAGATCTTATTTATAAAATGTTTTAATTTATTGCTGTCATGCAGAATAAACATATTAGTTTGTTATGGTTTAACTCCTTTAGAGAACAGCATCCTTAACATTATTCACAGCTGTGCCAGAGTATAATCTTCCATAAGATCGTATTTCTTGTCAGTTGATATATTCTCCTGACCTTTGGGGGTTTTTTTCCTTCTTTTTTTTTTAATTTAAAAAGAAAAAAAAAACTCAGTAGTCTCTGGCAGTTTGTACAACCTTTTACTCCTTAACAAAATATATATATATATATATATATATATGAAAGAAAACATAGATACTAAATTCTAAACCATTTCCTACACTACAAATTAAGTCATTGGTTTTGGCAGGAGTAGGATCACAAACCGTGTAAACCTTCCAGATCAAATCTCTGAAAATTATGCTACTATAAATGAGCAACATATGTGGCACTGCAAAAGGTAAGCCTAGTTTAATCCATTTTACAGACTGTAGAACAAAACTAACTGGAATCACTTATAAAACCATTTTTGTAGTGCTAAAAAAATTAGCAAGTAGGTACAGCCTAAACTTCCAATTAACTAAGTAACACAGTACAAACAGCTAGGAAAGGTCCTTGGGAGCAGCAGGAGAGCAGGGTGTGGCTGCTGTTATTCCTGAAGGGAATGCAGGTGCTTGCCCGTGTGGCACTCACAAAGGACCGCAGCTCCGCGAGCACCTTTGAAATCACGGCGTTGGGGTCGTCGCACTCCTGCGGCTGCTCGAAGGGATGTCCCGCCTTGCTGATCAGCCACGCGGCGAGCGTGCAGAACATGAAGAACTGCTCACCGGGGTTGGTGGGCAGTGCAAAGTAGTGCCTGTTCAAAAAGGGGACACACGGTGCATATTGTGAGCTTCTGGAGCTCTTACAACTTTATAGGTAAGCAGAGGCTATAGAGCAGTTTCTTTACCCAGTTTTCTCAATGAGCAACTCATCTGAATGAAATTCAGGATGCCTAGTTTCACACATAACCGCAGCAGAGCAAGTTTTCTACACTCAGCTGGCTTATTTCCAGCTTTGAGTAAGTTTTTAGTCAACACCAGACTTGGCTGCCAAGTTCCCCAAATCACCTCCCCTTCACACTTTCCTCAAGAGATGCAAGAGGATGGTAGTCCTACATCCACAAATTCAGCTCAGATCAGGAGCATGTTTTGAAGTGATCCTCCACCTTACGTTCTCTGTGCTTTCAATGAAAACTGGATCTGATTTGGACCACACCAAATTCATATATATAGACCTAAAAAGAATTCAGTCCATGAAACCAGACCACAGTCAGTTATTCCCATCAAAGTACAAATTACATGCACACTGGATACTGGGAACCAAATGCTTCCCTGTACCAACACAGCTGCTCACTAAGGTGCACAAAGGTTTGCTGCCCTGCTCCAAACATTCCAATGGTTCAAGAGCAGGCTAAAACTTACCAACTTACAGCCACTGTGCTCACACTTGAGCCTCCTTCTCAAAAAGGGAATAACTTGGACTCCCTTATCACACTGTTGCTTATAAAAAGCTTAATTCTATAACCCTTAACTTTCCACCCTGCTGTAGAGCCTGGTTGAAATGGACAGACAGGTTTAAAAGTTATTCGGGCAGATGGATACTGGGAGCACATTGGTCCTGTTTCTCAGGCTTCCTGTCTCCCACCATAATTTTTTAAAAAGACATAAAAACCATAACATATGAAACAAATATGTACTGGATACAAAACCCCAGCCTTACCAACAACGGGTCCAAGACCCTCTTTGTAAAGGGTTAAAGGGTCAAAAAATATACACGCCCCACGAACAGCTATTCTGAATTCAAGACACTTGGAGTTACTTAGAATAACTTAGCATTTAGGCAGAGCTATTTCCTGAGGAATAGGTAGAATTATTTCTTGCACAGGTGCAGATATCCATTACCTGCTCGGGGCAGAGATGGTTAAGGGACTATTTACTTATCGCATCTCAGCCTTTCGCCCTTTGAAAGCTTCCAGCTCCCACAGGAAGCTTTGCAATGGCTGGTTTTCCTTTGGGCCAGGCATGCTGCCATGCCGATGCCATCCTGCTAGGCTCGGAAGCCGCAGGCATTCCTTCGCCGGGATTTCCTCCCCCCGCCCGCGGCCACGCTGGCGCCCTCCCGTCAGGGCCAGGAGGAGCCGCGGGCCAGCAGCACCTGGAGAGAGGCCGCATGTTGTGGCGCCGCAGCGCCTCCTCCTCGTAGCTCAGCAGCTTTAGCTTGTCCAGCAGGTCCTCCATGAGCACGAACATGTGAAAAGCCGCGCCGGGGCCGCGCTCCGCCGGCCCTTCCTCGGCTCGCTCCCCGCGCCGCCCCACAGCGCTGTCCTCCGCCATCTTTGGTAGCCATAGCGACAGGGGCGGGCTCGGGGCGGTCCCACCGACACGCGAGCCGTGTTTGCACCTACCCACCTAATCAGCGGTTTAGGGAGTTTACTAACTTCTGCATTTTCCTCCCTTTCCCGCAGACAGACCTCGGGACGCCTCTCCCTGTGCCGGTCCGGAGCGGGCGGCGGCTGCAGCTCCCGGGCGGAGATGCGGAGAAGTGAGTGTGGGCAGCCGAGCGCTGTGGCATTGGGCACGGGGACCCGCCGGAAGGGCCGTGGGGCGGGCTGGGGAAGGCAGCGGCGGGGAAAGCTCCGTGTCCGGCTGGGATTGCGCTTGGCCCTGGTGAGGCACTCGAGGGTCGTGTCCAGCTCTGGACACCTCACCACCAGACAGGCTTTGAGGTGCTGCAGCGTGTCCAGAGAAGGGCGACGGAGCTGGTGAAGGGCAGTTCCCATGAGGAGCCCCTCAGGAAAGACTTTACCACTTTACCACTCTTTATAGCTGAAAGGAAGTTCTAGCAGGTGGGGGTCGGTCTATTCTCTCAGTTAACTAGTAACAGGGCTTGAGGGCATAGGCTCAAGCTGTGCCAGGGCACATTTGGATGGGATTCTGGGAGGAATTTCCTTATTGAAGGGGTTTTCAAGAATTGCAATGAGCTGCCCGGGGACATCATCATCCCTGAAAGTGTTCAACAAACGACTGGATGTGTCACTTAATGCCGTGGTCCAGCTGAGAAATTCATTCATTCAGAGGTTGGACTCGATGGTCTCAGAGGCCTTTTCCAACCGAAATGATTCCGTGAATGCAAGACAGACCTCACCTTTGTACTTCTAGCACAGGTCATTCAGGGGAGACACTCCTTCTTGCCACTTCTTCCTGCATTTTGTTTGTCTTCCCGAAAATACTTGAGTCATTCTGTTCTGCTGGAAACCAGATGGCACGCACAAACCTTGAATTGTCCAGGAGAGAATAAGTCACTGTTAAAACATTGTTAAAATAATTACCTAACCTTGCAGGCAGCCCTGGGCGCTAATTCTCGTTTCAGGTGACCAGCCTTTCGCGAAGAGTCTCATGGTTATTTTTACCTTACGTTCTTGTTCTGCTGAGCCGCAGAGATCTGAGCCCGCTCCCCGTGCCAGGTTCCTGCGCTCTGTCCCGTACGAGAATTGCCGCTTTCCCAGCGCTATCGTGACTGGTTTAAACCATATATTTAAATCGTATTGCTCACTCATTTCCTCTCTTACAGCCTGCAGGAGTTTTGGGCGTGCCAGGCAAAGGAAATGGTTAAGAGAAAAGGTTTTTTGAGCCCGAAGAAAGGAACGCAAAAGGTGTGAAATTTTCGCGTGTGCTGGATCGTAGATCTATGTCACTGTATGTAGCAACAGCTTCTTCTCTTCGTGGGAGGGCACGAAGTTGCATGTTAGTTACTTGGGCACTGTGCCATGCGGGAGGGACGCTCAGGGCGCAACTGGAGAGGCAAAGATCACCCGGGAGAGAAATTGTGGAACTTTCTTCCACTGGGAGCATTTCTCAACGACTGAAGTATGAAGTTAGCATTTAGGTTGTAAGGGTTTCATTGTGGGGAATCAGACAATTACTTCTCTCTTTCACTACAGGAATCCTCTGAAGATTCAGTGAGGAAATTCTAGAAAGACGGTATCATTGTGGCAGATAGGACATTTTAGCAGGATGTGATTAACGTGTGTTTTTGAGAATTTTACATGTTTGTTTTTCTTGTTTGCTTGTTGGTAAAAATTAAAACCTGGTATGTCCCAGTCCTCATAAGTGTGGGTATGCTTGAAATGTGTTGTTCTTAAGTTGCATTGAAAAGGAATTAATCAGAATCCTTTGTACTAAGAAGTAAATAAATTTTATTTGAAAGGAGGAATACTTCAATATGCATATCTGTTCTCAAAGAGGTCACAGACGAAAGTACACTGAGCAGCCACCAATCCTGATGGCTGTTTGCTGCAAGTGTGCTGTGATCAGGTTTCAACATGAATGTAGAGCTCAAAGATGAGGAAATACTTTGCTTCAGTTTGGTCACTGATTAACAAGAAAAAGAAAACGTGTTCTTTTCCCATAGGGACCAAAGAAAATGCAGCATTCTCCTTACCATTATTTGAGCTGTTCAGAATGTCTTTGGAGATGCATTTTAGCACCTTGTCTTGCTCTCAGAAACCCTGGCTGAGCTGCTTTCCAGTTGAGCTCGTGGTGATTCTGTATGAAATAGTTCTCCTGAAAACTAGAGCATCAGTAACTAACATGACTACAGTGATCTTAATTCTAATTGTGCACTGTCTTTATATATAATTCCATATTGATATTTCACTACAAAGCCTTACGGCATGATTTCTTGGTTGTGCCACTTATATCTGTGACAAACAGGAAAACCATGTTTGTTCAGTACTTTGCAGTGTGACTCTAATTATCAGCATACACACACTTTAATCCTGTAAGACCCCAGAACTTGCTGAAAAGACTGGCCAGAACCCACACTCCTCAGATTTTTCTGCAGACCAGCACACATTTTTCTCTAATGGGAAGATCCAAAGCTAAGGTTTGTGCTGAACATGAAAATTTTCAGCCAAGTAGTAGTAGCTGTGTATTTTGGAGCAGGGTTATGTGGCACAGCTAGAAGGTGGGAGGCAGTGTGCACTGTCCATGCAGCCCCCAAAGGCATCACAGAGGTACCACTGGAACTATATTACTCTCAGAGCATCACTGACAGTGAAAGGTGGCTGTCAATTAAATACGGCAGATCCCTCACTAAGGGAAATACAGATTTGATTGCAGTTTCTGAAATTCAAGCATCAAGCACAGTATATTGTGTTGATCAAGTTGGAAGTGATAGGTAAATAAGCAAAAAATCCAATAAAACATCATGTACCCCACTTGCCAATGCAAGGGGTAAAGAAGGTAGATACTGGCAACTGTTGCTGACGTGGAACAAAATTATCATAAGTGTTTATTTTACCATTGCATCTAGTTCTGTCTCAGATTTATTGTTTTGGTGCCTCTGTTCTTTTTTCTTTTATTCTGTTTTTTTTCTCCTAAAAGAATAGTGAGAATACATAAAACAATCACACTAAGTTTTCAGAAGAAATATTACTCAAAAATCTTTGGGATTTAGGGTTCACATCCACCACAGACACAGTCTCACACACCAGTCAAAATTATTCATAATACTAAAAAGTCTGGCTAGCAAGCCTGCTAAACCCATGTCTTATGTCAGTTAGAAATGGTACCTATATCTGCCTTTTGGGGAGAAAAAAAAGGAGTAGGGAAAATCCTTTAAAGTCTTTTCAAGTTACTTGATTCATGAGGTAATTTCTCCACTGGGATATGCTGTATTTTAGGATAGTAAGACTGCATTCTTCCTCCACTCAGGTAATAGTAACAGTAAGGTTATTCTTTTTCTGTTATAAATGAGAGGTTCCAGTTCATTGCTGTCTGACAAAATAGAAGATCTGGTGAGAGAGTCTCCTCCTCCTTTGCATTCCTACCCTAGATTTCCATGCACATGTTTTTGAAAGTGTAAAACGTGTGAAAGGTTCCCTATATCTGCAGTATTTGCAAATGCAGTCAAATTTGCCACCCCAGAAAGTCAAATGTTGCAGTAATCAGAAAAATATTTTAAGAAGTAAAGAAAATCAGGCATGACAAGGGACATCCTTTTACAAATTTTACTTGACAAGTTTTCCTTGGTGTCCTGTTCAGGAATGATGAAGATTTGTATTCCCTAGCCTTGTAACAACACTGAGAGTAAGCACTTGCTATGAATTAAAATTGAAGTATCAATCTGCAAGGGCTACAAGGTAATGAGAGAACCTCCACCATTATGTAATGCATAGGATCTTACAATAAATGACTTTAAAGGCCAAAATCTGAACCAAGTCTGTTGCAAACAAAAAAAACCCCAAGCTGTAGAAAGGAAATTGTATAATATGGGCGTGTCTTTGATCTGCATTTAAACAGGTTTTCTCCCCTGCTTTTATTTTACCAGTTTGACATGAATCTACGAACCTATGAAGAAACAAAAGGACAGAACATACCAGCTGTTGTCATCTGTTTATTTCTCATCAATGCTACACTTTGGGGTAGGTTTTCATTATTATGAAAAATTATAAAGAAGACCATTTTTATTATTTTTTATTAAGGAGAGTTAATTAATTCAAACACTGGTTATTAATGGTGAAGAATTGATTTTGGGTAATGTAAAACACTTCTGAAGAAGAAGACTGTTTGTCTGGTGGCTGCTTGAATGGCTGTGGCCATTGGGCATGTTGAGCCCCCAGACTGTTTCCTGCCAATGTTTCTGCCCCACAGCTCAGTAGGGAGTGCTTTTCAGTTCAGACTGAAATGGTTTGTAGCAAATTGGCTGACTTAGCATTGAGAAGACTAAGGAAAAGTCATTTGGATTGTTCTGCCAGATGAGCTGGAGAGGGCATCAGAATGTCTGAGAAGGCAGCTGCCCCTGGGCACTCACAAACTCTACCCATCTAACAGGCTGCCTGACCTTGTCCAAGAAGGTCCACGTTATGGACCACCCAGCAAAGCCTAAGTTAAATATTGACAGAAATGAGATGCTACCACTTGTGTGAATTGGTGGAATGCACACCTTAATTATCTCAAGGGGCTGGCACAGAGCTGTCTGTGGTGGCAAAGCTGTTTCAAGAAGTTCTGTCCTTCCCATCAGTTGCAGTGCCATGTCTTTTTTTCCTGTGCAAACTGCTTGGCACTGTGTGAGGGTGGTTGGTAACGTGGGGCATTGCAGCATGGCACTGTGAAAGTTTGAACATTTAGGAAGCTGCAGCTCAAAAGGCTTTTAAAGTCTAAGGTGGACAAGATGTGGTTCAAGGTGTGGAAACACATGTGAAGCTCAGGTGGTAAGGTGGCAGTGTGCTGATGTGGATATGTAGGTGCTTACTTGGGATCTCTATGTAAACTGATTAGAAGTTCAAAGAGCAGAGCTCTGTGTTGTTATCCTGATTAAACTGAATGGACACCCTTGCTGTCCCAAGAGACTCATGTGACAGAATTGCCATGAAAGACATATTGGCACACCTGCAAGAGCATTTTTTTGTCAGGGATAAAGAAGGGCGGAAATATACTTGTAGACTTGATTAAATTTATTCATTTGTGCTTATGGGCTTTAGGTTTTACGGAACAGGTAGAAGTAACAGGGCTGTTTTCCAAGGATTGCATCCTGCCTTGTACTTTCCCACCTGGGCATGATGAAGTAATTCACTGGAGCAAAGAGAACAAAATAGTGCACAGTTACTACCGACAGAAGGATCAGCTGGAAGAACAAGATCCACATTACAGAGCCAGAACACACCTTTTCCATGAGAACATCCCTAGGGGAAATGCCTCCTTGAAACTTAGTAACCTGACCGTGACTGACGAGGGCTCTTACACCTGCTATGTGGGAACAACACAAGATCGAAGAGAAGTGGAAGTGCTGCTACACCTAAGAGGTCAGTAAGGCATCAAAAACCCTTGGTTTGCACCACTGCAAATGGGATGGCACCAACAGATTTCTGTGTGTTGTTTCTCCCATGGAATCAAAATCCTTCAATCCTGCAGAGCACTTTTTGGGCCTGATGGTGTTATGAAGCATTTTTTTTCTCTGGTGAAAGATTGTAACATGGATTGGAAAATTTTAGTGCAGCACTTGTTTTCATAACCTACTGCATCCTGATTTCTAAGGCGTAATTACATGGTGCACATAATGTGGCTTCTTAGAACAATACAAATCTTGGCATTGCAAGTAGCTTTGCTTTCTTCTGAAATCAAACATAGATTGTTTTGTTCTCAGCTATATTTATTCTCCTCAATGGTATTTCAAAAGAGCAATCACTTCCAGTTGAAAACTATTTTGTAAGTAGTAGGATTTTTTTTTAAATTTATTTATTTTTTTAATCTACAGCTCCTTCTTCTTATGCACTGGAATACCAAAAGACAAACACAGAAAGGAGACTGAAGTGCTATGCCTTTCTCACTTATCCAGCACCAAATATATCTTGGGTACAAGGCAATGTATCCACCCAAGAGATAGATTGGGAAGAAACCAGGATTGGAGCTCTCTATTCTATCAGAAGTGACAAGGACATTATAAACACAACAGATACTTACTACTGTCATATTCATTTCCATCATGATGTGTGGGCTGCTGAATGGAAGATGATGCAAGGTAGGAATGAAATCTCTTCCTGCATTGCTGCTGAATTTCACAGCTGGCTTCAGAGTCAAACTAAAGACAGTCTTTCTGCAGTGAGGCAGCATGGATATGGGACAGTGCAAAAGGATATACCTTTCTCTTTGAAATGCATTTGTTAGGATTACAAGGCAGCATTACAAGTTACTTCCAAGAAGTATGAATGAGAGGGGCTAGCTCACCCTTCTGTAAGTTACCTTTCCTCTTATATCTTTTCTGTATCAGTTTCAGATTTTAAGAGGTGCTTAATAAACAAACTTTACTCTCTACCAATAGAAGAATTTTGACTATTGGACAGAATACATGGAAACCTTAGAGAAATATGCAAGTTCTGTGAGGGAGGTGAAAGTTTGCTTGCTGCTTTAGCTGTGTATGATCTTCACTCTATCCATTTTCCATCTTTTGCCAGACTTTTATTGGCACTGTTTGATCCTTTCATTGTACTTCTCTTCACATACATCCTCAAGTACCAGTCTGAGTGCTGGGATGCATGGGAATGGAGAGCAGCAAACAGTTTGTATTTTAGTGAACAGCAGCTCATTTTGTTAGTTAAGGAAAAGCAGGACTATGAAATTTCAACTCTGGTGTGTCTTCCTCCTGAATTTCATTGGAAATTCAATTCAAGTAAATATCT
>JANRMJ010000054.1:16545380-16567797 GCA_025584955.1 Alethe diademata | reverse complement strand
AGAGTGGGGGGGACTCACGGCAGTTGGCGCCCAACGTGGGGCTTCCCACGAGGTGAGACCCCACACAGTGATTGTGACAAGGCACCTCACAAACGGTTAAACCCTCTGCCAGCCCACATTTTACCTCACTGGCAGAAACTCAGCAGTTAAAGGACTTGCCCATTTATGCCGGTAAATCAGATCCTGAGCTACAGTAATGATGATGAGTCACATCTAGCTCGCAGTAGGTTGCTCTGCAAGTTCTAGTTCAAGACATACGGGTCCGGTGCCTTGACCTTATGTTCACATTGTGTTTGACATTCAGCTGAAGTACATATGAGGAGTTACATGCTAGTAGGAGCAACAGCAACAAATTCTCATTTTAAGACCTCCATGACTGAGTAATTTCTTTCTAGAAGTGTTAGGGCAGGGTTTCAATACAGCAGTGTGTAGAACTGCTGTAGAACTGCCTGTTTATGTTTATTGGAAGCAGTCTTTTTTATTAAAAGATTATTTTCACTTTACATCCAAGTTATTCAAATATACTTTATTAACAAAAAAAAAAGGTGGAGCTGTTATTTTTGGGTCCAGACTTTGTGTTTGGACTGTGCTGAATTTCTCTAGCTTTTTAATTTCTGTTGAAAGTTTCCTGTGTGTTTTAACCTTTTCTCTAAATTTCAAATCCATGCTTATCACTGCTGAGCTCCTCTCCAGCACCTACCCTCACCTCCATGGTTTGGAACAATATTATTTGCTTAAAACAAAACACCAGAGCCTTTCTGCCTTGCCTGAAACCACTACCATTCTGTGGTCATTTGTCCTACTACTGGGAGGTGACCATCCTGAGGGGAAAAAAGCAACTGTCTGGGAGGCTGTGGAGATGTACCACTTTGTATCTCAAAGAGGAGCTTCAGCTACCCATGAAAAGTTTCTGCAAGGTCTTTCAGTGAAGCACAAAGAGAAACTTGTCCTAAGATATACGACAAAATAGCAAGCTAACCTGAAGCTCCTTGATCTTCTTCTGCAGCTGCATCACTATAGCTTGTTCATCTTCTATCTTGGAATTCAGCTGGCTCATTTCAAATTCTTTCCTGGCACACAAAGGAAAATCCTGCTGTGACAATTTGCCTTGAAGTTTCAAGTTAGGATTTTGTAATTTTTAAAGAGTTGTTCAACAAAACTTCTAGCATCTCTAAAAATGAGAACAATTGTCATGTATTGCAATTTACATGAAAACACATTTTCCTCTGAGCAGCAGTTTCCAAGTCAAGTCTCTGCATGCATTTGTGCAATCATATTTCTGGTTCTTTGTATCATACAAAAACAATGCTATTTTAAGATTCAATGGAAAAACATATTTAACAGTCAGGTCTCCTAAAAACGCCACCACAGCTAGTGAGGATGAACAACTTTAGAGAATTTCTTCAGCTTTCTCCTCTAAGCAATGAAAAACATTAGTAAGTTTCTGGGTTGCTTATTTTTGATCTAAGAAAGTTTAATGAATTCTAATGTTTCAGGTATCGTGTATACAAGAGTAATTTTGCCTCCCTCCTTGGCTACACGTTTTCATAATGGAATTTTCTTTCAGCCACCATCAGAGCAGGATGGCACACCTGAAGGCTCTTAAATGACACTGTAACTGTGCTGGTTTATTTGGTACAACAGAACCAACTTCTTACTTTTTCAGCTTTTCTTCCATCTGCAGCTTATCATTCTCCAAGTCCATGACACTCTCTTGGGTCAGCTTCAAATCCCCTTCCAGTTTGCGTTTTGCCCTTTCTAGATCCATCCTCACCTTCTTCTCTTGTTCAAGTGATCCCTCGAGCTTTAGGAGCAAAGTCACTTAATAAATATATTGAATATAGATGGTTTACAGCAGTCAGATGTAGGCTGTGCCCAGTTCTGTGCTGAGTGAGCTGTGAAGCAGAAGCACTTAAGCACAAGCATCCTAGTTTACAGGGTTTGTTTTCTAGCAGCCAAGTGGGCATAAGGGCTAAAGAAATAGAACAGAAGGGTTAATCCATGCTTTACATTTGTGCAAGCATTACAGTTTTCTTAGCAGCAAAGTTCTGTTTGACTTCATGCCAGTTACACTGCAAGTGCAAGTTGGGAGGATTTTCCCTTGTTACTGCAATCCTTTGAAAGGCTGAACAGAGATCAGTTTTTGTGGCCTGTAATTACACATTTTACAGACAGTACAAGGAGTACATTTCTAAAATGAGAGGACTATATATCAAAGTTTTGCAACCTTTCAGTCCCACAAAAGGTCCACTGTAAGTGGTGGTCAAATGAGCCTTGTGAAACATAAAGAGTCAGCTTACATCATCCACTTGCTGTTCCAGTTTCACTTTAGCTTTGCTCAGTGTATTGACCTTGTCCTCTTCTGCTTGTAGGTCATCTAGAACTTGCTGATGAGATTCCTGCAAGGACTTTTTCTCCTTGGTGAGTTTGCTGATATTCTCATCAAGTGTTGCCATTTCTTCTGTCAGATTTTTGACCTGTGTGAGAAAGGAAGATGTGTTTGTAAGACTTTGAAGGAAGGGATTATTACAACATGTCTCAAATGACTATCTGGTCTGAACTTGTTAGCAGGAGAACAAGAGAAAGAAAGGGATCTCTCCCCACTCAGCACCTCATGGATTTTTGAATTAAATTGCCATCAAGAGAGTTAATGTCTGCCAGTTTTTAGTGTGGGGGTAGTACATTATTTCAAACATACTAAATTATTTTCAGAGTCACTCTCATTGTGATGGACTCCAGCTTCTGATTCTCTGTGGGAAGAGTAGGAAATGAGCTTTTAATATTTACAGGCTTTAAGGAGGAGAGATGGAGGAATTCTGGTTACAGCATAAGATTGTTTACTTAAATGCCCCAAATAGGTAAAATTCTTTAGCTGAAGTGCAGTAAGATCACTTAAAAAAAAAAGGAAACTTAGGTTCCGAGGTAAAAATTTTTACCTCATATGGTCAAATTACTGTATCTACAGACCCTTCAGTGTGGTCTGTGTAACAAACAGTGTAAAACCATCACAAGACCCGTAACATTTGTTGTTAAGGTAATCCATGCCCAGTCTCTTTTGAAAACAGGGTGAAGTTCCGAATGTACCTTGTTTTCAGTAGCATGTTTCTCTTTCTCTACTTTTGCAAGTGTTATTTCAAGATCATCAATATCCTTCTTGAGCTCAGAGCACTCATCTTCCAATTTTCTCTTCTTAGAGGTCAGCTCGGAATTCATCTCTTCCTCATCCTCCACCCTCTCTGTCAGTTCTTTGACTTTGGCTTCCAGCTGAATCTTGGATTTAATCAACAAGTCACAGCGTTCCTCGGCATCTGCCAGAGTGTCTTGCTCCTGGTGTGGCACAAGGAAGAGGACAGCAATGACTGCCTGGCCTTTTTTCTCCCTCACTTGCCCCCTGGCCTGTAACTGGTCAGGGAGCCTGATACAGAGCAACAAAGCAGCATAAGGAAAACTTCCCACTCTTGATTTCAGAAGACAAGTAATTAACAGAGCAGGATGAGACAGTGGTGAGCATGACTAGTCACATACAAGAATACTTTCATGTGTTACTGCAGTGGACATTACCTTGAACAGAATCTGTAAAGATTTGCACTGTTAGCCCATCTGTATGTTAGTCCACCTACATGCTAAAACATGAAAACTTCTATCCACTCTGAATTTTGGAAAGGCTCTGACAAGATCATCAGCTTTTTTTTATTAAATTCCACTAACACTCCAGTCTTTAAACCTTTGAGTTTCAAAGAACGTCTAGTAAGTGTATAAATCTATGTGTCTACTCACAGCTTGGAGCTGGAGAAGCAAATCATTTTTTTCCTGAACTAAAGACACTTGCTTTTCCTCAAGTTCTTTTCTCCGGGCTTCAGATTTTTCCAGGGCCTCCTTCAGTTTCAAGAATTCTTCCTTCATATTGGCCATCTCCTTTTCAGTTTCTGCACTCTTCAGGAGAGGCTTGATCTTAAAGAAGAGCTTCATCCAAGGCCAGTTCTTGACAGCCATAAAAGCACGGATGTTCCACTGGATTACAAGAAGGGCGTCCCTGGTTTAAGAGAAAAGAAAGAAAATTCCCTAAATCTTAGCCTGAATTGAAAAAGTGAGGGGTGAGGGGTTTTTTTTTCATTCTCAGTCAGTTTCATAGTTTTTATTCTGAGCAGTATTAGGAGCCTGTACTAATTTCCAAAAGATACAAGAAACTTCCTCCGGATCTCTTTATTTTCAGAGACAAAAAAAATTTCCAAATCTCATTTTCACCAAAGCTGCAGGCAACTAATATACAGTTGCTATTATTTTTATCACACATAGACTTAAAGCTTTTAATTTAGGGTTATCTATAGCCTTAGGGACTGTAATTAGTGGCTCTATTCAACTTATAATTAAATGGTAATTACTATTATCTGCTAAGATTTAAGGGGGTGCCTTCCTACCTGCGCTCCACTATCTTCTGGAACTCAATCCTCATCAATCTGCCGCGCGCTCTTGCCTGGATCATCGTTAAGATTTTCGCGAGTCTCTCGTCCCTCATTTCTTCCAGATGGCCCAAGAGACCAGCCTTGAAGAACACCTGGTACATGCACAGATGTCAGCTCACCACAAAGAAGGATTTATACCAGAGCTACACTGACCTTGCTGAAATGGTTCACACTGGTGTTCTCATTGACACATTATAAACTAGGAGAGGATAGAGGGCCAAATACCACTTGCATAAGGGACTTCACTGTACAGTTCCAGAGTTTTATCTCCCCAGTTTTGAATAGGATGAACTATTTTACCACCACAATACCTTTCAGCTGCAGCAGGGTTCCAAGTAGGTCAGCTGAACCACAACTCCTGACTCCCAGAAATCCCTGCTAATGGGATCATATGAGAATTCCACATGGCCTCATTTCAAAAGATGCAGCTGACCTTGTGGTCTATCTATGTTTGAATGTACCTGTATTATACTAAATAAGCTACTGTTTTACTGGGGGGCATGGAGCATCAGCTGCTGCTGTGTCTGCTTACAGAGTTGCTCTAATAAAAGCTTTCTGGGAATCTGAGCCAGAGAGTTAAATTTCCTCTAGCACAGCTTAGAACCTACTATCACTTTGCTGCTATTTTGCTAGTTTCTTGTATTATTAAATCTCCATTAAACACTACCACCAGGAATTGCAGTGTCCTATTCTGCAAATTAAATGCCAGATCTATCACTTTTCTCTTTACATAAGCAATGATAGTTACCTTGGTGTGTCCAAAACGATATTGAGTATGGTCAACATCTAAAGATGCCATCAGTTTTTCAGCAGCTTTTCTGCTGTCCACAAACTTATCTTCTGGAATTGCTCCTGGATTCAGGATGCGGTACCTGTTAATAACAAACATGAAAAATGTGTAAAATCGGCTTAGATTCAGCTTTAGGTTTTTTTCCCTCTTCCCTCAAAGACTTAAAAAAAAAAACCAAAACCAAAAACAAACCAAAACGCCCAGGGCAATCCACCTGCTTTGTATCTACACAGACACAAGGAAGAGCAGAATTCTGCCTTCCACGTCAGGCAAACTGAATGGAAGATAAAGTTGAATGGAGCAGGAGACAATCACATCTGTGCATTACCTTTGTTTGAAGTCAGCATAAAGCACCCTGTTGGGGAAACCCTTCCGGCAGATGCGGATGCCTTCCAGGACGCCATTACAGCGGAGCTGGTGCAAGACCAGGAATGCATCCATTTCACCTGCAGGGGGAAAACAAAGCTAAATTAAAAGGAGTTTCTCCACAGGGCTTCACCTTCATTTCCCCAAGGAGACTGGAAAATGTGAGATGACATCTCCTAAGAGAGCAACATGATTGGATAAGGTAAAAAGCAGAGGCAGTATTTAAATACAATCTGGTGACTCAGAAGTAGGTAATAGAATGACAGAGTTAAATATTCTAACATTTTAAGACTATTGTCTTTTTCATACCTGGAGTTTTTGATTCATTGGGGATAATGCATCGTACAAAGTGAGGGGCTGTAGATTTTAGGTTAGTCATCAGCTTATTTAAATTTTCCTAGAACAGACACAGATATTAAAATATAATTAGCTTGAGCAGTTTAGTGGAATTCCAATCACTATTTCTTTGGTTTGCTGGTTGTTAATTTAGGAAGCTCATTTTTCCAAAAATTCTCCGGCAAAATTATAAACTTACCAAAATTATTAAGGAGAAGTGGGTTCAAATAAACCAAAGTACGATTTAACATTATTATACTATTTCACATCAGTTTTAGCAAAGATATGTGTTTTACTTACAACCCCAGAAACTCAAACCCCCAGATGAACAGCAAGCAAGACTCAGCATCATCCAGTGGAGAATTTCTGTAAAGCCATCTGCATCTTTGCCTAGTCACTTCCCCACTCAGTGGGAAGAGCTCACCTTCCCCATCTGCTCTTCATAAAGGCTGGGTTTTTGTCTAATGGCCAAACATTTTCCCTTTATTGGTCTTAATCCCCGGGCAGACAGCAAGCTAGCTCAGAAGAAGCCAACCATTCAGTGATCACCAGGCTCTGGGGAAAGTGTTTTGTTCAGTAAGTAGAAAATGGAGACCATGGGAGGTGGAATGCAATGCCACCAGCACAACTGTGCAAACCGCAGATTTCTCATACACTCGTCAGGACAACA
The DNA here is from genome assembly GCA_025584955.1 of Alethe diademata. NCBI lineage: Eukaryota > Metazoa > Chordata > Aves > Passeriformes > Muscicapidae > Alethe > Alethe diademata. The sequence goes on along the minus strand of JANRMJ010000054.1, from coordinate 16,561,172 downwards.
AGCAGCCTGAGCTGGGTACAAACAGCTGCTTGTGTGCTGGAAAGTGGGCTTCTATCTGTGGCTTATTAATTATTGTCTGAGTGCTCCTTCAGCTGGTAAGATGTAAGTCTCCATTTCCTGTGATTTCCCTTCATGGGGAGATGAGAAATGACATGACTAGTGGGTAACTACATCCTTCCCAGCCTGAAGTTTGCCTACATGACAACTTCCTCATTGTTACCCACAGAAATGTGAGTAATGGTTAAAAAAATGGTAAATAGCCCCATTTTTCCTCAGGCACGATCCTAGTTACATCTTCGACCACGAGCACATGGCAGTCCCAGAAAAAGGGAATAACTGAGGAAGCAAGAGGCTTTGTGCCACTTCATTCAACAACTTTTGTTTTCCATGACTGCTCTAACCTTAGGATCCAAAGCAGTAATCAGATAGGGACTAGCAAATTTCTTGTAATCAGTTCCTGTTCCAAAGACAAGCATGAAGCTATAAGCAACAAAGTAAGTGATATAGGTTGTTGGCACCATTTTGTGATACTTTCTCAAACACAGTAAAAAAGAACAATTTCCTGACTGCTCCAAGATGATGAAATGGAGCAGCCCCCAGCATGCAGTTTTAATAGCAGTGTATTTCCTTAGCCAAGGTCAATAACCCTGTCCACAAATCAAATTTCTGTGTTGGATTTCAATATTTTTCTTGTCCATTACAATCCTTAATATTCTCCTTCAATGCATTGCCTTAACTCAAAGCTCCAGGTGTGGAGAGGTAACAAACCTTGTGCAATGAGGACACTGTTTGGAAAGAAGCACCTTTCTTGCGTTTCTTTTCTCCACCCTGGTCACCTAAGGAGGGAAAAAGAAGCATAAACCAATCTGTATCTCAGTAAGGGGTGCAGGCAGAATGTGGAAAACAGACCATTTTAATAGTGCTGCTGTATTTGACTAAAAGGCACTGATTGCTCAAAGTTTATCCAAGACATTCTGACAATCATGTATGATACATCACACATTTGCAGCTCTCTGTCCATAGTTAGGAATTTTGTCAAAGACCACTGTAAACTTTCTGGATTGCATTTGCATTTCAGATCTATACTGCATTGCTTCTTATGCAAAAAAGCCCATAAATATGAATATGGCAGAAAAATAACTTTTAACAAAAGTAATTTGTACTTTGTTAAAAGCTCCATAGGGTTAGATGATGTAGAAAAACTTTAGGAAAAATAATGCTTACAGAAAATTTGTACTGCATATTGTACTGTATAGAAACTGATTCTCTGCTATGCAGACACTGAACTTGTGCAAGTAAGATTTGTCTAGAATAGAGGGAAATAAGTATTTGTAATTTTAGATGTAATAACTTTGCATCCTCTGAATTTTGCCTAAAGCTTTGGAGTCAAAATCACTCAGATCCTCTCGAGGAATGCTAGTTTCTGACAAGACCTTTACAAAGTTTCACAGGTTCCTGACATGACCCAAAAATGCACAGTAGTTGCTACAGCTTTCTAAGCAGTGGGCCATTAGATCATTCCCAGGAGATCTGTCATCCTGTCACCTGTCAACATAAAAGGAGAAGTGAAGAGTGCAACGTGCTTGATGCAATTATCCACAGCCATTCCCCCTTCAGAAGGTGACACTGCTGAGACTGGAAAAGGCTAATCTGGACAGGCTGTTCCTTTCTCCTGTCACCAAAGAAAAGCAAGGTAGTATTTGGACAGATAGGAATATCCACAGGCAAATAGGCAGTGAGAAACTTGCAAGGATTTGCTTGTGGCAGGATGTTTGTTATTTACATTCAGCTTCATCTAATTCCCATTACAAAGTCTTCAGCCTGCCTGCTTCCTAGGAAAGTGTCATGTGGTTCATGACAAGAGCATCTCTTGAAATGAGGTTTCTAATAAACAGGCTGTAAGTGATTGCAACTTCAGGACATTAGAGCTGCATCTTTGTAATGAATACCAGTTATTTACTTAAGACCAATTTTCTGAATGTTTGCTACTTGTCTTCTCATAACAAAAAGAGTTCTGTGTACAGGATAGAGATTAAATATGTCCTTAGATATACATTAATATATTTGATTGTCAAATTTAAAAAAAAAAAAAAAGGCAGCAAGCAAAAAGGAAAACATTGGCAAAGCCTTCTACTGTGGCCAGTGTGAGATGGTGTTCCAGTACCTTCAGCGTGTACTTGCCACTTATCCAATAAGACATTCCAAAACTCTCCCTTGACCTTGGTATTTCTTCTTTATTTCAGGGGGGCTAGCAAGGAGTACTACAGCACGAGAAACAAGAGCTGTTCTTTTTTGCTGGCATTTATGTAGACAATCTTTTGTGCAACACTTGGCTGCGTATCTGAACACTTGGATGCTCAAACTCCCACTGGGCTGTTCACAGCACAGCTTTACTTGCCACAGTTGCTCAGAGGTGCTATACATTCAGCCCAGCTGAGTTAATGGTCTCCTTCCCATAATAGGCAAACTCCTACAGCTGCTGAGCACATCCAAATAATTAGTCACCACCTCATCTAGCATTGAGGCCATTGCAGTGGAGAGAATTGCTTCATTTCTGAGATTCATTCCCAAGCACACTTCCCAAAACCCAAGGAAAGCCCATGTGAGCTGGTTCTGCTTACCACTGTCAGCACCAACGTAGCTTTCAAACAAGCTGGCCAGGAGTTTGTTGGATGACTTCTGGAAAATGCCTACCACAGTTTCATTAAGTGGATCCTTGTTCTTCTCAAGCCACCCAATGATGTTGTAGGGAACCTACAGCAAGGCAATGAGAACAAAGCAGAGGTTGCAAATGTTCCCCTTCAGAGGAGCCAGGAGCTCTTTGCAGTTCAGCTTGAAGCCAATGACTTTTTGTGAAGAGCTGTGCTCAGAGCAGTACCAGCTGCCCTGGTTTTCATCACTTCCCCTCCAGTTCTCTGCTTCCTAATTCCCAAACCTCACTTCCTAATAATCAGCATGGGAATCTCATACACTCCTTCCAAACTATCCCTACATCTTCTCACAGACTCCATGAGGTTATCTGTGGAGATACAGTGTGCCATTGGTGTCCCAGGAACCCTATTAGAAAGTGCTGATGTATAAATCACACAAACAACAAATTTAACATCAAAATAGCATGCTACACTGGAATAATTAGGGTTTTCTAATAGAATCTTAATGATTACTAACTCCAGGACTTTGCCACAGCTCTGTTTAGTGTGAAAATATGTTCCATTATCAGTACCACGAGGGACTAGAAATTCTAATTTTCTTTGCTGAATGCATTAACAACTACAGATAAGTACCAAGATCAGCATTATTTCTTTTAATAATGACAAAATTATCTTAATGCTCAATTATAATTTAAAATTAACATCATCAGGTAAATTCCTGCTCTGCTATGCTGAGGCTTCTTATCAATTGTAGTTTGATTAAGAATTCCTGTGACCCTTTCAAATTCTTTCTGCCTATCTAGTCTGAAAATAGAACTTCAAAAGTGGAGAGTTTTGGCTCAAGTGTCACAGTACTGGATTATGTTCTCACTCACCTCATCACCAGTGAACCTGAAAACTGAACTACCACATCAGAGCTAACCACACTTCCTTTTGGTATTTTGACACCCTTGTCCTAAAATGAGTAAAAAGTGATTTTTTTTTTTAACAATCCCTTGAGTTAAAGCAGAAATTAGTTCATTTTTCCAGGAAACTGAGGTGAAAAGTTAGATGCTGCTGCTGTTTAATTACTAGTCTCACTCAGATTGGCAGAAAAGTGATAAATGCAAAGAAAGGCATACTTCCAGAAAAAGTACTATTAGCCCTCAGTTTATTTCATTCTATTTGTGCATCTAAGGAGCAGATGTCCTGGAGTCTGGTGGCATCTTACTCTGCTGCAAGACTTGTGCAGAGAGAGTAGATATTTGTTTTTGCTCCTCACCTTTCCTTTCTTCTCCTCTTCATCCTTCCCACCCTCCCTGTTGTGTGCTACAGCCAAGCCCCACCTGGAAGACCTCTGATACAAAGTCTACCTGCCAGCAGAGGAACTTACTGCACCAGCATAGTGAAGGAGTTCAAAGTGAGCTTCATATTTCCTTTTCTTATCAGGCCTGGGCTTCTGTAAGTTGGGTGACTTGCCAAGATGGTTGTCGTAGAGTTTGGATTTGAAAGTCATATCTGTAGCTTTTGGGAACATGCACTCTTCTTCAAGGATAGACAGGATTCCCAGTGGCTGTGGATTTAAGAGCATCTGTGTTGGGAAATGTTTAGGCTACCTGCCTGCAGTGGCTATGCAGCCTGTAAGTTTTATCTGATGGAATTTTAAGCCTGCAAAATTTCTTCTCAACCTGAGGAGGAAGTCTTTGACTATTCTGTTAAAATAGTCACCACCCCATTGACTATTCAGTATGTCACCTTTGGCTATTCAGTATGCCACTTCTGCCTTAGGAGGCTTTGTGATGGCTTCCAGAAAGAGTTTGATTTCTCTTTCAGGGCAGCTGGACCAACTAGCATTTTATAATTCATGTCTCAGGAAGAGATCAACAAACCTCAGCACTGGGCAGATTGGTTTTGAGGGGTTAACCTGCCCTTGGACAAGAAAGTGATCAAATAGAAGACCACTTAATAATCAGACTTTCTACTTCTCCTGTTACGAATTTCCTGCTAATGCAAGATGCAAAATTTCATGTTTCCTCACAGATCAGTAGGGTTAGATGCTGTGCCATAAAGCATGGCAGAAAGAGAGATACAAAGAGATACAGCAGGGGACATCTGTCCCCACCAGGACCATATTATACTCACAAAGAAGGGAAAAGGAAAGGCATATCCCATGCTGGGGAAGTGGTGAGAGGTTTCTTTCCTTTTCAGGGTAGAAAGAGCACAAAGGACTTTGCACATCAGCATGTAATGTGAGAAAGAGAAGCCTCATGGGAGACGTACAGGGCACAAGAAAGACTGAAACATTGCATTTGCCCTGAAAAGCTGACCAGTTTAATGTTAAGCATATGTGGTACAGTCTAAATGGAGGAACAGCCGGGATAGAGAAAGATAAAAGTGCAAACCAGGGAAGATGATACAGCCATACAAATTTCCGGTTACAGCTTGTTGGTTCTGTAAGGCAGAATTCCAAAGGTAAAGTTGAGTGGCCACAAATCCTGATTTTCCTTTGATTCTGCATCGCAGGTAGAAAGGCAAGAAACTTGTCCTGCTGCTTATCCTGCTCTGGGATAGAGTTCTGGGCCAGGAGGACACATCCAAGGGAGCATCATGAATAAAACCAACTCAGTGAATACTCCTTGGCACGTACATACCTTCTCGATTAGATCAATGCAGGCCTGCAGGTCCATGCCAAAGTCAATGAATACCCACTCAATGCCTTCCTTCTTATACTCTTCTTGCTCCAGGACAAACATGTGATGATTGAAAAACTGTTGCAGTTTCTCATTAGTGTAATTGATGCACAGCTGCTCAAAGCTGTTAAACTGCAGAAAGAGATAAAAAAGAAGCATTTGCATTGCAGTCAGCTGGGTGGAACAGCAAGAAGGAAACTGTTTACAGCCCAACGCATAGGAGATGTTGTTCCCAAGAACTATTGGCATGTCCAGCCAAGTGGTTTTTATATCTATTCATGTGGAAAAAACCCATGTAAAATTACACACACTGTTTGCCTTATGGCTTTCTCAGCACTTTGCCTTCTGCTCATTTTGAAAAAGAAACACCCAACCAAGAACTATCTTTCATGGCCTTCCACCCAGTCCTCACATATTAATACTCACATCAAAGATTTCAAACCCAGCAATATCCAGGACTCCAATGAAGAACTGTCTTGGCAGCTTAGTGTCCAAGGTCTTGTTGATACGGACCACCAGCCATTTGAACATTCGATCGTACACTGCCTTAGATAAGGCCCCAACAGCATACAGAACCTAAAATACACATTTTTAGAATACTGCAGTGTGAAAACCAATTCACTGTGGAACACAAATATTTTGGTGCAGTAGACTATTTCAATGTCTGTTTACAGCTTAAATGGAATTTCCCAATGGTTTGTATAATCACCAAGGCATAGTTAATACAACACACAGTTTCTCCTGTTATCTCTGCTGAATTTCCTTCAAATCACTGCTAAATATGTGGATATCTACTAACATGTATGTAAAGTGCTCACAAAGTACATCGTGGGAAACAGCTGGACAGCAAGTTTAAATGTTTTAATGCATTATATTTCTGTGAAGTAAGGCAGCAGAAACTCACAGGCCAGATGCCAGCTATGATGTCCAGAGCTACTGCCAGAGTAGGGTTTATGCTCAAGTTTTTAATTGACATTTGCTTCTAATTTTTGAGGGATTCTATGGCATGAGCAGGCAATAGGTAAAGTCTGTCTAAAGTCTCTTCTTTAACCCGTGCACATCTTCATCATGAGGATACACCTCTCTGTGTAGCAGTTTTCTAGTTTCTGAGCCTGTACCACAGGCCATTTTCAAACAGCAACTTTTATTGTAACCAAAATGCTGCAGCAACTTCTACAATATTGCTACAGCTGCAGCATAGCAACCCAAGGACTTTTTCCCCTTTAAATTAGCAGATAACTTTAAGTGGATATTGCCTTTAGCTGAGTGAGGTCACACAGAGATTAAAATTACATGAATAATGAATGAGTGACGAGTGAATAAATAATCCATGGCTCAAATCTTCTAGGTTACTATTCTCATCCAGAATTAGCTCTCAATCCCCATGGGGTTTTACTGCACATGGTTTCCTGCAGTGGCTGCTACTAACACATCAGAAAAACAATTCTATCAAATGTAGTCCTAGCCAATATTCCTTTGTCAGGGTCTTCCCTATTTTCCCTCAGTTTTACCATGTATTTGCCCAAGTTTGGGGATGTACAATGAGAACAGGTACTAGAGGCTCATGTTAATATTTCTAGCAGCTGTCTGTCTCTCTGAGATGTTACAGGCAAACCCTCAAGGCTTGCAGGACACGTATCCAAATATCCTGAAAGTGTCTTCTTACCTGTTCAACACTTTGACCTTTGGTCACATACTCGTTGCCAACTTTCACTCTGGGGTGCAGCAAGCCCTTAATCAAATCAGAGGAGTTGATTCCCATCAGGTAGGCAGCTTTGTCAGCACCTGGTCAGGACAAACAAGGTTTCAATTGGCTTTAAACTACTGCATGGAAACATGCCCAGCTATGAAAAAAATATTAAGTACATTCACTCAAAAGAAGAATTGGATAAAGGCCTTGGTGTCTTTAATGATTTGTGTTAGGTATGCCTCTCCCTTATAGTAAGTCATCTGACTACTTTATACCTCAGCTGCTGCAAGAATCTCACTTTAGAAACTCTCCAGGTTTGGGGGAAAGAACATATATCCACACTGCTTATAGACAGTTTCAGGTGCAATAGTAAATAAAGAATCAGGACCTAAAATAATGAAAGTTAAGGTACCAGGATTTCACAGCCATTTTGTGCAAATCATCTCAAAAATGGAATTTGATCCTGTTAGCCTGGCTGTGTCTGTTCATTTCCTGCTGAGTAAGGTTATCCACCACTGAATAAGCCTGCTACAAATACAGTACTCTTGGCTGATCAGGAGCTACAGTGTGCAAGAACAAAGCAAACAGGCTGCTGCTCCCTCAGCACAGTGCTAGACTTTTGAAGCTGAGGAGTAATTTTAGGTGTTACTCTTACTTTCAGTGCCATCAGCCTCTGCCTGCTCTTCTCGGGGTCTTTGCTTGAATTTCATATTCCCAAAGTGCATGATGGCACCTGTGAGCTTGTAGGAACCAGCCTTCTCATCGGGCACAAATCCCAAGATGTCCATGGCTTGCTGTGAAAAGCAAACACAGATATGTTGTCACTTCCCTGCTCAAAAGGGTGGTGCAGTGGTGTTTGCAGCCCCACGATCTACCTTTGCATGGTAGATATTACTATCCTGCCAAGGGGTGTTATCACCCAGAGCAGCCACTGGAACACCCTGAAGACTCAGCAGTGGCAGGGGAGCGAGGGGAGAGCTCTCTTCATCTAGCATTTTATATATAAAAAATTATACAAGGTGGACATTTCATGCAGAAGGGCCAGATTCAAAAGCCTAGTAGTTTACCAGGCCTTGTGCTTCACAGTCTGAATGAAGACCCAATCCTGCTTTTGCTTTAGTCCCATAGTTTCAGGAACAGAAGTTAGGCTCCTCCCAGCAGTCTTCCTCCCCTGATCTAGGAAATGCAAAGTCAAATCCATACAGACTTACATCTGTTGCCAACAATTCTTCTCCATCGTCCAAGTTGTCCACTGTAACTACTCCTTGTGAGCAGAAGTGGTAGTCATATGGGTTGGTAGAGATCAGTAGCATGTCTGTAAAAGAACTGCCAAGGTCAAAACTGCCATCCTTTCAGGTTATCCTCAAAAATGGAAATGGAAAAATCAACTGGAACCTACATTTGTCTCTGAACTACTGAGTTCTTTTGTTGTTTTTATTTTAATGACTGAAGGGCAGAAAACAGCTCTCTTATCTACTATGCTAGTCTGAAGATGTAGAGAAAGTGTGAATAAAAAAAATATGGAAATACTCCATATTGACATCTACTATGCATACACTTCTATTAAGTTCAAAATTTCCTGTTAGTCCTACTTCCTGCCTCACATGCTTTTAGGGGTAAAAATCCCATCTAAATAAAGAGGAGAAAAAGATTTTAGTATGGTCCAAGACAGAGAATATGAGCATGGCTCCCCATTTTTATAACAGACTCAGAGAATAGTGACTTCCAGCACTCTTTGCAGAAGACACTTGGCTTTTGGCAAACAGTAGTCAGAATATGGCTTGCTCCATTGTCACTCCTTCATATCAAAATCCAAAAATGCAGAGTTATATTCTACAAAGCTAGCTGGCTCTAAAAGTACAGGCAGAGTCCTGCTTCCTTAAATTGACTGGAAGTTTCACCCACATTCACCAGACCGAGGTTTGGTCTAGATTTCAATCTTTTATATGCAGACACACATCCCTGCATATCTAAATATGTATGTATGTAAATAAACAGCTATCAATATGTTTATATGAAATCTTGTTCTCTATAAGCCTGTCTTACTTTGCTATGTAGTCACCCTGATATATGTTTCTTTATCTATAGTTATGTTCATCCATACTTACTGATATTTTTACTTATCCATATTTAGATATGGATGTGTTTATATACAAGCACATGCATTTTTTGTCTACAAAACACAAGCCCCTGTTGGTTTCAGCCTCTTCAAGAGCCTGCAGACATGTTCCTGCTGACCAGAAAGGCGTGTGCTGTTGTGGAGCACACAGAGAGTTTATGAGAAACAGAGCATTTTCCCAGCACAGGGATTCTCACAGGAATCTCAGTGCAAAGCTTCCTTGAAATCTTTCCTGTAATTGTCATTAATTAGGCCACGTAAAGATTAGAGTGACCACGCACTGTCAAGATAATAAGACTTCAAAAGAGATTATGATTGCTATGGCTTAGTGGGAGTTTAGAAGAGCAATAAAGTGACTCTCCAACATATTTTACAGAATGTGTTCCTTCAGAGCACATATTGAAGTCAGCAAAGCACATCACTTAAATAACTAGTGAAGGCTTTATTCCAAGCATCTTGGCCCCTCTCTGCCCTCCTCCAGTGGGTCTGTGGGACCACACTGAGCCAGGGGAGGCTTGAAAGGGGTAATCACTACATAATCAGCAGCAGGCAGCTTTGAATATTCTCTCCTGCTACACAGCATGCTGGGATGTCAGTTTTGTCACTTGGGGCAGAAAGAGAAAACTAGCTTTTCTTCGTGGACCTATAAGCAAATCTTCTCATATGTGAAAATCTGGGTAATTAAAGTTTTATCACCACAAATGCTTTGGAGGCATAGCATTTTCCAGATGTTTTGAGACCTTGGATTACACAAATTCAGTGTGACACTTTTTGCCTTTGTAATGCTATGTTTTAAAAGTCCTGGCTGAGCCTTACTCCCATTAGATTAATCTGTAATATGAGAAAAAATGGTCTCTGCTACAGCCACTGGAACAACATCTCTAAAAGATTGTATTTGACAGTGGAAGTTCAGTTTCAAGTAGAAGCATAAGGGTCTTTCTGCACATGGGTTTGCCTCCTAACCCCTTATCCACTGTGTATTCAGTTTTAGGCTCTTAAAAGCTGTGGATCCACATAATGCTTACCTAGTAACTCTGGTTTCTTTCCTGACAGGATTTGATAGAAGATGTGATAGTCTCTTTCACCAGGTTGCTGGAAAATCACTCGGGATTTCTCCAATAAATCTAGTCGCACAAAGAAAAATTCAGTGAAAAAGGGTCTCACAGCTTTCAGATGAGCAATTATATTTTTTAAAAGGAGAGAGTTTTCTGCTTACAAATCTCAATATCAGCAGATGACAGCTTGCCTGTAGTTCCAAAATGGATTCGGATAAATTTACCCTAATTCACAGAGAAGAATATTCTAATTAGTGTACATAGTATACACAGAGGGAAACAAAGAATGCAGCTTGAAGGCAATCATTTGGCCCAAAGAATCAATTTATGCAAACCCCTTGACTTTGCATAGGCATATTTTCAATGAAAAATATCAAACAATGATATTACTGTCTTCCAAGCCTAAATCTGTGCATAGAGCTATGTAATCTGCTTGTGGAGAAAGGATAACAGTGTACTTATCTGCCAGGCTAAGACATGGCAAAGCACATGGATTCCAGTAGCATGATGCAGGTTTACTGTAATGCAGGACTCAGAGCATTAAGCCTGGGCTTAAGACACACAGGCTCCTTTTTTGGCTTCTCCTCATTTACTGTCCTAACTTGCATGTGCCTGTTCACGTCAGAAGAGTGCAGTGATTTTACACAGCCTTGCCCATTAAATTTACATATCCAGCTCTCCCAATTCATAAAAAATTAGTAGTTTTCATTTAGTCTCTCATACTAAAACACACAAACTTTTAAAATCAATTAATTTCCATTCCAGCTGACAAGCTCCTTACACAACTGTGTGGCTTTACAGATGCTTGTAACCTCTGGTCCTCTTGCACCCATTCCAACTCAGTTTTTAACAGAATTTGTTAGGGAAGCATGGGCTCCAAACTCAGGCTTGTCATCCTCATGCCATTCCTTTTGGACCCCTAGGAAAGTGCCAACCATATGTGGCAGAGGCAGAGCTCCCAGGAGAATTGCTCTCCTGCAAACCTTATGGAGAGGAGGAGAGCCCCAAGGTGATGGTAGCATGGAGGGACAAGCAGGGACTGAGCCAAAAAGGTAAACCTAATGGCTCCAGGGCAGGAGAACTGCTGCAGGGTAGTCTGCACAAGGGAGGATATGGGAGGGAGCTGGCACTGTGGTGTATTCCTGGCACTCAGTGGCAAAGTACAGCTACTGTGGGGAGGGGGAAAAACAGCCTAGTGGAAAAAGGGGTAGGAAAATAATGCAGAGGCAGTTCTGAGGAAGATCTGCCACTGCTGCTTAAGGGCTTCCTAAAACTGGGCTTTGCTTGTCTTCTGTTCACTTTGAACAATTTAAACAGTTTAAACAATTATTCATCTTTCTTTGTTTCTCTTCAGGTTTTTGTTAGATCCTACTATGTTATTTTTCCCCTCTGTGGAAATCAAATAATTTTAGTGGACAAAATGCAATTTATGAAGGTATTATGACATAGATGTTATTAACTGGCCATTGTTGAATAAGACTTAGCTAGATTATGCTGCAGACTTACAAAACGCGAGGAATTGTCATTTCTCAGGGTTTTGGCATTTCCAAAAGCTTCTAGGGCTGGGTTAGCTTGAATGATTTGATCCTCCAAGGTTCCCTAGAAATCAAGGTTGAAATACTATTGAGAAACCTACAGGCCACAGACTCAGCTGTCAGCTCTAGCTCAGCCATGCATTCACTTACAGAGTGGAGCCTCTGTAGAAAAAGATTTATTTGGCCTCACCCCAGGGGCAGCACAGTGTGAATGGCAGAACAGCGAAACCATCAATCAATTATGAGTGCTTAAAAGGCCTCGAAAATTCTGCTGCTCCCTACTGTTTGGCTTTGTAGGTTTATATTTTGTGCCATCTGCATGAGAATGAAATCACCAGCTTCGGAGCATGTGGGGACATCCCAGGAATGAGGAATGTGTGTAGGAGAGGGGCTACTGAAGGCAGTGACAAGCACTAGAATGCATTTGATTTAAAAGCACCCAGAGCTTGTAGCATTTGGGATTTTTGGAGATGAGAAAAGCTTTAACTGTTGCTTGAGTGGGGCTCAGTCTGGGAAGTGAATGACTTTTCCTGCCAGGGCTTCAGGGATCATTCATCATTCACCTGGGAACCACACAAAGTGAAATGCTGGGGCTCGTGGCACATCTGACAGAGCTCAACACCAATTCTGTGAGGCAAAAATAAAATAGCAAATCTGATGACTTACCCCAGTTTTGGTAGCTGGCTGCTGACAAAATAGGAACACAATGGAGAGAAAAAAAGAGAATGTGAATGCTAAGACAGAGAACAAGACAAAACATAACAATTAGCAAGGTTAGCTGTCTTGTGGGCACCAACACACCAGCAGTGCTTTCTGAAGCCTTCAAAAAGCATGTGTGGCTGCTACTTTGCATTCACTATATATCACAATGGTGTAAAACCAGATATTGCAGCTGGAAGATGTTTCATGTAGTTTATCAGGTCAGGTTGCATTTAATTTTCATTATCATCACCCTTTTTTTCCCCCAAAATTATCCAAAAGTTCAAGTGCAGGACAAGAACCGGTCTGTTTGCATTTATGCTCTTTTATTCTTGCCACCTAGCAGCAGTCTCTTTTCTCTGTTCACTTAGTTGGTGTTTTGCTCTATCATAGGACATATCCAGACCAAAACCAGGCAGGTTTCTGCAGAGCTCAGGGTAGGAGCACCACTGTTGCATGAGCACAGCAGGTTTTGGACACCTCGATGAGCACCAGCCTGACTGCATGCAGGAAGCTGGCTCTGGACAACTCAAGCATTTGTTAGGAAAGCCTTGCAGGCCTCAGGAGGATGTATCTTAGGGTTTGATTACGTGAGCTCTGCGCACAGACTCAAAGCATGGCTGAAGTTTTGGCCTTATAAATACAGCTCGTAGGAATCAGCTAATTCACCACAAAAGAGCACTGAACCCTTCAAGTGCAATGAAGCTTATAGCAAATAAGCTCATAGCAACACAAGATAAAAAGCAGCATGAATACAGTATTCACTGTAACCTTAGAGAGCACTTATAAGCAGAACAGCACTTATCCAAACAGAAATACAGAAAAGCTGATTGAAAAAATATCCTTTGTCAAAACAATCCTTTTTTTGTGGACAAAAAAGCTTTCAACGAAACAGACATTTTGATGAGAAGTTATAATCCTAGCCTGTTTGAAGACTATTTTCCATTGGAAAAAAATAAAATTTTTTATTCTTTACAGTCTCCCCATCTCTTTTGACCAGTTTTAACACAATCAGAAGCATGCTTAGCACATGCAAAAACTGAAACTCCCAGGGGAAAAAAGATAAGTGGCAGGAACAAGCATCTGTCCAGAACAAGAGGTTGTGTTTCTGCCCCATCTGGAGGGTGGTACGTTCGTGTGTGCATTTCTCCCTTCAGAACAGCATGCTCTCAGTACTGCAGACTCGTGAGGTTAGTTGTACCCAAGAGAGGAACCTTGAGAGTCTGAAATGAGTCAGCCAGCAGCAGACTTACGTTCTTTTTGCCAGTTTCACCCAGGGCTGCCACTGTGGCAAAGTACTGGATGACTCGTTTTGTGTTGACAGTCTTGCCAGCACCGGATTCTCCGCTACAGGAAGGAAACAAAAACCTTGCTCAAACAGCTGCAACTCATCCTTTTAAACCCTGTCCAGCCACGTCCCCCCTCAAGGCTGTTCTCAGACTCACTGATCTGCAGCCTGTTGCTCAGCCATTTCTGTGGAAATATATCAAATTGACTGAGTGAAGAGGTGCAGTCCTATGACAGCAGTAACTCATTCTTCATACAACTCAGCTCAGAAGCCCTGTACAAACCCATGCTATACTGAGCTTATTTAGGGGCATGAAGTTTAATTACAAACATCCAGACTAGCTCTCTGGGGTATACATACATCCAGCTAATGAGCTAGAAAAAAGTAGAGGAAAGCTGCAGCAATTAGCCAGCATTACCCAAGAGTACATGTAACTTTGTAGGGACATCCAAGTCTCCATCGTGTTATGCTTGCCAGTAAATGTCACACCTCTTCTTTTCTACCTTGGTCATCTCCCCCTCTTTTGATTCATCTACACTACACTCTGAAATATAACTTTCAGCAAGAGTAACCACACTGAACAGAAGGATTCAAAGAAGACAGCCACAGAAAGGCTAATCCTGCAAGGAGCAGTTTTAATTGCCTGCTGAGTTGTTTTCATGCCTACATGGAATGTTCACCAGATGGGGATCAGAAATGGGCCAGGCTCCATCAAACCTTTAGCTACTCCTTTCCGATGGAGGCCAAGTTAACCATCGGGTGGCCAAATTGACAGTTACTCAGTTCCAGGCAATTTAGCTGAAATTTTAAGAGTCAACTTGTATTTTATCAAGGCTTTTTTCTTCAAAGTTTTTCACAGCAACAGTCTCAAATCAGTCAAAAAATAAGAACTTACGTGATCAGCATAGACTGATTCTCCCGATCTGTGGAGGGGAAAAAAAGAAAAAAGAGAGAGAAACTTAGTAGGGTGTACAAATGACCTATTATAATTGCAAATGGGTACCAGAATCAGTCATGCAAGGACAGGAGATAATCACATGAAGCAAAGACAGAAAGATAAAAACTGATATCATTTAGAATGATTTCCAGAAGTGCAAGATACAGCTCTGCCCTGAATCCTTCTCTTGTGTTTTGCTCAAATTGGTATTAAATACCTGTCAGTTGTACACATTCATCTGTGTCTGGGAAACTATAATAAAGAAAGTAATTTCCTGTTCTGAAAACATTTATCCTCTTACTCCTCTGTGTGTCTTTGCTCATGTCTGACCTTTCTGCTCCTGCAATACTAGACCAACCCCAGTAATTTTGCTCTTTTTTCACAGGCTGTTCCTTAAAATGCATGTGTATTCCTCTTCAGCTGGCCATGCTGCTGGAACTAAGCAGCCTATTGTCCACGCCTAATTTCCTGATCAGAAACAAGCATTTATTAGAACGTTCTGCAACCCTAATATATTATTAATCAAGTCCAGCAAACGCTAAATCATGGCAGCTTCCCAAGTCATTGAGCCTAAATTCCTCTTTTCTTTTTATAATTCCAGTCATCATGGCAGGCTACATATTGAGCAGCCTTATCTGATAGGAGAGCATGTCTTTGCAGCCACACACATATCCTCTCTTCTTGGTGCTTCTTGTCCCCTCACAGCTGAGGCACTTTTCCATTTTATTAGAGCCAAGTGTCAGCAGGATGCGTTCTGGTCAAGTCTCTTGTGGACCTGATGTGAGCACATCGCTGCTGCCCTCTGCTGATAAAGTCTTTTTTTCCCAGTAAGGCGAGGGTTAGGGTGAGGAAATTTCTCAGGGAAATCTGAAGTTTGCTGCCACAGGGTTGGTGCCACAGCAGCTGCTGTGACACTGCTGCAGGTCAGGGTCATGCCAGCAGTGTGATGGCAGCATGCCCAGGGCTTGGTGTCTTAGGTTGCAATACAGATGTGGCCAGAAGTGTGTATTCTATCAGCATCTGCTGAAAGCAGGTGGGGCAGTGATCCTTATCTCTGTGGGAGACATTATCTGCTAATGGGCTCTCTTTAAAACCAGGTGGGGCAATCATCTTTATCTTTTCCAGAACCCATCCTCCCTCCAGGAAGAT
>JANRMJ010000054.1:16531083-16544918 GCA_025584955.1 Alethe diademata | reverse complement strand
TTACATTCTCCATTTCAAAGAGAAGCTCCTGCCTTTCTTAGCAGACACCTGTCCTTCAAACCAAGACACTTGGCTTCACTGGCCTTTGAACACATCTTATCAGCATTGAGATATGGAGAGAAAACTGACTGGAGGTTTGTTTCTGAGTTTGGGAAAGCACTACAGACCTTTGTGACCTGGCCCCATTTCTGCTGTGAGCTGATGGATTTAGTCAGGGCAGGTAGCTCAATCTGACAGCCACAGGAAGAGGCAGGGCAGTTCAGGAACAAAGCAAGTATTCGGAAACACACCCATCTATAAAATCATCACGGTCTGCCAAGCCCCTGCTGTTTACGGACTATTTCCATGTCTGTTCCACGCTGCAGAAGCTCTGACACAGCTCCCTCCAGCACAGGGCCATCACCCCGAGGCAGGAAGGCAGGCGGGCAGTGGTACTCACTGCGCAGCATGTCGTGGTACGCGTTGTCAGCGATGGAGAAGATGTGCGGAGGCGCCTCCGAGCGCCGCTTGCCTTTGTACGCCGCCACCACCTCCGACTTGTACACCGGCAGCCACTTGTAGGGGTTTATGGTCACGCAGAATAAACCCGAGTATGTCTAGAGAGTGGCACAAGGGCAGAGTGAAAAAATTCACTCCAGTGGTAAGGAAAAAAGCCTTGGTTAACCGAGCAGGATGTGAGGTTGCCAGATGCTGAATTAGGTTTGAATTCTGACTTGAATTTCAGACTTTCTGAATTTCGGAAGCCACTGGTTTGCTAAGTGACTTCCTAATTGCAATTCATACCAGATCTACAGATACTAAACAGTTTTCAAAAGTGGAAAAGTGTTTCTGAGGTGTCAACCAGAAATGGAAACATCCCCTTCAGTAAAATAAAGGAGCAGCAAATAAGCTTGTGTCTGATTTTGTGATTTTGTTCCTTTGTGCTGCTCCATGGGTGTTGTTTCCTCTTGAAAACAGACACTGCAGTGGAAAGTTACAGCTTCCCTGTTTGAACTCAATTTTTAGGTGGAGAAACAACCTCCCATTATTAATTTTATGCAAGAACCTCAAGACAATTTCTGGTGGGCGTTCAAAGAGAAAAACCACTTCATAGTGTTGTACCCCAAAGCTGTGGAACCTTTCTCAGCTTTTGGAGATGCCAGGTTGGTCAAAATCTCTTTATAGTTCCTCTCTGAACCGATATATATCAGTACTCTGGGGCCTGGTCACTCTGAGGAAGAATGAGCTTTGAGTTGTAACCCCAGGCAATTGGTGTCAGCTGGTAGCTTTTCAAGTTCTTAGCCTAACTTGGGGCAATATCTTCAAAGAAACCCAGTTACCATATGGGCACTATCACTGTATGCACATAGATTATTGAGCTCAATTAAGTTCTAAAAGCTTCAGGTGAAATCCAGGTCCCTTCCCCTAAAAATAGCATTAGGGCATGCTCCTGAATGGCTTTGGCATGAATCCTCGGTCCTGTTTTCTAGAAAGTAAAAGAAACCTACACCCCTACCAGTAAACAGATTAAGGCAAGATGCCAGTTTAATTTTCTACCTATACTGATCTGCAAACAAAGCTATGCTTTAGGTCCTATATGTCCATACAGGGAAGCACAGAGAAACACAGAAAATGTTTGACAATCAGAATTTAAATGGGTGATGTTGGATTTGCTCTTCTGATGAATACCAAAAAACAGAGCAAGGATTGGCTGGAAAATCAATGGATTCCTTTGACTGATTTGAAACACAATTGAATGCAGCTAACTGAGAGCAAAAGAAACCTCCATGGCTGGAGACATGGATTAATATTGGAAGATGGAAAATAAACTGGGTCTCCCCAGCACCTTGACTTAAGAAAAATGTCCCCCAACACCCCTTTCCTAGGTGAGCAAGCAAAACTAAGGAGCCAGGCACCATCTTACTCGTTCACTTTTGTGCCTATATCCAGCCAGCTCCAAGCAGCGTCTTTTTTGAGGTGAAGAGCAAGACCCTCACTTTTGTGACTTATCAGAGTTGTAAAATGAACATGAAGAGCAGGACATGCTCACACACAGTGGCAGCACTTGAAAAGCAGGTAGCTAAATCTACCCATGCAGTGGTCCTTACATAGATCATCCAGTTGCTGTAGCGCTTCCTCAGGTTGTACAGCACGGACGCCTCATTCAGGTGGGTCAGCATAGACATGTCCTCAATCATGTCAAATTTGGGAGGGTTCATTGTCTGCACATCATCTTCTTTAATTGTCAAGGTCTGCAAGGACAGATACAGCGACACTGGATTACACTGGAATTCTCTGTTGCTTCATACACCTTATGGAAGAAAACACATTTTTCCCCCAGAGGAGGGAAGTTCTCCAAGCCAATCCTTGCCTATGAACTGTGTGTTCCTACAGGTATGAGAAGAATGGGGGAAGGCTGAGATGAGAAAAGCACGATGCTGTGGCTGCAAAAGAAGCCATGGGATTTGGCTAGAGCCTGGATTTTTAGCTCTGGGCACCAAACCAGAACTGGCTGGTTGCAAACCTCCAGTCACAGCCCACCCCCAGCTGTGCCGTGGCTGATGCTCACCCACCCATCACTGCATTGCTGGTTTTCCCTTAGTGGTTTTTGTGTGTTATCTTATCCTGAGCTGGCATCAGTTACCGAGGCCTCCCATTCACAGCCCATTTCATGAAACAGGCTGAAACCAGGACAATTCTGTAGCTTGCAGCTCTCGCCTTGTTAGTGACAGATCAGACAAAAACAGCTATTTACCCTTCCATCTGTTGTCTGCACGGTCACTTTGCCTTCGCTGGTTTCTGTAATTTCAGCTTCAACGTAAGCTTTCTTTTCATCAGGAACCCAACATTTCTTCTTCCCTGTGAAATTAAGAAGACTGAGGGTTCACAGCCTTGCATCAAACAGCAGCACCATGCCTAGCTAAGTGAGACTGCTGGATTACTTTTTCTGCAGAAGCAACACAAAACCTCTGGGATTGCAGCAGATTGACAGTGCTGGGAAGGTGCGTGGTGAAGCAAAAGGCAGAGGGCTCCCAAATGTTGTCTTCCTTTGAAACCACTGCTCAGCTTCCTCTAGATCCTCCTAGCACAAGGTGTCAAAATATTTCACAAATGCTGGCTAAGCCTCAGCCTCCATGGGAAATCCATAATCATTATCACCAGTGTGCAGATGGAGGGACTGAGATCCAAGCCCAAATTAAGGCGTTTGCTAAAAAGTCACACAGAGAATTTCAAACTGCTCAGAGAACCCAGCCCACATTATTTGACTGCCAGCTATCAGATTTAACCTTATTCCTTCACGTTCTTCTGAGATTTGTGTTGAAAACCAGTAATATTAATAACTCACATTGAGCTACATATGTGCCTTTTTAGAGTTTGGAGCAGCTGCACTAGGCTTTAGGTCTTTAGTTACAGCAACTGCTGTGAATAGTGAAAGGCCACAGTTATTGAAGTATTCACACTTCCTACTAAACCTCAGGGCTCACAGAGACCCATTCAATGACAAATAAATTATGGGGAAATAAGGCTAACATCATGTTATTATACAGGCTGCAAAGCAAGTAAGACACCTAGTGAGGCCACAGAAAACATCAATGTCTGTTGTTTTTCTCTAAAACTGATAGAGAGACGATTCCACTTTTAGCAGAGCACTACCAATACACCTTGCTTCTAAATCTAGATAAACGCTTACTTGCCATAGATTATTTTTATTTTTTACTATCTGGGAGTTTTTAACAGCTTTTCAGAATAAAGGAACCCAAACTTGGTTGAGCCAGCTACCTCCAACAGCAGCAGCACAGCAGTGACAAGGGAGGCTTTTCATCCTGCTTTGCTCTGCATTTCTTTGACTGCATTTGTATGTGACCCTTACCCCTCTGAACCAGCCCCTGGCAGCACAAAGGGTTGTGAGCCTGCAACTCACCATCGAAGGCAACAGTCTGAGCCTTCATCAGCTCCTTCTCGCTCTTTCGGAGGTAGGGAGCAGCCTCCCCAAACTCTGACATATCGACCATCATCTTGGCAAGGGTTCAAGGGGGCACGGCTCACAGAGGAGAAAGACAGGCACCCAGTCTACCAAAGAAAGAGGGGGGGAAAAACCAAAACAGTTGTCTATTTTGTGAACAATATCAGGCAGTATAAAATGCTCAGCATAACATGGTAGGTCAAAGGCATGATTGATGCTAAACACAAATGCCTAACACAGATTTGGGACTGCATTTTTAGTTTAACCCTTCCTTGGCTCAGTTTGTTGAAAGTCAGACAGGTCTTGAAGGGTTCTAGGCATCAAATTGGTCATGGTTATCTCCACAGGAGGATTTTGTCCCTTTTTTGTGGCACAAAAGGTGCTTAAGAGCAGGAGGGACCACTTGAATCTGTGATTTTAAAAACCACTTAGCAGGGGCCTCTTGTGGCCCCTTTCAAACTTGCCTGGAGCAAAGGTATGCTGTCCTGCAGGTCTCTCTAGGGCTCAGCCGATTCAAACACATCCCAGGCAGGCGTTTTCTGGGAAAAAAGGAGTGAGGCTTCTCTGCTGCAGGCATGAATGCCCACGCTCCCACTGCAGACACTCAGCACTGGGGCTGGAAACAGCTCTGCTCCCTGCTCTTCTCTGATTCAGGAACTGGCATGCCAGTACAAGCAGGACTAACATGGTCCTGTGCTGGTGCAGCTTCCCAGGTGCTGCTCCCTCTGAATTCACCATTCTGGGCATCCCCCTGCAGCAGGGCATGGCTGAGAGCACGTGGCTCTGCAGAGCTGGTGCAGGGGCTTCACATGTTTTCAGATTGCTTTGAGTTTATCAGTCCAGCTTAATTCCTACATTTGTTTTCTCTAATGACAAGGGCATAGTGTTTAGGAGTCTTTTTTTCATGAAAGAGAGGGCAGGGGACATGGGTCTCAGTGAGACTAATTTGATGTGTTTGTACTGCCAAGTAATTAATTTGTTTTGTACTCTCTAAAATGATCAAACAGATATGCTGGGGTTTTAAGTTTTGTTTTGGGATTTTTTTTTACAGGCACAGACATAAATAATTACACACACATAAACTATTCAGCATGTTGTCCAGAGAATGTCTAAAAGAAGTTCCACTGCTACAAGCTGTACACACACAATTTTAGAATTTCAGGTTTGTTTGTTTTTTGTTTTTTGTTTTTTTGAAGTCAAGACACCATTTGACTGCTATTTAAAGCTGTGTAAGTGACCCTCGGGTTAATCTCTTCCCTTATTGTATTTACTCTGTAATATTCAGGGCAGCTGGATAAATTTTCAAGACCTCTAGCAAGACAGACACTCAAAATTTAATTCAATTTCTTGCTAACAAAATCCTGGTAGAGATAAAAACTCCTTGTCAACCAAGGCAGCTTTTTTCCCAACATGTTCCTCCTAGGGAACGTAAAGCCCTAAGACAGCAGAATTGCCAAAGCGTTACATCCAGCCCTCTCCCACTGCTGCAGTAAAAGCTTGATACCTTCTGTCTTGCTGCTGCAGAGCAAAAATTTTCTTTCTCAGAACTAGCCTTAATTTTTTCTAGATTTTAAAGTAATTTTTTAAACCTTAATCTTTTTAAAGTTTAAGCACCTACATAAGCACCAGTAATTGCTAATTATTCTAACATCATCTGAACTGACCAAAATTCCCAGCTGGAGACACAGCTCAATGGCAGAGCCTCTCTCTCTCTCTGAGTGTGTCTCAGCTCTAGTGGAGCAATGAAATTTCATCAGTTCAGACATTTAAACAGAGCAGTTATAGCACAAAAGTGTCATTTCACATTAAACCTGCAAATGCCAGAGGGACCACTCCAGGGTTAATCGCTAGGACCCAGGGCAGGTTCCCACAAGTCCTAGAACACACTGAAATGCTCTGAATCACTTTTGTGCAGCCTGGCTCCATTTGCAGACCTCCTAGGGACAGTTCCTCAGCTATCACCTCCTTATCTCTTCCTTTCCCCCCTCGTGTTCAGGGTGGACCATTACAGTGAGTATGTTATGGTGCAAAGCAGCATCCTGGTGGCTGGGAGAGAATCCCTTTTCCTTCAGCAGCCCGGGTGTTTGGAATCAGGGCAGAGGCTGGAGCCCAGGCAGCACACACCTTGGGGTGCAGAGAGGCAAATCCATCAGCAGATACAAGAAGTGGGAAATCCTGGTTTTTATGGATACAAGATTATTTTTAAAATGCAGAATAGTAGGGAAAGACAAGGCTAAAGCTAAAGGTGTTCCCTTGAGCCAGCCCTTGCATATCAGCTGTGGGAGATCCTTGAAAACACCTGCTCCTTGGAATGCTGATTCCATCTCCAACTCCATCAGGAATGCTGATATTGTTGTTACACAAAGTGAAGTGGCACATCCAAGACCAACAGTTTAGTGGTGCATCCAGACTTGGAAAAAAGGGACCTTGTCTGTCTTTACTGGAGCTGCTGGAAGTGGCTGTAGCACTGAGGGCAGGCAGGGATAATGCAATAGCAGCTGCAGTGGCACAGCCTGGCCTGCAAAGGGAGCCCAGTGATGCTCCAAGGGCTGTAACTCAGGCTGCATTAAAGAATGCCTCCGACCAACAAGCTGCTTAAAATTGCAAATTGCTTAAGCCTTCATCTCTTGCAGATGATAGAGAAGGCAAAAAGATGCCTTGCAGGCACTGGCTAATCATTTCACTCAGATGCATAATTACAAGGGACCTGACACTTCCCTAAGTGGTTATTCCAGCTGGTTAAATGAATGCACTGATGTTAGAGAAGAAACATGTATTTGCTATTTCACCATTTGAGAAGCATCCTACAGTGACTACCACAGGCTAGATGTTTACTGATACTGCTGTTAAAACTTTAAGCCACATGAAAACCTTAATCATATCAAACCCACAGTACAGTGTTAGAGCACAGCACCCACACTTAAAAGTGAGAGAGGTTGGTACTCACCCCAGAGAGCACACAGAAAGTGTCACAGCTCTGCCTGGTCCAGACTATATATGCCCTATCTCAAGGTCACTGCTGATAACTGTGTAAAGGCCTCAGCAGTTTCCCCCCATGCCTATATTTGTCCCTGGATCCCAGCTGAGGAGACAATGCCCAAGGAGGGGACATCTGTGGCTGTGCCCTGACGAAGTGGGGCAGGAATGTCACTGGGGAGTGGCACTCTCTGTCCTGGCCACCCCTCACCACACCATTCTTGCTCCATGACTTCATGGAAGAAGCCTTTCCTGCTTCTGTGTTTTCACTAGGACAAGTATGGCTTTTCCAAGGGCTTCAAAACTTAATTACCATGGACTTGCATGTGTCTCTGTGTGTGTGTGTGTGTGTGTGTGTGTGCATGTGTAAATTAATACCATTCTATTCAGACAACTCCTCTGGAGTATGAAAATCAAAGCTTTTTGCACCAGGAATAAGTGATTATTAAGGGAATTTCGTTACGTGAGCCAAATTCCCTTTAAGCAACAAGGCTAGGATGCGAGTTCTCACATCCCAGCCAAGGGCTTTAAATCACTTTTTGGCCCTCAGGAGTTTTAAAGCCAAGACTATAGGCTCAGGTTTGGAATATACATAGGTTCCCTAGTTTATAAACAAAGCAAGAGAGGGAAGAAATCTAAGAATGTATTGATTCTGGCCAGAAAGTGAATCACAGGTAAAGAACAAAGTAAGCATCAATTTTAGTGAGTCCTTTGCTTCAGGAAACTAATTTATGAGTCTCAATTTAGGCAATGTCTGGCCTTTTTATTGTAAACTCGTTTTTCCTGTTAAAAAAGCACCATGAGTAACTCAGGTCTCATTTCATTGCAACCCATAAATAACAAAACAACTGACACTGCCAGACTGATTTGTTTTTACCAGCATAGGTAGATATATAGGTTTCTCTTGGTTCTAGCATAAGCTGAATATAAAAGCAGAAAGGAAAATAAATACTGTGGATAATGCTTGCTGGCCATAAGGGAAGACAATATATTTATGCTCTACAAAACTCAATTCCAAAGAAGCAAGAAGGGACCTTATCCACAACTTCATTGAATTCCTAGATACCCACAGGAACAAGTGGCTTTTTTGTGATCAGGCAAGAAGGAAAATGTCTGCATAGTGAGTCTGCTATTTTTAAAGCTGTTATGCTGATGCCTGGACAGGGACAGGTTGTACAGACAAAGTTGGTTTGTAAGAAACAGGAATTTCTGGAAGTGATAGGCTCAAAGACAGGAGACTGATGTGGCAGCTCTGAGGATTTGAGCACTTTAGTAAATTGGTATTTTTAGCATTTGGGGAATGCAACCAAGAGACTGAGAATCACTACTGCTGTGCTAGAGACATGCTCACCTCCTGACAGACTGGAGAAGAAAATGCTCTGCTAGGGAGCAGAGGTAGGGGTAAGAGCTAGGGATGAAGTTTTCCATCCTGGTCTGGATTCATCTGTGGCAGGAACCTGCACTGGAGCTGAACACAAGCAGCTTGTGTCACATTCTAGAGTTTGACTGGCTGTCACACTCACACCAGAATTGCTGCCTAGCCTGCTGCTTTAGAGGTGTTCGGTGCTCTGCAGCACAGATGTGTGTCAGTGTCAGATCTAAATCACCACCTTTTTGCTTTATATCTGACAAAAAAGAGAAGTGAAGTGCTAATTTTGTCTGCTGAGGTGAAAAGTGAGTGGTTGTGTAAACTCAAGCAGATGCTCCTGATCACATAATTTGAAATAAGGTAAATCACAAGCATCACCAAGATTTATGGACATTATTAATCTGCTGCAAAGACTGAGAATATGATTATTTCAAGCCATGAGGATATAAAATGTTGATACTTTCTCCCTCTTGCTCCTCTCCCACATAGCCAGAAGCTTTACTTCTAAACACAATATTCCCATTTATCACCTACATTGCTTAGAAGAAGCCATCTTCTTACAAATACCCTGTTATCACTTACATCTTTTCTGTACTGCAAAAATTCAGCTTTCATCAGTCCTGCATGAACACTACAATCTTGCTCCCACGCCTCCCTTTTCTTTTTTGGGGTTGCAAACAACTGTTTCCATAGCTAATTCTGAAGCAATTTCAGCGCTTGTGTTGCTTAGAAAGGGACACAGCTAACCGATTCAAACATAATCAATTTATTTCCTTTGCTAGCCTGATGTGAATGGATACTGCACATTAATCCTGCTTTTCTGGAGTTTATTTCCTTTCTCTTCATATGCAACAGAAATTGCAGCACATTTTCCCTAGATTAAATTTCTAACAGAGACAACCAAAGACATTTGTCTTTTGCAGGGGCTACTTTTAGAAAGGTTAATGCTGGTCACTGTTTCTAGGGAAACAAGGGTCTTTGATAAGGAGCTCTTGTGTCTAAACTATTTTTAATAACATTACATATTGGAAAGGAATGCAATAACATTTATCAGCTCTAGACAGAAGATAGTGTCAATATTGTCTAATATAGAAAAGCTGTAGAAGCTCAGCTGTGAACCCTCTCTATTTTCTTAGACAAAAAGATCAACCAGCTAGCTGAGCTTTGACAAAAGCTGGCCTTTAGACTACTCCTAATAAAATGTTTACTGTAATAACCTGGCACTCATAAAAAGCAAGGTCAATGAGAGAGGACACCAGTTCAAAATACAGATGTTTGGAGAAAACATCTTTGGAGTCAGGATCCTCCTGGTTGCTCTATAAAAAAGCAGAAAGATAATTGCTCCATGAGATGCATCTAAAGAGACTGAGAACCTGTTGTTTACCTCAGGGGCTTTTTTTGATCACTGGTCCCTGCTGCTGTTGCAGTCTCTATTTAAAAAACAAATGGGAAGGAACCAAAATGTCTTAGCTGGATGAGAAAGTTAATCCATCTGGGAATAATTTCAGGAGAAGAAAGGTGCTAACATCATATCCTGGAGCACAACCAGGCCCATTTTGTACAAATGATGCATTTTGTCTTGTGAAGAATTATGGCTTAATTCTTCAAGCTGTTGATGGCCTTAAGAGAAACTGGAAGGGGAGAAAAACTTAGATTTAAAAATAGTTGCACTCTGCTACATCTCCTAAGGATGAGAAAATTGGCACTGAACAGAATATTGAAAGTGTTTTTATGACAGCTAGATTCCCATTATTAGACCAGAGATTTTCAGGTCTCTGCCAGCCTTTGTGCTCCCCCTGCTGCAGCGCCTGTGCTCACTGTGCTGTGGACACACATTCCTGCAGCATGTAGAGGTGTCAGGAGCATCTCTTTACCTTCCTTTCAGAAGCACCATTTTAAATGCTTTCCCTCAATTAATTCTTTGCTGACAGCTACTGTGTGTTAGCTGTGTGGCAGTAGAATGGAATTTTAAATCTCTCTATGGAAAGCATCCGCTTTCATACAAACACGCCTGGTGAAATCTTTCCTAAGCCACCAGAAATGTTTTAAGTGCCTTTTAAGCCACTGTAATCCGTGATGTACTGCTAGCAACATGCAAACCCCTGACACCTCTTCCCGTTTTGAGCAGCATGGGGTCAGCAGAGCCTGCAGAGCATTAACCCCCCAAACCACAGGAGTGCAGCTGATCCTCCCAGCTTGGTCCCTCAGCCTCTCATCCCATGCCAAGCACTGAGCTCGGGGATGCAGCTCCGCTCCCAGCCCGGCCTGGGACAATAAACATCTCAGAGCTGTCACTGCTGCCTCTCCCCTGCTGACACTCCATCATTACGGTATCTGAAGGACGTTTAGATAGGTCAGGTTTTTAATGGGAGAGCCTGGCTTCTGGGAGTGAGACTGACAGCCTTTTGAGAGCAGATTAGCAGCGCTGATAAATCAATCTCAGACTGACTCACAGCCATAAGAAAAGTAAGAAGATGAAAAAGGAGCCCAGTTAAATAAATGGTCTCAATTCTTCGGCTCTGGAGATGTACCAGGGGAGGGAAAGCAAGCTTTTCTCATGTGCCTCATCACTCTGCTTTCTCCAAATTTGACCACATCCCCCGCCCCACCAATGCCCTCTGTGGGAAGTTTTCCATATCCAATGATCTTGAGCATCCCGCCCTGCCCATCAGGTCAGAGATTAATGGCATGTTTTCAGAATTGCAGTGCATCCTTTTCCCAACTAATTAACATAGCCTAATCGCCATTAGTGAATTTTGGGTTCCCCCCTCACCTTAAACTACTCTGCATTATCCATAGCCACTGGGGGAAAGCAGAGGGTTAAAAGCACTAATAATGCATGTAGGCAGCTCAGGTTAATCTTTTGAGTGTTCACTAAGAAGCATTTGTTTACCTAGAACGTCATGGGAATTACTGTAGTCCTGCCACCAATTCCATTAAACCATCCTGAAGCTGATAGCAGGAGTATTTGAGTCTTGATCAATGCAAGGAAGAATAGAAATCTCTCTAGGGCTTGTATTACGCAATCTGACTTCAAAGACAGGGCACTTCATTAGCCTACTTCGCCTCTGATATGCTGCACTCTGTCTGCTCAAGCAGCCTGAAAACCACATTTCCATCTCAATAGGCAGCACTGTCCTAAAATACTCCTAGGTCTTCAGACACAACATATTCTAGCTCCTGGTGCCAAGCTCCTGCAAGACAACTTGCCTTTTTTTGCCTTTTTTATATTTCAGCTTCAAGGATTCAGAGCCTGCCCTTCAGGTATGTGTAGGGGTGGGTACAGCCCTTGCTGAATGCCTGGCTTTGCTGCTGTGGAAGCTTATTTTTCAGAGGAGCTGAGGGGGAAAGAAGTAAAATATTCATGCCCTTTTAGACACAGGAGGTTTTGTGATTTTTCAATTTTTCGCTGCTCTAACTCTATGAGTCATAACTCGACTTTCAGTCAAGGATTGTTTGCTATCTTTTGTTTACCTTATGCCACCTGCAAACTATACTAAAACATGCAGAGACAGTTTAATTGGTGAAACAATTGTCGTGGGAATACTTTATTAACTTTGCAAGTGCTGACAGAATAAACTCAATGTGATTAGCATGATGCTAAATAGCAGGAAAAACTGCAGGAAGGAGACTGTGAGTTTTTCAGCATTTACATTCTGTAAGCAACAACAAAACATTATTTCTTTCCAAATACAGATGCACTGGGCTGGTCACCTCTCCTGAAAATTCAGCCAGCAAAGCTTCTTGAAATATTAAGGCCAGTTTTTAAAGAAAATCTATTTCCAGGAGTATTATGTTCTGCCTGAAAAAGCACAAGTGTGTGCTTCTCACATGGCCTAATGATTAGATGCTTTTTGTCAGTTGAATTTAAACACCTACAAAAATGGACATGACATCCTTCTCTCCAACAGCAATATTCTGGAGTGACTGGCTGGTGTGTTCCTGTAAGTGTATATATAGGAGAGACACACAGATATATGTATTTATACATTCATCTGTGTGTACATCTAGACATATCTATACATATATATATAGAGTTACAAATGTGAAAACAAGTTTATTTTCTAACCTTTCGCCTCCCAGCTGTGATGCTCCACACTTGGAGCTCAATACTAAAAAAAACCAGCCTTTTCCTTGGGAGATCTGCAGGACTGACCCTGCCAGTGCTGCTGTACCACAGCAGAGCTGTGGCACACTCACCCTGCTGTGCTCCCCTGATGCTGGAGCTGAAATCCTGCCCCCAGCAAACCCCCAGGGGAGAGATGGGAAAGGGGGGAGCTGTTTAAGGAGGGCAGAGCCAGGAGTGAGGAGATGACAGGAGTTACAGGAGAGAGGGCTGGTGAGGAAAGGCTGTGCTGGACCACCCAGAGGAACCCATGGATCCCACTGGAGAAAGGCTGCACTACCTACCTAGCCCAAAACACATGGAGATACCATCGTGAGACCAGGCAGGCATTGCCTTTGAGGAGCACAACCAATTTCATCACAACAGTGAGCAGCAGCTGAGATTGCCAGTGAGGCTACAGGAACAACTCTCTTCTGAGTCACACTGGATCCCCTGCAGCAGCCAATCCTGTTGGAACAGAATTGACTTGAGTTGATTTTAAATATATGTTTTTTATTTTTTTTCTTTTGTAACTGAAATACTCACTTCATCTTTACAGAAAAAAATATAATTAAGGAGATGGAACAAAAAAAATATCAGATCATATACTTGAGGCTTCTTCCACAAAGCCAAAGTATCTGCTACGTATGCAGTTTTAGGCACTTTGGTCTCACCCAATGGTCTAGAAAAGAAAATATTAACATATCCAGTATGATGATGCAAAGCTAGATTGCTGTAAAAATGCTGAACAGGAATGGAACATATGCCCTGCCTCAGTGGGCCTCTCTGAAACTTCACTTTAACTACTAGCAGAGTGAAAACTCTAAAGAACTTGTTTGACAAGACCACCAGCCCAGAGGAGTGCCTAGTTTTCATCAAAACCCACTCAAGAGAAAACCTTGGATTTGGATCTATGCAGCCTGTCCCACAGGAGATTCTCACCAGCAGGTCCATCTATTAAATCTCTTCACCAACCAGGGCATTTGGGAACAGTCTTAGTTGAAGGTCTGTTTATCACCCTGTGGGTTGTTCATCTCACATTTTCAGATGCCATTCTGTAGGTCTGGTGATTGTGCCTTGCTTCTATTAGAGGAGAGAATGAGATCCTAACAAAAACTCCTGCAGGGCAACAAAAAACCATTTTTGTTGATATAGCTATAGAAAAATGTATATCATGCTTTTAAAACCAACCTGATGTTTTCCTGGGGATCCAAATTTACAGCAGGAGGCTAACTGCAAAATTTAACACAGAACTTTGAGAAAAATATGGGCTATTTTTGGGTATGAAAATATGCTTTATAAAAAGGCAAGGCAAGGCAAGGCAGGACAGGACAGGGCAGGGCAAGGCAGGGCAAGGCAAGGCAAGGCAAGGCAAGGCAAGGCAAGGCAAGGCAAGGCAGCTATATTTTTTGAGTTGGATCATTCTGCCTCTTGCCTGTCAA
>JANRMJ010000054.1:16508411-16523366 GCA_025584955.1 Alethe diademata | reverse complement strand
TGGGAAGGGATTGTTTTGTCTAACTACCCTGTGAAGAGAACTTATTAACACCTAATATGAAGTTTCACAGTTACACACTAAACAGAGAGAATTATACACTAAGAGAATCTGAAAAATATAAAAGCTAACACTCAGGGCATCAATAGCACAATGCCTCAAAGCATATTTTAAGTTTTTTGGTGTTGAAACTGCTCAACTAATACTGAAATGAACACAGTAACTCTGAGATTTCCCACTGCTTTAGAAAGCCACAACAAAACTTACATTGTTTCACCTCATTCGGAATATAAGTAAGAAAATTAAATGCTTCTTTCAAAACTAGCTTCACTTCCTATCACTAGATACATGACAAAAATAAACCAAAGATATTTTCCTCAGCTTTAGCCTCAAAGGATAAAAAGAGGAACAATTAAGGCACTCACCATGACACATGAGCAAGCAGAGATGGTCCCCACACTCCAACCAAGATTAAACAAAATATATTGTAACGATCCAGTGATCACCACTGGACTTTTTTTTTCCTTTTAACATCAGGCTTATCAGTAGTCCCTGGCTTTTTCAACTACAATAGCCTTATATTTCCTTATAGGACATCCTGGCTGTGCTGTAAAACATAGCTGTAATTCAATTTCAAAATTCAATAAACAAATAACACACCCAGATA
This sequence comes from Alethe diademata, assembly GCA_025584955.1. NCBI lineage: Eukaryota > Metazoa > Chordata > Aves > Passeriformes > Muscicapidae > Alethe > Alethe diademata. Next base: position 16,522,702 of record JANRMJ010000054.1, on the reverse strand, counting down.
GATTATTCTGAAGTAAAACTGAATCAAAACAAGTGCTGCTTGATTACAAAATTAGTTTTTAATAATTTAATTCAGTATAAAAAACCTAAACCAGATTGTTAGCTCAGTTACTCTGAAGAAGCATTTAACCAGTATTTGTTCTCTCATGTAAAGGCTTAGCTACATATGGGTAAATCAAGGGCTGGCCATCCCTGCTATGAGGGGGACCCCAGCAGTATGAGGTGCTTGTTCTGCATGCAGAGATAACCCTTTCAAACATGTACAAGATCCTTTGGAATTTAATCAGTGCCTATTCTGTGGCAACTCACAGGCTGGACTAGAGTCTCTGTAACATGAGCCAGCTGCTTTCAAAGAAAACTGCAGTCAACTATGATACTACAGTAGCTTAGTCAAAGAAACCTGGGAGTTTTTCACTCCTGTCTTGGGATCTGGTGACACGATCTCCCCTTTCCGTGTACTCTCTTCTTTCCTTATCCCAGAGTACAGGCAATGCTGGAAATGTCTCAGAAAAACAAATAAAACTGTGCTGTCTGTCTCCCTAGGCTTGCCATATTGCAATGAGGACTGTGCAAGCCACCTCCATCACATTTCTCTAACACTGATGATTTCTGATGCACAGCTTTAGAATGAAAAGATGTTTTAATGCCCTGCAAGCAACCAGTGCTTTCAAAGTCCATCTAAGCAACAAGAGTACAATGCCCACTGCCAAGTAACATGTTGTCCTTGGCTTGTCACTTCTTTCATTAAGGAGAAAGCCTGGAGCTTTGAATCACACATGTGCACAGTATGCTGTGCTCAGGACTGAGATTGATTGGGTACTGGCTGAAAAGATACTTCACTCCAAAACATACTTCAGGATTCTCTGGACCTTCTTCCTTCCTGCCTCCATACACCAAATAAAGTGTTTCACTACCTGCTTTCCTCAAGATCATGCAAAGGCTCAGCCATTGCCCCAGCAGCTTTGGATTCAGTTTTACAATGATGCACAGTTAATACAAAGAGGTTGAATACTTCCTTTTGCCATTAAGACTTCTTGGCTAGTCTGTGGTCCCTTTTGTCTCTGCTGTCCATTTTCCAAGCTGGGCCAGGGCCTGCACTGCCACACTTAAGTTATGTGGGAAGAGAACCCACAGACCTTTCCTCACAGCCAGGTGCTTTATCCCCAACACTGTCTTTTTTGTTTCTTTGTCTCCCCAGTCAGCATTGAAAATACATAAGGCTAACTAAAGGAGAAAGTTGTATCCCAATAGTTTTGTTACATTCCTTTCCCTTTTTAGGGGTTTCTCCACAAACCTTCTGATCAGAAGGGAAGATGCTGGTAGAGGAATGCAACACAGTGATGCTCTTACACATTTCCCCTGGAAAGATGGGACAGTAGAGCAAACACCACAAATGTTTTAATAGTTAAATACCAGGAGTTTGCACATTTCCATTTCCAAAGGCATCCTCCATAACCAAACCAAATATATTGTTGGCAAAATTCAAAGTGGCTGCAATGTTTGCTCAATATCCAACATAGCCCAAAAATAATGGGTCAGGAAGACAGACTATACACTGGTAGCAACACATCACATAAGGGATCCCATAAGCCCTGAGTTCCCATTTTTAGACAAAAAGCTAATGGCCATTAAAAAACCCCAACCCAAACCAAATTCCACCTTCTGCACTCAAATTGGCTTTTAAAGCTGAGTTAAAAAGTCACGTGGGTAAAGTCATGCTGGCATAAGAGGAAACACAGAGGTTCAACTGTGATGCTGAGCATGAAACACACAAATGGACCCAGCTGGCTCCTCTAAGTAACTGCCCTTTACAGGAATCATTCATAGCAATACAAAATCTTCCAGCTAAGCAGCTCTTTAGCCAAGATCATCAGGCAATCTCAGGTCACAGAGCAACATGTCAGAAGGAACACGAGGTTGTTCCTTAGGAAAGGTTTAACATATCGCAACCATGAGAACCTCAGGCACAGCAGATCTAAACAGAAGCTGGGCATAAAAATGAGGCTCATGCCACCTTGTTACTTCTGCTCTGGAATGGATGTCCTTGTGGATACAGCTGAGTAGAACAACCCAGACTGCCATTCAGGCCCTGGCGTGGGACTCCCAGGGTATTTACATCAACAGCTATACAGCTTCCAGTGTGGCATCACTCAGCCTATTCACCCCTCATTTCCCTGTACTCCTAGGAAAGGATCCAATTTAGATTGGACTGGCGTAGAGAGAAAAGGATGTGTCACTGGGGACATAAAGCTAGCAGACTGTTCCTAATTTCATCACTCTGCAGAAGGGAAATTGGTGAGGGAGATGGAAAGGAAGCATGCTTCAGTGAACAGATCTGAAGATTTCAAAGTAACCAGATGGGAACGGATGGAGGAGTTTATTTATATATAAACCAACTTTGCAAGGTTGAAAGCATTTTTGAAGAAATAAGTACTCGTCTAAAAATACTTCATCTTTGGCTGCTAACAATAAACTCTAAGAAAAAGGAGCAGAGAACTTCTTCCAGCTTCACAGGAATGCTGAACCAAACCTTTAAAGCTGGGTGTTACAATTTTGGTGGAGTCTGTCCCATTTTTGGCCTGCACTTATTCCAGACAAGTGCACTGCTGGATCATTCTAGACATGTCCCTCTGAATAAGGAAAACTGTAAGCAAAAAGAGAGCTGGCATAAATCCTGACAACAACTAACAGTTTTAGCACTGCTGAATCCATAGCATAAGTGGTTTCTAGATTTCTTTATTCAGATTTTTATGTTTTGTTTATGCCATCACTAAATAAAACCTGCTGGTCACCATGAGCACTAAGCACTTCCTGGAAAATCTGCTGAAAATCACAGCAGCTCTTTATTAGATTGCCTGTTTAAAACAGGCCTCCTTACCAGCCCTTACATTTAGGATCACTTTCTACTTGCTACAGCAAAGCTGTGCTTTCAGTTTGTAAAGCTCCAAATTCCTACTGTTTGTGCAGGATATTAACCTATCCTGAAGTTAAGAAAATAACAGCTGAAGTTCCATAAGGTTGGGAGGAAAAGGTTTTTTGCCTACATTAAGTTGCATGTGCTAGCACAAATACCACAGCACAGACATTTTGGCCACACTACTACCACTACTAATAAAAAGTTCTGTCTTTCATAGATCAATGTGGGGTGAGAGGGACAATGGAAGCTGGGAATAGGTTCAGGTAAAGCTTGCCATTCCATCTTCTATGTAAGGTGAGGATGATCAATTGCATTTTATTCAAAAGTGAGAGTACCATTCCACACACAGCCTGTTTTAGCCCAGAGGTGGGAAAGGCTCCAATAATAGATCCAAACAGCACACAAGGAAAGCTTCCTAATTTCAATGAAAGACAGACTTCACCAGGGAAAAGCAAATGGTAGGCACTGTCTGTTGGAATCAGTGGTGAAAGAGAGGTGAAGAGATGGAGAAGAAGGGGACAGTGAAAGCCTAAAATAAACCACTAGGGAAATAGAAAAAGATCAAAGGATGCAGAATCAAGACTAAAGAGGAGTGCTAAAAAGAAGACAACACAACAGGTGATGAACTGAAGACCAACTCCAAACCCTTTATTGTGTCATTATTCCCAGTAAGTACACCAAAAGTGAAATAGACAGCACAGAAAATACATAGTACAAAAAAATATATACACATTTAAGGCTATTTTTTGGCATGAATGAAATAACATACAAAGCCATATAGAACCACATGCTAAAACGAAAACTTTCTCCAGATTATGTAGAGCAAAAGGCAGCTACTTTCAGATAAGAAGTACTGGAGTGCCTGATGTTGAGACGTGAGGATGTTCAGAAGGAAGACAGCACAAAAGTCTCTGCTTGTAGAACATGCAATTGACAACCTGACATGATGCAGATAATTAAAAATCGACTATTGCAGAGCTGTTTTTTGTGCTGGTGGCAGCTACTCCCTGCACTAAATGAGAGAGCCTGTGGGGAAAGGGAAAAAAAGTTCAATAGCACAGTGGATATGGCACACAACATAAATATGAAAACAGCAGAGGGAACTTCATTACAGAACTAGTAATATCAAGATGCCTAAAAGTCAAGACCCTTACACAGGTATTTCTTTGCATGGATTAAGTACAAAAATCTCTAGGTTATTTACAGTAAAGAGATGTATGTTTTAAACAAAATTTTAAACAGACATCAATTTATTTTCTAGTTCTATTAGCCACTATTCATTACCATTTGGAAAAGTACTGCCACAGAAGAAGACAGAAATGCTGTCAAAATGTCGTGATGTGTCCGTGCATTTATTTGCTATGCAACCCAGAGTTCAGCTACACTTGGCTTAGAACAGCATATTGAAACAGTACATTTTTCCAGTGGGAAAAGAAAAAAAATCAATATTTATATAACCTGGATTCCGTCTCATAAATGTTAAAATTAATTTGCCATTTTCTGCAGACATGTACCTATCTTATTGCTGCCTTACTCTGGTAAGCAGCTTAATGTTTTTCTGTCCCATTCCACCATTTGACAAAGTCAAACTGATATTTATCAATTTACTTATTAACATGCTTGGCATTTCCTACTAGAATTTGTTTACTCGAGCACTTACTGGTAGAAAAAGAGGAAGAAAATCCAAAAAACAAAATCTCTCCCAACATTTACTTACCCCTTCCCCATGACCAAGAGATTTAAAGAGAAAGAACCCATGTCTATAAATTTACTTTGGTACTAAAAGTTTTTAACTCATTACACTGACAGTTTCTTTCCCAACTGAGTTTGCAAAACTCTAACAAAACCCCTTAATTTAGCAGCTCTGATAATACTTCTTTTTTTTGTTGCTGACCTTTCTAAGCAATAATGCATTATGGAAAAAGGCAACCAAACATGCATGTGTTGTGTATAAAGCTGGCAGTCACTCCTATAATTTAGCTCACCAAATAGAATACAAAGCACAAGAAACAGAGCCCTACAAACTGAGGTTCACTGTTTCTGCTTGCCACCACTTAGTTTGTGAATTACTGAAAGCATGCTGGTGTATTTGTCCAATTCTTCCTTCTGCAGATTTACAAGCGCTTCTTTTTCTGCCAAGCATCCTTCCAATTGGGATATTTGAACTTCCAGAGAAGATGCCTGCAGAAACAAACAAAATATTATAGTTTCCTCCATTACCAACTGAAAAACACACAATTCTGTGAAAGCTGAATGGCCTGGTGGTGAACTTAAGCAAGTAATTAAAAGTCAGTTTGAAAATTACAAGCTTGTTTCAGAAATCCCCCTCAGCTGTACAGTCAGTGCACATGAATGGTTACAGCTACTGCCACACTGCAAAACGTTGGAAACCATGGGAAAGCACCAACCCCTTTATTATCATTGTCCTACCATCTACATTTCATTTCAAACACCCCACCAGTAAATATTTACTGACAACAACAAAAAAAAAAAATTAAAAAAATTGCTATATACTGGATAATACTGCCTGAGGAGATTAAGCTTTTGCTTCCAGGAAATGGAAATACAGGAAATGTGTCTGTCAGACTGCACATTTTGCATCTGCTGATCAGTTTGCAAGTAAAATGAGTCTCTGCCTTGTGATTTTAGAGGGAGCCTTACCTGCAGTCAAGGACATGTAGGCTGTACTGAAGCTTGGGGGATTTATTTTGTGGGGTTTTTGTTTTGTTTGTTTGTTTTTGGTTGGATGTTTTTTCTGCTTTTTTGTTTTGTTAACATCATCCTATTAACTTGATACAGTCAAAGTCCCTCTTTTGAAAAAAGACACTTCTTCTTGGAGATAAAAATTTTTTTTTTGGTTAGAATTTCAGTGATCAAAACAACTCCAGGTACATTTTGGTGCATACATATGTATCTTAATTCAGTGCAAGAAAGGGAGGGAAAGCAAGCTGACCTACATTTTCAGTAGTCAAAACTACTGAAGAGGAATTTGTTACACTGTGTTATTTAACATTATGCCTGTTATTTAACAGGTTTGGCAGGTTTTTTTCCCTTCCCAATATTACATACACACACCATGCCTCACAGAGGCTCATTAGAACTTGATCCTGACTTAAAACTCAAGAAGTACACAATTAAAGCTGAGAAAATTTGTTCTTGTCCACTACTACATCAGTTACTCTAGGGTAACTAAGGTACCTAACTTTAGGTACTTAACCACCAAAATACTGATTTACCAACTCTATTAATTAAACAGATACCTAAAACTCCAGTCTTAGGAATGGAGGTGCAAGTAATTCCTTACCTTGACACTCAATTCTTCCCTTGCTTGCTGTGTTTCACTTAATTCCTTTCTAAGAATATTGATAGTTTGTTCCATATCTGTTTTTTCTTTCTGTTGAGTTTTTATTTTTTCTTCTAGAACATTTATATTCTGTTGCAAGGCTTAAGAAAACAAACACATTAAAAGATGGGATGCCAACTCAGAAAACAGATACTGCATTGGTCTGGGAAACAAGGGGTTTTTTAATTAATTTTTTTTTTTAGACCTAACATGGCTGCTAATTGAATTACTGAGTAGTGCCACCTACTGCTAAATTTTAGTTGTTGCTTCCAGTAATTTGCAGAGAGAGTTAAATTAAGCTTTTCTAATTTCCAGTTCCTACAGAAAATAGTTCTAATGGACAGGTTGCAAGAAGATCCTGAAGGGACATGCTATGAAGAGATTCAGTGAAGTCTGGGAAATCAACTTCATGCATACTTTCTGAAAAATTAAAATTTGTATTTGTTTCATTCAACAATTAAATTATGTATCTGTAGCCAATTTTTAAGGCTTACAAGTTGCTCAGTAAGATATAGCAGCTTATCTAGAGCCCATAATAACAACATCTAGTTAATGCAGTTAGTTCTCTAGCTTCAGTGACCTTTAGGTAGGTGACTTACTTTCTATTGTGCCATCTCTCTCCTGTAGCTTTTGCTGTAATTCATTTCTGTGATCTTCACTTTCTCTTAATTGTGCAGCAGTCCTAAAAGTGCAGAGAAATAAATTTTAATGATTAATATGAGATATGCCACCATTTCTCTGTCCTAAGAAGCTAAGATGATTTTTGTATTATTTCCGATTGCTGTCAAGAGCTGCAAATCATCAAGCCTATGAATGTGCATGGTGTGAGCAGAGATAGATCTTATTTCCTTCCTGCCACCATGACACAGTCACTGCCCTTCTCTGACCATGCTAGGAACTACTGAAAAGGCTGGAGCACAAAGTCCAGAAACTGGTGCCTTTGACCACAGCCACAAATAATTCAAAATACTGTGCAGAACTAAAACTGTCATTCAATACAAGCAAAAATTCCCTGCCATTAGTGATTAAGGATGCTGGGGTTTTAGTTCTTACAATGCTCCTGAAGAGACAATCAATCAGTAAAACCTGTTTCAGGTATTATCCCTGCAAAGACATCTATACACAAAAAATACCATTCTGAACATCTCCTGGATTGCCACACAACACTCAAAAGTGACCACACCATAAGACAGTGCCACAGCTTGTGTACAGGCCTGCCTCAGTTCTCACTAGTTCAGGTAATGCTCAGTTTCCACACCCATTAAATACAGAGGTACTGGCATCTATAGCTCTAACATAAGCACTTTACACTCTCTGAAGCTCATCTACTTTTTCCATTACCAGCCTAATTTCTAAGGCATATTCTACTTGCCACTTGCCTTGCCTAGATGGCATCTGCTGTTGCTTTTGTTTACTAGTTTATCCACTTGCTATATGCCAGTTTCGAAGCTGCAGCCTCTAGCAAGAGTGAGGGATGTGTATTTCCACAGTCTCCATTTCTGTGGCAGTTCAAGAGCACCCATGTAATAAATTGCTCCTCCAGACTGGCATTACAAGGGTCAACTTTCATCAGAGTATCTCCCCAACTACCTTGAGCTGCATATTATTATTACTATTAGATGTAAGTAGCCAAATTTATTCAGTAGCAAACTAATCTATCAGAATGAAAATTTTCCATCTGAATCAGAACTCAAGGCAGTGATTTGGACTGCTCTGATTACTGACAAGGCAAGAGCCTGGAAGGGTGAAGTGAACTTTCCAAGTTAAACCAAGAATAGCATTTTATTTCTCAACTGAATACAAGGCCTGCCTATGAACATATTTTAAAGACATTTCCTGAAAAGTTATGCATTAAATAAAATTTGTCAAGGAAGAGCCCTATATTTCCTTAGTTACATTGGTGAAAGGTATATGAGTCCTCTATTTTGAGCCATCAAAAAGGAAAAACTACAATTACTCCTCAAGAAGACGTAGGTAATGCTAGTTTTATAGTTTATAGATGTTTTATATACCATAGGCAGAATACCACCTATCAAGACTTCTAATACAACTTTCAAACGTGTTCATTTAGTAGGGTTGCTTGTTTTGTTTCTTTTTCCCAAATTGACAACATTAAGAGAACACTTGCAGACTAAAAGAGAATACACAGAAATCTTTGGGTGATAAAAGCATTTAAGAATTCAACAACAACCAAAATAACACCTCCACACTCTCCCAAGTGCACCTTAGAATTGGGTCATCATCTTTCTCTTCCTGTTATCATCTTTCTATTCCTGTTATAAAGTCTGCCAATATTTCCTCATCACCTCCAACCAATTAAGGAGCAAATAAAATAAACCAAAGTCAGTACTACAAATTCTCATCCAACACATCCAATCCTGAAGCATCTTTGGCTTCCTGTAACTTCACTTCTCAGATGTCACTTAAAGCACAGTTGAAAAACTGAGACTAAAGTGCAATTTAGCTTTACTGTTTGACTTGCTTTAAAAGGACTGAACAGAACTTACCTGTCATTCTGCTGCTTGAGTGATTCATTTAATTTCGTCATTGCTTCCACTTGTTTATTTAGTGAATTGCATGTAATCTGTAGATCTTTATATTGTCTTTCAGTTGTTTCATACCTACAAAAGAAAGGTAATTGCTTTTGAAGAGAGCTTTTACTTTAATAGTTTTCAAATAAAAATATTTGGCATGATCTGTGCAATCATCCTCAAGCAACAATCAAGGTGTTTTTGGAAGGGGGAGGGTGTTCAGTTGAGTGTTTTTTGGTGACAGCTGGCTGTTAGCATGTTAGATTTTTTGAGCTTGTTTTTTTGTTTTTTTTTTTTTTTTTTTAATGAACGTACTTAGAATCATAGAATCATTTAGGTTGGAAAAGGCACTTTAGATCATTGAGTCAAACCATTAATCCAGCACTGCCAAGTCCACCACTAAACCATGTCCCTAAATGCCCCATCTACACATCTTTCAGATACCCCAGGGATGGTGACTCAGCCACTTCCCTGGGAAGCCTGTTCCAGTGCTTGACTTGGAAGAAGAAAACAGACAAACCAGCCAAGCTTCAGAAGATCCCTTAAATATCCTGAATCATTATTGATCAGGAAGCAACTTCCCTCCAGTAGAAAACTTTTAGGAATTGACAAAACTATAAATACCTTTAGAAATTTGCAAAGAGCTAATCTATAACAGTTTGTGTATCTCAGTCAACTTCAAAGGAACCCTTTAAGCTAGTCTGTAACCTTCTATGACCTGGTCTTGTGATACTAAAAACTGAACATACTGAAGACAATGCAGTGTGTAATCAATACAGGCTTATGAGGCAGATTTCATGCTCTAAGCAAACATTTTCCTACCTTCCTACCAAAAGGCAAATTCTATCCCCTGATGTTAATAGATTGTTTTTAAGAAACAGTATATTTGCAGTATGAAGGTTGTTTAAAAAAGTAAGTTTTTGTTTTAGAAACACATTGTAAGGATTAGAAAGTTTTGTTCCTATTTTGGAGAATTTAAAACTGCTAAATACTAGACTGAGGCTGATTTATTTCCTATGAATTAGGCAATACATATTCAAAAAGTGTATGACTGCATACAATTCAAGCAAAAATGGAGGCACTTCCACAATGACCATACTAGGCACTTATTCAAGAGATCTAGTAATGGAAAAAAGTTTTATACATTTTCCTCCCACAATGACCCCTTTATTGGCAGCAATATGCTTTCAAAATTGTCTAATAATGCTTGTTCCTGTTATTAAGCAAGAAACTTGATCTCAATGTTATCAGTTCCTTTGCCTTGCTGACACCTAGTGACCAGACCAGCTCACGTGAGTTGAGAAGTCAAAGCTCTTTTAAGCCTCTATTCTTCCAAAGCACATTATAATTTCAAATATTTTCTATCTTTATGTACTTTGTGCATCTCACATACTCTTTTCAGCTAAAGATCCCAAAGAAATAACACTTATAAAAAATTCAGGACATACGATGTGCTTCCTTCCTCCGTACCTCACTTTTCCCTAATTTAAGTCAAATTTGGTACAGCCTCGAGCAACGATGCCAAGTCCTACATTATGCAAACATACTGATATTGGCTGTTTCTCCAGAACTGCATGTCATCAAGACAGCATGTAAGATCAAAGAGAGATACTGAGAGCATGGTATAATGCTAACAGAAATTAAGCATCTGTGTCTTAGAGAACAAGGCTCCCTTTTTATAAAAAGTTTGTGCTATTTCCTGAACTGGACCTTCAGGACCTACAACTCAGTTCTCATTCCACAGAAAGTTGAATGTTCATATATTAATAAATGTAACTATGTTAAATTGAACATAAATTTGAGTTCCTGAATGACTTAAGTTAACTTTATTGACAAGCATACAGAAGGAAAAAAAAAATAAAGAACATGATACAGCATGTAAAGTTGCTCTTCTAATGAGCTTAGCCCAGTAAAGGACATCATAACTCTTTTCAGATGAAATACTTGTTTAGAGATCCTACATGTCTTACCTCTGAAGAAGATCAAGAGAGGATTTTTTCAGTTCTTCATGCTCTTCAGCAACTGCCTGCAATTTCCTGTTGTGCTGAAAGAGCTGTTCAATATCAGCCCGTGCTCTTTCAGATTCTACCTGTTGAGCTTTCAGCAAATCGTTAAGCTCTTCATTTTTTCGTTCTGCATCCTTCAGCATTGCAGCAAGAGTTCTTGCCTTTGAGTGGAAAGACACCCCCAAAATAAAAATTAAAAAAAAAAAAAAAAAGCCACATACATTAAAGGCAATTCTGTTTCTCAAGTTGTATTAGGCATGCTTGAGGCCATAGATCTAACACCAAAATGTCACCATCTACATTAAAAGAATAAATTATCTCACCTAATATTAACTACAAATTAATTGGTTCACTAGATTCCTTTAGCTCATTTTATAGACAATGTGAGGGAAGAGGGAAGAACAAAGTAAAAGATTATACATTTTAGCTGTGGATTTAGTAACCTGTATCACAATCTTTATATAACCTTTAATATAACCTTTAAAGAACAGAAATTATTCTCACTTTTCAGTGAGAATACAGACTCTACAAAAGCAAGCTTTATTTGGAGGTTCATCTCTGACCAGTGAATCAAAAGGCACAAACAGGAAACAGTTCTTTATATACCAGCAAATTCTATAGAGAATTCTAGTAAGTGGGTTTATGAATTTTTAATACTGCTAAATAAACACTAATGGTTAACAAACAATAATGAGCAGAGTAGGTTGGTTTTGTTGACTTCCTGTAGGGGAAAGGACATTAAAGAAAACTGTGCCAAAGAACAATCCAAAGGACAACAGGATGTTCACGGTGAAAATTAAGATTGCCCTACCTTGCAAGCATAGTTCAGAGATAAGCAGTATAGTTTCCACATGCAATCACAGCCAAAGCTACCCAGACAAACATTACTCAGTCACACCTTGAAGCTCCTCTACTTACCTCAGACTCAGCCTGGGCTCTCTGACACCGGTACTGAGCCATCAGCCTCTCAGCCTGAGCCAGAGCTACTGCCTTCACTTCCAGAAGGTCCTGGAGCCTCGTTTCTTTGGACTGCATATAGGGAGAACATTTCTCATTAACATTTTCTGAAAGTACCAACTGCAGTGTCCCCATGCACGTTAGGCTGTACTCACCGCTAACGCTGACAGCTTCTGCTCGTAGACATCCATTATGTCAGATATCCTCACATCAGCCAAAGGCTCCTTCATCTGTGGAAACATTTTCCAATTACTGATACTGGAAATTTCTATTTATTTACACAGGTGATGTGTGCCTAAAGAGCTCAGTAGTTTTGTCAACTCCACCTGCCACTAGGCTTTTTGAATTGTCATTTTTGTATCTGAGGCTCTCAACTCAAAGATATCCACCTGGCCCTTGAGAAAAGTTTGTGAGCAATTGAACTGGTTAGGCTTAATAGGAGTCTATCCTATTAAGGATAGACTATCAGTCCAGCACTATAAAAAGGTAAAATCACCATTTAAAAATCATTCCCCTTGGTCTATGCTGGAGAATTATTAGGGCCCTCATAGGACACCTAAAATAATCTGCTCTAATATTAACAGCACAAAATGCATATGGTTAGAACCCCTTGTTCATACTCTGTGTCTTCTCAACATACAGATTAAGAGAAAAGGCCCAGGAAAGTTTCTCTAGGATGCTGGAAAGGATACTATTGAGGACCTACAGAATGTACTGTGTTAACCCAGTGACTTACTAGTGACATGTATGGCACAACAAGTCCTAAGTGTTTATTAAAGTATATGCCTGAGTCAAGTGAGAATGCTACTTAGTGATTTCAGGATATTTTCTCTTAGGCAGTGCTGCTATAACACCAGTTCTGAGCAGCTGTTCACAGATGCTGATGCATGACCACGTGCAAACTATGCCAGCTGTTCATACATTCAACACCTACAGAAAAGCCACTGTGTCTGCACCATCCTGAACCACTACGTAAGAATCCTTTTCACAAATTAACAGGAGACCCTGTGGAGCTCCAGTTCTCATCTCATTTTTCTGTCCCTAAAGTATGAAACATGAGTTTATTTTCCTACTTGCAAACTTAAAATATCTAAAGGACATATAAATGACTAAGAAAAGCTCGAAGAATGAAATTCCCTTCATTCTCTCTGAAAAATGATACTATGAAAGGTGTTTTCTCAATAATGTTTTCACAGGCATTTGAGCTTCACACAATATACAGGCACAACTCAAGTACTGGATATTTTAAGTAAATGTGTATATTGATTTTGAATTACTAATTGAAGGTCTAAGAAAAGAATCACTCAACAACTCATCAACAACTATTTCCACTGAAAAAGAAAAATCAAAGCAGGTTTTTTACTTTTTACTCTGTCACATTACTGGAAGCTGCTGCATTAGTGCTGTGTAGGCACCTGTGGTTGCTCTGATTTACATCAATATAAACTCAGCAATGCACCCACAGATTGTGACATGCAGTCCTGAAAAGGATGATCAATGGGAGCATCCAGTGGCAGAGTAAAAAGTAAGCCAAGGAAGACTCATCTGACCTTTTTCACTGTTATTCTGGCATCTGACTGGAATTGGTAGCTCTATGAGTTTCACATTTATCAGTTACAATAAAGAGATAAGAGTTACAAAGCAAAGGCTGGAGGCAATACCACTAATACAGATATCAAGCTGTTATCAAGAAACTTTCTATACCTTTTCCCAATTTGCATACTGTTCTTTTAAGCCAAAAGGAGCCTTACCTTCAGGTGTAGCTCAACATAGCATCTCTGAATTCTGCTCAGGATCTCAGTAAAAAGAGTATGTTCCAAACAGACAGGAATCTAAACCAAACCTGTTACACACACAGCAGTCTGACACTTGGATTTTAATTTCCATTCCTCCCATTTAAAAGAAGTGTCAAATGTTTCACAAGAGTATATAAATTCTACTAACCTCTAGTCCAGAATGAAGTTTTTGTATTAATTCCTCGATATTTGAAGCTTTGGATTCATTATTTGAAAGACAGGATGAAGAACACCTCACTGAAGTAGTGTTGATCACAGGTGACTGCATTTGGATTCTCTTAGCTGTGTGCTGCATTTCTTGCTGTCTGTAGGCATTATTTGCTGCAATGCTTTCACCCAGCCTGTATAAACATGAGGCTATTAACACAACCTGCTACAAATAGCACTGCAACGATTGAAGAGAACAATTTCATAACAAAATTTAGTCACATTTGAATTAGCACACATTACAAAGATGTGTGCTGAGCATGTGCTCAAACTGGCCAGAGATAGAGAAAGAGGGGGAAAAAAAAAAAAAAAGTGTCATGGCTAATCTTCAGAGACAAATACAGAATCTCATCAGAAAGGCCATAGTGCTCAGCTCTTTTTGAGCAACAGATCATGTCTCTTATGAATCTGAGAAACAGGTTATTTCACCTGTTTTTCTTCAACTTAGCTAGGACACTGTTTGTCTCAAAGAAGACTGAAAAAGTATTTAGTAAAAATTTTTATTTGGTATAAAAATAAGATTGAATAAAGAAAA
>JANRMJ010000054.1:16490795-16508311 GCA_025584955.1 Alethe diademata | reverse complement strand
AAAGTATTTAGTAAAAATTTTTATTTGGTATAAAAATAAGATTGAATAAAGAAAAGGCAGAGTGCAACCAATAAACCTCATTTTTTCCTTGTCTGCAATTCTATTTTACAATACTGTATTGCGTACAGCACATTTTTTAAGTTTTAACCAGTGTTTGTTGTAATTTGGGGCTTGTATTTTCAAGGCAGGTACCAATAACATGTTTTAAACAAGGATTATAAACCAAAGGAGCTGATTTTAGAGGCAGCAGTTATAAATTTTTTGCTCTTGATAAATTCCTTAATTACTAAGCTATCCCAAACACTTCACTGAAGTGCTGTCTCAATTGCTTCCTAAGTGAGTATAGCCTATTTTTAACTTGCATTTATAGATATGTTATTTGGCTGTTCCATTGTACAATTGCAGACATATTTGATTGTACAGATCCTTCATTCTTGCAGCCACACTATTTATTACTGGCCATTATAAAAATGTTTCTTATATCCACAAACCCATATAATTATAGAATAACTAAGGTTGAAAGGGGCCCATCTACAGACCACCTAGTTCAACTCTCCTCTCTTAGCAGGTTGCCCAGGACTATGCCTTGTAGTATTGACTCTCTCAAAGGATGCAGACTCCACAATTTCTCTGGCAACATTTTCCAGTTTGACCTTCCCTTACAGTAAAAGGGTTTCTTTTCTTATATTTAAAGAAATCTAAAATGTTTTTTCTTTTAGTTCAGTTTGTGAATACATCTATCCTGTCAGTGGGTACCACTGAGAAGCCTGGCTCCATCTCTTTGGTTCTTTTCTATCAGACATTTCAACACACTGATAAGAACCCTGCAAGTCTTCCCAAAATTAAGCAAGCTCAGGTCTTGCAGTCTCACCTTGTGTAATACATGCTCATACCTCAGACTCCTCCCTAGACTCACTCTAGGATGTCTGTATCTCTCTTGCCTTGTCTCTTGTCTGGAGAGCCCAGGCCTGGACACAACACTACAGGTGTGGTTTCACTACAGCTGAGCAGAGGGGAATGATCACCTCCTTTGCCCTGTCATCAGGACTCTTTCAAGTGCAGTTCAGAGTGCTACTGATCATCTTTGCCATTCTTAAAGACAGAAGTTACAGAAGTTTGTTTTCATCTAGTCTTCAGGAGTCTCTCTCAATCACCATGAAATTTCCAAGACATTCTGGAGTGGCCTTGGAATGACAACAGGCAACTCCCTAAGTACTCAAGGGCACATCCCGTCATGTATTCTCAACCTCTGATGAGCTGAAAATAATACTCCAAAAAACATGAATATTACTAAGGCCATAAAAATGTCAAATCTAATCAGAGTATCAAAAATACTTACACTATGGCAGGAAAATCTGGTAAGGGTGCAGCCTCAAACAGAATTTTAAGCCCCACTTGGACTCGCTCCCCATGGTTTGATGTTAAAGCAAATGTCAAAGGCGTAATCAGACGCTGATCCTAAAAAAGAAATTAATTTGGTCAACAAAAAACCCCACGAAACACAAACTACCAAAACATCACAATATCAAGGTCCATGAGCACAGGAATGTTTTATTCAAAACTTAAGTCACCTTCTCAAAGTTTGCCTTTCTAAGTTTCTGAGCTTGAAGTCTATGGAAAACAAGTGATTTTAAAAATAGTTTATACTTCTGAATATTTTAAATAATGTTTTACATTAAAGGCAACACAACAGGTTAAGAGGCTAGTTAATTCCTGCAAGTTTTCAAGTGCTGGATACTCAACATAAAAGGTCACTAGCTCAAGTTATAAAGATTAATCATGGACTGTAAAACTCATTGCTTGTTACCCATTAAATTACAAAACTTCCATTCTAGAATGAAAAAATCTCCAAAACAGCAAGTGTTTGACTGTCTGGATTGCTTTTCCGTCTATAAAGTAAATTATTAAGGTACCATCTGACCAATAGGTACCAGAAACTGCTTTGGCCATGCAAAGTTCCAAATTAGATGTACATATTTAATAGCAACCAACCCCACAAATAATTATATTGTTGTGGTAATTGTCTTCTAGTTTGCTACCTTCAAACTGCAGTCATAATGCAGTCTTAAAAGGATAATTCTTACCAGGCAGCTAAAATATGACTTCATATGCATTAAAAAAAAACCCACCAAAAAACAAAACAAAACAAACAAAAAAACCACAAAAAAACCACCAAAAAACTGGAGCAAAAGCAAACTACTGTTATTTTGGAAGAATGAATAGTGAAACAACCTTTAGGAATTGTGCATAACGGACTGTATTTTCCTAGAAGCTTTACCACTTCAGAGATAAGCATCCAAAACATTTATAACTAAAACTACCGTAGTGTTCTGTAGTTTACTGTACTTTAGTTCACAGATACATTTCATAAAACATTTTAAAATCATACCTGCAACATTTTGTAGAAGCTGACCTTCATACCAGGTACATCCTCCTGCAATCTGCTCATAAGATCAAGCGTTTTCAAAATAATATCAGCAGCAAGTTTGCTTTTAAACATCCAAGTAGGAAAGCAAATTGGGTGGAAAAAAAAAAAAAGGTGAGATGTCAAATCAGCACTGACAAATTCAGTCAAATGAAAAAAAAACTAATTAATATCTTCACAAAGAAAATAAATATATCTAGCAAGGCAACAATGCTAGAATGAAAGATCATATTGAGTTCCCTGGACATGTGCCTGAGCTTCTCCAGCATGCTAAGGATGGCAACAATGAGGACCAAAACTGTCACTTCCAGATTGAAAATGAGGAGGGTTTAATTATAAGTCCAGTTATATTTCACTGGGTTTTGGCCATGTAACATATAGCTATATTGACTTTCAGCTATAACAACACTGAGCTGAAGGAATGTGTATTTCATTTTCAGTGCAACAAGTGCCCTCTACAGTGATGTGAGATATTTTGGAACTCTGCATAAAAACAAAATGAGAAATGAAATGCCATGAGCAGTTCTAGTAAGCTTTAATTTGGATCAGCCTGAACTACTGCACGAGGTTTAAGGTCATTGTTGCACATAAGTGGAGCTCCAGCTTATGCCAAAAACATTATCTGAATGAACTGATCGGCAAGATTACTTTTTATTCTACAAAAATACTAAGTTTGATTTAATACCAATATTAATTTATATGCATTTAAATGGTACTTTCAAGTACCGTATTTTTCCATTGCAACAATATTGCAACTCTCACACCAGTCATGCTTAATTAGATTTTAGATAAATATGTGTGCTCACCACATTTTGGAGTCCACCAATTTTGTCCCAAAACCAGTATCAATCCCACTATAAGGAAACTGGTGTTCTATCAGACACGTGCACTGGCTGGCAGTCAGCACCTTTGAGACACGCATTTTCAGTGTGTCATCTCTGCAGAGCAGTGGGCAGAGTTAAGAATAAATTCAATATACCTATGCCCAGGTATTGGCACCAAAAGGCAACCTTTTGTAATAATACAAGACACAAAAGCTAGGGCATCAAAGCACAAGAGTCTCTAAAAATGCTTTTAACACCCAACAACATAAAACACTTAAATCATGCTTAAGTCATAAGCTAAATCAGCTTCACTTTTCAGTTAAAACATACACTTATTGGAAAGAGACAGTGAAGGGAAACCTCAACAAAATGGGTGGCATAAAGAAACACGGTGAATAAAAGGCAGCAACCAGGCAGTCCCTAATACAAGAACCAGCTACCTAGAAGTGAACTAGCAGAGACTTCTCCACAGAACTCGATGCAGGACTACACCCTGCAGTCTTGTCCCCTTACTAAACTTACTGTGGACACTAAGGACTCAATGAGAGTGTAAAATTATCATTCCACATTATTTTTCCTTGTTTCTCTGATCTAAATTAGCATCATATTATAATATCTAGCTGGGAGCTGCACTTGACTTAGCTAGGCAACAGTACTACATGGATCAAGAAGATGGCTGCCCAAATTCCCCACATAATTTCAACAAGAAAACAGTCATCTTTGTGTTTTATCTGCAAAGTGCTTCTGTTCTGTTGAATAGCCACAACATTCTATCCTGCACCACTGTATTACAAAATAATTTCACAGCAATTAGAAAGCTACTTTAGATCTTGCCAAGATGACACTCCTAAGTAAAATTAGGGCAGTTATTGTCATTAGAAGCTATTAAAATGACCCAAGGTGGACATGTCTTTTATCTCAGAGCAGATCATGTTGGAGGAATAATAAATCAGCTGCCAATAAGCACATAAAAAGGATATTGGTCAGGACATTAATAGCCTTGACCATTCTTTCACACTTTTTCTTCACTAATAGCTCATCCACAATCTGTTCTGGCATCTGAAGATGATCAAGAAGAACAGGCAGCAAAATATCCATAAAGTGTTCAGGTGATTCGCCATTCTTATTGTTAATAACATCC
This sequence comes from Alethe diademata, assembly GCA_025584955.1. Classification (NCBI taxonomy): domain Eukaryota; kingdom Metazoa; phylum Chordata; class Aves; order Passeriformes; family Muscicapidae; genus Alethe; species Alethe diademata. The sequence goes on along the minus strand of JANRMJ010000054.1, from coordinate 16,503,921 downwards.
TGTAATAAAAACATTTCATTTTACGTCAATATTTAAAAGTACAGTACAAGGAAGTCAAGTTTACTCTACCCCCTCCTGCACCAGTCTCTGTTCCTGCTTTCCCAGCCTCTTGCTATTTCAGGTTGAAGATGACTGAGCAGTATCATACTGAGGAGGAAGTTTACAGGGAACAGAAACAGCAGGAACTTCCTCATTTCTGTAAGTCCTAGAAAGGAATTCTGATAGTTTTCTACCTACCTCGTGACTTCATAAACTGCCATGTCTTCCACTTACAACACAGACATATTTCTAAAATACTGCATGTCTTTAAAAGAATGGTTGTTTTAGGAAGCATGTTTATTTCAACATAACTATTTTACAATAAACTTTTTTACAGATATTTTTTGTATGCACTATTTTTCAAATCAGATGAAGGCCTTTAAACTCAATTATCAGTCTTGGTACCTCAAAAATCTCTTTGAATAGTTGCAATGCTAAACCTGAACAGTCTTCAGAGCCTTCCAATGGTTGGTTTGACAAGTGCACCAATGCAACAGATGGTTCAAAACTCTTTGAGCGAGTCCCAAGCCTGGTGTTTCCAGAGACTGGCAAGCCAGCTGGTTGCAGTATCGCCTGCCGCAGGGTGTGACGCAGTTCTAGCACAGAGCAGAAGGCAAGCAGCAGCTCTAAGATCTGTGGGAAGTGAAGAAGAGTTCAAATGCTTTTAAATCAAGAACTTGTACAGAAAGTGCAGCTCCCGTAAAACAAATCTAAAGAGATAAGCAAGTTCTATGAAACTCCTTTTAGCACTTGAAAGTTTTCTGAGGAATAATTTTCTTTCTTTAAAGCCAAGTCAGCAGCAGAAACACTTCATTGGACTGGTGAAGGTTTGTGACAGTACTCAGTGTATTGCTTTATTTTCTTTGGCCATGACTGCTGGTTAGTGATACAGTAAGAAGTACAAACATGTATACACTCAGCATGAAGAAAGCCATCAAAGAGAAAACAGGAATGGATGCACATCCATTCATCGAGCATGCACAAAGAGAAAACCACCCCGGGAAGCTCCTTGTCAACATGCCTCTCTAAATAAATCCAATAAAATCCTCTCTAAATAAATCCAACAAAAATCTCACAGAGAGAAATAGTAGCATCTATTCTTAACTAGGACGTGTAACACATTCATAGAGAAAAGCTCCAGATCTGTTTCACAGATATATTTAGCCCTAACATTTCCACATTTCATATTTCAGCCTTTAGTGACAGATAGCCAATGTTTCATTTCTGTAAGGTGGTAGTGAGACAAAGTTGAATGTAACAGTTCGCTGCTTAAACAGAAGTGGGATCTATTTGTTCAGCTAAGGTGAGAACACATTCCTACACGTTTGAAATCAGCATCAGGGTTCCCTGATCACCAGTTGAAGTCTGAGTAGTATTAATTCAAGGTTTAGAGAGTAAAATGGGATACACTGCTTTCTCAATAGATCCCAAAATTGCTTATTAGCCAAAGCACAAAAGGTGTTTATGTTGGCTTTTTGCCTTTACATATGTTGCCTGAAAGCAGACACACAATCTGGCAAAAACCCCAGAATTACAGATTCAACCTGACAGCCTTTTGAATAACTAGAAAATATAAACATGGTGAATTGTCTAGGTCATTTAAAAGTCCTGAAGTCAGTGTATTTCATTACCAACCATTGTACACAAGGAACCTATTTATAACAGAAGAGAAACTAGATTAGGATTGTAGCCTCTTAGCCTTTAACTGAAAAAGTATACCTTAGAAGATGAATCAGGATCCCTTCCATGAAGAAGATCTAATACTTGACCAAGGCAAGAGGTGAAGTGCTTGTATCTACAGCATGCATAGAGAAGAAAAAAATTATAAATAAAATTGAAATTTCAGCACGTTTAGACATTTACACCAAGTGATAAATGAAAGTGCCCCATTTTCCTTCTTACCCCCAAACACTTCAAGTACAGTGATAGTTTTGATAATTTAATTTCTATTTGAAACGGCACAAGCATTAAAAATATTCTAAGAATGAAAGCAAATTCCTTAAAATAAACTATGATTTTTCAGCTATTCTTACTGCTTTAGACTGAAAATCAGCTAGAGGAATTTGCAGAACTACTAGTCAAGCTCTCCACAGAACCACTCTCACACCTCTCCCCCTGTAAAATAATTACTTCTTACAATTTCAACCATACTATTCCACTTCAAGATTATATAGCACGGTAAAAGGCAGGTTAACTACTCATCTTGTTGTCTGACTACCAACACTGTCCAGACAAAAAGTTACAGAACAGGATATTCAATATTCCTTCAGTGACAACGAAAAAAGCAGGTTTTGAGTCACACTTCTGTGTCAAACTAGTAACCCAGCAACTCTTTAGGTTCAGAAATAGCAGTTGTAATTATAATCAACTAGCAACATTCCAAAAGCATCTTGGGATTTTTTTTCCTAGTGTTTGGTTTCCTATTAAGAAATTAAGCCATACCTGGTAAGATAATCTGCAACTTTGGGGTTCTTCATAAGATCCATGAGTAGATCAACAGAATATTTTCTTGTTAGAGGATCTCCATTTACAACAATATTGAATATTAACTGAAATGTCTGATGGATATTTCGAGCGTGAAAGAGCTGAAAGGAAGAAGAAAGTTATGTATAGGCACATACTTTGCTGGGTGTCTTGCTTATTAAAACTAGCTGGAATTAGAATTTTATATAGACAGTGACAATTGGTTTTATTTTATTTTTACAACTTCAAAGACTCACTTACTTTTTCTCCTACTTCTTCATTTAGGGTAAGGCTTGATAATACCGAAAGTGCAAACACAACCATAGTCAAACTGCTATGGGCCAAGAAACTTATTAAGGTACGATAGAAACTCTTCACATTATTCTACAGTAAAAAGGAGGAAAAAAAAGGTATTACAAACCCACCAAATTTACACCTCAGCCATACAAATAATGAATAATACAAAAATAAGTACAGTAACAGTTGTCTAGGAAAGCTGTTTCATTGTTTCACTGCACAATACTGGCATTGATGCTAATGTTCTCTTTTGAACGTGCATAAGAAAAAAATCAGAAAAAACACCTCAAAACAACAGAGAACCAATCAAGGAAGAAATTCCACCATTATTTTAAAGAAAGATGAGAAAGTCACTTTGTTAAAGCCTATAAGAGAAAATAATCATTGAAAATTGACTCCCATCCCTTCTCTGATTGATGATCATACCTGACAATAGTTTCCTTTCTTTTTTGCCCCCTGCCTCTCTTCCAAGGTAAACAGAATAACATTTGCTTTTATGTGGATGAATCTCTCTTTTTGAATTAAAAAATGTTTGCACTGATTTATGAAGACACAGGAACCAAGTAGTTCTGATATGTGTATGTATTTGAGGATTCAAGGGCCCTGACATGAAGATCAGTGCTATTTTATTGATTTATCTTTTGAAAGGGAAATGTCTTTCTTGCTTACCAAAAATCCACCTACAATTTTTATGTTTTAATGACATTTAGTTTTTCTAAGGAAGAACTATCAAATTTTAAATTCACCTTTCAGCTGCAGAGAACAGTTGCAAAAACCAAATGCATAACACAAGTCAGGGCAACAACACAGCAACGTACCAAAGAGAATGAGAATGCCCAGCTTCCTGTTCTACTGGTTATTTTCTTCAACATGGGAGAAACAACTGCCCATTGGGCAGAACAAGCAGGTCAGGGTTATCACTGCTGAAAGAAAGCTACCTAGAGTCAATTAACTCTTACCTTAAGCCAGAGAATCATGACACAAAAGCAAAGCTCTTACCGAAGATTTTATCTGACTTTGAATAGACAAGTTGTGACGACAGAGGTTTGCCAGGAGTCCTAAACACGGAATTGTTAACTCATCTTCAGTGGATTGACTTAAAAGAAAAGCCCAAAAGATGTGTTCATTGAAGCATCCTGAATTTAATTACAAGAAATTTTAGAGTGGGGGCTGGGAGAGCTGGTTGGGGGACTTTTGTTTTTTGTCTTGGTGGGAGCTTGTTTTTTAATGAGACACCATTTTACCATACAAAGCAAAATTCAGATTATAATCCATGCAGTGTGGGCAGCTTTTAACTGAGTACATCTGAAAAAATGTACCCAAAGTATTAGAGATCACTGCTATCAGAGGTCGTTTATTACATATACTTCTAAGATTCATCAGATCTCTTTCAAGGGCACTTGAATAAAATTTTTATTAATGTAACAAGTCTACTCCTAGTGACAAGCATGAATTTCCTCCTAGCTTTTCTCTTTGTTAGCTCCCTGTTCCCAGAGGTGTGGAGGTGGGCTGGGGCCAATTAATATTCCATCACCCAAAGTCCCACAATCACTGCATTTGATAATCTTGAACGAGTGCATACATGGATTTCAAAGGAAAGTCTGTTAACTTCAGAGCACAGCTCACTCTGGAGACCAGGTTAGCACAGTACCCTAATGGCCTTCTGAAAGTTTAGAAACTTAGCTCGCTGTTTCCTATAAGATACTGAGTACACACTTACACATGATGCATTAGAAATAAAATTAATCCATCGATGTTGGCACCAGCACAAAAGATGGGAATGTTGTAGGTTAGTCTCAGCAGCAACTGAATACCCTGAGGAAACAGAAAGCTGTTCACATGCCTGTCCTACACCATCTCAGGAGGAAAGTTACAAAAGATGAAACTGAAAGGACAAATATTGAGACACCACAACTGAATTAATTTTCAGACTCTAACATTAGCATAACAATTACATAAGTTGCTGCAAGCACATTGTAATGTCCTACCATACTGATGTACTTAGCAAAAGCCCAAAAAGATTATTGAGATTTTAATTTGACAGAGGAGTTACCTTTTCATCCCATTCAATTCTCCACCTTTACTTCACCAGCAAATTCTCCATTTTGTCAGTGACAAACAGGCTGTGTCCTATTGAAAAGTCTAGAAGTCTTGTCAAAATCCAAAAAGCACTTTGCAAGCTCTTGCAGAAAGAATGCTTACAGGAAAACAGGTGTGCTCTAAAGACTGCCAACAGATCTAAGGGTAGCAAAGTCTTTCATACAGAACTCTTCTGCCACATAACTGAAGCCAATACACTCAAACATGATAAAAATCACAGGAGAGGTTAGCAGTTAAAATAAAACCTCACCATTTAGATATCTAAGAGCTTCAAGGTCTTAAAATTTGATCTATCTGGTGACTACAAAATCTGTCCTATTGACTGGCCAGACACTTGGATCCCTAGGGGAACTCCTAGTGCTTTGAGAAACACGCAAATCACAGGAAAAGAGATCTTTACTGGATGTCTGACTTATTTGCCACAGAACAAGAGCCACGGGACTACTAGTAAATTAATTTTCTGCTTTTCAGAAAAAGACAAATGACAATAGGCAACCAGCAAGTACTTGCTGAAAACTTAGGGGAAAACCCATGCATATTTGAAAAAAAATAAAGAAAACTTTGAGGGCAGGTTAAAATTTGCGAGTTCAAACTGATAGATGCCAGACATTCACTGTAAGCTTTGATTAGCACAGCACCTGGCATTCACTGCCAGATAGCACTGACCAGAAAAGAGGAGGCCACACATGCTCTGCAAACCTCCCATGAAAACAGCCAGCCACAGCTTTCACTCATTCACAGCTGCCTGTCAAAGTATCGATTAGACAAAATGATCTCCAGGCTTGTGTTATGAAACAGGCTTGTGTCAGGAGAAACAGCCAAATCCCTCAACTGGAAATCAAACTTCTGATTATTATATGCAACAGTATAATGTTTATTATGCAACAGTAGCCAAATATGATTAAGCATTAGTTCTTTTACCTGTAATAAGACTGGGTCACTCAGATTAGTGGAACTTCGATGAACGACTCCTGCCAGCACGCTGGTCAGATTGTAGGTGTCCTGGAGAGCTTCTCTAGTCTCTGGGTCTGAAGCTGCAATTTAGGAATTATTAGCAAAAGCCCCATCTAATAGCAAAAGAAACTGTGGTATTAGCTATGAGTTGAAGCAGAAGCCAAAGTCTCTGACCAGTTCTTCATGTACGTTTTAAAGGTAACTACAAACAAATGACAGCCCCTACGCACTTGCATCTCTAACTCACTTCTGGACATACAGTTAATTATGACACTAATCCATTTCCTTAAAATGCTTGGACACTGAAAGAACAGTCTACCTCCTACCTACCAAGTTTCAGTTCTGAGATTTTGAAACCTGCACTTCAAAGGCTTAGGTCTTAAACTTAATGAGCTCAGTTTCTTGCCTCATGCTATGGTGGACAAGTAGATTCAAACTGATAACTTGATAGGGTTATCTAGCATTAGTTAAATGTATAAATAGAAGCCAGTACTGCTTAGGCAATCCTCAAAGAGATGCAGCAAACCAGGTAAAGCAATAGATCATTTGGAAGAGGACTTAATTCTTAAAATTTTCCAGACTCAACCCCAGCAACAAATATAACTTACAGTAACTGTTCCAAAAACATAAAAGGAAGTTCAGAGAGGCTTAAACTCTATGAATCAGAGAAGATAAACAAGGGAGCATCATAAAGGACTCAAATCTTGACTCACATATGATGAGAAACTAAGCAGTGAAGGGTTAACTTTTCCTTGTATATGCAGGTTCTGCTCTGAGCACAGAGCTCCCTGGACAATGAAGTCTCATTTCCATGAAGTAGAGGCGCAAAAAAAACCCAAAAAAGGTATTTCAAGACACAAATAAAAGGCAGTAGAATCTCTTTTGCCGTCGAATAACTTGATGCACACATGCTCAGGCTATTGGAGAGCCCACACTGCCAGCTAACACTCAAGAGGGAGAGGTAAATGAGGTGATGACAGCTGTGGATGTGACACAACTTCTCCCTATCCCTGCATGCCCTAGCCAGGTTTCTCACTTTAAAAAAGGGGAATCTTTTCCAGCTTCAAAAAAAAGGACAAGAGAATAATTCCTCACCCTATCCAATGGATAAACAAATTCTGACAAGCACGATCATTGTCATTCACAGGGATGACCTCAAATCTCCTTCTCACTGCAATTTAACATCTTAACAAGTGGCTTAGCCAAGCACTCCACTACAATGAAAAATACTTCATCTTTCACACATTATGCTTCTTCCAAGAAATCCATCACTCACACCACAGAATTAGCATCTGCCTTATCTTCCCTTGCCCAGGAGAAAGAGAAAAAGTTCAGATGCAAACCTTACCTAGCTGTGATAGCAAAGTAACCACGGACAAAGCCAGAGAAGGGTTTATATTAGTGTCCTCCAGGAGCTCTACAAGGCAACTGAGACATTCACTTGGTAGAATCTGGTTTGAAGCAAAAAACCGGGTAAGCTTCAGTCCAGAGATAACCTGGAGAGGAAAGGAGAAAAACAAACTTACTTACTCAACTGCAACAATGTAATTGGCACAAAAGTCAAAGCACAGAGTCCTATAAAAGAGATTGAAAAACTGAGAATGTAAGTACCACTCTAATGGGACATTGGTATTCAAATCTGCTGGGGAGAAAAAACAAACAAACAACGCATTAATTGAAAAAATCTGCTTTTTATTCCTTTATACCTGGAAAGTGCAAAGTTTATTTATTTTGAAAGAGCAACCCAACAGATCGCTCAATACAAACACGTAGCAATCAGCCTGCCTTCCAAAGGCCTGGACAGGGACACAAAGGAACCTAAGCTCGGGAAACCCTATATAAGAAATTATACACCTTCACACCAATATAGGCAGACACGATTTATATTTTGCATAATGGAGACACATTATGTTGGCTTTGTTTATTCCCTCTGTGTCTCTTTACGAGGGATACAGAGAAGAAAGCAAAGTGAGATATTAACTCTCATATAAACGTTCTAGCAATTAAAATAAACCTGTATTTGCAAAAGGTAACTTGGAGATTAATTCAAAGGCCACCATACAAGCTGTACACAAAGATGAAGCTGAAGACCAGGGAAATGCATGGGCCTTACCAAAAAACACGTTTGTATACGTGTTGCACGGAACTGGAAACTGGAAAACTCCAGACCCAAGACCAGTTCGTCATTCACAAGCTATTTTTTAAGCTGTGAAGTAATTCATGCGGGCCAGAATTTTGACGATAAATAAAAAACAAGCCCCTTGTAACACATACCGCCAGCTTGCCCAGGGTGCACACAGACTCACAACACACCTCTGTAAACACACCGTAAAACTTTATAATAACAGACACCACAGCCACCCGCACGCCCCGCTCCCTCCGCGGCCCCGGCACGGGCGCCGCTCCCACCTCCAGGCTGCGCTGCAGGAGCGCGGCGTTGTGCGCTGTCCTGGCGGCGCGGTACTGCGTGGCCGCGAGGAGCAGGCCCTTCATGCAGCCCGGGGCGTCCATGGCGGCGCGGCCCGGCCCGGCCCGGCCCCTCAGGCGCTCCGCACTCGGCCCTCACTCGCATTTCCCGCTGCCGCCGCCATCGTGACGCAGCGGCCACTGAGCGCGAGCGGCCGCCGCGCGGCACCACGGGAGACGCCGCCGCCGCCATCTTGCTTGAGGGAGGAGGCGGGCGGGTGCGGCTTCACGGGGAGATAGCGGGCAGTGCGGCCGCTTGGTTCCGTGACTCCGGCTTTAGTGCCGTCGGGGCGATCCAGAGGGCTGCTTTTCCTAAGCAGAGCTCTATGTGGTTGGGCTGAGCTGAGTCTTCCAGCCGCCCAGCCTCTGGAGGGGCGCCTCCGATTGGAGCTGCCGTCAGTTCCCACCTGGTTCCCGCAGCCCTGCCTCGCCTTTCTGCTTTCTTTCTACTCCCCATTATCCTTTCTTCTCCTTCCAGGGAGGGCAGAAGCCAGGTTCCCCTTCCCGCCTGTGGTTCTCTGGCCTCTCCTGTGAGAATGGGAAGCTTTGGCGGCATTCTGGCGATGGCGAGAATCGAACACCGGGCCGTTCGTCCGCCTCGCACAGCGACCCCCGCAGGCCGCGGCGGGCACAGCGCCCGCTGCCCGCGCTGCCGCAGGAATCCTTTCCTCGTAACCCTGGTGGTTGGAGCGCCTCGGGATAGATACCAGAGTCATGCCCTTCTTGGGCCGTGTTCTTCCTTACACCGTGTGCTCGAACCTTTCGAGGGTACGAGAGGTTCCACCCCCCCTGACATGGACACACACGCACCTTTGGGATGTCGGCAGGTAGATGCTGCCCTGTGAAGCTTTTGAACGTGTTTTCTCAGCTCGTTGCGTGGATTGTTTTCTGCCATATTAAACCTGCAAATTTGTGTAGGAACGTCTATATTGCCCTTCACATTTTCCTATACTGTTAATAGGAAAAACATTGCCGTAAAGCACAGGTGAGAAATGTGAATGTGATGTGTCATTGTGTCTCTTTTTCCTCTTAAGTCCTTGATCCTTCTTGTGTCCCCTGCTTCACATGACTGCTGCAAGGGAACACTGGAGAAGTGACTGGAGCATGTATCTGAACTCACCCTCAGTCCTGGATGCCACACCAGGGGCTGCAGCCACCACCACTGTTGTAAATCCGAGTCCAAAACACGCTGCCAGGTGCACCTGAAAGGGACCACTGCCCGACCCTTGTCCCCTGCTCAGCCACCAGAGTCACTCAGTAGGCACCCTGAGGCACAGGCTGGGATTCCTTGTCACTTGGCCTTTTCCCAAGGCTGAACGTCAGTGTGACTGAGTGAGCACCTGGGGAACTGCTGAGACTGTCATTTCAGAAAAAAACCTGCAGTGTTGTGCTTTGTTAAGGACCGTGCTGCTGGCGGTGGGGTGTCTCAGCACAGCAGCTCCTCAGTCTGGTACCTGTTATAACCAGCTCTCAGACAGGCTGCTGGATTCTGCAAGTAGAGAGACACATCAGTTATGTGCTTCTACAGAGCAAGGGCTGGGGTGTTTATGTCCCATAGTACCATTTTTCATGGACAATTATTTTCTTTTTTTTTTTTCAATTTTTCTTTTTAATTGATAAAGTTTTGGACACATATTTTAGTATTTCTTGGCATTGCTAGGGTTAATTAATAGTCTGTCTCTCTCTCTCTCTCTCTCTCTCTCTCTCTCTCTCTTTTTTTTTTGGTTGAGCCTGAAGCCAAAAACTCTGCAGCACTGTTAAATTCATAATGAAGTCCTAAGCACTGAGAGGTCTAAAATTCCTTTGACAAATAATGGTGTACGAGAAACATAAAAATAATCTAACTAGTATTACCCATTAAAATATATAAATAATTTGTGAAGGGTCTTAAACATACAACTAATACAAATGTCTTCCTCACAGTCTCAAAGGGTGAGGGAGTCTGTAGCAGTGACTGGAAGACTCAGGACATACATTCCAGTTCTGGCTGTGGCTGCTAGATGGCCACCTTCAGAACTAAATTATTTATTAAATATTTAAAATTCGGGGTGATATTAAAGCAAATTCTTACATTTAAAACAAACAACAAAAGATATATATATAATACAAAACTAATGACAGTAGAAAATGAAATGGAGTAAGCATTCCTATATGTACAGAACCTATTAAAAAATGATGTGTTCATACTGACATGCATGTAGAACTTTTAGTCCTCTTGTAATCTGCCAGAACCATTTCTCAACATTAAAAGTATCTAAAACAATTTTCCTCTGGTTAGTTAGATTTTTTATGGCATGGATTTAACACAGGATTTTTGTTTTAATTTGCATTATTCAAACTACAGACTGCTAGTATTCCTTGACATTGCTGAAATACTGTTCACTCCTCCAATGAGGTAGCGTGAATCATGTGCAAAATAACAGAGATTGGGGGTTTTAAAGCATCTTACAATGCCAATAGTTTTGTCATATATGGTTTTTATCAATTCCTATCAATTCTGCCATGAATTTCTGCTTTATGCCCATTCATTTAAGGTATTTATATTGCTGCCTTCTAACAGAATGCTCACTCACTCAACATCTTGGACAATTTGCTGGCTAAAAACCACCAGAAGACACATACATGGACACAAGCTACCTTCGCCCCATACCTATGTGTGTATGTGTCTGTAACAAAGCATTTCTTTTATTGCTGAGCAAACATGCATAATAGCTTGTACAGGATCTACTGGTAGAAGATACAGCTGCTCTGCCAAAGGGGAAGGGTAATTCCAGATCTGGAGCAGACACCCAGCTGGAAGCTCTCTGCAGCTGAGGCACTGTGCTGGGCACATCCTGGAACGGCAGCTTCCCAAACCGTCAGGTGCAGATCCATCAGGGTAAGACATGGACATAATCACCGCTGTCATCAACTTCTGTGAAGTAATCGATACAAACAACAAAAAAAATGTCATTGCAGGGCACTCTTCTGAAAGGCCATGGGAAGCAGCACAGCCTGTGGCAGGGCAGATGTCACTAACTCAGTTTGGTTTGTCCGTGTTGTCTCTACTATTGCAGGGCCAATGTTTAGGCCCCCTGTCTTATTTCTCCAGGAGCACACCTGCAGGCAAAGCCTGCATTGCCTTTTCTGAGCCAGCAAGCACTGTTGTTAACAGTTGTATCCATGTGAGACCCCTTCCTTCCTGAGGAACAGTCAAATGTTAGAAATCATCCATTCTTGGTAAATCAGATCAATAGCTGAGATATCTGTGACTCGCAGAACACATCCCTTCTGAAAATAAATACCCAAGAGAAAAGTTCTCATCCCAGCTAAAGGAGAAGAGCGTGAAAAATCCTGTTCTCTCTTTCACTTCGTCAGATTGGTTATGGTTTTTGAGAAGCCACAGAAAAGGCAGAAATTCAATGCTCGGAACTCAAAGCTGTACTATGGAAACCTATTGCTCTTCAAGCAGCTGCCCTCAGAAAAGCTGTTCCTAGGCTAGAAAACAAAGCTCAAACATCTCCAACCACCAGGATCGTGACCCCAGTCCCTTGAGGTGTTCCACTGGTCATGCTGAAGCTCTCAGTCCCACGTGTGCAGCAAAGCCAGCTGCAGGTGGCACATGAGGGACACAGGACAAGGAAATAGGGTGCTTGCTTTAGGGAGCACTGCCATGCTTTGAGTAGTGCCTGTTTCAGAGAGAGCCATCATGACATTTACGTAAGACCCTGCTGTGGGCGTGTAAAAATGCAGTCTGAGAGGGAAGTTTGGAATGCTGTGCAAGTGAAATTAAAATCAGACTTTAATAAAAACAGTTCCAAAGTAGTTTGATTATTTCTAAAAAGCCTTCATTTTTAATGGCAGACTACGCATATTTTGACACTGAAATGAAAGGGTTTGTTTTCCTCGCTGTGAGTCCAGATGAGGAGATTGTGCATCTTCTATTCTGTGCATCATCTAAAAATTCCTATTGCAGGACCAAAAATAAAACACGTATTACACCTGATTCTTCCTAAAAACAGATCAATGTTACGGCAGTAATTTCCATCTCCCTGGAACAGCAATGATAAGAACCTATAAAAACATTTTTAGTGCAAATGTGGCGTATTTGCCTTGTGATACAGGTGACAAGGTAATGTTGAAGATGTGGGAAATGTGTCTTTGTGACTCCCCTCAGCAAGGTTGCTGGAGCTCAGGCCCCAAAACTGCAGCTTAGTGCACGCAGTGCTGGGAGAGCTCGGCCAGAGTGGTTGCATTGTTCTCGTATGTGAAACCCCAGTGAACCCTCTGCAGCACAGAGGGGCTACCTGTCAGAGACTGAAATTGTTCATGCCTCAAAGTTTGATATAAAGTTCTGCTCATTATAACAAAAACTACACAAAGAAGCTACAACCAAAGAAGCCTCTCTGAAGATGCCTGACTGGAACTTTGGACTGAAAGGGACATAAGGGAAAACTCATTCTTCAATCACCTGAAAACAGACAAGTAAACAAGGAAGAGTGTGAGCCAAACCCAGCAGCTGTGCTAAGAATCACCTCTGGATTGCTTCGGGGTGGGGAGACCATAGCCCCCAGACCCATTTGCTGGGAGCAGGTTTGCACAGATTTCCCCTCCAGCTGAGGTGGGGGGAGGAAGTTTCAGCGTGTCTCAGGAGCACTGAACCCATCCTCCCTTACACAAACTGGCCCAGCTGTGGAGCCCCCAACCCCACAGGACACATCCATGGGACATTCATGTGAGAGGCAGCTGAGAGAGTGCCTTAATCCATCAAAGACCCCCCAAAGTGTTCCCCAGAGTCATTCCTGAAGCCTTGCACCACAGGACTGCA
>JANRMJ010000054.1:16451654-16472726 GCA_025584955.1 Alethe diademata | reverse complement strand
CAGATGGTGATAGAACACACATTTCTGGCCACATCCTGTATTGCAACCCAAGACACCTGGTACCTTCAGAGACAGAATTGTGGTGGTGCAGGAGGAGCAGGGCTGCCCTGTGGGGCACAGCAACTGTAGGAGCAAAAAGCCGTGTCAGGGCTCCCTTTGGCTCTCACATCCTCGGTGCCCCAACACAGTCACTCTCCAGCTGTCTCAGGAGAGCTGAGACTTACCCTGTGTAATGGTCACTGGATGTAGTTATGCACAACAGCTCTTCCTGCAGGAGCTTAGTCCTGGGTTGGCTGTGATAGCCATCAAGCTTCTAGCACCATTCTACCTTCATTTCTCAAAGAGAAAAAACCCTTTCATGAGATAAAAACAAAACAGTGAGGTGAGGGTATGATAGCTAAGCATCCTCATGTGCTGATTCCTGAAGCAACAAAAAGCAGGGTCTCTCTCCTTCTGCCAGGGGAAGAGTAATTCCTCAACAAGATGTACTTTTGGGAGGAATGAAGGTCCAGAAGTTCTGCCACTGATTTTTTCTTAACCCACACAGTATGTTATTATTATCATTCAGTTACCCAAACTCCATTTTCAGTCTGCTTAAAAGGAAAAAAAAGGAAGATTTTAAGCTTGTATGGTACACAAAGAAGTCATGTATTCAAGCATCTGCAGCAGGACACTCTGCCTAGGCGAGGGCAGAGCAGCTCGAACTTTGCTTCATTTACAAGCTGGCACTGATGGACTGAGCAGAGAGGATTTTTGGTGTTGAAGAATGCTGAGACCATCTCACCAAGCAATCTCAATTTAGACCCATCATGAATGAGTGCCAGACAGATGCTTCCTGGCTGAGGCTAGCACCAGTATGGGTGTGCAGGCTCTGAGAGGAGTGTGAGAGCCACAAGAGCAGGAGAAACCCAAAAGCTGATAATACCTCCTTCAGCAATAAAGCATATTTTGCTGAGTAGGTGTATTGGGTCTGGCTGTGCTCATTTTCCCTAGAACTCTCACAGTGCTGTGCTTTGCATGGAAAGGTGTTGATGGCACAGCAGTGTTCTGGCTCCTGCTGAGTGGTGCTGGCACAGCATCAGTGCTGCTGTGCACATTATCCCAGCCCCATCAAGGGCATGGGCAGGGGCAAGATCCCAGGAGGGCACACAGCCAGGAGAGCTGACCCAAATGAGCCAAAGGGGTATTCCACACCACAGGGTGTCAGCCTAGATATGAAAGCTAAGGGAAGGAGGAGGAACAGGGTGAGGGACTTTTGCTGTTTACAGTGTTTGCCTTCTGGAGCAACCACTCCACCTGCTGAAGCCCTGGTTCCCAGGAAGTGGCTGAACATCTCTGGAGGATGGGAAATAGAGAATAAACTTTTTTTTTCCTCTTTGCTTATGCACTCCCATACTTTTACTTTGGCTTTAGTAAACTGTCTTATCTCAATCTAAGGGTTATTTTCCATCTTATTCTCTCTCCCCTGTCCAGCTGGGACCCAGGGGAGTGGTGGAGTGGCTTGATGGGCACCTGGCACCAAGGTCAGCCCATCACAGTGGGCACAACAACACATAATTATATATGATTGACAGTCAATCATTTTATACTATAAAAGCCCAGTCCAACTTTTTCATGGAGGAGATTTCTAGCATACCTCTCTAAAGTGTGTGAAGATCCTTCTCTTGCATGGTGATGCCTCTCCAGGATACCCCTCAAGGCTGGGTGAAAGTGGTTGCCCATGGCTGTTGTTATGAGTGAGTAACATCAGTATATATTTGATAGGCTAGCTCTGATATTGATTTAATAAGAAGTGTACTATATCTTTAGTTTTATTGAGTAGTAAAAAAACATTATTAAAACCTTTTGTCTTTTTAACCTTGTGTCCTTTTCAATTTTCACTTTTTAAAACTTTTACCTTTTAACCTAATCATTAACAATTTTAAAAAATTGTTCATTTTATTAGTATTGAATATCTGTTTTGCCATCCTTAATCCTGCACTACAAACTTGATAGGGGTTCTATTTCCCCTATACAATTCTTTAGTCATAAACTAATGACCAGGTCTAGGGACAGGACTGGATCCAGCTGCACCTTGACTCCTCTTTGAGGAGGAGTTTACAAAGCATGATGATACATCCTGCACATTGTGACTCAGCAAGAGGCTCTCCCCGATAAACTTTTCCCAAAGTTTCCCTTTGGTTTTGTGAGACCATCCAGTGGAAAGACTGTGGGTAGCTTTCAGAGTTGTCCCAGCTCTGAAATGGCTCTACAGACACTGAGAAGAGTGGAATGGGGTATTGCCACGTCTGGGGAATTGCAGGGCTTTCCAAATAACCTGCAAAGCCTCCAGGCCTCCAAATATTCCTCTCCCTTCTCCTTCAAGGCACCAGGAATATGAAGTATAAGCACAAATTACAGCATCTCTGTGGGTCATGGGTTTCCAAATCCCCAGAAGTGGGGATTAAATGAAATGTTTGCATATTCTCCACAGAGACAGGAGACATAATCCAACTGGTTTTGGACACCTGACTGAATCATACAAAGTATGGCCATGAACCATGTCACCCAACTCCCAAAACTGACTCTTTCCTCTTGGGCTATCTCAAATTGTCTGACATAGATGCAGGATGCTGTTTACAGGGGCAGATTGCAACTCCTGCTTCAGTTCTCAGGAAAATTCAGAGTGGCTTCTTGCCATTAGAAGTCATTAATTAAATCTCTTTGGTTTAATTTAAAGGAAAATCAGAACGTGTTATTTTTCTTGTTTGTGAATCCCAGATTACCTTGGTCTTTCTGGTAACTGGCTTTTGCCAAGTGTTTTTTCCCCCTCACATTGTGGAGCAGAGAGAGGTAATGCTTTTCAGACACTCATGCCACTCTGCCTGCCTCCTTCCTTCCTGTAGGTGTGAAGGTTGTGTTTTCACAGCCAACACTGAGCACACAGGCTTCCCAACACAGCCCTAAACAGAAAGGCTGGAAATGCACATTATTTCCTTGTAGGAGCCTTGCCTCCCACCCCAGTAAACAGAGCCAGGGAAAGCATGTGTCACCTGCATTCACTCTGAAGTTCCCTCAGATTATCTCATGAATGCCTAGTGCCTTCTGGTGTATAACACCACAGCTGCACTTCAGCCAAAAATACTTCAGGGGCTCAGGTTGGTTCTCAGGTTAGTTTTGCTTAAGCCTGCCTCCACCAATCCCCATTCTTCTCTGCATTTTCATGTTTAAGATTGGATTTCAAAAAAACCCCGTGAAGACAAGAGGTAGGCTCGTGATCAAAACTGGATATTAATATCCACAAAGCAAGCTGTTGTTTCAGTGAAAAGCAGTGTTCTCAAGGCATAATGTATTAAACCTAAGTGTGACAACAAAGCCTTCTCTGTTCCCCTAGTATCAGTTCTGAAAGCTGTCTGCAGTCTCTAGATGGCACTGTGACTCTTTATAATGATTAATCTAAAATTACCAACCCTTGTAAAAAAGGGCATTGCCAATTGAGTAAGAAGTCACAGCCACTAAGTGACTCTCTTCCATCCTTTATATATCAGACATGTAATAATAGCTGTGTTTATAGTGCCTGTTTACTTCTTGGGTCACAGCACAAGCTTGTGCTTCATAAAATACCTCCCTCAGTGTGTTCACAGTTAATACCACACATACAATACAGCCAGCTGGTGCTGTTTTACTCATGTGTTCTGCCTTAAGTAATCTGAATTATCCAATTAGAGATTCCCTTCCCTACCATGCAGTACTCAGGATGTAGCAGTACCTATGCAGGTTGTTATGTCTAATTAGAAGCACATAACTGAAGGGCTAATCAGCTGTTCACAATTGCAGGGTATTGGTGTGATCAATCAGGGCTAGTGAATTTACTGCTAACCATCATGTTATTAAAGGCATGCAGAGATATATTATCCAAAATCCTAAATTAATCGAGATAATAATTTTTCCTGCTTCCAAACTGGAAATGAATATAATTTAAAAGTTTTCAAGTATAAATCAGCTTTCCAATCTACATTACTATTCAGAATAGCCACTTGCAGAAACTCAAGTGTAGGTGTTGGGGGACGAACAAACCAAAAGCAGGTTCAAACCTCAGGGATCTTTTGTATTATCAGAGACTGGCATTTAGTCACCTCCTGATTCATAATGATAAAAGCCTCTAACATGATTTCCTTAATGGAAAGCAGCATGATAGCTGTCATGATGAAAGATCAGGCTTAACATTTTGAATGAGCATTCTGTGTATTTGGGCTGCAGTTGGATATTGTCTCTAAGAGCACTACAGAATGAGGATGAGAGAAGAATAGAGTTTTCACAAAGAAGCTTAATCCGTTCCAACCCCCCGAGAAGTCCAGTGCATTGTATAATTCTTTCTTATTTGTAATAAATACTTTAATATAGTGGTGTATGTTATCATTATGTGACCACACTATGTTTCAAAAAGAGATAGAAATAAATGTTATAATGAAGGAACAACAGTTGGAATAAAGTTATCAAGTGTAAGTGACAGAATTCTTTGTGGTCACATACTACAGAGGCCTAAGCTGTTTTACCCTCACCTCTGGGATTCAAAAGTATTCATCTTTCCTAAATTCAAGTAAAATGTTGCATAGTTGCACAAAGAAGATTTCACTGCTACAAGGAAAAGCCTAAGCCAAGACCACAGAGCCTGAGACAGTCAATTGGTTCAGTTTCTGCCCTACAGAGTGGATCCAGGCTGTATTCAGATTGGGTGTTAGTGATTTCTTAGCACAGCCATCAACAAAGATGGCAAGAGGACTGGGAGAAATAATGGTCACTCCTGAATTCCATTAAGTCCTAGATAAATCTCTCCATGTAGCAAATTTCTTTTATAATATCCATCAGGGGCCAGGGAGTATTAAGATGTAAGGATGATCCACATAAATATTGCCAATAAATAATGCTGGCTCATAATTTTGTGTCTCAGATCTCAGTGGGAAAATGACCCCAACTGTAAGGTATAATTAGTAAATTCTTGAATAGACAAAGTGAGGAAACTTTAAACTTTTTAGCTTTAAATTGGTTTTCAAGTGCCATGTTTTATTTTTCTAATACCTCCAATGTTCCTTCAAGATTATTTGTCTGTTTTGGACAATTTTCATTTCAACAAGGAACTTTACCAGAACAGCCAAGCCCTCAGAAGTGGGCTTGAACATTCCCTGAAGCAAACTCGTGTAACCTGGTGCCTGTGCAAGGGGGGAGAGGAGTGATGGCCATTTGGGTCCTGTTCTGCAGGATGGAAATGATCAGGCTCCAGTTGCTGCTGGTGCAGTGTGTTCATCTGGCAAGCTTGGTCTGTGGCCCTGAACAGCCTAGAGAGGAATGCTTTATATCAACAAGTGTATTTTGTTGTTGTTGTGCAAATATGCTGCTACACAAGCAGCAGCATGGTGGAAACAGCAATTACAACTGATTGAGTTCTGAAGATCACAAATCCTCTTCAGCAGCTAGGCACATGATGGTGTGCACTTCAGCTGTCATAGGGCTTATGGAGATGGATGGACCAAGGCAGGCATAGAATTAAAGCAATAAATCAGTTTATACCTGCTTCTTGCCTCATGTCAATGGGACTGTGTTCTGACCCACATTTAACTAGAAAATTGAACTAAATGAGAAGTTAATCTGAAATAACCTAGTTTCTGTTTTGCAAAATGAATACCATATTTTTACCATCCACATCCACAGAAGAAGAAAAGTGAAAGCAGTTTTTTTTAATGGAACACCTGTTGCATTTTTTTTTGTTCTCTCTCCCATTCCCCACATCTTCATTCAAACACAAGAATAAAGTGATGGTGCACCTTGCAGTAAATATGGCACTTCAGTAATTCTGCATCTCCTTTGTCAGTTTATACTGTGCTCCTTGGAAATCTGAAGATCTATTGGCTTTATTCATACCAGAAAGCTACAAGAGATGACTTGCCAGTAAGGTCTACCTGCTTCTTGTTCTCAAATGCCATTTAGTTACAGATTTAATGCCATTTTAACATTCCTGATTCCAGAACACCAGCTCACATCTGTCTTCTTGCTTCATTACAGAAAAAAAATCCAAGCTTGTTCTATGACAAGATGAGAAGTATATTTTACCTAGGGAGCAGAAGTAACATTCAAAGACAATTCACATATCTGGCTTCCAAGTCAGTGGAAAACAAAAAAGGTCATTATGGAAGATAAAAGTTGTTTTGAGGAAGATTTGAAGGGGATAAGTCTTATTTCTTATGTATTTATGCCATGAAGTTCCACTTTTGATTGCAACCCACTTGTTTAAGAGGGTACAGATTTTGATTCAGAATTTTTTATTTAAATCAGATTTGTGATTCTTTCATTATTTTAACTGAAAAAAAACAACATAAACTTTTGTTTCAACTCAAAGATTTGAAAAGATTATTTTTGTTTCAAGATTGAGGATTTGAATATTTCAGAACTTTGCTCTGAGAAGCAATAACGATTTAACCATTACCCTGCTTCACAGTAAAATATACCAACTTTTAGCCGATTTTCCTACTGAAAATTCAATTTTTAAATGTCCTGATTTGCACTGTAATTTTCTTCTTTCTCTTTCTTTGTATCTGCCTCATCACACACCCCAAAGAGAAACAGTTAAATACCTTCTTTGAGAAGCTTCTCTGATATCTGCCCGATGTTATAAATCACTACTTGCACTTTGACTGTCCTGGAAAAGTTATGTTGGCTTTCCTCATGCAAAATGAGACTGGGAGTTTACACAGAGAGCAGCCTTTTTTTACCAGTTGGGATAATTTGGATAATTTGGATAGGGGTACAGTAATCCCTCCTAGCATTGGCAATGTTTGTCCTGGCCATCTGATTAAGCACTCCTATGCTTCTGACCATGGGGCCTGAATATTTTCCTCCTTTTACTGGTTGTTCAATTTCAAGTAATTTAGATTTGTTACAATTGAATATTTGTTATTAATTCAACTATTAGTTTATTTCACTAAGGGAAAAATCTGCATTTTATTCTGTTTCGTCAGGACACTTCATAGACTCAAGCGGTGTAAAATTTCTAAAATCAAGGCACTTAGTACAAGTTTTCAGCATTTTAACTTGGAATTTTCCTGGGGCTTCCTTGGTTTTTACTGGAATCTCATTTTTCCTTTCTTTGTTTATGATATGAAAGGATTAGTTGAGTGCAAGTAGTTACTGCCAGTCAACAGTTCCTCTTGTAGTTCCAGCCTATTTGCTGTGCCCTGAGAGTCTCTTTGTTCTTTTTCTGTCCATATGTCTCCTTGTTTATCTGTAAGAGGTCCTGTACAAGTACAAATCTTGAAGAATGTTATTGAATCACCAATGCTTTTTGCTGCACCTCTTTCTGTTTCCTTGTTATTCAAATGCTTCTGATGCATTTTGTGCCTTGTGCTTTGTTTTACATCCATATTTTTAAAATCTCTATTGCAGGTGTTCACAGAAAAAACAAGGCTCACCTTTGCTTGTTTACTTTCTTAATATAGATTTTACATTTGTTCATTTGAAAGTGAACACAACAAAACATCCAAGCCATTGGTTGATGTTTCTCACATGACAGAATTAAAGGGGGTTAGAATGTGCTTGTGCAAGTCCAGCTTTTTGAAATTGGAGTCCTGCACTCCAGTATCGCTTGAAATTGTTATGGTAACATCTTTTTTTATTAGCTGATTGCCAGTAGCTGTCTTAGTGCTGTCTGTTTTGTTCCTGGAATGTGCTTTTAGTGTTGCAAGTGAGGCTGTGTTTGGTGTCAGCTCCTTTGTGCTTTGGTATTTGAAATGTGAGCCTCAATCTGCTGAAGGCTGCATCCAGATCACAGGGGCTGACCCAGACCCCAGCATGGCTCTTGCTCCCTGCACTGAATATTCATGCCCCTGGCTGGCCACAAGAGCCCTGCCTGCTTTCTGGTGGAGGCCAGCACTGGCAGAAGCAGTAATCACACCCCAGGTGCAGCCCCCAGGTAGGATATGACAAAAGTAATAAATATGTATAAGGGATGTTTATCAACTCCTCACCTTTACTCCAAGACTTCAGGGATTTGCAGAAACACAAGGGAATCCTGTGTGATCAAATATTACATCTTGCTCCTGAAGAGAGAACAATCATAAAAAGTTTTTTCTGATTCTGTACTGCTGTGTGAAATACTGCTGAAGTAGCAGCCAGATACTGCTTTGCTTTCTGGGCTGTCACTTCAAATCACTTAGAGAAAATATCAACTTTGGTTGTATCAATAAATAGATGAAAGGTCTTGTGATTGCCACATTTGGCAATCTGTAATTTAGGAATAAGATCTCTACCAATACAGACATCCAGTTGTAATATTAGTCACTGCTAAATGGAGAGGGAAATTAAATTTTCCTTTTTTTCCACTGCAAGTCAGGAGGTGATCTGTGGTATTAAAAGAATGGTGCAAACTTGCATAAATTAAGGGACTCAAGTGCTAAAACATTTGTTCTCAGTAATTTTCTGCTGTTACAAGGTAATTATTATCTTATATTTAACAACTTCCATAATTTTAAGCCTATTATAGACAGCTACAATCGAATGCCACCTACATACTAGTCAATCCCAAACATTTTCTATTACTTAATTATAAATCTTTATTTCTGAATAGTATTTACTGTGGAGTCAAAGTGTAGAAACTGTAGAATAGTATTGTTTCCAATTGCAGTAAGGATGAAAACCGAAGGCTCTGTTTAAATGGACTATGCAGATTGCAGCATATTCTGGGTGTGTAATACAGAGTGTTCGGCGGGAAAACAATTATTTTTTTGGTGTAGAGACAGCTTCTGTCTCAGGTTTCAAATCAAGCTGTTTTGTTTGAAGAACCTCTTTTGAGCAATCACAGTATTTCCTTAGAGAAGTGAAAAATTATGCATCAAACTGAGGATGCTGGCTTTCTGGCTAGGAAAGCTAAAATGCTATTCTTAAACCATTTTGAGCGAATTATTTAGCGCTCATTTTGCTTTGTAGGCACAGGATTCAACAGCACATGACTGAAAATAAGGAGCTGAAATTAGGAATCTTTCTGATTTCTCAAGCTAAGCACTGTTGCCCATTTTATAAAGTGACTTCTTTATATGGTTCATAATGCCTTTGATCTCTGTACCCCCTAACTCAGCATTTTAGATATGTTCTTGATACTTAGAGTTGGACTACCACACATAACCTTGTTTGTGTAACCAACACAGTCAAAATAATTCCATATTCCAGTCTTGAATTCCATAAATTATACCACCCTCGTGCTCTGAGGCAAAGAAAAAGCTTTCAGGCAGTGCTGCTGGTTAATGAATTCAGCCCTTACAGGTGTTACACAAGGGTCATCTTGCCATACACCATTCAGGCAAAACAGTGATTGGAAGAGCAGGCACAGCTTCTTGGAAATTTCTCTGACAAGCTTGGGGCACAAGGCCAGTGCTTTTCAAAAGATTTCCTCTTTATGTCAGTGTTTTAGCATGACACTTTCCTAACAGTCCTATTCTGCCAGCTTCAAAAATGTATTCCCTATCAGTGTCCTAACTTCTTCCCAGTTGCCCAGAATGACTTCAGAGGCTGACTATGATTATGTGCTCTAGAGCAGTAAGGAACAATTGGGGCTTTCTGGTCCAATATGCACCATTTACTCTTCATGTGGCCTCATCAGACTGCCCACTGCAGACACTGACTCCAGAAATAAATTCTAGTTCAGGTAGAGCAAAACACAGAAATACGGCAGAAAAAACCATTTCTACAATCACACAATAGTTAAGGGTTTTCAAGACCTTAACTTACCCTTGCTTTTTGATAAAATGTAATTATAGTACAAAAAAAAATAATGCAGATTGATGCTGGGGAATGTGCTAAGAAAAGGCAAGCAGTTATATGTCCAAGCATGGCTTGGAATTGTCCCTTACTTTTGCTTTTGGAATGGAAGTGCCAAACCATCATATTTCTGACACCATTCAGGATCAGACCTAAGTTTTGCTTATGCTTCCTGTCTGTGTCTTGGTTGAAGGAAGAGCTTGGTGACAGAGATAGTGGGCAGCCCTTTGCATCAGAAAGAGCTCCCTAACAGTTTAACTCTGCATTGCACTTTATCATTCTCCTTAAGCACACAGATCAAAGCAGTTGATGTATCAGACTAATTGTTTGAGCTTGATGTGGTGTAGACAAGCCCAATAGTAAAATGTCCTCAATGAAGCAGGACCATCTGAACTCTTTATTCCCTGTTTTGGGACTCACTGTAATGGGACAACCATTACAATCATTGCCAAAACTCAGAGGATTAAGCCTTCAAAGGGTTTGTCATAAACGTCTGTCTAAGTCTGCTCAGAGTTGGGCTACAGAAGTAAAACATTTCTCAACACTTAGATTGAAAACTTTTTACAATTCAGATTTTAAAACTTCTTTTCCAAGAAGGAACAAGAGGTCCAGAAGAGACGACACACGGCATTAATGAAATTGGAGCTTATATCTCTTACCTTTCGTGAGCATGTAATTTTTTGTTACCAATCCCCTGTAAATTCAAGCATTTCAATTTTCAGAAGGAACTGCTTCCAGTAAATAAACAGTGGCTGGGATGAATGAGGATTAGATGATTTGCACTTGTGAGTTCTTCTTTTCTTAACTTGTATTGGTTGCAAAAAATTGTTGTTGCAAAAGGCTGGGGAGTTTTCTGTGTGTTTAACACACCAGTACTTCCTCAGCATCCCCCTTTGGACCATGCAATATTCTTACTGCAGCTGTGCTGAGGGTCCCATTGCAAGAGTCTTGCTTAAAACCTGGAAGCAAATGGGGGAAGCTCTGTTGGCTGACACCTTGTATAAAAAGTAAAACACAAGCAAAGAACCAGAGTACAGCCTTTAGTTACATGTTAGACCATGAAATGTTATTTCAATGTGAAGGACAGATCTGGGGTGAGTTGTGATCAAGTCAGACATGTTCACCAGCAACTAAACCCACGACCATTATAATACTCAGATGTTTCCTTACCCCAAGATACATCAAGTATAGCTCACTGAAGTTTATCACCCCAGTGCAAACATTTTAAAAATACAGATTTGGATCAGTAATTTTCATTGCCTGCAGCTCTAACATTCAACATCAGAATAAATGGTAACCCTTGAGAGATGGATTTGCAGATGTAGCTGGCTCATTCTATGTCTAAATGAAACATGATCTCCCTAAGGCTAAAGGTTGTTTTAAAATTATTTACCTAAAGATTGATGGTATCCATGGCTTATTTCATTACTTCATTACTTATTTTGTTAAGCTTTCTCTGCCATCTCTTACCAGCCTCTCCAACAATGGTTTAGCTTATTGCCTCTGTGGTTAGCACTTTATTTTTCCACTGAGAATCCCTGCATAAGCAACTGAAAAACGTTCTGCATAACCAACAGACTTGTAGGAAAAAAAAGCTAAGTTACACTTTTGTGTTTATATGGGAGGTGCCACTTTTCTAACTTGGCAGCCACGTTAAACAATGTATTCACAATCTTTGAACTGTTGTACTTTTTGTGACTAAAACTCATTGGAAGAACTTACCTGTCCAGCGTGAAGGTATGGGACTCATATACTTGTTGTTAATATATATTATTTCCCTTGTTGGCACTGTCTGAACTTTTATTTCATCATTATTTTGTTGATTCTAATAAAGAAATTAGTATAATTAGTGCTTTTTACATATTACTAATGGACGGGGCAAACTTATTCTTAAGAATATTGAGGTGTCTTCTTCAGTGAAAGGGCAGATTTTCAGGATTCTTATACCACAAATTTGTTTATTAATTAGTAGCAGTCATTAGAATAGTTGAATGTTCCTGTTCAGTGTGGTATATTTAAACTTTCAGAACAACAGATTGACTGAAGAGATTTGATTTTTTATTGGATCTATCATATAAAAATAATATTAGAGCTAAACAACATTAAAAAAAAAACCAAAACCAAACCAAAAAAACAGTAGTTGATTAAAAAGATTTGCCTAATGTTTTGTCTGAAAACTCTATTCCCTTCGTGTTTTTATGGAAGAGAATTATTTTACAAAGGAGGAAAGATTTTGCTATGAATTGCATGCAAGCCAAGAATAAAAGATCTAGAAGTAATCTTTGCTGAATCAAAAAAACAAGGGGAAAAATGCATTCCTTAAGAGAAATTCACTGATCAGTAGTGATGTGCTAACAGAAAAGAATCCAGCAAGATGTAGGTGGGGTGAGGTGGGGGTAGGGACATCTTCATTTGGGTAACAGTGATCCAGCTGTCAGGAGACTGGTCCAGATCTGACCATACATATAGATTTGTTTAGAATAATTGTCTGTGTTCTCAACACTAGCTGGATTTTTGTGTGTAGAATTCTTTGCTTTGAAATTTATCTTATCAGCATTCAAAACTGAGAATTTGACTACTTAGTTGCATTGCAGTGTTCAGTACATTAACACTCCCCTGTCTGTTAAATAAATATTTATAGCCTGGGAGGAAGGCTCATCATTAACAATGGTTGTATGTAACTAAACTTTGGTGATTTCTGAAGAGTAAAGCAGTTCTTGACAGTGACACATCTGTGTTTCTCTCTGGCAAGTTCTGCTACTTTATTTGCAGTAAACAGGTTCTTGACAGCTGAGGATTGCTCTGAGTGTAATCCAGTTGAGTGCTCAAATGCATCCTCACCTTTGCCTATGCAAATATCCCTGCTGAGTTCAAGAGGTGCATATAAGACAAAATATATGCTACTCAGTGCTTTGGTGAATCATGGCCAGAAAACAAAACCTGCAGGATTGCATCACACAGGGCTTATTTTCATTGTGCTTGATACTCACACTGATATTTATGGGGATATCACTTTTAAGGCCAATACAGGCTGGAAAGCATAACAGCTTGGTCTGTGAAAGTAAGAAATTTAAAATTTCAGAGCTTATACTGCATGTTTGGCACTAGGAAGCATACCTAGATGAAGTGGGATTTTACAGTTTAGAACAAGAATCTCAGACAGAAAATTACTTTTAAATGCTACTCTTTAAAGGCTACTTTTAAAGGCTACTCTTCTTTCCAATTGGAGCCTGTTTTGTTCTTCTTTTGGTGATTTTTACAGAACTAGCAGAGTTAGAGAACCTCTTTTAGTTGACAAAAAAAAAGCTGTTTGATAAGAGCATCTATTACAGATCTTGCACAGTTATAGGACTTTGAGTCAAAAATATAGGCTCTTTCTTCTGCTGGTACTCACAGCTTTAAACCTGTGAATAATATCATAGTGGATAGGAACCTGCTAGAGTAGTGGCAAAAGTAGCCAGTGACCCAAACTGAAGAGGATTTTAGGCTTTTGTCGCATGAAGAACACATAGGGCTAAAAGCAAGACCTTGACATGGCCAGGCTTGTGCATCCCCTTTTCCATAGCTGGAACAAGCACATTCCTCACAAACAGCCTATCTCTGGATCCATGAGATTCAGTAAATAGCAAGTCAATCCCCATGGCTACAATCTAAGATGGGCCTTAATCTGAAATACTTTTTATGGCTTTGCTTGGAAGACAAAAACATAATTATAACAGTCTCACTGATGTGAAATGTTTCCACATGTGCGACTATTTGCAGAGCCATTTCTATTGGCACAAGTGGGAGCCAGGATACATTTTTGTATTCAGTTGTAGGACAACAACAGCCTTCAAAAATTCTGCAAAATTAAAGGAGAGATTTGTTTGGTTCAGGCTGTCCCTCAATTTTCCAGTATCTTTTTCATCCCTTACATGCTCTGAGGGCCTCTACTGCTTGCACATTACCTTTCCTTTTCTCTTCTGGGCTTTTGCAGGAGTGCAGTAGAGAAATTTATCTGTTGGGGAAGGTGGGAAGAGGCTGAGCAAGATTTAGGCAGGAGAGAGCAGAGGTGAAATTAGAGGGGGGACAAATCAACTCTTCCCTGCAGCTTTCACAGAGCTACTCATAACCTTACCTATATTTTAGAACTTCCTTTCAGCCACAGGTAGCGTTAACTAAAAAATCTAAAATCCTCCCCCCTTTTTCTTATATATTCAGAGATTCTGCTGTATGATGTGCAGGAGGGTGGAACTTGGGTGTTTGTTAGCACTGGAGTGAGCAGAGAATTATTCTGCGTTTCAGTTTCTATCTATAAACATCGGTGCTGGCTCTTCTCTATATCATAAGAACATCATGCCCATATATGCACTTTTACACCTGGATACTCCAGTGAAAACAAACTAAAGATGGACCTTGTAGCATGCAAAACTGTAGTGCCTGGGGGGTAATCTGCTTCCTGCATGGACTGCAAGCTCTCCTTTTCACTCAATCTGAGTAGCAGCTGCTGGCACATCCCTGAAGCATCTCCACCAATGTGGAGCACCGAGGCTTCTCCTGAGCAGCTCAGCTGCTGCAGGCAGGCAGTGCTCTAAGTCCACACCAGATTGCTCCTTCATCTCCTTGATTTATTGAAATGTGGGATGCATTCCCCTTCAACTGACAGTACCTCACTTGCTCCTAACTCCTCCACCCCACAAATTATCTTTCTACTTAATATGCATGCAAAATTACAGTGAATTGATTTCATCTGAATTTGAAATAGTCTCTGCATTAGCTTTGCTTTCTTAAAACTTTTTTCTTTTTCAACTACACCTTTTATGACCCAAATCTGAATCTGAGACTCTGTTTTCTTTTTCTTTTGTAATAGGAAAGACTGGTATTTCTTTGTAAAAACAGCTGCAATAATGATACATTTATATTCTGAGGATGAGGCACATTTAAACTTCCAGGATTCCTGTGCATCTGTATTTGTCCCAATTATGTAAAAAGCTCATGTTCTTCACCAGACATTCAGTTTTGTAATAGAAATCTCTAATTTGCAAGACTTCCATAATTTCATGTGCCAAAACAAGAATTTTTGTTGTCTTTGGAGTCCATTTAATCAGCTTGGCTTTTGGTCTGTCTATCTCTGAAGTTGAGTGGAAGTATCTCTTTCAGCTTGTGGTTCTGCTGAGCTAACCTCCACCTATTTCAAAAAGCCTTACTAACTGTTGAGAATTTTGATCATTTTCATACATATTTTATAGACTGTTGAACTGGTCCCCCTTCCCATCTGCTATTTACTTTCCTCTAGTTCAGGTGAGCATTGTTATTCCATGTAGGACTAGTGCAGTGCAATGGAGGAACCCAAACACCAGAAATAATCACAGTAAATGGTTTACTGATTACAGAGGGATGCAGATTCCTTCTCACCATCTGGGAAAATAAACAGTGGCTTTTTTTTTTTCCCCCAGGATGTTTGCAGTGTAAGGGAAAATGCACAGTTTTATGGGTCACAGGAAATGTTAATCAGCCCTTATTGGCTGCCTTCAGACACAGCACTTGAGTAATTAAAAATTTTATCAGTTCAAAAGGAGAAGTAGCATCACAAGCAGCTTCTACTGTATAACTGCATACTGTATTCCTGTGCTGTGACAGGCCATGCTTTTTCTTGGAAGCCATTTTAGAGCTAAAGCAAATAAAAGTAGTTTACCTCTATCTGAATTATTTGCCTCAAATATTTTAAAAATTTACATTTACACTGTTTCTTTGTTGGTGGTTGTGGTTTTTTTTTTTTTTTCCTAACACCAAGAATAAAACACATTCTGATTTAATCACAAAAGTCCAGGAGCTGGATGAGATTTTTGGTCTAGATCTGGAGCTCCTTTACTTCAAGCCATTCAGCAAGGCAATTTCTATAAGCTTCAAATACACACCAAGGTTATTGTTTCTAGACATCAATTCAGTTCTATCATCACATCTAAAATTATAGTTACAAACTGTTTTCCATATGTCATGTGTGTGAGCTTTTAATTTACGCTGAATGCTTGACTATTTCACCAGCTTGTTTTTCAGAAAAAGAAGCAGAAGCAGAACCTTCTGCAACACTCCTCCTCACTCATCCACAAAGTAATTTGCAGACATCCCTAAGAAAGGAGCATGGAAATGAAAACCAATTAATTGCAAAATAATCAAAAAGTCATTAAAGTGATCTTCACAATCTTATAAATGAAAGGTAATTATAAAATGGAAGTATGACATATGTAATTAAATACAATATGATAAAAGTTTATGTTTGTTATTCCATGAAGCTTTCAAACTATTTACTATGCCAAATTTGGGAGAATTTAATTTAAAAAAATTTGATTAAATACTGATTAAAAAGGGAA
Organism: Alethe diademata; assembly: GCA_025584955.1. Lineage (NCBI taxonomy): Eukaryota > Metazoa > Chordata > Aves > Passeriformes > Muscicapidae > Alethe > Alethe diademata. The sequence goes on along the minus strand of JANRMJ010000054.1, from coordinate 16,456,593 downwards.
AAGGAAATAATGTTTTCCTCACAGAAAATATACCTGTCTTGACTTTAAAAGCAGGAGTTTACTCTAAAACCTCAATTCTCATGGGTTGGCTGAAATGCTCCATCTTTTCTCCACTTGTTTCTATTTCCATGCCTCTTGCATAAGAACGTGGTGATTGTTCTGGCAATGAGCATTAAACGGGTAAATTGAATTTTATCTGTTCTGCAGAAGTATTAATATGTTATTTGGTCTGTTCTACATGCAGCCAGCTTCTTCCCATTGTCCTATCCTAAAAATAATTTTTCACTCATTGCAGTGATTATTACGCATAAATTTGAAAAAACAATTATTTGCATCACTTTCTTTGGTTGTGTGTCCTCCAAGGATCCATGAATTAGTTACCTCTCAGACAGTTCTGCAGTCTGTAGGCTCTCAGCTTTTGGTAAAGAAATCTCTAGGTTTTATTTTTTCTCCTAGTTAATTTTTTTTTTTCTAAAATACATGCAGAAAAAGGTAGAGTTCTCTTGAAGCAAGAAACTAATGTGAGTAGGACTGTTTCTAGCTATAACATTTGAAGAGGTGAATCTGAATTTAACATTTTCAGAAATGTTCCAGAGCCTTAGGAGCACAAAGGTGTGCTGACTGCTGTGGGTATTTTGCTGCTGTTAAGTATTTCACAGTTCACATAGCACAAGCACTGCCTGGTACTTAGAAGCATTCTTTGCAGCTCCACATTAAATTAAGTGCAGTGTTAATTTGATTTGAAATATTTCACTTTGAAATCTCTAAGCTCTTGAGTAGCTTGGAAAAATGCAATAGCTCTCTCACCCTCTGAAGAAACCCAGAACCAGTCAAAGGACTTCCCCACAAAGATGCTCTGGCTTGGAGTTAGGCTCCAGTGCTTTGACACTTACTCAAATTTGAGCAGGGCTTCAGAGTTTTGCTCTCCCAGTGTAAAATGCACATGCATAAATCCCTCTCAGGTGACAGCAAAAAGCAGGTGCTGCTGCTGTGCCCCCAGAGGCCAGAGCTCGTGGAAGTGCTCCAAAAATCACAATGAGTCCTACAGCACTTGGCTCTGTAGAAAGGCAGATCACCAAACCTCCTTCAGTGGGTGATGGATAGAACAGGATTTTGGGTATCCAGCTCTGGTGCCAAATCAAAGCTGCACTATTCTTGGATGTGAGAGGTTTAGTTTATGCAGGTTCCCCTAAAAAACACTTTTTACAGAATAAATTGTGTGAACAACAAAATGAACAGGATTATCCTGCTGACCTGCACACAAACCAATGATGTTAAACTATTTGTTGTAGGACAAGAGTTGGGCATCTCCCCATTCCAAGGCTGTGTAGTTGGTAACGGCTGTACAATATTAACAGTGCTGCTTCCACAATCTTAACAGGGGTTTTAGGCTTAGAATTGAGGCCAGTTTTAAGTACAGTAATGTTAATAAGTGATTACACCAGGAAATAAATTATTCTTTAAGCTACCTCGAAGACCTAGGAATAATTTTGAAATATTAACTGAAGAACTAGAGAAGGAGCAGAACGAGACACACAAATCTTTTGTGGTTGATTTCCCTGCACAGCCTGTGTTAAATATGGCACATCAGCACTAATTGCTTTTATATTCAAGTCTCTGTCTGCTGCATTTGAAGTCTACTGGAGCAGGCAGCTCCTAAACAACACCAAGAATAAACTAACCCTGTATTCTGAGCACACAGAGGCTGAAACTAAAGACATAATCTCTGAACATGATGGGGAAAACAAGTTTGAAGGCAATCTTCTGCGTGGAAACTGTGGTAAGTGAAGACTCTCCAGCAAAGAAAGGAGAAAAACCCCAACAACTAAATGGCATGCAATGAATTAAATTCACAAGGACCTTAAATCCTCAAATCTACAAGAACACTCATGGAAACTGAAAGCCTGTGCTTATCCACAGGCTGAGACCCAGTATGACCATGAATAATTCCCAAGTTTCCTTACAGTCCTATACATCACTGCAGTTTTGGCATGAAGGCGTGCTCTAGTCATGGGCTTGGAGCAAGTAAGAGATCTGTGGCTGCTAGAAATCCTGGTAGTAGCAAGGTGGTGGACAAATCTCATATTTCACATATCAGTTCACTCAAAGTGGCTCCTCATTTACCAAAGTTTCAAAAGTTTACATCTTGGAAATGAGATCCTATATTCTTTGCCACACTTATGCCATACAATCAGCAAACAGTGCTGGCATATGTATGGATTTTGGTTTAGAGCTTGCCTAGGGGTCAATCTCCACCAATGTCTTCCCTGTTTACTAATCAACTTTAACAAAGTATTCTGAAGCAAAAAGGATTTCTAAAGAAAAGGTGTGTACATTTGCTATTTAGACACACTTATTTTTTAAAACATTCCTGTCAGAGGTGTGTGTTTTCACCTTCTTTCTAATCCGTGGATCTGGTTTATAACAATGAAATCTTTTCACCTGTCCTTCCCTTTCCTCCCTATTTCCTGAATTTGGGCTCTGCTTGTAGCTAGGACTAATGCTTTGACCTAATTTTAAGAAAGTGTGGAAAAAGTTATCAGGACTGGATCTCAGTCTTAAAGTTGTGCTACTTTCTGTTCAGGAGTAAAAGACATCACAAGCCACTTCTGGGACATCAGATGCAAAGTTTCTTGTCTGCATTACAATTGTGGCAACTTGAGCATCTGGCATAGTCACAGCCACGGGTAGTAATGGGTAATGGTTTTGCTTTAAAGTCATACATGTCCTCAGTGGGGTGGAAAAAACCTGATCACCTCTTCCAAGGCCTTAATTCACCTTAAAAAGGGACCCTATTAAAACATTTTTGATACAGTTTATCCATATTACCACAGTGGAATAAGGATGTAGGAGGTCTACAGTTACATCTGACTTTTCAAAAGTCTAACTTCACAGATGTGATTTACAAGTATAGTTTCACTGCTTGGGGTTAGATACATGGGAAGCTTTTTACAGTTTGCATCCAAAAGGAACATTTTATGGGCTCAACATTTTCGTTTGTTAGAGAGTGAGGAACCCTACTCTGTTGGAGAACTGGAGACAGGAACACATCACCAGAGAAAACACAGGGACTAAAACCTAAATTGTATTTCTGCATTAACATTGTCTCCTTGAGTGCAAGTCATTCCTCTCCTCTCTGCCTTAGTTTCCTTTGTGGAATGAGAGGCAGAAGTGACAGCCATGTAAATACTTTGCACTTCATGAATGGAGAGGTATCAGATTAAAAAAAGCAAAACCCCAGCAATTACCAGGACATTCACCAAAGCATTCTGCTACAAGGAGTATCTGAAGGAACAGGTGCACCAGGTATAAGCAGCACCTCACCACCCCCTCATTTCTGACTAGTTAATTACAGGACACGTTGAAAAGCAGAGATAGGCACTCACCTGAGCATATTCCTTGAAAACATTTTCAAATTGCAGAGCTCTCAGAAATACTGCTCTTCATTTAGCCAAGAAAGAAATATAATCAAACTACTGAAAGAAACAATTCATGAAAACTTTCATGCAAAATGATACCCAGATCAAAAAAAGTCTCCAGTGGAATGAATATCTTCCCAAGTCTGAACTAGACACACTTGAGTGACAGCCATTATGCACGAGACTAGGGGCCGAATACTCTCATATTCTTGTCACGTTTCCAGTGCTTTTCATCCATCTTACCTTTTTTTTTGCTCATACTTTCAAGCAGTTAAAATCATTTATTTGGCATTTTTTATTGTGTCAGGTGCTTATTCCTGGTGTTATCTAATAGGATTAGGGGGATGCAGAAGATGGAGATGTGCTGGCCCCGTAATACTTTGGGAGATTAAATGGTTTTTTTGTAATGTTTTAAGGTCTTATTTCATTTTGCACCAATTTAAAATGGAATGATTTTCCCCCCTCCCCTCCTTCCCCACCTCCTCCTGTGTTTGAAGAGTGGTGTGTCACCTTGAAAAACAGCATGTGGGATCAAGATGAGAGAGGCGGGAGAGAAAAGCTTTCAGAAGCAGATCTGTTGTCCTATGGGAATCAAAACGGTAAATCTGAAAAGCACAGGATTAACTATAATCTGAGATTTCAGCAGAGAAATAAGGAAACTGCATACTCTTCTATATTCTTGTTAAAAGTAGTTTTCTCCCTAGAAAGAGAGTGACATAAAACATCAGGTAAGATTTATCATTGCATCTCAGAAGCAATTAAAAAAGAACCAGATAGATTTACTAGAATTCTCCAGTTTATATAGATACTTCCTTTTTTTTCTATAAATAAATATTTTCTAACAAATGAAATGGTGAGATATTAAAAAAACCCATTACCTAGTAGTAAATTAGAAGTGTACAGCACAGGAGCCCACAGATGCATCCATACAACCTACTATGGAAATTAAGATACATTACCTAAAAATCCTGTTACAGCCTTGCTGATGTTCCTGTGTCTGAATGCAACATGAACAACGACAGATATTGTTCTAGGAAAGGACATAATGCTGTAATGGACACCTCTGAAAGCCCTTGTCCCTTCCATAAGCAGGGCATTTGGCAAGGAAGAAGGATCAGAGAATGGAATATTTAAAGACACATAAAGGCAAGAGCAGTTAGGCTTCACAGGAGGCATTGTGGACTCTAATTTTGTCTCAGCTGCTTTCAGATACAAAGCAGAGTACATGAAGTGAGGAAAGTGGCCAGGCTGCAGCTGGCTTTCACTCTGACTAGCAATTTAAGCAGCCTTGACCTCCCATGCATGAGTCCCTCTTGTCACATCGAGCTGCTCACACATGACACAAGTCAGTGCTATCAGGAAGCAGCCTTATTCCCACACTGCAGACACATGCTAAGAGCTTTAAGGAAATAAAACTAAATCTCTAGGGCTTGGTCCGAGGAGTTCCAGATCCAGGTTGTGGTCAACTCACTGTTAATTCACACATGGATTACTGTAAGAGAAAAAAAAGCACCCCAGCT
>JANRMJ010000054.1:16407823-16440279 GCA_025584955.1 Alethe diademata | reverse complement strand
AGACTTCCTCAAGAATTAACTCCCCCCAGCTGCTCCCTTTTTGAACCCAGAAATGCCTTTTTTTTGTTTGTTTGTTTTCTTTTTTTGTTTGTTTGTTTGTTGTTACTCTTTTGCCTTTGTATAGAGCCTGCTCTGTGTCCTTGGCAGGAGGCACAGTATTTCCTTAGAGCAAGTGAGGGGAAGAAGGATGTAGTGGCAAGATTCAACATCTCCATAGACTTTTTTTCACATAAATGGGTAAGGTTCATATCTCCACTACCTGTTGTCCCTGACCTGTCACAATCCTTATGAAAAGGCTCAGTTTTGCTCTTGCAGCAAGGGTCCCAAAGATTTCAGGAAGGATGCTGTCCAAGGGCTCCACCACAGAGCTTAGCACCATCACCTGAGGCTCAATGCCTCTGGCTACTTTAATGAAGTATGTCTCACATCATGGGGCCTTTGTTATCTGTCCTTGACTGAAACAATTAGAGTTCTGCTCCGTGTTTTTCACCCACATATATTTATTTTTTACCTCTTTTTCATCTTGAATATTGCCTTTCTTTTCCCTGCAGTATTGCCCAGTTATCCTTTCCAGTAAGACTCATGATCCCATTCAACCTTTGATGTAACAGAGTCATTGTTATACTCAAGTATCCATAACCCGAGGAATTTCCTGAGAGCAAAGGAATTCAGCTTCAAAATGTGCTGCTGAAAAGCATGCACAGAGAGAGACTTTGGAACTTGCTGTCTCAATCTGCATTTTTATGATTTCTTTGAGCTAGAATATTTGCCTTGAGAAAGCACAGAATATGGCATGAAGATAAATACAGCTTTGGCACTCGGTGCACTCTGCCTTTTCATTCTTTATTTTAACGAAACAACACAAACCCCAGTATTTTTCTTCTGACAAAAACCATGTATCTGATAGCCCAGAAAATCCCTTTCTGTACTTTAAACACCTCTCTCAGAAATGCCACCCTGCTGTAGTAAACTGAATTACATATCTTGACCTGATGTTTACTGAACATATAAATTGGTTTGTATACACTCCATGCTCTGCTCTCTCTAGATAAGACATGCTTTGAACAGAGAAGGGCAGAGGAAATGGTAACAAAAGACTATGGAATTTACTGGCACCAGGAAGATTCTAGCTCCTGCTGAGGGCATGGGACAGGTTCTATTCTTAAAGGTAGAAAGATAAGTACAGACAGAGCTGACCTGAAAGAAAGGAGCTTGAAAAACATTCCAAATTAACACAGATGTCTGCTAGAAGGATCTGATGCTCTGGCTGCTCAGCTTATCCTCGTAAGAAAGTCTTTGCACAGGACAGATGGATGTATTTACCATTTTAAAATCCTCTAATTAAATCTTAGTCAGGGTTAAGCTAGCAGAAAAGTCATTATGCTTACCAGAAATCACAGGTATCAGATATGAAACAACAAAGGTATTCATTTCACTGCAGGATAACAAACATCTTCATCTCTGAGCTGCAGCAGGGCAGCTGCCAATTAATCAGCACCCTCAGTGTGCTGGTGAGGGAAGGGAAGGATATGGCAGATCTGTACAAAATAACCCTGAAGTGAGATAGGATCTCTTTGACTACTCAAGAAACTAGCTGGCTCTAAGGAATGCTAGTTTCATGGGTGACACCTCGCTGCCTGGTTAGCGTTCTCTAAGTTTAAAAGATTAAAGATTTGCCTGCACTCCTCTCCGCCTTCCATTAGGAGACATCAGTGGCAAGCTGCTGAAGGCCTGTGCATGCAGCCAAGCCTCTGTTCTTTGTCCTATTAAGGCTGTCAGGCCTCTCATCTGAGGTAAGACAACCTTGCCCAGTTGTCTCCCATCACATGCTTCGCTGTCATCAGAGCTTTCCTTTGTGAATCAGTGCAGGAGAGACGCTCCAGCTCTGCTCGACAGCTAGGGAAGCAAGTCATGCCAGGAAAGACAGTGCTCCAAATGTAGCCTGCCCACAGCAAACTGCCAGGGTTCAGCCCAGGGGGAGTCCCTCACCCAGCACAGCACCAGGATGCTCACAGCAGCAGGTGTCACAGCAGAAAAGCAGAGACATAAAAGGATGGCACTGTAAGTGCTGCCAGCCCTGCATTAGCGAGATGTCTGGTAACAGTGCTCTGCTCCCTCCTTTGCCGCTCCACACCTGAAAATTAACCATCTAAATCATCTATATGACACCTTTAAAAACACTGGCATCAAAGTGAGAAGTACAGTTAGTATTTCATAGTTTGTCAGGCTCTCTACAGCCACAGGGAAATATTACCCAGTTGATACAGTAAGTCATGTTATAAACCACAAGCCTGTTAGGTAGGTTAGGAGCTGCCTCACCCCAAAAATTGTAGAAGTACTAGTACAGTGCCCTTCCTGAAACCTGCACGCATTATCTATAAATACATTAAATCTTCAGATTTCTCTAGTGCTAAATTAGACATGAATTAATGCTCTCAGCAAGCTATTGGAGACCTGAACTTGCAAATACAGTGATGCTCAAAGGAAATGCAGAGCCAAGACTGTATATATTCCACAGATCTGCTTGTGCAAAGAGAAAAAAGTTACTCCAGTGTGTGAAGGAAGCTGTGTGTAATTACCTGCACTTAGCAGAAGCCAACCTGCATTCCTCACTGGGTATCACCCTTCCATCATGGCTTTAAACAAACTCACAGAGCTGCTGCTGGGGAAGGTGTGTGTTCTAATTCAAGGCTGGGTTTGTGATCATGCTCTGTAAGGTGCACAGTATTTATTGGTTTCACTTTATAAAGAGTTTTGGTACATTTCAAAGACACACAGTCCTGTAATAATATCAAGTTTTAAAAAGCACTTTGGTACAGATTCTTTTTTGTATGGCTTGTCTCTGGATTTCATTGCCTAAAATAAGCAGGCACATTAAAATACAGAACTCCATTATATGATAGCAAGGGAAAAAATTAGCTTCAAATCACAGTATTAACGTATGAATCATGCACCTAATTATACATTTAACCAGTGACAGAAAACTTGGTGAGGCATCAGAGCTTTTCCTCCCAATTGAAAAAAAATAAAAGCTAGCAACAATTTCTTAAAAATAACCTCCTTAGCCTCTAGTTATGGAGAAAGATACTCTGGATTTTGATGTCAAAATTGCATGTTTGTTCAACTGTGTTATCAGTGCAAACTTTTGATGTATACTGAAAGTTAACAATGGTTAAAAGAAAACCAGTCATGTACATATGAAGAAGATTCCAGTTTTTCTTTGCAAGCCACAGTTTTGCTATTGGTACTGAGCTGAGCATGATCCAGGAAAACTAGTGCAAAGCACATCAGAACCTGTCATCTCTGTGTGATCCAGTGGCCCTCTGTGATCTGTCTGTCCCATGATGTGCATGGTTTCAAACTCAGAATAAAAGCATTCCGTAGGAGAAAGACACAAACCAGAATGGCCAGCCTTTAACACATTTTTCTTCCTCCCAAGTAGCTGAAAAACCCAGCCTGTGACTGTTCAGCTAAAATGGATAACTTTTCAAAACTGACAGAAAATAATTTATACTCTTCTCTCAATTTTAGCGTGGTGCTCTAACTCCTAAAATATGTTTCACTTCAAATAAAGGGCAGAGCAATGTTTGAAACCGCTTTGTTTGAAACTGCTTTATTCAGGATGCTTGAGCCACAGCAAAGATGAACAGTTTTAAGCATGCATTTATTTATGTGCTGAAAAGAAAATAGAGCTCAGTGCACAAAGATCAAATACTAACACTATTCTCTTGCTTGTTTCACTTTGCTTTCAAGCTTCAGGCATGCTGGTACTTTTTCTGTTCCCTCACTGAGATGTGGGTACAGCATTTAATCCACCTCCTTTTTCCTCTCTACCCTCTTACACTACTTAAAACCATGCTACCTCTTTATAAGGGAGGTGTAGGAGAGGTTGGAAAATAGCTTGATCTACCTGCCTCCTCTGCTTGAAGGGATTGCCACCAAGTTCCTGAGCTCCACTGAGAAGAATCTTTCTTTTCAGCAGCTGCAGAGTATGACCTAAGGAGTATTCTACAAACTACATAGCTATGGCACACTTCCTGCAAAAATGACAGCTGGTTTTCAAGATGGAAATGCCATCTATTTCTGCAGTGCTCACACAGAGGGATAGCACTGCTGGCTGCTTTGAAGTAATTCAGCTCCCGTCTCAGCCACAATATCTTTGCTCCCCCAGCCATATCTGACATGGAGAATGAAACCTACACACACATCAGTGGTGATGTAGAAGGATGTGCATCTTATTTTATGCATCAGTTACCTCGGTGTCTGAACAGAAATCTCTAAATAGCAACCAAATCAAACAATTGGCTATCACCTTTAAATATTAAGTAATTTTGTTCTCTAGATTATAACAAGAGAAAATCCACTCATGCAAATATTTCTTCATCCCTGGATAGTGCTACAAATAAAGCACTGACTAAGCAACCCATCAACAATTTGTTGGCACCAATAATAGCACACAGAGCAACTCTTTCCTAGTCATCAGCTATGGAAGTGGGAGCTGCACACACACAATAAAGAAGACAGAAGATACTCCTGAGGAGCAGGTTTCATAAAAGAGAAAAACACCTTTCTTAACCAAACTCAAAATAAGAGTTATTAAGGACAGAACATTAATAAAAAGAACTTTAGTAGCCTAGATTATAAAGAAAACAAAAATTGAACTAATGGGATTATTTTGCTAGTTCAAGGTAGCCACAACAGAGTTTATTTAGAGCCTATCAGTGTTTAGGCAATGCCAGACTTTTGAAAGAACATGGTCTTATGTTAACCAGGAAGTTTAGTGAAATGTGCCATGACATTTCTCTTGGGAAAATTATCCTGGAAAAGTTTGTCATAGGGTCGTGGAATGGTTTGGAAGGAGCATTAAAGATCATCTAGTTCCAAACCAAAGTCCTCCCTTTGCAGCTGCAGCATCTGTGCATGAGAGAGTAAGGTCACTCATGACACCTAAAGGGGTCCAGGACTGCATTTTTCATCTCTCACACAGAGACAGGAGTTCTGCCTATGCCCTGCCTCCTTCACACAGACACTCCAACCCAAGACTCCCATGTTCAAAGAAATCTCCTGGAACACTACCTACTTTGGCCTCTGAGAAACACCAAAATGTAGGACAGTCACTTCATAGGCTTTCAACGTTTTGTGGGACAAGACAGCCATTTTCCACGCACCTGTGCTCTTATTTTCTATAAATGCTAACAAGTCTCTGACAGTTTAAACTACAAAAGAGGCAGCACACCCTTTGCTCTGCTCAAATGTGCTGCTCAACAGGAAGTAGTAAGAAAACAATGTTTTAACAGCCGTGGATGTGGCAAGATGAGCACTTTTATCTGCTTACCAGAAGCTTCTTTAAATAGAGATGCAACCACAACAAGCTGAAAAGTTCAGTAGTTAAGTGATTCAGTTCAAATTCATTACTGCAATGTATCACTGGACCACTTTTTAAGGCTTAGCTTAGCTTCACAGTTTTTTCAAATCTTTTAACCTACACACACACTAATTAGATCTAAGCAGTCATTAAGCTGCACTGCAGACATACCTGGGCTTACTGGTAAATATTTGGAATCACAGATTAAGCTGAGGCAGGCTCATACATTTTTTTCATTTCCTTGCCACTGTCACTTGTCAGACATGTACATGACCTGCACTTTACTTCCAGTTCAGCGGTTCTCCTACTTTCCCCTGACAGCTGTATCATGTGAGGGAAAGAGTGTCCCTCTGGATAAAATGCAGGAGGGATTTTAGAGGAGAAAACGAAGTAGTTCAAGGGTTTTCACCTGCAGTGTCATGGCAAAGTGAGGTGGGAACATTCACACATGCACCAGAGTCTGACTTCTTACAAGAACCCTCAACAAGACAGCCTAGACTAGGTCTCCATCAGATTTTAAAGAGCTCAGAAATTTACTTGTGCCTAGAAGCACAGGCCAACATGAACCATGCTGTGATAATACAGGCTTTAAAAAGTGGTGGAAGAGACAGTGTTCAAATGCAGAGACAGCATTCTGAGTTACAGCAATTCATTACCTGCAATACCAGACACTCAGTAAAGTGCAGTTGTTTTGCCCAAAGTAAGGGCTATTTTCATTCAGAACTGTGCCTGGGAACACTTCACTCAAGGTAGAACAAGTTTAGCTGGCTGGAACACAGAGGACAAGTTTCTGCCATTCTCTTGGCCATGATGAGAAAGCCCAAAATGAAGGCTAAGCTGGTTAAGGACACACTGCAGAGCAGGAGTCAGCTTCATCCCTTCAGCAGTGAGGACAAGTGAGGAGTCAGTTTATCAGCCCAGGGCAGATTTGGGCTGCTCAGGGTGATTCTCCACAAGGCCTCAGGCCACACATACACGAGTTCGGGTTTTCTACACTGGCTCCAACAGAGCCACATGCACATGCTTGTGGTAGTCCCAAGAAACTTTCAAAAGAACAAGCTCAGTATTTTAGGGTTGCTATCTTGCTCACAAATTCTTCTTGCACTTTGGCCAAAGTTGATAGAGTTGTAAGCTTGCTACCAAGCACAGAGTGGAGCCTGCTGGCTTCACTAAGATGTCTCACATGAGGAATTGCAGGGCCAGGCCTTTGGCTGCCCAGGGAAAAGCATTTGCCTACACTCTTGTATAAGTGTGTCAAGAGGGAGCTAAAAAAATCCTAAAACTGGGTAAATGGATTATAGCACTTTAATAGGAAATTCATTCTTCTTGTTGCCATTGAAAGAAAAATCTCTAGAGATTACATCTCTCTAAGTATACAGTGTCTGTCTGAACTGAAAATAAAATCTAGTGAAGTCAATGGAAAAGCCACACTTTATTTCTGCAGGTTTTGAATTAAGTGGCATCTGGGCTGTTTTCTCTCTGCTAAGTACACAGGGACTGCTCTTCTATCTCAAAGCGTGCAGCACAGAAAACCCCACCCAAAGCTGCACAAGTATGCAGTGTTAGATTTCAAGGGACATTTTTCACTGCAGAATTACAAAGATAAGAAATTTTCTCTTTATAGCCCTTGATAATAAGGTTTTGTAGCGTTCAGAAATAAAACCACCCAGTGGTTTCCTCACAGGAAACCCATGATACTGCTTTTAATAGGAGCCACAATTTCAGGGGCAGCTAATGAGATAGCATTCTGCTTAACACTGGTTTTAAGTAAAACTGTGATTAAAGACAGGCTTGTCTACAAAGCAAAAAGACTCTAATTAGTTTTTTAATTTTATCATTAAATATAAAATTCACTGTAAGAAATAGAAGAGCTCTCTGCAGCATTTGAAGCTCACTTGAAAGGCCTCACTCTTTCTGGCAGCTATTTTAAACCAGCCTCTCTCCTGTAGCACTGTTCTCATTTGTGTTGACTGCAAAGGAGACCAGGTCTGCACCTGACACTGAAGTAAAGCTTCAAAGAACAGCTTGAAAGAACAGTTCTACTTCTCCACTTCAGCATAAACCAAATTGAAAACATTTCTGCTGTAGTTACTTTGCCCAGAAAATTCTGAAGTTTCATTATTAAAAATAGATTTTCACTTCAAACAGAAACATAATATACATCTTGCAGGAATACCTATTCTTTTCAAGACTTCTACTACAAACAGTGTCTCTTACATTTTTTTGCAAGGGGATTTCCACTGCAACACTTAGCATAGAAAATGATACGATTTTTCAAAGAAAGGTTGCAATTTGAGTAGTAATAGAGAAAGTAGGCATTTGAGGCCTGGTGGTGGTGTCTGTTGTGCCGCTTATTTCACCGTCAGGAAGCCAGAATAAACATGCATTCTGCAGTTTCAGAAAAGCACAACTTGGTGGCAACTTGCATGCATTAAAAAATGTACTTTATGTACTGTTTGACTCCATTTCAGCACAGACACACTCCTTCATATACATCTGTGCACATCAATATTTAATTGTGCTCCATTTACTTTCTCCAAGAAGTTCAGTAGCAAGAGCTATTCCCAGCCAAGGCAGATGTCCACTCGAGACAGACTCTTCTCAAGATACCAGCATCATACATTTACCAAAGATCACATAAGTAGTTAAGCAGGCAGAGATACTTTCCCAGAATATGCACCCAGGAATTTATAGCTTGGGGACTTAAAAAGAGGAGGAAATGCCTTTGTATGCAATAGATGGGGATGAAGTAGCATTACCTTATGTCCTGTCTTTCTAAATATAGCCATGATTTGTCCTTGTCTCTGTTATCCTGACTAACAGCACTTTAGGCAGACTGCTGGCTCCCTAAGATTTTAATGTAGCACTGATACAAAGGAAAAGAAAAAAAGAAGCCTCGTATTCACAAAGGATTTTACTGCCTGAAGCGAATATTTTCTTGCTATCTAACAGAGCCTTCTGTCTCTTGCAGGTTGCCCAAAATAGCATACCAAGTTCACATTTATTCCAACAGGCTTTGCTTTTGCAGCCATTTGAAGCTGATACAGTACAGCAATGATTTGCTCTTGGAGAGCAGATTTATTAACACACCAGCAGGACTACAAACCCAGAAATCCCCCGCTGCATTCTCAGTATTCACCTTTCCATTATGCTCCTAATTATCTCCAAAGGAGTTTATTTCTTGTAAGCTTCTTGTTTGGGCTGATAAGCATTTTATTCTGAATCCTCTGCAGATCTCAGATTTCCTCCTCATGCTCTTAGCTGAGAAATTAAGCGACTGTCTTCGTTTTCACAATGCACCTCTTCCACCCTCTCCAGTTTCTCTCTCAGCTCAGTATCCTTCTATAAGTATTCCCACCATTTTGAGAATTTTCAGATTAATTCCTCCTGCTCTATTCACTTCATTATGATAAAGCTCTGAGTAGTTAAGAGACTATATCACTCTTATACTTCAATGGGATATATTATATTAATCAGGACTAATCTGTTCCTTCATGTTCAAATAAGATGCTAATCCAGTAAATTATTTCTTAAGCATTGATCCAAGTCAGTTAATACAAAAATAATAATCCAAAGTAATAGCATGCCAAGTAAACACAGATTGCAGGGGACATTTTCTCACATGAGAGTCTTTCTTGAAGAGCAGAGCTTTGCATTGCTTCTTAGACTACACTGAGGGTGATTTCAGTTTATGTATTCCAAAAAGACAAACATGGTCATGTGATTCACATTTTTTTCCTAAGAAACCCCTCTTACTTCTACATTAGACATTGTAGGAAATCAAACTGTTTGCTCCGAAGAAAAACCCCAAAACCCAACCTATACCTAAACTATCAGAAGTTAACAGAAGGTTTCTATGACAGTGCTTAGCGTGCAAGTTTCTTCTGGAAGGAGCTACTCCGATTCTGAGAGAAAAATGGCTTTTCTGCCTAAACACAGACATGTTTCATTAAATTCTCAAGTAAAATACACACTGTAAGCCCCATGCTGATTTATCCTTTCCTTCCACGACTGTACTGGATTATGGCTCCAGATTCATAGACTCTAAAGAATGGAGAAATGACATTATGTTATTCTAACCTGACTTTCAAGAGCTGTGTTATAATTCCTTCATCGTGCCTCTGAATCCTGATGCTGCTAAAATGTAGGCTCTCAGCAAAGATTTTCAGACTTGATTTAGAAACTTCAAGAGAGGAAGAGTCACAGCACTCGAAGGTAAAACAGTTCTGTAATTTAGTTTAACAAGTACTAAATTCTTCTGTTGAATGCAACATAACATTAAACCCAAGAAGACTTAGAGTGTGAATATGAATATTACAAAAGTAAGTTTGTATCATATAAATGAAACTAATAGTCCCGTACATGTTCTTCTGAGGCAAGACAGGTGGATAATAAATACGAGGGTACACAAAAAATACTTTAATTCCGTCTTGGAGGCAAACACTGAAGGAGAATGCACGTTTGCTGGTAGAAGCTGAACCACATTTCCTGTTTGTAAGAAAGGAGGTGAAAAAAAAAGACTGGAGGGATTTGAGATTGACGGTAGCTCTAAAGACAGGTTCACGCTGCCAGGTTCAAAACAAAAGATTATCCAACATCTGCCAACATAACTTGATTTCCTGTTGGATAAAGGGGAGGGGAGTATTCCTAGAAACAACAAAACCAGGTAAGCCTTATCTTTTAAACTTGTAAACATAGGAGCAGTAGAACCACGCTATGGTAGATTAGCAGTCCTCCAAGAAGGTGGTTCAGGGTGCTAAACCTTCTTTAATTAAGGTTTGGTGATGAAGATTCAGCATTGGCATTAATTTTATGCTGAAAATACTGTGTACCTTCTTATTTTACAATGTGCTGTTTCCCTTCTGAAGTACAAAGTTGGTATCTTACAAACCAATTAGTTGTGCACTAATTAATTGCAGTTTAAGGGATCTTTTTCAGATAATTAATCCTGTATTAAAATCTCACACAGGTGAAAGCATTTTTAATGCTAATTTAACATTCATCAGTCTCTTAATGGGTTTCTTTTTCTAAGGGCTGTTAGTACAAAGTATTATTTATATCAACATTAAATTGGAAGGGGGGAGGAAAGACAGTTTTATCTAATCTTTAACCAATTTGTAGACAAAAACAAGAAGAGAGAAATTTTGTGCCCCAGATCATCTCCATAAATCTGGTAGCAATTAATCTGCCTGTGTGGATAACACGTTGGTACCACAGATAGCATGTCCAGCTAGATGGTATCTGTTCCTCACCTTACATGCCTTTCCAGTACAAAAACCTGGTAGAGGTATGTCATCTCCCTGCTATCCTTTTCGATGGATTCTCTAAACAAAATACATTAGAGCAAGAAGGAACAAAATGTAGCACTTCTGCTGGCTACTCTTACACTGTTAAGAGGACAAATATCCAACACGAATGGTTAAATCTGTCTCCACTCCCTGCAGGTAAGTACAGGATTATGTCCACTCCTTTGAGTTGCAATAAAATGAATAGCAGAAATTCATCCAGGAAAGATTAGAATGTTATGGAGACTTTTGGGGTTTTTGGCTTTTTTTTCTTTCTTTTTTTTTTTTTTTCCTTATTTTCTCTCACAGTCTCACAGCCCTCCAGTTATGGTATCGTGAACCCTGTAAAGAGAAAACCTAAGAACAAATAACCAAAACTCTATTTATTTCCATGTCTTGTCTCTGTTGCTGGAGAAAATTGTCAATAGACTTTTAAAGAGAAAAAGCACAATTAACTATGTATTTAGAAGGTCTTTTGTTTATCTGTATTTTGTGGTGTGAATATCGTACCTTCAGTTCATAACACTGTAAAATACACTAAGAGGTGGTGAGTAACCCCATCCCTAAAGCCAGAAAAGTAAACATTATCCAAATGAAGTAACTTACCTAAGATAGATGTTCTACTTGCATGCTACTCCGAGTTTAACCTGGTTTTCAAAGAGAAATGGAAGAACAGCAGCATAAGAATATATCATTAATACTACAGAGAGTCTGATATTAGTTAATCAAAATACTGTCATCTTTATAATTATTAAATGTACTACTTCTCCACTCACACATCCCAAAATCTTCTAACAATAGAAAAAGAATTGTTGTCCCTCTCATGAAACCTTTGGGTATATAATGAACTTTTTCCTTTCACAGAGCACATTACTTTAAGAATGCTTCAATATTATTTCTTGTAAAAAATTACTACCACCCTTAACTTTCCTATCATGGACTATCACAGAAAACTCTGATGGAATTTGAGCTTATCATTTTAGAATCATAGTGTCCTATTCCCAAGTAGCCTAATTATTTCATATGACTTTTCTCAAAAATTACAACGATTAAAAAAAATATTCTATTTGATGGTTTGAATGAATACAGAGAATACACCCTGAATACAGTGTCATGGGTTCTTCGAACTAACTATATTTTACATAAAAAGGATTAATATTGTTTTGCTCCATTTGAGAATAGATGGCTTGAATGAGAATCAAAATTAGAGAATAGAATTAAAGATACCATTTCAAAATGGAATACATTTAGTCTAATAGACTTGCTGTTTATTTCTCAGTCACCATCTACAGTCTCCTAATCATATTTTTGTCTTTAGCACAACCTGTTAACTGTGAGAAGCTGCATCTGCTGCTGTACATTTAGGGAGAGCAGTGTAATTATCTGTGGAGACAAATTGTTCTTCACACACTCAGCTTTCCTTCTAATGCTGCTGTTGTCAGAGTAGTTAATATTGAAATAATGCAGCTATAAATGTAAGCAGCATATCAGAAACACCTATAAGGACAAGAAGACTTGGGAAAGATCTGGGAGTTCCATACCTGTAAAGCTAGGATATAAAATTGGAATTTCTCATATTTTATGTCAGAGTAATATGATTAACTTGAAACTAACATTAGAATGGCATACAGCTCTCAGAACAGCATCACTACACCTCCGATCCAGGTGTTTACTATGGTTTTATGGGCTAAGTAAAAACTGCTGTTGTTTCTCCCATATAAGTAGTGTTGACTGACATACAAATAGCTAGTATTGCAAAAACAAGCAAACAAACATATACTGAAGTCACACATATGTTTGCATTGATTCTACTGAAACACAAGCAGATGTTTAAGTCAGTGTTGTGGAAAATGAATTTTAAAATAAACTAAGTACTGTTCATCCGGGTAGAAATGTAAATGTTCTTTTCTTAATTTACCCACACCCATGAAATTTCCTAAATCATGCTTAATAAAGAACTATAGCTTCTGAGATTTAAAACATTGGTACATTTTATGAGAAATCCAAGTTTTATATCTTTTTTTTCCCTAGAATGTTTTTAAAGTTCTTAAGAAGTAGGATTGCTCAAATACTATATAATTTAAACTTGAAAACTAAAAAGAAAAAAATTGTATTTAAACTCTACTATTTTCCAGATAATAATTTCAATTTAAATCAAAAGCTGAAACAGGAAAATAATATTTGTCAACAAAAAGTGGGCCGGTTAAGGGCTGAAAATAGTCAAATTGAAACTAAGAGTTTTCCTTCTACTCTGGAAACACCAGGGAAAAATTGAATTCCTGAATCAGAGATAAATGACAATGTTCTATGAGAAGAAAAAGGAACAATATTAGATCATAACTGTACTTTAGGTACCTGCTCACTCTTTCCCTGAGGTGTTTCAGGAAAGACTGAGTGCCATGGTGCAGTTGGTAAGGTGTTGTTCAGTCACAAGCTGGTGATTCTTGATGCACCCTGATCACATCTTCTCAGTGTAGGATCTCCCATTCTTTTAATTCCTTCCCTGAAAAATTGGAATGATGTAGAGCTGCTTCATGGGGATGTTGTCTCTCATCATGAATGTCTGGATATCATTGCAAAAAAAAAAAAAGTGCCTTTCAACATGAAAAGAAGTATTGCATTGATAAAGAGCTCTCAAACATCTTCGGGAAAACTCAAGTGGTAGAAAGGAAGGGAAACAGGATGTTTAGTTTCAAAAGAAGAAGGTTACTGAAAGTACCATGTACAAAAAAAAAAAAGTTAAAAGTCTGTCAGAAAATTATAGCTTATTTGCTTTTATTTGCTTTGCTTTGTTCCTTTTAAAAGAGAGTTCTGATCAGGAAAAAACCCTGCATCCCAGAAGCCCAGGTGATTTGTGATTTTTTTACTACCAGGTCTTCTCTTATCTTGTTTTGTCATTATAAAAACATCTAGGGGTTGGAGTACAACAAAACAAAAAAAAAGCACTGACAACACCAGCACAGCAAGGGGCCAAAACCTGTAAGGAGGTTTTGAGCTGGAGCTGGTCAGTCAAGGAACAAAGCTGGAGCAAATTGTCAGTGTCCTCTGGCCAGCAACATGGAAAAGTGCATTCCTGTACTCTTCAACTCAGCTTTACTTCAGAAACAAACAAAATGTCAGCTTCCCTAGGGAATCCAGATATGTCAAAAAACAACCAAGTGCGTTAAGGACCGGTATTGTCCAATCCAGCTCCTTGACCGCTCTGCTCCAGCTGCACTTTTCTTTTTATGCACTACTAGAGGAGTTCATTAGTTCTGGGCATCAGGCAGGCTTCATTTCAAACACTCCAAATCTCAGACAACATGATGCATGCCTCTGGGGAAAGTTAAGAACCAAGCTGCAAGCTCCTTTCACCCATTTGTTTGGCTCAGTGTTTCCTCTGTCAAGGAAAGCTTTCACAGCAATTCGCAGCAAAGCTGATAATTTTGGCCACTCGATGGCCACAAATAAGTTATTTTCTTTGGCATGGTTTGTGATAGAAAACTTGTATGAGCTGGGTTAATCAAAGAATTAATAAATGAAAAAAAAAGTAGATTTCATGCAGGAGGGTTCTTTCCTGTCTTTCTTATTGCAAGTTTAGAGCAAAAGAAGACTTTGTTCACATAAGCGGACCCACCTTTTACCAAGTGATTTTCCAGGAGCTGTTTGAACTTTTCCTGCAGTGATACTGGTTCCCAGCTGATGCTTATCCTTTACCATCACTTCCTCTGGTTTCTCAGACAAGAAAATAAGTACAAGTAAGTGGTTTTAATAGCTGGGAAACAATGCAAGAAAACAAAATTTTGACTTTTTTTTTTTTGCAGGGATTGTTAAAATGTTACAGTCTTATTATTCAGAGACACATCCAGCAAATTTGTTTTGACTAAATTCAGAACTACTTTCATGATCTCTAGAATTTAGCTAAGAATTCACTGACTTAAAGACAATTTCAAAAATAATTTCAGAACTATCCAGCAAAATGATTTTTTTCTTTATTAATTTCTGATTTTTACTACATCTTACAGACAAACCAATAGCTTAACCTTTGGTTGAATTCCAACAAAACAGTATTTCGGCTAACGGTTTATTAAAGTTGCTTTCTTATTATTTAGCATCTGGTTTTGATATTAATTATTTAGTTTGTGTAGCAATAGCTGTCAGAGAGTAAACAAGAAAATAGCAGCTTCGATTACAGAAAGAAAAAATCAGCCAAGCATAAAGAATATAGTAAAACTGTTAGACAACACAAATAGCAAATTTTCTTTCAGTTACAGGAATGGACTGCCATTTTTCTGTCTGGGGAGTTTTGGCCTTCCTGAGTTTGGCTCTTCTTGTTTCATTATCACTGAATATTTCACACTGTATGAAAAAGAAGCAAGGTAAGTAATGTCTCTGTAAGGAATCGAGTTTCAGTGTTTGAAGCCATCCCTGCTCAGAGATATGAAGTCAAGAAATTGATTCTTCTGAATCTTAAAGTTATATTTTGGCAAGAATGATTTTACTAGAGAGGATTTAGCTTTTGAAAATTTTTAGGAGAGTCAGGTATGATTGCAGAATGGTTGCTCACTGCCCGATCCACTGCTAGAAACATGTACCCAAATCCATTCTCTGAACACAAATTAGCAGAACAAGAAGAATTAAGTTCTAAATTTTTATTTTTAAAGTATATTTTTAATACCTGCAATTTCCTTGCCTAGGAAGTATACTTTTCCTATAACTGGTTATTAGTTATACTTTGATTTAAGAATTATTTTAAGTACATTGGTACAAAATACATTGGAGAAAATTTTCTCCTCCTCAAATTCCTAAATGCTCATTAGAATTTCTGATTTCATACAGATTTTATGTCTTATCAGTGTATTTTGGAAAAACATTCTAATTGCTTTCTATAATGGGATTCTACTGTATTTCTTAAATCAATGTGTCTCTCACGTGACTACAGTCATACTCTGGTTTTATTGAAATTAACTTCTACTTTTTGGCAGATTGTGCCAGTGCAACCTGTCTTTTCATGCAATTCCATGGTTAGGAAGTTGTACAATCCTCACCATTCCCTTTATCCAGGGAAAACTGCACCTGTGCTGTACAGAGATGGGCAGGCCAACACTGGTGACTTCAACAAGGCTAAATACACGTGTGTGTATAACCTACATAAACAGAAGGCATGTGCTTATAAACTGAGCTCAACAAGTATTAGAGAATCAGATATTCACAGGATATTAAGAGAGTTGCTGGAGTCTTTTGGGATGGGTGTGGGTTGAGCCTTTTGGTTTATTTTGTAGTTTAGGGCTACTAGGCAGGTATTTCTGTGAGGACGAATCACAGTCATTTACAAAACTAACCTGACCAAGGTTTAGGTCAGAGTGGCTGATGCTGCATTATTCATCAAATTGGAGTTATTGTGGTAAATTCTGGAGTTCTGGAGCAGAGTTAAGAAAGTCAGGCATTCCTGAATTATTCATCAAGCTCTAGCATGAAATCTCTTTGTAGCCATTGCCTCTCTGCTTCAATTTTCTTCATCTCTGTGGATCACAGGATCTCTTCTTCAGACATACCAGCAGAACTAGTAAAATAAATAAACCTGTCACTTTGTAATATTAGCACAATTCACCTCCCCAGACAGAGAAAATCTAAGAGAAAAAGATGTAGGAGAAGCAGAAGGTTGAGAAAATAAAGAATGAATCATATGTGTTACGATACATTTTTTGGATACTAATGTACCCAAATATTTTGTAAACTAATGT
This sequence comes from Alethe diademata, assembly GCA_025584955.1. Classification (NCBI taxonomy): domain Eukaryota; kingdom Metazoa; phylum Chordata; class Aves; order Passeriformes; family Muscicapidae; genus Alethe; species Alethe diademata. The sequence continues at coordinate 16,423,906 of JANRMJ010000054.1, read as the reverse complement.
AGACTTTGCGGCCACAGCACAGGGCCATAACATAAACATTTCTTGCATTAGACAAAAGTATTTGATAAATGTAGAGGGACAACTGAAGGTCCTGAGAACCAGAGCTTTCAACTGTATTCTCAAAAACAAAATGAAAAGCATGCCTGTAGAGACAATTATCTGAAATGTTCTAAAATAACACTTTTCATTTTCTCTTAACTTTTTTTTTTAAACAACTTTTCCAGCTAAAATGCATAAAGACTATGAAGAGAACAATCCAAGGTAAGTTGCACTAAAAAGTTTCTTTCTGGAAAGGGTAAAATATGCAATAAATTATGGCAGATGGCTTTGAAGGGATGGCAGAGAGAAAAATTCAGTATCTCATGGAGTCTGCCTGGAAATGTTGGTTGTGGGAGAAAAGTTTTCAAAAAAACCCAGGGAAAAAAATTCACATGTGAGATACATCCTCCAGTCATTTTATCAACAATGAAATAATTGCATGCTAATACTATAATTTTATCTGAAAGTGCAAGATACTGAGCTAAACCGCCATTATCTATCACTTAATAATTCCATAATAATTTAAAAGAGTTCTCAGCTCTCACAAAAGGGTGACAAATTATAGTCTGATAGTTAATATTTGTGGACCCATAATTTACATGTATTTACATTTCATAGCCATCTTTTACACTTGGCCAAAAGCAACAAAACACTCTGTTTTCAGCTGCAGGATACCTCATGATCTGTTACACAAATCTGTTTCAAGTCTCTCTCTCTCTCTTACGCTATACAGAAAAAAAAAAACAACCCCAAACCAAGCTCAAACTTTAGAAAACAGAGATGAATAAAGTCTCATCTCAACCCAAATATAAAGGGCCCTGGAAACAAAAATACAAAAGCCTGCACCTGTTACCCAAAACCAAATCTCAATTACAAATTTTCTTGAAATTGCAGTCTCTATTTGTCTATTACTGCCTGTTCAGATGAAAAACACGCCTGAATGTGGTGTTAGAGCACAACTTCACCCTTGAGGAGACACAGTCTAGGGGTAGAAAGCAGAGAGGTTACACAGTGCTTCCCACTAGCAATTCCCTTTTGACAGACCCACCTAGAACCATTTTTAAGTAACAGCAAGTAATGAACTGCAACATACAATTAAAAATGCAAAACTGAACTTGGCTTCGGTCTTCTCTGTGTCAACAGAAGAATTTTAGTTGAACCAAGAGGGGACATTTTAAGAACATCACCCCAAAAGACACATATGGTGGTTTAGTTTGTATTGCAGAGTGGTCTCAGAGGACATGAATTGGGCTCCTTTCAGTGATCATTAATATTTCTTATCCTACCTCTAACTGTAGCTTAATAGTCTTGAGATTAACTTTGTGCTTAATGAGGTTACAGGAAAGGAGAGTTCAATTCTGGGCTAGGTAAAAAATCTCTCCTGAGAATACCCAGACTGCCATTTCTGCCCCTTCTAATACTTTTGGTCTTGTTTATGAGATCACAAACAATCTGCTATATATAGATATACACACACAATCTGCATATGTGCATAAAACATTTACTAAAATAGAGTATGGAGGTGCTAAGCAAAGCGTATTCTGTGAATTAAAAGTATTTTTTCATTCCCCTGTAGCTATGATGGCTATGATACAGAAGATTATCCAGTTTATGGCAATCTCAATCAAGATATTTTAGGTAAGCTTCATTTAAGGAACATATGTCTGTTCAGTGGCTATAAAAATGTATGATTAAAAAATGACTGACATTTTTGCATCTCTCAAATGGCAAACTTGAGAATCGAAATATTTTCAATTAATGGTGTAATTGAAATTATTAAAAGATACTTGGGATAGAAATGCAAACCTTCATACTGCACTACTATTTATAAGAACAGATCTCATACCGAATTTGATTTTTTACAGTCCATATGGTCCTGTTCAGCCAAGCATCTCAAAACAAAGAGCTTGGCTAAATGTAAAGCTGCACTAGCTGAAACAACAGCTTGATCCATGCCTATTAAAGCAGTCTAAAGCACATATTACTCATGGTCCAAGGTCAGTGCTCCCACAGAAGCAGGCAGAAACAAACACATACCAGTTCTCTGCTGTGGCTATCCACATATCACCAGCAACACTGACAAATGTGCTGAAGCCCAGCAGCTGAATGGTGGGCAGACAGCTTGGCTTTGCTTTACTGTGCTCAAGTTAATCCTTGGCAGAGAGACACTACATTAAAGACTGTAACATCATATAACTGCAGTGAGAGCTAGATGTGCCAAAGGTTTGTCTCTTAAAGCCCTTATGGAGTTAAAGCAGTATTTAAGTAGCAAGAACACAACTTTTTCTGCAAGCCTTAATTGGGGCTAAACAAAACTAAAGCACTTGAACTGCAGGGAAAGAAAAAAGCCCAAAGAAACCCAACATTTTCATACACAGTTTATATAAATTTAATCAAGTAAACCCTCAAATGCAGTGATATTGTAAAAGTCTGAAAACTGTAACGAAGCAATCTGTTCTACTGGTGGCTAAAATGAGGTATAACATGAGAAAATAACTAGAACCAAATTCACAGAAAACTGAAGTAGACTCAGGAATAGAATTTAATCACCAGCTCCTGCAACTCACAACCTCTTTCTCAGCCAAAGAAAAGGCTGCCTGTGCTGAAAAATTCATCAGTATGTTGCTGCCTCTTAATTGCAAGAAGTCCTCCCACCACTCTAAAATGATGTTCATAGAGTGAATAATGAGAAACTTCTCCTTCATATGAACACAAAATGACTTTCATTTTCACAGTATGTGTCTGAATTTCTTGGCTATTTACCTTTCTGTAAGTAGAGGGAGAGATCTGTGTGTGATTTCAAAACAAACACAGACATCCTGCCAACGCAAATTGGGGGGAGTGCATTCTCTAACAGAGAGAATCTTTTGGTCTGATCTTTTAAGACTCAGTAGCATGTCTTAATAAAAAGATTTTTCTACTTTGATAAATTACAGAAGAATGTTGCTACGAGCAGATGAAGTCCCAGCCTCAAAGACCAGTTAACCAGCTAGAGGTATTTTTAATTTTCGTTATGGATTTCTGAATTAGGGTAACATGGTCTGTCTCAGAGTTCATTTATCCTATAACAACATATAACAAAAATCTTCATACTCTCACAAAAATTACCATGCATTAGTATCTCAGTTCATCAAGGTATTTCAGTACAAACTTGACCCTCTATTCGAGTCATTAATAAGGAAGCATAATTATAGACAGTTCAGTTCCACACAATAGAGCATAATAAAGCTCAGCCACAGGCATGTAGATCACGTGGTATTAAATTTGCATCCATAACTATAGCTTATGTAAAGAAATAACTTTATTTAGTTTAGTTATCAACCAAGTGAAAGCACAAGCTTCATCACTTGATGCTCACGAGTTTGACTGGCTTTCTCCTGTCCAGTGCAAAAATCTATATGCCTTAACCAGGGAAAGATTGTTTTCTATTGATTTATACTTTGTTGAGATACCTGTATGCCTAAAAGCACGCAAGCTTCAAATGAAGTTTGCCTGTAATTGAAGCATTCCTAGCATCAATTTCCTGAGATGACTGCCATGTATTGCATAAGAACTGATTTTTCACACTCTCTCACAGGCTATTTCCAGCAGGTAAAGAACAACTTTTTAAATCTAGACAGTCCAATGTCAATAGTCACTGAAGGTCTGGCTTGAAAAGCACAAAAAAAACAGGGAAAAGACAAAACCCATACATTGCAACAAAAAGCACTGGAAATGAGATCGTATATGCAGAAAAGAATAATCCATCTTTGGTTTTCTGCACAGACAAAGCCATTAATAATGTTGTTAATAACTGGATTCTAACTAAAAAAAAAAAAAAAAAAAAAAAAAAAAAGAAGAAGAAAACTAGATCAATAATGTCTTGCATCCCAAAGAACCTGGACTTATTACATAAACTTCCCTCCTTCCCCCAGAGAATCTTTCCAAAGATACCTTAATGAATTTTTCCATATTGCCGCAATGAGTCATTTACCATTAGCTTATATTGATCTGTTTTCCATGCTCCCACAGTTTAATAATTTGTACTTTTAATGAGTTGCTTTAAAGCTAGTTTAGGCAAATTTCAGGTAAAGTTATGGTTAGAGTATAGACATACTTGAAGTCTTAGATATAAATTTGAACCAAGGATAACTACTGAACGTTAAAGTGAATTTTCTTTTAGGTGGAGTCTGCTAATCAGATGTGTTATGCCTCACTTGATCACAGTGCCAAGGGAAAAGGCAGAAAACCAAGAAGAAGGAAAGATCCTTCATTAGAAGATGAAGAAGAAAGACCATCTAACCCCATGGTGTCTTCCAAAGTTAGCATTTACCTCAATAGTGAGCAGCTGGCTGCTGAAAACACAGCAAAAGTAGAAGCCATTCATGATGATCCCATCAGATTAATGGGCTTGATTCATAATAAAAAAGGGGAGAACCGAATATGTAATGAACCAAAAATGTAACCATAAAGTGAGACTTGCTTTTTCTTTCTGGAGGAGCAATGAAGGATTAGGGATAATATTCCAGAAAGCTGACATACAAACAGTGGTATGAAATGGGTAAGTTAAGTGTTCCAAACTGTCTGCCAAGCATATTTATAGACTAAGCAAGACATAGGTCCAGGCTGCCACTCAGATGGATCTGCCCTTCAGAAGACAATTTGACAGAGCTGCAGAAGCTGGTTGCTCAGCATTCACATTGCAGTGATTCCAGTAAAACTTGTTCCTGTTTTAAACAATCATCAGCTTTCAAGCAGTTCTGAAAGACCCTCGTTGTCTATAGAGCTCTAGCAGAGTACAATTCTATATTAACTTCAATACTTTTGAAATGAGATTGTGTTTCATACTTGCACACTTGGTGATTAGTTGTTTTACCAATTAAGAACTGATCTGCTGCTCCACACTGCGAACTTTCTGACTGCCACTGGTCTATGGCAATGACTGGAGAATAATTTAACAGCTGATTTGAAGTAGTAATTGTACATCTCATGAAACTTAGCAGTATCTTTACATACCTTTACTTCCTTCTAACAATACTAGAATACATCTCAAATCTCAACTCCTCTACTAGTGTAATACTGTATACAGCTGTATTCAAAGGTCCACACATATATTATCAAACCATCAATAACAATAAATCTAAGGAGGATTTCTTCCTTCTAATACTCTATGTTACGTTTACATTCCTATTGGATTTTCCATTGCCATCCTTACTAACTATTTTACAAAAACAAAAAGAGCTTTTCATTTCCCCAAACGCTACACTCACTGTGTGCACATTCATTTGAAGACTAAATTCTGTAAATGGCAACTTTTTAGTGGGTATCTATTTTTATATTCTGGGAGTCATTAAGTAGTCGCAGCAGGAAACAAAGCAAGTTGATGTAATGTGTCTGCCTCTAGGTGTCAGACACTTCCACCTTCTCAAAAAAACAGGATATTGGAGCCTTTAAAATCCACACAGAGCAGTGCCAAGGAGACTGAAACTCTGAAGAACAGAGCCCTAAAACTGTGTGAGGTTCTGAAAGAGATAGACCTGGAAACAAAAGGCCCGTAACACAGAGAGCCAACACCTTCTAACAGCAGAAATGGATGGACACAGCAGGGGATGAGACAAATCTATGGGAAAAAAACCAATCAATAGTTAAATTCAACCTGCCATTTTGGCCTGATAACTAATTTAATGGAAATAAAGTACTCACTTCTCTCATGGAGTGCACATGTAACAGTAAGTCCATTTCATGGGATTTAAGTACATTTAGTTTCCTTTCTAATCTCAGGCTTCATTGTTTAGTGCAGCTATGTGTTTATGTCAATTTTCATCAGCTGCTTTCCTTTGCAACATAGTTTGTTCGAAGAGCAGGGCATTTTTGTAAATATTCACTATATATATGTATATATGTACACACACACGCACACATATATATACACACACACACTTCCTTTCCATATTTAATCACTGCCTCCAATAAATTACTGGTTGTGGCTCTCAGACAGGATGATCTTTAACATCCTATCAACTGTTTCCAAGGCATTTGTAATGCTGCCACATTCAAATTTAGCTTTATTTTTTTGGCTCGTTACCCTTCCCACCTGCTTAAATAAGCAATCTAACAACCTATTTTTTTTATTGAGTTTTGGGGTAGTTTTCAAGTGACTCCTGAATTCTTACCTGAAAAAACATGTTCAATATTGCTAAAGATCTTCAAGACATTAGAGAAAGACCTACATAAACTACCATATACTGGTTAAATTCTTTACATATAAAGCAAGTTTCAACTAACTACAACAGAAGAGGAGGTTCTAGGTTTATACTGTCTCAGTAACCTCATCTGTTTTTCTACTATTCCTTAAAAAAAGTTTGTAGCAAAGAGAAGTAGTGTAAAGGTCTTTTATTAACAGTAAGCTTAACATTCAAGTTCAAGGGAACAGTAAAGAATAGTAAACAAGAGGAAATATGGTGGAAAAAGCAAAACCGTTTGGAAGGGTAGAAGAATGGAACTCAAAACATGAGAGCAGGTAGCACCATTGACATCTTTGTAAGTTGAGACAGATGTATTCCAGCAGTAACTATAGCATTTGATAATCATTGCAGATGTACCTGGCTAAACAGTATCATTAGGAAAAACAGTACAGGCTTATGTTTATATCATACTGTTAAGAATCTTCTGACTCACATGGTGTGGAAGGAACAAAAATACAAAATACAAACTAAAAATACAAACTCTTTCTCCCTTTTTTGCTACTGCTAGCAAAACATGGCATTGGCATGATCTTATCTTTCAACACATACAGATTTTCCAAGAATGACCTCTTTAAATTATTTCAATGTAATCTTCATGGAAACAATTGTGCTATGTTGAATAAACAAACTTGCCTTCCTTACCTGTGTGAGCTGCATTAAAGTTGCTGTGTAGAAGTCATACCTAGATTCAGAACAGTTCCAAAACCCAATTCCAGTTGACTTCTAAGTTACTTTAGAACAGAAAACAATGAATTATGCAATCTCTCAGTACTGGTGTATCAAGAAATACTGGGAAATAATTACCTCAACAAATCCAAGAGGAAGATAGTTCATAAAACATTTTCTACAGTGCAACCATGTCTGGAAAGACACAAAAAAAGAGCCCCAAGAGAATTCCTAAAATACAGTATTTTGTTGCTGTCATGAAAAGAAAGGTAACATTCAAATTGTGAAAGATGGAATGTGTGTGCAGAAGTTCTTAATGCAGAGACGACCTCACTGGAGCTGGCGTCTTGTCCTATTCAAGAATACTTAAGATAAAAAGATTTTGGTTTTAAGAGCTAAAATAAAACCTTCCCGTGTGTCTGAAAATAAAGTAAAGCCAAAGAAAACCAATTTCTTCCTTTTCTGAAGCTCAGAAAGCTAACAAGGGGCAGTGCTAATAAAACAGCAAGTACCTGATCTGACACTGACCACTAACACAATCCCCTTGCCAAGAAAGGCCACAGCAGTGAAAACCTGTGGGACTCTCATACCTCATTCTCATGGATTTGCTCATGCAGGTATACAAACTCCTCCTGAGAATTCATATAGGTATAATAAAAATGTTGAAGGCAGGTGTTTGTTCAGAACAGTTTTTTATTTAGAACATATATTGTATCACGTAGAATTTAATCGAAACACAAAATACAATTATCAAATCTATTAAAAAGTATAAAATTTTATTGAACAATCAACTTAGAGACTTTTAATATTAACATTGCATAGCAGACTCAAGCCATAGCAGACTGCAGTGATTTTGGGTCTGTGTACATTCAAAAAGCATAAATAAGAAGCAATTTAGGTAAATGAGGTTGTCCCTTATTACTAACACAGTAAGAATCAAAGCTTATATCAACTTTGGTGATCTACTTAAAAAAATGTTAAAATTAACATGGCATATAGCAGTGAATTTGGTTCTGTACTGATACACTCAAAAAACATGAATAGGCAGCAATTTAGGTAAATGAGCTTGTTCCTTATTATTAATACAGTAAGAATAAAAGTTTATTAGCAAATAAAAAATACAGATTACGTTATTGTATTACAAATATTGCCAAGTATAAAATTCCAACCTGGTCATAAATTGAGTAAGAAGTGCCCTGTCAAAAGGAACAAACTCTTTCCCAAAGATTTTATTACAAGGAAGTATAAACCAGAACTAGTTGTGTATTGCCTACATATAATTAAAAATCCTTGAAATTTGAAATCCTTCCAAATCCTCGGAAGAAGAAACAACACTGAATAAAACCCAATCTGTATAAAACTGTCTTATCTGTATCAGTCCATGAATGCTTCTTGGTGAGCTTTAACCAGAGTCATCCAAGGGATTCCTGCAACTGGTCTTTCTCATCAGTATAGCTTAGTTTTCTGTATACCCTAAGGAAAAAAACCCAAAACCACTGTTTAGATGATCAAGTAAGTTACACGAAAATACTATATTTGTTGAAACTGCAATGAACAGAATGAAATTGAAACAAGTTGTCAAAGCAAGTATCTGAACATTTTGACTGTGAACAGCAGCACGGCTCCTTGTCTGCTTTCCTATGTGCTTTCAGATGGAGAGGAAGCTTTTCATGCTGTATCATTTTAATATCTCTGTAGTGCTACTACATCAATCTAAGTAATGATATAAGTAGTTGTATCTATTAAACTTTGAGATGCAATCTTGGAATGTATTCACGACTAGCTAAAAGTTAAAGACAAGTGAGAACACCTTGCACAATACTTAAAATACTGCATAAATTTTCTCTCGTATTTTGAACAAATTTGGTTTACGTCTGACAATTACGTATAGCATTAAAGCTGTAGGACAGCATTCACACAGAGCTGAAGAAAAGTTCATTAGTTATGAACATTTTCTTTGCAGAAATCTTTTCTAATCAACTTCTAGATAAAGGCAATCTAGTTCCAGACAAAAAGACAATATTCCTTTTCTTTTCGCAACCATTCATTAGAACATACAGCATTTTGCCACATGGCTTAGGCATTAAACTTCTGAGAGATCTGAAGCCATTAAAAAGCTTCACTGCTGGGAACCATAGAAAACTAAAAATATCACACCACAGGCCTCAGGAAGCTTTCCAGCTGACAGTCCATTTTGGCTATAAACCAGCAAACATGTTTTTGTGTAATTAAAGAACAAAGAAATAGATTTTTATTCCAGATGACTTGGAAGAAAACTCTGAAATCTTGATTTCTCTACTTACATGCATTAAAGAAAGAAAAATCTTTTCCTTTAGAACAGTAGCTAATCCTAGAGGAATGGCTATTTTGTATGGGGAGACAGGATAATGTAGTAAGGAAAAACAAAAGGAAATTCAAAAACTGCTCAGCTAAGTGGGCATATTCAACATCACAGAAATGTCCTTGCATACTCATCAGCTTGTCTCCAATCTTCCATTATATCAAAAATAATCCAAATATAATCTTTATCAATATTGTATGCATTTGTAATACAAGTCTCTAAATTTCAATCCCTATTTGCTTAAACTGAAACATTTTTCATCAGTAAGCTTATATTCTTGTTAAATTCTCCATACAAGTAGTTTAAAAATGCTTTCAGCCTTCCTTTGAACTTCTAGTTCAAACATTGTCAGAAAATGTTGATATCAGCTGTATGATCATCTCAAGCATAGTGAAAATATTTCTTGACTTGAATTTGAGAAGCCAGCCTAAGTTGTGGTGACAGATTACAGTTGTGGCAAAAAAGCATGTAAAAAATGTTTTGGTAAAATTTTAGGAACTTTTTAATGTCTAATAACTTTTAAATCCTTAGAATATTAAATTTTTGTAATTAAAAATCCAAGAGAGCTGAAGCTTGATATTCTTTTAAAAGTTACATATTTTCTAAGAAAAACAGACATATTAGGCCAGTATTCAGGGAACTGGAGTGTCCTGCTTCCAGAGATCTAAATACACTGCCAGTAGTGATAATAACAGGAGGAGAGGATCTCTGATATGTTCCAAGCAGAGCCACTACTTGTTTACACAGAGCCAAAATGCAGGTAATGATGCCCAGCTGCACAGAGGCCAACTTTTGCAAGTCCTTTTAAAAGGTGATATGCTGCTCTCCTCTCTGAAAAGACTTGTCAGCTTAAAGACACAGCCACAATCAAAACAATTCCACAGAATATCTAAAATAAAGAATGCCTCTATAATGAACACCAGATAAGCACTACAGTAGGTACTCAGTTATGTCATCTTCCTGTCCTGTGCTCAGCAGCTCTCCTTGCTGGAGTCTGGCTAGTTTTGACCACAGACCCTTGCCTCTCAGTGTTCAAGTCTGCTGGTGTGATTAGCTTGGGCTCTCCCACACACATTTTCATTCTACAAGTATGCATGCCACCTCCGTATCTTTAATTCAGGCATAGAGGAGTAAGAATTCATTTTGAAATCTCTTTTTAAAAGAGGCTGTTATTATTACCTTCGGTGATAGTTCCTCACATTGCTGAGAGAGCTGCAATTCTCCATTGTCCCAGGCCAACCAGGGTGCACACCTGCAGTCCCAAATTCTGGTGATGAGAAACAGTGGATGAAAAGGGCAAGAACAATGTTGAGTAGCCCAAACATTACAGAATGTTGTTTAAGTATTAGCCTATTTAAGCATTGGAAATACTTCAATGGGTAAATATTCCTTAAGAAAATACCCTTGCGCAAATTAATAAAGTGTCTGAAACTAACCTTGCAGGGAAGTGCCAGGAATACCAAGAAAAGTTTTATCTGAAAACTCATGAGATCCAGAGCCCTGAAAATAAAGCAGCAACATTTTACATCCATGGAAAGAATATACTATTTCACAGCTTGCCTCAGAAGAAATGACTGTGAACTTAGAAATAAGCATCTGATTTAAATCAACAAGTTTAATGATTCCTGTGAAGCCATACAAACATTGTTTGCTTCACCTTGTCCATCTAAAAAATTAATGGCATCATTTCAGAAGGACATCACTGTAACTGAGTCACTATTTGAGACCGATTTAGCCAGTGACATTGTCTATTAAAATAGAATCAAATCCTTCATTTAAAACCACTTCAAATTTAATAAGTATTGAGTGCTTCCTCACATGAGACAGGACACCTGATATCCCCAAGCCCCCAGAGCTGTAAAACATCCCTACTGACCAAAAAGCACTGCAAGTGTGCTATCACTAGGTTCCAACAGCTTGCAGCTCTAATTCATTCTTAAGCCCTTCTCCAAATATCTAAAGGTGCACAATTTTTTTCCCAAGGTCCTTTAAATACCTGACAATGAAAATTGTGATCTGCAAAAAAGCGGGTGTTGCTGCAGTTGCTCAAAAAATCCATGCCAGCTGTCTGAAGATTACCATTTTTACTGGGGGGAAGATCTTGACATTTCTTTGAAGAAAAACATGGTCCTGGTATAAGTTTCAGTCGCTTTTCTGGTGAAAGAAGATAGTTTTGAAAATTTCCTATTCTTTTAACTCTGGAAATTGCAGAATAAGCTCGGACGGGAGAATTAACAAGAGCATTTACAGTTTCAGGCATCTGTATTTCTTCATATTTCCTGAAATTTGAAGCTGTCTGAAACCCAGGAAATTTTGGAACAGACTTGCTACACAGTTTCTCACAGATCCTGTCAAATTCTGTATCAAGCTGTTTAGTGGACCGCCCAAAATTACTCTTCACTAATCTTCCATTTTCTTCAAGGTTCTGTGATTTTGTAAGAGGTCTTGTCAATGTTAAAGACTTTTGGAAATTTTCAGAACACACTTTGTAGTAGAGTTCATCAAATGGATCTTTGTATTTATTGGGTGTCTTTGAAGGACTCTGCTTCATAAACCAGGAGGAAAATGAGCCATTGTGCTGGAAAGAAGTTTGTCTTTCAGAAATTGTTTTTTCAGGATATATGAATGTAGTATTTGATGATCTTGCAGGAGAACAATTTGTGATAGTCATAGAATTGTTACTATTGCCAGGGGAACTGCAAGCAGATGAATGCACCTCTGAGATACCAACACAAAAGTCAGTTTTATGAGTCTCACTCTTTTTTACAAGATGAAGTGCTCTTGAATCTGAACTGGCAGTAGATGTTATAAAACTGGGTTCTGAGAAATGTTTGTAAGCAAATTTTTCACTTTCTGCATATTCTGAATTCTTTGGTGAGGCAGTAGTCTGTAATTCATCTTCAACTAGAAATGTCTTTCCCATTCTATCCATAACATCAGGAAAAGCAGTGTGTTTGCAGACTTCTTGGCCCTTTCTAGGGCTCAAATGTTCTAAACTTAAGTTAGAGTAGCCCATTTTGATTTCATTTGTATATGTATAAGGCACCAGATCAGATGAATTACTAATGAGGCGACTGTCACAAGAGAATTTGCTGCTCTCATTTCCAGAAGTTGGACTCTGGTTGTCTTCACTTCTACAGCTACTTGTGCTGTGAAACGCTTTCCTTAGTTTAGAGAGTCTGAACCCTCTCATTTTGTCTAGGGTGACATTGAGCTTTGGTCTTCTAGAATGCCATCTCTTGAACCTTAAGTGTCCCAACATGTACTTTAACACCTTCCTCTGAGAATGCCTTGTCATGAGCTTTGAAAATATCTCTACCATTGCTGGATACAAGTCTCCAAGAGTTGTATTGCTCCAGGAGCATTCCTCATCTGCAGACTGGTATTCTCCAAGGATACTATCATACAAAGTCAAGCTCAGTTCTGGCCAAGGTTTATGCCTGGGTGAGGCTATTGTATTTGAAGAACTGGGAGCACCAGCATGTTGTAACTGTAGATATATGGATGAAGAACATTCATTTAACAATTCTAGTTTCTTTCTACAAAGAGCAGTTTGATTGCCTATTCAGAAAAAAAGACCAACAAAAAAAACCAGAAAACACAATGAGTCAAAAAACAAAAACAGAAGACAGAAAAAAAATCCAAACCTATTAAGGCACTCCCAGTAATATACTGTACGACTTAAAAACAGCTGCATATGACCCAGACAGTCTTACTGTAATAGCATATTTCATTAAGTGCTAAGCTTAATCATTAATTAAACATCCATTAGTGCCAAGCTAAAATGGATGATTAACACGCAATAAATTAGGGAAGAAATTAATACAATTCATAACCATATGGAATTCACATATTACAGAGGAAAGAAATTAAATTTATTGGACAAAACTCATTATGAAAAGTAGCATAATATAAAGATATTCATTGCAGAAGAAGACTTCTTTGCTCTTTGTGACTCCTGGTCAGAAGTAACAGTGCTATCCAAAACGTTTTATTACTTCTTTTTCCCGTGTTCCTTGAAAGCTTTGTACTCGGCTAGTAAAAGTGCAGCTTTTGCTTTCATAAACCATGATGAAAATAATGCTTTTTGTAGTTGTTAAGTCCAAAATATTTACAACAAAACCCTTAGGATTGCACCAAGTCTGGAAGGATTCTGAAGAAAGTTTACTAGCAAAGTACAACCTTGATTACAAGTTACTAGCAGACTCAAAGCCACTGTATTGCATTCCTTGAATTTTAAATAGGTAGAACTAGAAAGTATTGCCTACAGTGAGATAAATACTGCTGAATTTTGTTACTAAAGCTGGATTTATGTACACAAGTTATTTATTTTCTGTTTTTCAAATACATTTCGCCATAACCAAAATCATGTCTAACTTTCTTTTGAAATCCAGCCTATTCCACTTCTTAGCTGGATAAATAATGCCTTTGTGTTTAAGAGAAATGAAATATGTTTTCTAATAAATTTTAATAAAACCACATTTACTACCTAATATACTTGACCAAGAGACAAAAAACTTAATTGTACCAAACGGTTCTTTCACTGGTGAAGTCAAACAATGACCTTTCAATGATCTTGGAGGTGTTATCTGAAAAACAAAGAAAGAAAAAACCATCTAATGTTCTGAGTTTTTTGCATGTTAAAGAGAACATCAAAACCTTACTTGTGACTCCCTCTCCTCTTGTTCTTCTGGGTCATGTACAGATATGGCCTTTAGGGGCTCAGCCAAGTTCAGACAAAATGGAAGACAGCTAGTCTAAGACTTCAGTAAGAACTTTTAGGAGTTACTAGTTTAATCTTTGAAAGCTATTGATCATTTCTTTTCAACTTAGACATTATGCACATGTATTAATCCCCTTCCCAATGATAAGAATTTATCCATGGACATATATACACATACCTCTGGATAATCTGGACGTCTCTGGCAGCTCAAGGAGAAAGGAGAAGCTGTACCCTGTATCACCACACTTCATCTCTGATCTTCCTCACCCCCCAAATCAAAACAAAGCTAATTCTTTTTTTTTTTTTCTCTACTAAGCTCAGATTTAGATTTTTTTGAAAATTTGCAGCTCAAAGATCAACTTGCACATCAAGGTTCAAAGAATAAAGTATAAAAGTAATCAAAGTGAAAATAAAAGTGTAAATCACTGGCTCTGTTTCTTCCATATCACAGCTGTCAAAACCCCAAGATCCTAAAACTTTTACACAGACATCAAGCAGAAAGACAATGGGAGAACCACAGAGAAGTTGTGTTTGAATTCATTGTGCTACCCACTTAAAGAGCTCTTATTTGATTCTAAGTAGCTAATAACTTAGAAAAGGAGAAATAGGTTACCGTTATCCATTTGGGTATTTCTCTCTCATCAGCTTGTACTATCAAATCCACTTGAACTCTTCCTTTCTTTTGGATTTGTCCATCATCTACATCCAGATTCTTAGAGGAAAATAAAATTATTAAACCACATAGAAATTATTGGCAGAGACAGCTCCAAACTGATTATTCAGATTTACTGCAAACTAGCAATCGTTAGATAAGGATATGCAACCAGCATAGATTTATTTTTAATGTACTCGTTTTATGGGAAAAAAACCAAACCCAAAACCAAAAATCACCACACAAATCCAAAAATGGAACTACATGTGAAGATATATAAAAAGGAATAATTGTCAGTTTATTCAGGGAACAGCACACGCTGCTAGAAAGATCCACGGATCAAAACAAACCAACCAACCAAAGAAAAGAAAAAAGGGAAAGGGTTACAAAGCTCTGATAATTACAGCTGCAAATCTTTACATGTATTCTTCACATCCTGGGAGAACGCATATACAAATTAAGGTCTACTCTGCAACCACCCTCTGTAAAATCTAAGAGAATTTTGTAAGAAAAGGTAATTCCTTGGTGAAACTGTCACTTTCTGAAGCAGATTGTATGAGCTATTGTCAGAGAGAGGACACTAGCACTATGCTCAACAAGTAAGGAAAGTGAATCCCATTTTTGGCAATGGTGTTGGAGCAAGCAGAACACAGGATTAAAAGGGCTGCACACATAAAGTGTGTGTTATATTTTTCTTCAACAATGTGAATACTCTGGGTAGTCCTGACCATAGTCTAGTTTGGGAAGCAACAGCAGAAGGTTCCAGTCTACTCTTGTTATGGTGACCATTATTTCACATTTACTATTAGCTTTAAATCATGTTACTTATTTATGCTAGGATCTCAGATCAATGACCATACTTTTTATAGGTGCTTTCACCTTATGATCCATCTGGTTGCTCTTTTTCTTTACCTATGAAAGCCTTTCTCAGGGTTGCCTTTTGGTATACATTGTATGTACATTGTATGGCTTTCTCTGCCCTACTGGTATTACCAAGACAGTAATATCACTTGTCATTGCTCTTTGTGACACTATTTATTGAACCCCTCATTGGCTAAAAATGTGCATTAAGATGGAGTCTTTTACTGACTGTATCATCTCATCAGACATGTATGAACGATTCTAATAATTAATAGTTTCCATTGAACACAAAATCATTTGATTAACATATTAGACACCCAAAGATTTTACCTGGAGGTGAATGTCCTGAAATTTTCTTCTTACTGAGACTATATCACCACTTTCTCCACCTGCAGTTTGAAGGTAAACGTTAAATAAAATATAGCTGGATTCAAAACAGAAATGTTTTTAAACATTCTCTGTGTAAGTTACTGACTGCACTGTTTTCATTCTAGAAAATACTTTTCTGCGCTATAAATTTTAGCTGTATTACATTTCCATTTCAATTCCAATTGAAAAGCATGGTTTGTGGGTTCAT
>JANRMJ010000054.1:16395805-16407723 GCA_025584955.1 Alethe diademata | reverse complement strand
TACACAAGTTATTTATTTTCTGTTTTTCAAATACATTTCGCCATAACCAAAATCATGTCTAACTTTCTTTTGAAATCCAGCCTATTCCACTTCTTAGCTGGATAAATAATGCCTTTGTGTTTAAGAGAAATGAAATATGTTTTCTAATAAATTTTAATAAAACCACATTTACTACCTAATATACTTGACCAAGAGACAAAAAACTTAATTGTACCAAACGGTTCTTTCACTGGTGAAGTCAAACAATGACCTTTCAATGATCTTGGAGGTGTTATCTGAAAAACAAAGAAAGAAAAAACCATCTAATGTTCTGAGTTTTTTGCATGTTAAAGAGAACATCAAAACCTTACTTGTGACTCCCTCTCCTCTTGTTCTTCTGGGTCATGTACAGATATGGCCTTTAGGGGCTCAGCCAAGTTCAGACAAAATGGAAGACAGCTAGTCTAAGACTTCAGTAAGAACTTTTAGGAGTTACTAGTTTAATCTTTGAAAGCTATTGATCATTTCTTTTCAACTTAGACATTATGCACATGTATTAATCCCCTTCCCAATGATAAGAATTTATCCATGGACATATATACACATACCTCTGGATAATCTGGACGTCTCTGGCAGCTCAAGGAGAAAGGAGAAGCTGTACCCTGTATCACCACACTTCATCTCTGATCTTCCTCACCCCCCAAATCAAAACAAAGCTAATTCTTTTTTTTTTTTTCTCTACTAAGCTCAGATTTAGATTTTTTTGAAAATTTGCAGCTCAAAGATCAACTTGCACATCAAGGTTCAAAGAATAAAGTATAAAAGTAATCAAAGTGAAAATAAAAGTGTAAATCACTGGCTCTGTTTCTTCCATATCACAGCTGTCAAAACCCCAAGATCCTAAAACTTTTACACAGACATCAAGCAGAAAGACAATGGGAGAACCACAGAGAAGTTGTGTTTGAATTCATTGTGCTACCCACTTAAAGAGCTCTTATTTGATTCTAAGTAGCTAATAACTTAGAAAAGGAGAAATAGGTTACCGTTATCCATTTGGGTATTTCTCTCTCATCAGCTTGTACTATCAAATCCACTTGAACTCTTCCTTTCTTTTGGATTTGTCCATCATCTACATCCAGATTCTTAGAGGAAAATAAAATTATTAAACCACATAGAAATTATTGGCAGAGACAGCTCCAAACTGATTATTCAGATTTACTGCAAACTAGCAATCGTTAGATAAGGATATGCAACCAGCATAGATTTATTTTTAATGTACTCGTTTTATGGGAAAAAAACCAAACCCAAAACCAAAAATCACCACACAAATCCAAAAATGGAACTACATGTGAAGATATATAAAAAGGAATAATTGTCAGTTTATTCAGGGAACAGCACACGCTGCTAGAAAGATCCACGGATCAAAACAAACCAACCAACCAAAGAAAAGAAAAAAGGGAAAGGGTTACAAAGCTCTGATAATTACAGCTGCAAATCTTTACATGTATTCTTCACATCCTGGGAGAACGCATATACAAATTAAGGTCTACTCTGCAACCACCCTCTGTAAAATCTAAGAGAATTTTGTAAGAAAAGGTAATTCCTTGGTGAAACTGTCACTTTCTGAAGCAGATTGTATGAGCTATTGTCAGAGAGAGGACACTAGCACTATGCTCAACAAGTAAGGAAAGTGAATCCCATTTTTGGCAATGGTGTTGGAGCAAGCAGAACACAGGATTAAAAGGGCTGCACACATAAAGTGTGTGTTATATTTTTCTTCAACAATGTGAATACTCTGGGTAGTCCTGACCATAGTCTAGTTTGGGAAGCAACAGCAGAAGGTTCCAGTCTACTCTTGTTATGGTGACCATTATTTCACATTTACTATTAGCTTTAAATCATGTTACTTATTTATGCTAGGATCTCAGATCAATGACCATACTTTTTATAGGTGCTTTCACCTTATGATCCATCTGGTTGCTCTTTTTCTTTACCTATGAAAGCCTTTCTCAGGGTTGCCTTTTGGTATACATTGTATGTACATTGTATGGCTTTCTCTGCCCTACTGGTATTACCAAGACAGTAATATCACTTGTCATTGCTCTTTGTGACACTATTTATTGAACCCCTCATTGGCTAAAAATGTGCATTAAGATGGAGTCTTTTACTGACTGTATCATCTCATCAGACATGTATGAACGATTCTAATAATTAATAGTTTCCATTGAACACAAAATCATTTGATTAACATATTAGACACCCAAAGATTTTACCTGGAGGTGAATGTCCTGAAATTTTCTTCTTACTGAGACTATATCACCACTTTCTCCACCTGCAGTTTGAAGGTAAACGTTAAATAAAATATAGCTGGATTCAAAACAGAAATGTTTTTAAACATTCTCTGTGTAAGTTACTGACTGCACTGTTTTCATTCTAGAAAATACTTTTCTGCGCTATAAATTTTAGCTGTATTACATTTCCATTTCAATTCCAATTGAAAAGCATGGTTTGTGGGTTCATTAATGACTTGAGTGAATGTCTTGAGTGGAACAACGAATAGTAAAGAAAACTTGTTTGCAATCATTTCTTCAAGAGTTATATTAAACATTTGAGAGAGCAAAATATTTTTAAAGCTCCTTCTCTCCCATCTCTTCTTAGACCATTCATGAGAGGAGAAGTCACTTACTTGTATGCTGCTATGAAAATACCAGAGTCTGAAGCACTTCACTCATTTATCCCAAAAGTGCAAAAGACAATGTAGTCTTACAAGAGCCAAACTACAGCTGCCTCTGAAATTTTTTTCCTATGTTGTATTGAGCAGGTTAAGAAAAAAAGTCATGCTTTCTAATTTGGCAGAAATCCCTTTATTATTCAAATACTTATTTGACATTTTCCTCTCAAATAATAGTAAGAAACATTTCCCTCAACAGATAAGTATTTGTCAGCTTTAGAGGCAGCTATGTACATGAACAAACTAATTTAAGACCTGAATATTGAAACCCTAAGCTAACCATACTATACTGCAACTGCTCTTTCCTCCATTAACTGGTAGCTACTGCCCAGCCATAGCTTAATCTATGAAAAATGGTAGAATTTTTTATTTGCTCAAGAATCAAATATGTTGAATAATACCAGTTTTAAATATTAAAAAAAACCTCAAAGATTGTTGTCACTAATTAATGCAATCAAATAATTATTTGGGAATATAAGGTCAAAACCTTTCCACAAAACTTCATAAGACTGATGTCAAAACCTTTGCAAACACTGCTGAAGAATTGTTGTGATTGATTGCAAATCTGTTTTTCACTCCCCTAATATTTAATGCATCTATTTTAACTACAAATAAAACTTCTACTGACACTTAGGCCAAGGTTTTTATTTCACTGTTCCTTTCTTTATTAAGAAAGGACAGTTGACCATATTCCACACTGACTTTCCAATGCATCAGGGAATCAGTACTCAAATTTCAAAGAGGAATATTAATATTGCTTTCATAAAACTACCCATACCTCAGACTCTTGCTATTGCTTTTGTCTACCTTTTGAAAGGATATAGAACACGTATAAAAACTAATTTTACCATGTTAGAAAGTGATGAAAAAGTTATTTGCAATTTTCTAAAAAAATTAAAAATATGTTAGATAAGTAATAAATTAAAAAAACCCACCTGTACCAGATGTATCCACACCAGAGTTCTCAGAAGATTCCTTAAAAGCATATGAAAGGAATTTTAATACCTGGTAGAGCTTAAGATGTATTAATTAACCTATAAAATTTTCTGCTTTCATTACTTTCTCAATTTTTTTTGAGGGGTGGTGGTAGTGAAACAAACACAGGTGCATTTCACAAATCCTCTCCAAATCACACCATCTTTATTAACAAATCTATACACAAACTTAGAGTCAAAAGAAGCTATTCTAGACTACATAGATTTTACAAATAATTTTAGAAGTTAGATCCACATATTGTCTAATTAAAAAGGCACTTGATGGTTAAAAGCCTATATCCAACTGCTCTCTCTTCACCTTCAAACAAACCTAATAATTCAGCTTAGATCCATGACTGATATCGTGGTACAGGGCCACCTCCTCCTAAATAATTTCTTGGCTTTTGACTACATAAATACATTTTCTCAGAGAGGCTGTCATAGGATTGTTGGGGTTAGAAAGGGCCTTAAAGATCATCTAGTATCAAATCCTCTGGTGGCCAGATGGCTCAAAGCCTCCCACAGCCTGGCCTGGAACATTCCATAAAAACAGATGCAATGTGGTGCCCATACCTGCTGTACTGTTGAGTGTCCATCTTCAAAATCACTGCTCTGTTGCTTTGATATTTCTTAGCAGGAGTGGGAGGGAAAAAAAATAGTTCTGTTACTTTTACAATAACTAGCCCCTCCTGTTATCTTTGTTTTAAATTTATTTTTCTCTCTATTTATGTCTTATCACAGTGACTTTAGTAATTGGTTTCTTTTTCTGACTCACTCTGGCCAATTACAGTACTGTGAAACACAAACCAAAGTACTCCAGCACACTTTTTATCACTGTTGAACAGTGCAGGAAACCTATTTTGTGTGCTTTATGTGCAAGGCATCTGTGCCTATTTTCTAGCATGGTGTGTGCTATTTTTACAGTGGAGTGTGATATCCTTGGTTGGCTCCAGCTGCTTTCAAAGCAGTCTCTTCAGCATTTGATCATTTCAAAATAAGTCTGTTACTTTGAACTTCTTTGCAAGAAATTGAACAAATTTTACTTTAAGTTTTAGCCCAAATTTATCAGACACCTTTCCCCGTGGTCAACCATACCTGGTATTATCTGAGAGTTAATTAAGGGTATCCTCACTTCTGTTATTTACTTAAATAAAGTATAAACCAATAAAGTGCACAGGACAAATCCTGTAAGAAAATCCCCCATGTTTCCCTCAAGTTTGGACACAGACCACTGATAATTATTCTAAGCACAGTTTTCCAACCAGTGGCTATAAAACCACTCTCTCTCAAAATTCATCAAGCATGTAACTAGAAGGCTCTGGCTTAAGGCTGTAACCTTCTCTGGAAGTTAATCTTCATTATTCTGCAAAACACTACTGCAGTACTTCCTTTACAATATATTTTTAGGAGCTGAATAGTGTATTTTCCAAACATATCTGGATTGGGTATACAGGAAACTAGAAGAACACAGTAGTTTCTGGTTGTCCAGTTGAAATCCCTTACTGAGCAAGGTCAATGAAACATCACAGAGAATATTTTGTTTCAAAAACATTCTCAAGGAAAGAAACAATTTTAAGTGGCTAATATACAACAGAAATACCACTTCTCTTGGAGGCTGAAATTTAACATACCTGGTCCTCCCTTACTGAGAGCTGCCATATATTAAATAAAAAAGAAAAAGACCCACCACTTAAAGGATTGTCATTTTAAATCAGTAAAACTTGATGAGGGTGCTGGACATTCTAACCAAATAGTAAAACTTGAATCTAGGAAAATTCAGAACTGTGAGTTGGAAAGAACACCACTTATATTCCAGGGGAAGGGGTTCATTGATAAATATTTGGTTTAATGTTTACACTTAAAAGCACAAAACTTTATGTATCTTACAAAACACTTAGGTCTACTTAAGAGTAAACAAGTAAGTAAAATTCATACATTAGTTTTAATAACCCGTAGTCAGAAGTATCTTTTTCCTTTTTTGAGTTGAGGGTTTTAGGTGTGTGGGTTGTTTTGTCTTTTTTATTTTTTTAAGGCTAACAGCAAACACAATCAGGCAGCTCAAATGTTTACTCATGTGTCTTTGTGTTTCAAAAAAAGTCAGAGCAAGATAGGGTTTTCTTAACCTGGATAAATTTGATGAGATTCCATTTTTTATAGAATATGTAAATATACATGTATAAATACAAATCTATGCAGACTTGCTTTTTATAAGGAAAGCTGTTCATCCAACTTTAATATTTAGTTAAATATTTCTTCCCTAGGATAACTTAAAAAAATTAAATAATACTTTCCTTGAGTTACATTAAAAGTTGCAAAAACGCATATTACCCATTTTTCTGCTTCTCTGTGTCATCTGTGATGCAGTACACTAAATTTAAAATTAATAAGATCAACACTTTGTAGCATTAAAGAACTCCAAGTAAGTTCCTTTTTTTAAGAGCTTCTAAGATATTCAGATCTTGAATTAGACCAGCAAAGATTAGCAAAATATTTCTTCTAAAATATGCCAAACACTATCTTTGAAAAGAAACTTATTTTCTCTCCAAGTTTTACCACAGACTATAGCCGAATGTTTGTACTACTTGGCCCCATCAGCTAAATTGAGCAAGAGATAAAGGTCTGGACCATCTGAAACTTTTTGTACCAGACCCTTATTTCCCAACTCTACATTTAAATTTCTTTGGCTGATTCAAAGCCTGTATCTGACCACTGTATGGAGCAATTTTTCGGTAGTGTTGTGGGGGAAGAGAGGTGCTAGACAGTGCTTTGTCCACTGGTGTTCCAAATAAAAGTTTCTTGAGTGAATATCATAAAATAACACTGTAAAACCCCCACTTCAAAACCCTGAGAGAATAGAGCCCAACATACCTTCACTGTACTACACTGGAAAATTCCCTCTCCCTCATCATTTGTCCCAGTAGAAATATATATTTTATTGGAACATACAGCTCCTTTTCAGAAAAATGCTCAGATGTCACAAACCCCCCTAAGTAGTATCATATTTACACTTTGGTGTACAGACTTGTTTTGAGTTCTATCCTGGAACTTGATTTCTAATGAAGTAACTGCATGCTACTTTTTCCTGGAGGCATCCTAATTCATTGAATATACTGAACAATCTGCTAAATTTTTGATAGCTCATTATGGAACTTCATTAGATTCTTTTAGTACATATTTTTTGATATGCCCACTTATCTAGTAATTTTCAAAAAGCTAACAACATTCATATTTCTCCACTACATGCACATAAGCCAGGGTTGGAATTGTTAAGATTACATGATTATTGGACAAAACTGACAAATACAACAAAAACCTCTTTGATTAATTGATAAGGTATGCTTATTTAAATCAACTTGTTATGAAAGCACCATGGATTATAATGCATTTACTCATCTTAAACACTTTAAATTACATTTCTGAATCCTTATGAACATAAGTATTGCTGATTTATTAGATGGTTTCTCACACGAAACCCAGTGAGTATCCTAAAGAGTTTAGCATGAACCTGGATATCTTCTTTTAAGACAAGACTCTTTTGATAAGATAACTTATAGTGGATTTGTTTCTTAAAGCACTTTACCTGTATTCCGTTGACTTCGCCTATTATGCTGCAATAAAAAAAACTCAGTCAGAATAATCTAAGAATAGCAAAATAATTTTAACTATTGCCTTTTTTTACTTTAGTATAGCCCACAACTACATAACCATTTGATTTCCTCAGGTTTTCCCATGGTCTGACCAGAAAAGCCACAAGTACCTAGTTAAACTCACCTGACCATTCACTTTTTCCCTCACTTTTGCTGCTAAAAATCACTGCAAGAACATCCGTTGGCTCACATAAGAGGCTAAGACAGAATTTCCCTTACAGCCTTTAATGGATTTAGTTGGGAAACTTGTGCAGCAATGCTGAGTAGGCTGTGCAAGAGGAGTGGAAAGGGAACCACAAATACAGCCTCTTTTTGGTGTCCATTACATCCACTCTTGTTCCCTTGGACTGAATTTCATTCCTCATGCCCTCACTCTGTGGGGTTCAGAACAGCTTCTGTGCTAACTACCAAGGCACACCATACAGGCCATGGGTTTATCTGACACACTGCAAAGATTCTTTAATTACTTTGGCAATATTTCAGAGGGGGAAAAATAAAAGAAAATAAAAATTAAATCAGGAAGCCCTGTGTAATTGATGAGCTGATTACCTGAACCAAGAGAATTCGATTCAATGTGTTAATTTCACTGAAAACATTCTGATCAGTTCCAAAAATACACATTCCGAGCAGACAGCAATTTAAAAAAAAAAATGATGGTTTACAAGTGATGCTAACCACTGATAAATGGTCAACTAATGCATCTGAAAATCTTAAACTATCCTAAAACCCTATTTTAAAGCAGATATTGACCTCATTAATCCTGCCTAAAATACTATACAGTACAGCAAAATTACAATGTAATTCTACCTAGCTACACATACATAAAGAAATAGTGCTGCTTTTGGCTGCATAGTAAGACTGTATTATTAAAAACCTTAAAAATTTCCTTCTTCCATTTTTTAACTTCCTTCCTTGACACTTGCCCCCATCGTTTTGGTCCTAGAAAAAACGAAAAGTAAAAATATTAACACATCTTTTCTTGTAACACCATCTATACTGAATATCACTCTAACAAACATTTAGGAGGAACATGTTACAGAATAATAAAGCATTATCAAATCTGAATAGTCTCCACCACACTTGCTGAAATAAAAATTTAGAGGAAAACAAACTAGTGGAATACAGTAATCCAAGCTAATTGAGAAGACAGGCAAGGCAAAAAAAATAACCACATGCTGGGTCCAGCTTTCAACACTGCAGAACTCTGTACAAGCTTTGCAGGTGATAGAACTCGAGAGCAGGTGAACCTACAGACATCAATTCTCTACTGAATCAGAGAAAAGGGAAAGGTGAAGGCACATGAAGAGAGCAACTTAGTAATGCTAAAGTTGGTGCAAATGAGGGAGGGAGAGGAAGGGGTGCTCTTGGCCTTGGAGATTAAATTCTTCTACAAGCTGTGGTGAAGCCTATAATACTTACAATATTTATTACTTATTACTTACTTACAATAGAATACTAATTTCCCTGTAATTCATGAAGTGAATAGAAGGATGGAGAATTCATCCACAGCCCGTGATAAAAAAGTGTTCCCTCTAGAACGTGTGAATGCTGAGAAGCTGTGATCTGGTGAGAGGCTTGAACAGAGGGAGAGAACCCTTGGTTCCAGAGATAGAGGAAGAGGACCCTTGCTTTTATACTAGAACAGCTCATCCTTAAAAATTGCAGCCCATGAACTAATGGCCCAAGGAAAAAAGCAGTTGTGAGAAGGCTGCTCTGCCCATTGACTGACCCATGCTGAAGCAGGTTTTGGGTAAGACTGTGGGTTGTAAAAATTAAAACCACGTTAAAAAAGTTCACAGAAAACTCTCTCCTGTAGAAAGGAACCCATGGCATAGCAAAAGAGACTCTTCTCCTTAAGTGAACTAAGAAAAAATTTTAGAAGTGACATACTGACCAAAACCCTCATGTTTTTGTCTCCTTATTCTGTCATTGAGAAAGAAAAAAAAAAAAAAGAGGGGAGGAAAAGTGTTCTAAACGTTTTAGTTCTCATTATCATTTTTCAATTCTGTTAATAAATTTTCCTTCATACTTTTTAAAGTGTTTTTCTCCTAATCCTTATCTCACCCCACAAGCTTTTTAATTGTTCTTTCCCCCTCCTCTGCTCAACAATAGCAGAGAATGAATTATTTTTTTCTTAAGCGCACATTTAGCCAGCATCAACCCATGACAAGGTATCATAATCCTCACTTCAGTGATAATAAAACCTGCCAGAAACATTTAATTTCCCAGAAAAGCCACCAAGATACTAAGTCACAAGTTCTACTAAAAACCCTGAACAATATATTTTAAAACAATATCTTTTTCTTTCCTCAATAAGCTTTCCATAAGTATTATTGCTCTATAATGGATAAACCATCACAATGAAAAACTGGATAGATATTGTCACAGGCTCACAGGGTTTAGATTTATGTTAACCACACGGGAACATTCAATGAAAAGTTAAAGAGACTGTCTACCTACTGCAGCCTGATGTTTGGCACAGCAGAAATTTATCAGAGCAGTATTCAGAATACTAAGTGGAGATGAAAATACACAATCCATTCATGCATATCAACTCCTGCTAATGTCTCCATTCCTTTGCTTCCTCTCAGTCTCCTCCATTTAAATTCTTCTTACAAGTCATCCAAATATCACCCATTTTTATCCCGAACTTTGATAATAATTATTGTCTTGTCTGAAATAGGAGCATGCAATAGACAAAAGGTGCACATATATGTAAGTTAAACTCTTAGCATTATACAAAAGTCTACTTATGAAATGTTATACCTTAATGAGCATCTGTCACACTTAAAATATTCTGTAGCAGCCAACACTTGCATGCTTTACTAAGTCTAAAGACACAGAATGCAAACTTGTAGCTTTAAGGAGTTCTCACCCTCAGGTGTATCATAAGTGAGAGTATCCATGGAAACAAGCAAGTCATCTTGAAAAGGATGATTGTACTAAATTAAAAAAAAAAAGCATTAAATATTAGAACAAACAATCAAAACAATATCTTTAACGTCCGTTTTACGCATTGTTTTTAGGACAATTTTGTGTTTTATCCTAAACATGAAGTTATACGTACGTTGTTTTATTGGCTAAGCAATCTGGATATATTAACTCCTAGAAGAAACCGGTGCATTTTAAGCATCATGCAAACCATTCAGCCTCAAGGCCTAAGCCAGCCAGTGCCAAAACAGGGCTCCAGAGAGTTCTCAAAAGCACTTAAGTCACTCTCTTACAGTGTCACCCAAACTTCCACTGCAGAAAGTAAAAGCAGCCCCCACCTATGACCAAGAGCTCATGGCATGTAAAAATACTCAATGTGCCACTGGCCCAGGAAAACCTCCTAGAGCCAGATTCAGCCCGGTGGCAGCACAAAACATCTCCCGAACGGCAAAGCCCGCATCCCGGAACAAGTGCGAGCGTCTGTGCTCGGAGGAGGAGCATTCCCACACCTTAAACACAAACTGGCTCTCGAGGGAGAGGGATGCGCGGAGGGAGTTCCCGGCTCTCTGTGGATTCGTGGAAACCCCCCCCGTCTAACGCAAGCTGATCGCGGTTAAGGGCACTGGCAGGTCAGGTCGCGCTTGTGGCTCAGGCGCGTTTCCAGCACTGGCAGCCCCAGGTGCCCGTTTTGTGGCTGCATTCCGGGAGCTGCCTCTTCCAGCCCGCTCCTGGCATTTTTCTCCTGCCAAGGCGCGGGAGTGCGCGGCTCGGCACAGACCGCACCGCTGCTCTCAGTCCCCGCCCGCCTCAGGACGGCCCGCAACCCGCGGCCACCCCGGTCGCACGGCTCACCCGTTCCAGGATGCGGCTCATGGAGACCACGAAGCGGGCGTTGCTGCGCCGCAGCCCCTCCTGCACGGCCGCATCCCGCTCCGTAGGGCCGGGCCACTCCATGGCGCCGAGCCGCTCCCGAGCCGGACGACCCCCGCTCGCCATAGCGCGGCCGGCCGCTTCTTCCCCGATTCAAACCGCGCGCCTCCGCCCCCTCGCCGCCTCTGATTGGCTCTTGCTCAAATCAGTCCTGGGGTCGCAGCCAGTCCAAGCGCGCGGAGGGCGGGCTTTGTGTTCTGATTGGCTGTCGGCACCGCGGAGCGCCCGATCACCCCGCCTCCAAGTCCTGGCTTTCAGAGCCGAGCCATGCGCGGCGCGGGGTTACTGTTCTACCTGGCAACAGCGGCTGCCCGCGGACTCCCATTGGCTGCGGGGCCGGCGGCTGCGGCCGGCGGCGGGCTCCCATTGGCTGCGGCGCACGGCTGGGGACAAGGCCCGTGTCGCGCTGGGGCAGGAGGTGGCTCGGGGCTCTCTGCGGCCTGGGCAGCTCCTGGCACACATTTACAGATTTACAGAGCCGTGTGTCCCTCTCGGGTTCGGCACAGACTGCCGGAGGAGTCGGGGCTGGGCAATCTGGTGCTCTGCGCCAGGCAGTCAGGCCCTCCCCAGTCCCTCTGCCAAGGCTGCAGGCCCCTGGGGAGGAGTGGAACTGGCAAAGCCAAAGCGTGACCTGCTGTCCTGGTTTGAAGGACAGGTGTCTGCCGATAAAGGCAGAAGCTTCTCTTTGAAATGGAGAATGTAAATCCCCTCCCTCCAAATTATTAT
>JANRMJ010000054.1:16379667-16395705 GCA_025584955.1 Alethe diademata | reverse complement strand
GGAGATAAGGAATCACTACCCCACCCGGCTTCAACAGTTGGTGATAGAATACACATTTCTGGCCGCATCAACCCAACACACCTGCCACTGGCACTGTTATTTTGGCTACTATTCCGTTCCTTCCCAATATTCTTCAAGTAACCATTGTTTTTTTACAAATAATGATTTTTTTTAAAAATGCAAAATACCATCAGCACATCAAATTCCTTGGAACTTCCTACTACAAAAACATTTGCCGTTTTGGTAATGCAAAGACAGATGCATTTTTTTGTAATCCCTTGTTATTTAAAGCTGATTGATGTTTGCTCATTATTCAGTTGTATGAAATGTTATTTTTTTAATGTTAGGACTTCAGAAGAATACATTGGTTCATCAACACTTTAACATGAGTACTAGTATGTGATCTTGATGTTTTCACAGCTAACAAGTTCTGCACTAAGGCCTTACCCTGTTTCTGACAGGTCTTACCCTTTTTCTGGTTCTTCATTGTGGCCTTACCAATTTTCAGGGTATTATTTTTTTTTTCTGCCACCTCTGCATGAAATACTGCACTGAGTGGTTAAATCACATGTGTGCTAAGCAAGCCAGCTAGAAGAGTACTGAAGTGTTGATTCCAGCTTGCAGGAAAAGATAAGATGAGTGTGATCATTCCAAGGTGACACAACAGTTTGCAATCCCACATTTGTCACTGTATTTGCACCAGGATGACTGCAGAACAAATCATCTTAAAGAAACCAGAATCTCACTAAGAAACACCTTATTCTATATTCTTTATTTTCTTGATACACACCTAGTAGATTTGCAGAAGCTCTCAATTCTTTCTCTTTACATTCACTTGGATGGAAGCCATGCTTTGAATATATCAAAGCTTATATAAACTTCCTAAGATTGAAAAATGGTGGGAAAAAAGTGTAACTACCCTGAATAAATTAGAATCTTTGTATCACAGATTGACAAAATTGTCAATCACTCAGTGGTTTGAAGCAAGTCCCTATAAACCTTCCCATCAGTAAAATATGCTATTAATTTCACTCGCTTGAATAGGTGGAATATAATTTCTGTGATACTTTCAACATGGTCAAATATTGGGATAGTTTGGAATGGTAGTAGGGATTTTATTAGTAGACAAGTAAATCTATACATGCTCAGGGCAAGCTTTACATGATGTGCAGAGAATGAGACCTGGAGCCCCACATTTAGAGAAGGATAAAAGAAAGTAACAGGTGACTAACTATTCAACACTTCCAGCTTTCGAAGTGCTAATCATATGGAAAGAAATGCATTAAGTTTCTTGTGGGGAAAAAAGAAGCATGAGAATATCTCTGTTTTTTCACTGACGGGTTTAGGGTCATCATGGCCTTTGTGGTGGTGTTCTGTGGTCCCCTTGCAGTGCTCTGGTAACTTAAGACTGAAATACAGTGCACACCCAGGATGAGATTACTTTCCTCTGACATCTTCTAGCTTAGGACTCACTTTACAGCCTTAGTGTCTGTTAATTCTTTAATATGTAATTTTCTACTAGAAATAAAAGAAGTAACCCTTGACTTATTTTATATTTGAGGTAATCACCAACCTAGGAAAACAGGAGTATGATCCAGTTATTTCAGTTTTATCTGCAAGTTACTTTTGTCTGTTTTGAATTCATGGAACACCTCAGTAGAGTGACAGGAGCACTCAAGTGCAAAAAAATTCTTCTACTACCTGTACGAGAAAATGAGATTGACATTCAGGAGCTGTGCATGAAAACTGTCCTAAACCAGCGGTAACTGGTATATTTGACAAGGTGTGACCAAAAAATTTTAAACTGAATGACCTTAAGAACCACAAAGTCAATAACGATTAGCAAATGTTTGGGTGAATTTATGTAGACTGCAAAGCTAGATTGTGGATCAAACTGTTGACAACCTAAAGAAAATGTCACAATGTTCACTCTTTACTTAGTAATAAGAGTGAACATTGTGCCATTTTTTGCTAGAAAAGAGAATGTATTATGTACATGATACAGAAACATGTATATGGTACAGAAACAGACATCTCAAGAAGAAAACGTCTTTGGTGCCTGTGTAGCACCAGAAGCTCATTCTCTGTTCTGTCCTGGCTCTATATCACTGCTTTTCTGTTGATTAGGTCTGTGCAGAAATGTTTGATTGACAGAAGATTTAACTTCAACTATTCTTTGATTAATTTGACTCGTGAAAGAATAATCTTTGGCTCTGAGTTGAGTGTGTCATTGTTTATCCTATGGTTTACTGCTATGTGTAATTGTTTTATTCATGGTGTTTATTCATATTTGGAGAGGTCTCTGTCCTCCCCAGCTCATCATTTAGTCCAGGCTCAAGCTGTGTTTTTATCCCTTTAATCCATTTATCACTTTCTAAAAAAATAAATCAAAATATCTGCACTAAATGATCATTTTTACTACTCTGCTCTGAACTCTCTCCAGTCAGTCAGTATCCTTGACTACCTAGGCATCTGGAATAATAAATAATTTTCTGAAAGCAACCTCTGAAGGACCATATGAAAGGCAATTTACACATTTGTTTTCTGTAAATGTTGATCTTCAGATACAGCCAAAACATCGCATTGACTATTGAAATGACAAACTCCTCTCTCTTCAGTATATTTCTTCTGGATTGCATGCTGCTCTCTCTCTTTGTACAAGGAAGTTTGAAGGCATTAAATAACTGCTCTTTTCCAGAAAGCCTTGCACAGCTCAGCTTATGTCAAGCCAGTGAATATAATTAGAGAGTCAAAGACTGTGAAAAAACACTGAGGAGAGTGGAGGGGGGAGTAGCTGTAGGCATGCAGGAGAGCTGTGGAAAAGGGAAGCGTGAGCATCCCAGGAAAACACCACAGCAAAAGAGTCAGCACAGGCCAGGTGCTGCAGCAGGCACTTTGTATCATTCCCTCTGCAAAGAGCCTTGCCTTTCCTGCTCTCAGAGGGGTGGGAGGGAAGGTGCTATTTTACTACTCCTTACTCACAACTCCACCCAAAGTCATGAATTAATTTATTCACATAAGGCAGTCTCTGCATGAGTGTCTGTTACACAGACAAATGTTTCCAAACCTTATCGTAATTAAACACACCCAGGCACTCCATAACTCTGCTTATATAAAGCATGAAAGAAAAGAAAACAAAAAAAAGCCAACCGCACTTGGCCATCAGGAAGGCATCAAAAATCTTGCTTGTCAAGTCAAAAATGTTGCTGAGCTTCCAAACACAGTCCTGGGATGAGTAACATTATTTAGGTCCTTATTTCTGAAAATAGTGTGCAGTCCTGCTGAAAGCAGATTTGGAGCAGGCTCTAAGGCTGCACTTGCTGTATTGCTTGTTTTCTGAAGGCTTTGTTCTGCCCCCAGTTGTCAAGACCATGTGTAATTTTTTTGGGGAGCAATTTTATTACTTCCAGTCTAATCATTCCTCTGCCAGAATGGGATTTCAGTATTTTCATTTTTTTGGTTGTGATCTACTGGATTTGGCTGGGATGAAGCTAACTCTTCATAGCATCCCTTTGGTGCTAAGGTTTGGGTTTGTGGCTGAAGAAGATGATGTTGGTAAGACAGTAATTATGTGGCTATTGTTGAACAGTGATTGCAAACACAAGGCTTTTGCTTTTTTCCCTGCTGTGTTGCTCCTTCTCCACTCCAGTGAGTATGAGTAGGCTGGACCTGTGCAAGAAGTTAGGAGGAGACCCAATAAGACATCTGACCTGAACTGAGTAAAGGGATGTTCCATGCTGTACAATGTTATGCTCAGCAATAAAACCTGGGGTAGAGGAAGAAGAAGATGGGTTTTTTTCTTTCGTGTTGGCCTTTACTTGCAGATTTCTCTTGTGGGAAATAGTGAGTCATTGCCTTTGCATTACTTAGTTCTCATAGGATTGTTTTCCCCCTTCTGTCACTTACTCAAGTGTCTTTATCTTAACTCCTCAGTTTTCTTATATTTTCTCTTCCTGTTCTCTCCCCTGTCCTGTGCTGCATGTGGATGCTTGGCTACTGGCAGGACTCAACCTACAGCAGTTTATTTCTGCTGTATTACCTGGTTATTTCTGAAGCCTTCTGATCACTGAGATAGGTCTGACTGCCAGTTCATTTATAAAGACAGGTCTCAGGTTCAACCACTCTCTCTGCGGATAGAGAAATAAGCAATTAGTAGGACAACAATCACCACGAAATGGTCAATCCTTTTTCCATCACGTGTGGGAATGCAGAAGCAAGAACAAAAGTAATTTTTAATCATTTAGGACTCAGGGTACAAATCTAATGGAATCTAATGGAATTGTATTACTATTGAAGCAAAGAATGAGAATTTCCTTGAAAAGGAATGAACAATTCTTGTCCCTTTCACTACTCATCACTGTCCTCAATTCTCAACATCTGTTGAAACTGTCTGGATTGACTTTTGCTCCAAAGTCTTCACTCTCTCTGGCAATTTGTAGAAGTAGCTCTGTAGCTCCTGCTTGGGTTGGCAAAGAATTGAGTGTCACCAATGTGCTGAACAAATGGCACAAGTCAACAGTCACATCATGCCTCTCTTGCATAGATATCAAACTGTTTCACAAAGCATGGCAAGAATTATTAACCTTGCCTTGATAGACAGAAAACCCAAGGCACAGAGTTAAGTGATTTGCCCAGGGTGTTGTATTGGTGCACGTGCTGTTGGCGCATCAGTGAATAGGCTGTCAGCTCACCCTAAATTCTGGTCCAGCATGCCCTTGCTTGACAGTATTGACATGTAACTAATCATAGCCAGTTCCCCTGGGTGCTCCCACACAGGTCAGTATGGGAGGCTCAGGATGTCCCCCCTGGATGCTGGTGCTCCTGAGGCATGCACAGCTGCTTGTCGTGTCCCTTTCAATCTGCCTTTGAAGGAAGGGAATCAACCACTGTCTGTGACCCCATTTGTTCCTGCCAGCTTGCACAAATGGATGATTGCAGTCAGGTACGTTGGAGGTGATATAAAAGCACATTCGTCTGTAACAGAGACCACTAAAGGATGTGCTGTAATCATCACTGCTACCTAACCTCTGTCCTGCATGAGCCGATTAAATCGTTTAAAATGTTTGAACACAGCACTCATTGTGATCAATGTCATTCTGTTGATCAGATCAGTGGGAATGAAGAGTAAAACCCCATTTAGTGAACAACAAATATTGGCTGTGTTTCCAAAACAGACCAAGTGCTCATTGAAAAGAATATTGATTGAGCCAAGAAAACATCGAGCAGTTATAAAAGTTTAATCATATTCTCATTCAAGCTTGCCTTCAGTGCCAGGAATTAAAATTCTCCCATCTCCTGAGGATGGAAGATACATTTCCATAATGTTCTGTAAGCTTCCAATGCTTAGCATCTGTACTGAATGGTGGAATTATTCTTTGAAAGTGATTTAGCTGAGATTCATGGTGCTTTCTGCACCACGTGTATAAATTACACACAAACAAGCTATGATTTCATGAATGTTTCTCATTTGCAATTGTGTAACAAAGAGATGGGCAAGCCAGTGTTGAGCTCACAATGTACTTTTGAAGCGGCCAGAATAAATATTTGGTCTTCATGACTGAACAACATATCAGGTCTCTCAAATCAGATGAAATTCCAATGATTCCTCATCTAGAAAACATTGGTTTCATTACAAGGATGCGTCTATGTCTTAATTAGAAAACTGCTCATGAACATTTACAGTGGGCTGAGAGAACTACTTTAGGCATGTTCAGAATGGCACAAGTGCTGTGGCAGTGTCTGGTTATTGAGGCTCTATGGGGTTAGAGAGCAGAAAAAGTGTTTACCAGGAGAAAACAGGAAATTGTTTTTCTGGGCTCTGGTTGTGAAGATTTACACTTTTCTAAGCTAAGCTCACTGCTGTGGAGAACAAAACCAAAACAGAGCTATGTGTGAGCTACTATTTCCCTTCCCTTTTCAATCCTCTGCTTCTCTTACACCTGTGGCAGTCTTTATGGAAGTCAAGTGTTGCTGGGTCTGTCCTGCAAAGGGAGATGTGAATGTAGCCAGGGCAGTGGTATCTCAGTGGCTCCTAAATAACCGAGACTGCAGCATTAGCAAGGATGGGAGGGTTACACAGGGCATGGACACCTTCTCTACACACCAGGAAGTCCTCACACATGCTGCTGTGTTCTCAGGTATTTTTGTATAGGAGGTACCTGGCTAAGCAGAGTTATGTGTTATGTACACCTGTGTGTTGTAAAATTTACTAATATCCTACCCAAAAAAAGAGTGTGCTGTGAATCCTTTCCCCTTTGCAAAGCTTGTAGGAATTCATGGCTACAGGGTCAGTGGGTGGCAAAGCTTTACAGACATGTCCTGATTGTCTCATTACTCTGAATCCTGATGACTTGTGAATCCTAAAATGAGAAGTTAAACCTTGTCTGGGCTCATAGGCTTCAATTTTCTTTGTCTGGTCTGTCACTTCTGAGATGCAAAGGACAGTTGCATTGGTATGTGGAGTTCTGAATTTCTGTCCTTCCTCTTTCTGCCTTCACCCTTCAGTTGTTTTCTGCGAGATCTCTTCAAGGAAGTGGAAGGAAATTTCATACATGAAGAATACTTTAAAATTAAGATAGTGCCTATGTCAAGATGGCTGAAAAGTTGGGGTGAAAAAAAAAATCAAAAGGGATAAAAGACCTGGCAGCAAGCGCTAGGTAGAAAATAAAAATGTGTGATGCATTTGGTAGGGATAGCTTGGGTGCAGGTAGATAAAATTAGGAGCACGGTCAAGAGGAAGCCTTGAAAATCTTGAACCACCAAGAGAAGCACACAGTGTGGATGCATGAAGGCTCTTTTCCCAAGGCAAGAAGGAACAGCATCTTCCTACTTGAGAAAAAAACAGTAAGCATCAGAAAACCAACAAGAAGATATAAACTAATTCTTATGATTTATCTGGGAAAGAACCAATAAAGTAGCAAGTCCAGAGCAGAGGGCTCTGCAGAGCTGTGGTGTCCTGAGGCACCTTGCCTACATTCATTTATCCAATCCTGCATCTCACAGTCATAGATTCATAGAGCAGTACCCCTAGCTCCAGCTATACACCCTCTACACAAGCCACTACAGTGCTTCCTAATGGGACCTGTCCTTGGAAATGCCCCATTTGAGGACATGTTCCCACTCTACACTGTTATATCATTGTCCTTCATATCATCCAGCACCCCTAGTGCCTATTGTGTGACTCTGAGCTGCCTGTGTGTTTGTTGGGCTGCTTTGACAAGATAAATGTTGTGCTCTCTGTAAATTAACCCAATAAGCTCAGTTAAAAATTCAGTTTCCTTTTTGGCACAATTAAAGCAAATAATTCAGAAAGAAAACAAAAGTATTGCATTTTCTGCCTTACTCTTATGATGCATGAGGTTAACATTTATTTGCTTAGACATTCCTCTGTGATTAGAGGATGTCTGGTAAGGTAACACAGCCCTATACTGTGAAGTGGGGGATAAGATTATCTCAGCAAGGAGGTGGGTGCTGGGAGGGAGCAAAGCAGCTGCTACTGAAGGGGTTGTACCTTTTGCTTATGTGTTTTAAAGAATTACATGGATTAGCAGTGCGTGGAGAAACAACAACCCATCAGGAATCATTTACAGATATACAGTAGGATTTTTTGTAGAGGGGAAATTAGAGCTGGATTTATACAGCTCACTGTAGCTGGTCCCCATATTACTGTGGAGGTTGTAGTGGTACTGAGAATGAGTGATCATCAAAATCTCCTTTAAGAAAAATTTTGCTTATTTGGGCTCCTCCTCTATCTCTGTGCTCTTTTCAGTATCACAGAAACATGTGGAGATAGATTTGTAGCCAAATACTAATCTCACAAACTCCACAGAAGTTAACTAACACCATCTGTGGCAGTTTTTACTGGAAATTACCACAACATGTGAAATGCTTCTCAGTGATTAGTAGAGTCTTGTCATGGGAATAGTGTCACAAGACCTCCTTGCACCATGGCTCTCATTTCCAGATGTCTCTGTTTTAGATATATAGGAAAGGATGCTGGATTATATCTCTTCAGTAAAAAGGAAGATTCTTCTTCTCAGTGTGCCTTGAATGTTAATGCAAAGCAGAAATGGAAGAAATTAAACCAAGAGGCGTGAGTAGCACATATGTAAGTAAAAAGTTTTCTCTGTCACAAAGCTACTTCCCCAGATGCTGAAAAGCCATTTTTATCTGTCCCTTCCTGCTTGTTCTCAGGGTCTCTTTCCCTCTCCCTTGATCTTGCAGTAGTACTTTGGACAAGTAGAAGAAAGCAGAAAGGATTTGGAGGGGGGAAAAACCCCATCTCAGCAACAAGCAGACCAAAACAGTGAGAACAGGAAAAAGGACACGAACAATGAGTGACTCCAGAGGAGAGACACTTAATTGCAGCCTTCCAGTACCTGAAGGATGCCTATGAGAAAAATGGAGAGAGACTTTTTACAAGGGCAGGTACTGACAGGACAAGGGCCGTGGCTTCAAACTGAAAGAGGGCAGGTTTAGATTGGATATTAAGAAGAAATTTTTTTTCTGTGAGGATGATGAGACTCTGGAATGTGCTGCCCAGAGAAGCTGTGAACACCCCATCCCTGGAAGTGTTCAAGGCCAGGTTGGGTGGGGCTATGTGCAACCTGGTCTGGTGGGAGGTGTCCCTGCCCATGGCAGAGGGGCTAGAACTGGATGATCTTTGAGGTCCCTTCCAGTCCAATCCAAACCATTCCGTGTTTGTGTGATTCTGTGGTTTGTTGGACTGTTACCCTCCAACTTTTATATCTGTAGGACAGTAATTTCTTACACCTCCATCCTCCTTTTGTCTCAGACCACTGATTAGCACTTCCCTTTCGTCCTGGCAAATTGCTTCTTGCTATTGTGCACATTTGGCTTCTCTCCAAAGGTGTGGCAGCATTTGGCACTTTTCTAGAGAGGAGGGTGTGAAGGACAGCAGACCACATCCTGAGTCTGAGTGGGCACAAATGTGCTTTCTACACCAATCAAAACCACCAGAAAATAACAAATTAAGATTTATAATTGTGTTCTCCAGAGGCATTTACTAACCCTGGTAGACAGAACACGTTTCTGTGAGCTTCCCTTTTTGTGGAGCAAGACTGTGCATTTGTTTTGCTTGATTTTTTTATAATTAGGCTTCTGAAGATGGTGGGTCTCATGTACTGACCTACCACTACAAGAACTGCTTCTTTGCACTGATGATCTAAGAAAAAGCAGTTCCTAACTTGGGCACTTGGGAATCTCACCATCTTAGATAATGAAAAAATTGACTGATCCTTAAAAAGCTTGGTATTTTTTGTGCATCTTTGTGTATTTTTGTGTATTTTTTCATGACTAGGAAAATGACTAAATTATTATATTCTTCCCTAGGAGCTGATTGCTAACTGACACAGCCATTAGAAGCTGAGCTTGTGAACAGGATATGAAAGGGAAGACTGACCTAACTTAAAATAAACGAGGACAAGGGAAAAAGATTCTCTTTTGATATGAGCACCCTTAGTATAATAAGAACAATAAAAACATGTTTAATTGCAAATTTTTTTCTTCTGTTAGCAGCTTTTTAAAAAGTGAGCTTTTAAATCTGAGGGGATTTGAAATCCTCTAGGATAGAAGCAGTTTGTCAAAATTTGTAATTTAAATAAAAAGAGAAGAAAAAGTGCAAACTCTTCCAATATTGGCCAGAACCATTAAAACTAAGTGCTTGAGGTATGGTGCAAGTGTGGAAAAAAAAGAAAAAGAAAAAAACCCCCACATAATATTTATTACTTTGGGAACAAAGATGGAAGAGGCATGTGAATGGATGGTAAGAGCGAAAAGCTGTCCCTGAAGCCTGATGGGAGTTGAGTCTCTTTTGATACTGTCAAAACTGTGTCAACCCTTTTCATGAATATTTCACTGTTTTTAAAAGAAAAATTATCGTGATTATAACACATCACCTGTTTTTAAAAAAATGTTTTCACAATAGTTCTTTCATTCCTTCCCTACATCCTTCAGCAGTAGCCTACAGAAATACATAAAAGGTTAATAAAAGTGCTACATAAAAGGTTAATAAGAGTCTGAATAAATCAAGAATTTGATGCATTCTTTAGATGTTGGTGAAAAAATTCTGTTCTGGTTTGCAATCGATGGAATCATTGACTTATATGGGACCACAAATGGACTACAAGTTCATATTCATTTATCATTCTGAGTGTACTTTGTGTTTTCCAGGAAAGGTGAAATTCAAAACATCTGTAATTGCTATGTATATGCAAGTGACTAGATGGCTCATGGGATAGGAGAATAAAATATGAGCCATTTTCTCTTTATGTCAATTGCTCACACTCAGCTGCCAATTGGCATTCAGAGGGCACATGTGAGGAAGAATTTACTGTGTTTCCTAAATAAATAGTAGTTTTCTACAGCATGGAAAATTCTCCATGCCAACACATCTAAGGTTGTTACTTTACTAACTTGCACAGCTAATGAAAGTAATCTAGAGAGGAACAATGAAAAGTGCCTTTGTTTTATTGAGCTGTTGAACATTCTCAGTGAATAAACAGAAGACATCTTGAGTGGTTAGTTCCCTTGGTATTGGAGAAATCAGGTTCAGTAGCAGTGCAGAAAGAAACTGCTGTGCAGATTATCACTATTTCAGATTCTTTATTTGTAACATTGCTAATCTGATTTCTTCTGAATGCTAGAAAATTTCAGAATACTATTTTAGTTTGTACTTTGTGCAGGAGTTGATAAGAGATGACAGGCTAATGTGTCTGAGCTCTTTTGAGTTTTACCTTCAATGCATTGTTGGAAAAGTTCTTTGGTACTATTAGGGCAGCAAGGAAAGCCAAATTTCAGATAGACCCTCAGATTAGTTACCATATTATTCTGTTTTTGTTGTGCACTAGTTGTCAGGTATTGTCTGAGGTACAGGACATGAACATGCCTCTGCATAGCCTCAGTCTCTTCTTCGTTTTCCTCTTTTCTATACTTTGACATTTAGATTTACCTTTAGAATACGTCCCTTAGGGACAGAGATTGTCACATCATGTTATTCCTTTGATGAGGCCTGATCTTTGCTACCTCCTTTCCCTTTTAAGGTTTATTCTCCTGCTTCTTTTCCTTTATGGTTTATGGGTTCCTGTGACTCCATCCAGTCCTCCCTCCCAGCATCTCCAGTATTCTGCACAGGACATGAGTTTGGGTAAACAGTGCAGCTTGAAATGAGGCAAAAAATTCAGGCCTTAATTTCAAACTGGAGCCAGATGGTTTAGCAACTCAAAAGTTATTATTTCAATACAGTGCTGTCTTTAAGCACAGTAAAAACTGCCTAGAAAGGTGTCTTGAATTTTCTTACAGGTTGTGGACTCCCTGTCCTTGGAGGCGTTCAAGACCAGGCTGGATGAGTAAACTGGTCTAGTGGTAAACTGGTCTATGTTTACCAACTTACAAAAAATATTTAGGTAGAATCTTATCTTCAGTTACAAACACGTGGAGTTACTGTGGATAAATAATTTTTGAAAAGATGTGCCACAGTGTTTACATTAAAATGCCCAGGTACTTGCATCCTAGTTTCACAGGTTTCTGCTAAATGATTTTATAGTCATGTAGGAAATGAGCATTTCAGCTATACCTTCCTAATTTAGTCTAACAAAATATGAGCAAGAATTTCCTGGCATACATTGTTTTATGATGCAGCACAGAACTCTCCCAAAATTGGTAATTAGCTTCATATAATTACAGTTATGCAGAAAAATTAGGCAAACTTAAATGGAAGTACTCATTTTAAAATCCACTTATTAAAAAAAAGAGTCATTGTTTACAGATAGTAGTTATTTTTCCAAGTCTATCACTTCATTAGTTTAAAACCAAAAATCCCAAATACAGCTGTTTCAATACACCCAAGATGCTTAGATTGGGTCATTTTATTTTAAATATTGTAAAGCCAGTTCTGAAGGACACCACCTTCATAGGCTTTAAATACAAAAGCATCAGACTAAGAACAGTGACTTTCTGAAGTCTGGGTGTGAGAAAACTGACAATGGCATATTTATGTATCAAAGATGAATAAATAAAAGAACTTAAAATTCAAAGCATCAGCAATCTCGTACATAATTTTATTTTTTTTTAATATTTTTTATTAAGGTTATAAAAGATTCAAATGCCAGAACTATAATGTCAGAACAGTTTATAATGTCAAGTGATGCATGTTGCATATTCTTTCTATATTCCATTGATCAAACAGAACCTGGGATAATAATTGTAGATGATGGAGTACATTTCATGTGCAAATGGACATGAATTTGAAGTAAATTTCGAAGAAAAACTCTTTCGTATCGAAGTCTTAATAAGTGCTTTGTTCAACCTGCACCAATTCTTGCATGAATTATTTTGCTTAATTCTGATATTTCTAACAGTAATTAGTACTAGTGTGATGCCTGCAGGCCATTGTCAGGCAAGGAGAACTTAGTCTTATGATATAATACAGTAATTTTATAAAACTTGTTACAGACTTGAGAGAGAATCAATCCTGATAGAACCAGAAAGAACTATATTTTTCCCTTTGCACACATTTCATGCCATTCCATTTCAGCTTGTAGAATTAGTTTTGTTATTTACAAAGTAAGGTTGTGCTTTGAGCCTGCTTTTCTAAAAGAAATGAAGACTATGTGATCATGCCATCTGCAAATGCCTTCCCTGCAGTCCTGGCTACCACCTTCAGAGGCAATTGCAAGCCAGTTTGACAAGAGGTAGAAATCTCAGAGACTCAGTTGCTAAAAGCTTTCACTCAGCTATTAGGACAGGGCAAAGATACCTAAATTAGTCAGGGAAAGGCTGTTTTGCAGAAGTACAAGTTACCCTATACCTCTTACCTTTTGGCTCACGCAGCCATGGCAAAGAGCCCAGTAAAAACATTTTTTTGCAAAGGAGGACATACAAGTCAAAGGACACAAGTCTCTGGTAGTGCTTACAAAATGATTTGGGTTTTGCTATTCTTTGAACTTCCAATTTTACTTTACAAAGACAACAAAATTTAATTCCAACACTTTTATAAAAGGTTAATTTGAAAGAACAGCGGCTGAGCCCTGGAAAAAACATCAAAATATCACATTATTTTAATTAACAAATATAATAAAATCAAGAGTAGTAGAGACCTTATTAAGGAGGATCTTGGGAATATTAAGCTAACTGAAGTGTTTCCCAGAGAACTTAATCCAATTTTGAGTACTGATTAGAGCAAATGCTAGGTTAATACAAAGTAGGCTTTGTACTTAATTCATCTGGATATAACACAGTCCTACCTAAAAGCTTGTGCCCACACTTTAGATAGTAGGTTAAAGAACACATCATTAAAAGAAAAATAGTAGCTTTGTGTCTTCTAGAAGAGTTGCAGTTTGCGTTGTTTTCATTATTTGATTGATTAGTCTGAACAGAAGACAGCATGCTGTTTTCAGTTGGGATAGTTGTAATTTTCTTCATAGTAGCTGGTATGAGACTGTGTTTTGGATTCGTGAGCAGAACAATGTTGATATCACAAAGATGTTTCCATTACTGCTGAGAAGCACTTGCACAGTGACAAGTCCTTTTCTGCCTCTCAGCCCACCACTGAGTGGCTGGGGGTGCACAAACAGTTGTGAGGGGACACAGCTGGGACAGCTGGCCCCAAGTGACCACAGGGATATCCCACACTGTGTAAAGTCATGCTCTGCATATAAAGCTGGGTGAGAAGAAGGAAGGGAGGGGATGTTCAAAGTGATCTTCTCAAGTCACCCTTATGCTTGATGGATCCATGCTTTCCATGGAGATGGCTGAACATCTGCCTGCCTGTGGCAAATGGTGAATAAATTCTTTGCTTTGCTCTGCTTGTGTGCATTTTCTTTCCTTATTAAACTTTCTTTATCTCAGCCCACAAGTTATCTCACTTTTACTCTTTCAATTCTCTTCCCAACCCACTAGAATGGAGTGAGTGAGCAGCTAGCCAGGGTTTGACCACATGTTCATAGAGATCAAATAAGTTACTTTTACTGCATCAAATATCTTTTCTATTATACGCAGAAAAAGTTGTTTTTCTTTTTTCTCCTTGTGGCTGCCACAATCATTAACAAGGGAAAGAATAAAGAAAATAAAAGGAGATATATGAAGAGTGAAAATTGTAACTCCTGGAGAAGGCTGCTCAGTATTGCCCGGGCAGGCTTTGACAACATCAAGCTCTCTGAATATAACAAATGTTATCTTCCTTGAAATGATGACACAGAGACCACCTCCATGATTGGATCCTTCAGACACTGTTTCTCCTGCCATTCTGTATGACTTTGAGTACGTTGGAAAGGTCAAAACTTTGTGTAATCAATTCCATTAGGTCCTCGTCTTTTTCCACACCATTGATAAACTCTTCCAAAGTCAGTTCCCCTAAAAGAAAGTCAGATACTCTTTAGAAACTGAGAAACCCATCAATCCTTCAGCAAACAAAAAAAACATCTATTCCAGATTAAATCCCTTATGAAAATTGCAGATAGGCAAATGCAAGTAGAATATTTGCTAATATTTTCTCACTTTGCATCAGTCAGATCCTAGAACTGACTCGCTTGTTTCTCTGTTAAAAGAGGTCAAACGCAGCTTTCACTGAGGTCTAAGACAATTATAAGTGCTCATAAATGTGTGTAAAGAGGCTCTAATGAAGCCTGTATCAGGGCTGAATTTAGATGTACTGGCTAACTGGAATTTATCTTAAAGCTGGTTTTAAAAGAGATTAGGGTGTGATTTGCTAAGGATTAGTGGGCATAGTCCCTCTGTTGACTACTAGGATTATTTAGACCCATGATCAGGTATAGAAAAAAAAAAGTGGTTTGATGGATGAATCTATCTCAATGATTTGATAGATAAATTCTTCTGAGGAACTGAAATGGCCATTTAGAGTGTGATTTTTTGGGCTCATGTCAAAATCAGCTAATAACTTGGAAGTTTCAAGACAACAATAAAGCTCTTTTACTCTTTTATTGAAGAGTAGGAATATATGTTCTTTCTCTTGTCCTGCTCTTTTCCCTGTCAGCAAAGGCCAGTTCTAGGCATGTGTCTGTTTGCATAGCACAGAGAAACGTACACAGTTCTCTGTCTAGGGGTTGTTCCAGTGATACTGTTTTACCTTGAGAGGAGAAATAAATCTTGGTTTAATAAGAAAAGCCAGATTGTTTCCTCTGAGAACGGTTTAAAATTTCTTGTTAAATTCACAACAATGAATGATTTCTCAGTGAAATAAGAAATGACAAGGGCCAGGCAAAGAGGAAAATAGGTGGATGAGTTAAGGCCCCAGGGTGCAGGGGTGCAGCAATTCAAGTCATGTGTATGTCTAGTGAATGCTTAGCATGCTGACGTTTGGCTGTTTTCAGGTTTAAGTACTCCCTGTAGGGTTTTTTTTTGTGTCTTGGTTTTTTTCCATGGCAACCTTGGAAACTTCATCTGACATGGAAAAGGCAAATGATCAGCATTTGAAAAATGTGAAAACCACTTTCTAGCCATAGTTGGTAAAGTTTGCTTTTGTTTGTAGTCACATCTGTCCTTGCTACACTGGTGACAGGCTCATATAAAGACGACAGTCATAATTTGACAGAAGTCTTGGTTCTTAGGCTTCCATGTAAGTGCTAAGACCCTCTCCAGGAGCTGGCATGCAGAGCCCTGAGGAAGTTTGTACTTCTTTTTTCAATAACAGCCTATATAATCATTCCACAGGCAGAATCAGAACAAGCCATCTCTGTACACTTGCGTGTATCATCCTGCTTTGTCACTCATCCATTCACTCCCTCTGAACTCTCCTCCTATTCCAGGCACTCCTCTTAGTTCCCCTCTCCTCGCCTCTGTATTGCCTTTGACTCAGGTCTTTGTGTGGGTGGGGCTCCTGGACTCATCCCTTGGACATGATGTACCATTTTCCTGCTTATTCAGTTCAGCTGGTCTGGGCCTCCCTCCTTGTGTTGGGTTGCAATACAGGATGTGGCCAGGAATGTGTATTCTATCACCATCTGTTGAAACCAGGTGGGGCAGTGACCCTTATCTCCGTGGCACACATTATCTGCTAATGGG
>JANRMJ010000054.1:16368846-16379567 GCA_025584955.1 Alethe diademata | reverse complement strand
AAAGAGAAGCTTCTGCCTTTATTGGCAGACACCTGTCCTTCAAACCAGGACACTCCTCTTGATCCCCAGCTGTCCATTTTGAGGTACATAGCAGACATACAAACCACACTGCAGTTACCAGATGAGGTTACACAGGCAGGCCCAGACTCACTGCTGCTGTGACGGGCCTCAGATTTCTGTCAGATAATGAAAATAAGTTGCAAAACAAACAGATTTGTTCTGTATAATCTATGAGATATTTTATTATATATTAATGTAAGGAAGGACTTTGCAATTTATTTGCCTATTTGCACTTTTCTTCAATAAGCTACAGGAAGGTAGCAGAGTTGAAGCTAAACTTGGTAAAACTTGGCCCATTCCTCAGGTCGAGCTAGTCCTCTTGTCTTCCAGGAATTTGAAAACTAAGAAACTATGGAACCACTATGAAGATAATCCTGAATATGTCATGGATTTTCCTTACTTAAATGTATGACACAAATAATGGTCTAGCTCAGACAGAATAATTACTTGCCAATAAACATATGGTCAAAGCAGTGAATAATCAAAGAATTTGGGTTAGATTTTGACTGTGTTATTTGGACTCCTTTCATAATTTGTCTTCACCCAAAGAGTGGGCCAAGGAGGTGGGTCAAAAAAT
Organism: Alethe diademata; assembly: GCA_025584955.1. Lineage (NCBI taxonomy): Eukaryota > Metazoa > Chordata > Aves > Passeriformes > Muscicapidae > Alethe > Alethe diademata. Next base: position 16,378,930 of record JANRMJ010000054.1, on the reverse strand, counting down.
CCTCCTCTAATGCATCCTCCACATGCATCACAAGACCACTGTTACATTTATATACTCTGATTATATGTTGCAATCAATTTTTAAATCTCAATTACTAAGGCCATAAAAATGCCCCCCCCCACTTTGCCAAACTGCCCAAAATTCCTGTCTGTAACCTGACTTTGCTCTTTTTTGCTTTACTAATGTCCTAATTTATCAATGATTGCAACAATTGCTCTAAAACAGTTGCCAGCAGAAAGAGTATCTTCATGGTTAGAAGTATGAGGGGGAACATTAATCTGTAATAAGATTTCAATTAGAAATTACTCTGAAACAGTGAAATTAATTGCAATTTCCAAAACAAGATCAATTGGCTGCACCTAGTATCTTGAGGAAAAAACAGAAGCCTGTATGTTAGCATGTGTTGACAGGCAGCCTTCAAGGAACATCCAATATGCTCACCAGTGTTTAGAAAATGCTAGAGCATGTGCAACCATGCATCTTATTTGTTTTTTTAAAGGATTTAAAATAGCTTATACCAACATAAATATATTACTCCCCCACCGCCAATCACACTTTCATTTTGCTGTGCAACCTGAGAATTGGCATTTTGGATGAGCGGTGCAGGACCTCTGTTTTAGCCCTTACTGCACGTAATTCCTTTGTCAGTTGACTTACACTTCACTGTAAAGCTGAAGTAAAATAATGGCAAAGAAGAGCAGATTCAGGCTTTCAGTTATCTAAATCTGTCATCCTTCAGTTGCACGTTCAAATCCCTTCTTGCAAAGGAGTCTCTGCCAATGCCAACAAAACCTGCATTCTTACCGTCATTGTTCACATCTATCTTCTGAAATATCACGTTTGTGAACTCTTCAGCACTCATACTGGTGTAGCCATTAATAGCCTGGATAGCCTGAGGGCAGAAACACAGAAGTTCTTTCAGGGTTTTTCCCATCAGTTGTGAAAACAATACACTGGCAGAAGCAGTACTTGAAGCGCAACTCTTTAGTTCACAAACCCTTTCAAAAATCACTAAATAAATAGCTATTTCAAGTAAATCTTCAGTAATGAGCACTGGAAATTTAATTAACATAACACAGCCTGGAGATTACAGGCTAATTTGCATATCTCTGAAGGTCTGAAGAACCCTGTGGCACCTCTGCTCTGTAATACACTTTAGATTCCACATCAGCATTTTTATCTGGCCCTAGAGAGTTCTGTGCCCTTTGGTCTGTGTGATTTAAATGCAGTATTGTTTTTCCCAGCTGAAAGCACATGCAGAGAAAGATTAAGTAATTTTTCTATTAAGACATGTTTAATTTAGTAATCACAAATAAAGTCAGACCTGCAGTCCTTGAAGTTGGCAGAGTTTACTTGTCTTCCAGAGAAGTTAAGAAAACCAAGAGTCCCCCCTTTTTCTTCTTCTTCTTTTTTTTTTTTTTTTTTCTGGTGGTAAAAGGACTCAATATTTGGAGTAAAGGTATAAACGTACAATTTTTGCAAAATTGTGTCCAATTGACTGGGAAAATGTGTGCATATGTAGACATGCATATTATATATGTGCTCATTATATAATGTGCACATTATAGAATTTGTTTTTCTGCCCTTGAATTATCTTGAGGTGAACTCTGTTGTGTAAGATAAGTCACTCTATGTGCCACTTGTTTCTTTTGGTGTCTCTTTCTTAATATATTTTAAAACAATGTAAGTTCAGCACTGATACGGAATTCTTAACCAAATAAAATCATAAAAATGTCCCCTCCAAATCCCCCAAATTCCTGTCTGTTTAAAAAAGCAGCAATAATTTTGCAAAAATGATTACATAAATTTGTTTCTATTACTAATTTGTACTTTAGGTACTTTTGGTGTGTTATATGTCTGATCCTCCTGCAGCAGTCTTCAGTAGAAAGTTGTATCTCTTCCACAGTTAATTTTATTGCCGTGCCAAGAGTAAAGCAATGGTTCCTGAAGTATTTGAGTCACTGACTACCACAGAAGCCCCTTAAATAGTAAAATACTGGGCATTGAAAACCCTTTCAATGTATGATTATCTGGGAGGAGTTTTGATGGTTGGTAGCGATATGCTGGTCCATAGTTTGCATAGCTGTAGAGAGAGATTTCATTTTAATAACACTTCTGTATTTCTAAATTAATGTCTCAGATATGACACATCTCTTTGGACAAGCCCTTGCTTACTGATGCTTATTGTAAGCTGGGCACCCCTTAGTGGCTGTGAGCCTATTTGTTCTTTTTTTGTTTTAGGGCCCACCATTTTTAATCTAGACTAAGTCAATGACTTAGACAGGTTTAAATTAAAGTTCTTATACTCCAAATGAGATGACAACACGCAGAGGTCTAAACTGGTTTTAAAATCAGGTAAGTTAAAAAAGAAATATTCTTTACATTAAAAGGATTTTGATTTTAATTCTCATTTTGGATAAAACCACAGAAAAACCCCTGTTGACTCATTGGGTGAATATTAATGGAGAATATTTGTAAAAGAAAGATTTCATTAGTCTCAAAGGAGAAATCTGGAAGATTCAGCCTCTCCTTCTACCTTTAGAAAGCTGCTCTTTAGGTGATCAGCTTTATTTGTTTGACCCAGTAGCTCCATCTGGATCCAGTTCCTTTCAGTTTTGGCAGCAGCTATTTAAAGTATCTTACAGCGACTGGTTTGGCACCAGCAGTAATGCAGAATCCAGGAAAAGTATTTTCTTTGTTTGTTATGACATTAAAACTCTATTTAGGTTTCATGCTCCCTGCAGCTCAACTTTGATCTGTAGTGAGTCCTGTACATTTAGGAAGCAGTATTGAGTCATATATATTTGTAAGGAGACATAACACACCTTTTGGATGAAAGCAGCTAATGAAAAGCACAATATTATTTCATTAGAGCAAGTTGAAAATTATGAAGATAATTTTAAAGAAAGAATTGCACTTCTTTGGTTTTATGGGTTTGAAGTAGACCCATTTTCTGCAAAATTCTGAAAGCATTTTTATCCAAATATCACTGTGTGATTTAATAGTAAAATTATATTTTCATGATTTAGTTTAAAAATGGGGGTAATGGCATTTGTAGTAAACGAATCTAAAAGCCTTTCAAAAAATTAAAATGTTGTAGTATTTTGATGCCATCTATATTTTGCTTGCTGCAAGATCAGTTTGAGAAGCCAGTTTTCCACAATTGACTGGCACATATACTTGTAACCATCTGTTTTATTCATTATGCTGCTACAGTTCAACCCTGCCTTATAGTATAGTTTATCACAGTAATGTCTCTACTGTTTCTACAGTATTTCACTTTCTGTAAAGTATTTTATCTGTAGAACTATGGTTTAAAGTAAAATACTACTTAATGTGTTCAATAAGGAAGAAACTAATGTCAGGAGTGTCACTACTAGCCACTGTTAATTCTGACTTTACAACCATAAAACATTAGATGAAGTACTGACAATCCATTTACAGCACACGATGAACCACTGTTTCAGGGGCAATGCACTATATCAGATGCTCTTGCTGTTGGCTGTATCTTGCTTACCCTGAATATGCTTAATAGTTCTTTTTTGTCAATGCATCCGTTTCCATCAGCATCGTATAGCTTGAAATACCATTTCAATTTTTGGTCAATCTTCCCTCGTATAACCAAATTTATTGCAGCTATGAACTCCAAGAAGTCTATAAATCCGTCCTGAGAGAGAGAGAGGGAGAGAAAAAAAACACACCTATTTAACAACATTGGTTTTCTGTTCTTTCAGGCAATTGCACAGAAACAGGTAATCAAATCCCCTACAACACACATTGATTTATGAAGTACCTTAACATAGAAATCTTCAGTGGTGTTAGAAAAGGATAAAAGGATGCGCTCAACTGGAAGAGCTATAGGAAGATGTGTTAGGAAGGAAAGTTTTGTTCTCCCCTGAAATCCTAGAGTGAGGAGGTGAGGGCCAAATCTGTTCTGATCAATTGTTATTGACAGTTTTTAAGAGGAAAAGAAACAGTTTTGTGGCAGACTGCCATGTGAAAAAGAGGAGTTTGGGATATCTGGTTTGGTGCTAATGAGATAGCTACATTGGAGTTGTTTACATCTACATGCAGAACTATGTATGATTTCCATTGCCACAGAGCTGTTCCAGGTGTTATTCATCTGAGAGGTCATGTAATAAGTGTTTTAGAATTGTAACCAATACTCTGGCACAAACCCTAAGTACTGTGGTTTATCCAAATAAAAATCAAGTCTCTCTGATGAACATTTTGCATGGGATATAAAGCCTTCAAGGCATGAACCAGTCTCTAAATATTAAGGATTAGGGATATTCTTAGGGAGAGAGCATTTCAGTTTGATTTAATTCATTATTTTCTTACTGCTTTGCTCAAGCTACTGATAGAAGCCTGTCAAGGACAGGCGCCTATAGTCAGGTTTTTCTGTTTCTCTACAAATGGGGTTAGGATGGAAGAAACAGTTGCTGAATTTTGGAGCATACTTGCTCCAACTGTTTCTCATGTGCATACAAAAAGAATTAACAGCTGGTAAATTTAGTCTTGTGATCAGAATGCAATTGATCAGAATCCAATTGGTCAGAATCCAATTGCTCAGAAAACCTTGGAAAGACTTGTCAGTTTTAGATGACCTTTGACTGAAAAGAGAAGGTTGGAGGAATATCCAGTAGGTTTAGCATGTTACTTGGTGATTATTGTCTTATATCAAAAGACATCTTGCCAGTTGAGGTTTACAATCAGCAGACATCAATCAGTCCTCAGCACTGTACTACAGGAAAAGAAGACCTGTAAGGATGTGGTACAACTGATTGTAAAAATCAGAATCCTAAAATCTTTAGATTGAAAAAGACCCTTAAGGTCATCAGGTCCAACAATTATCCCAGAACTGCCAAGTCCATCACTAAACTGTGTCCCTAAATGCCACACCTAACATGTATTTTGAAGACCTCCAGGCACTATCAGTATATTTTGTGACAAGGAACCAAAATGTGAACATGCAAAGAATGATGACAAACAGGAATTTATAAGGGCTAGAATATATTGAAATTGAGAGCTCTGCTGACCAACCTTCCATTGAAAATGCCAAAAATTATCCCCACACATCTACCTGCCTAGATTCAATCGCAATAGATTGTGGAAGTGAATGTGGGTTCTCAAAGACTGGATATATTCTTTTTAATAGGAGTCCATCCTCTTTTTTTGTGTGTTTTTTCTTTTCTTCATCCTCCTTTTAGATTCCTCCCAGTTGTGCCCTCATGATGCTGATCTGGGTCAGAGCTCCTGGGAGCCCCTTGTAATGCTTGTTTTGATTTTTGTGCAAGGCTGATCAGCAGAGTGACACCTAAGAGATAAATCCAATGTATTCAAATGCCTGGATTCAGCCTTCATGCAGAAATGGTGTGTGCATAGGTTGTGTAAACTGACCACTGCTTCACAGACCCTCTGCAGGCTCTCTGTTGGTTGCTTGTTTTACTCTAATTGCAATCACCAACAAATGCAGCAAAGACCATTCAACCACTGTTGAAGATTAAATCAAATTTGACAGTAACTACATATAATTGTCAAACAAAATTAAACCCAGTATTAAAAGCAGAAGCTTAACCAAAAATGACATATTACACGCTACAAACTTAATCTTCTTTTTGGCACACGGGCTTAAATTTCCATTTTGCAAGTATTATTTCAAGAAGGATCTCATAAAGTATTTTACTGGAGGTCAAAATGTATTTTGCTGATTGCATTTCCATCATCTGATTTGATATATCTATTAAGAATGTGGTTAAATGCATTTCACATTGCTGCTTTTTTACAGCATTTTGTACTGCTTATTGGAACTACAGATTAATTTTAAGATTGCTGGATGTCTATGACCAGATTAATTTTCTTCTTTCTCCTTTACATTTCACTTGGGGTTTTGGAAAATGTTATTTTGTTTGCTTTCTTTCTGCATCTTGGTGTCACTATTGTTGCTCTGAGAAAGCATTAGAAGTTCGGACAACGTAATAACCAGTCTAATGCGTTTGGGTGTGTAATTTGCTCTGCTGGATCATATGGTGTGTCCCAAATAGGAAGGGACTGAAAGCCAGGGTCAAGACACTCCCACCTCTGAAAAACACCTGGGTGAAATTTGAAGTTGTCAGGAAAGTCCTTGCCACTTTCTGCAGTCGTACAAAGACTACTGGTGACATGGTGGCCAGCAGCCAGTTTCTATTTCTCAGGAATAGAAATACTGAGAAGATAGACATGTTTGTCTACTTGATGTGGAACCAGAAGCATTTAATAAAAGCATTGATGAAAAATGTGATATTTTCCTTTCTACACCAAAAAACATACATTGTAGGTAAAAAAGGAAACATTTATGGTATGCAGAAGGCTACATGTGATCTTGTTACACATATACAGAACTTTCTGTGATAAAGAGAAGTACTGTACTTTTTACAGCAGCATCTCAAAACACTACATTTAACAGTGAAAAACATCATAACAGTAACCTATGAAGATCATCCTGTGGTTCTGTGAGTACAACAAATAATGCAATAAATGTGTTGTGATGTTATTAAAAGAATACTGCTGTGCTGATTTATCCATCTGCTGCTCTAGAATCATTCTCAGTACAAGTATCTAGGTAGGTCCTTATGTGTCTCTGGTCTCTGTAAAACACCTCTCTGCAGCATGCACAGCAATGTATCTGTTGCCTGTTAGGAAGCCATTAATTCACAAGCAAAGGGCTACTGCAAGAATAATAAAATAAATCTTAAAATAATGCCCAACAACATAATAAGCAGAGCTGATTACCGGTAGTGGAAGATATAAGTTATTTACTTTCGGTGTTTAACTCTGTCAAATATTTGTAATAATTTTTAAATGGAATTAATGCTAGTGAAACCTGCTTATTCATCAGTTTAGGATACAAGAGAAATTTGGGTGTGTGAAGGTTTCTTTTCCATGTCTGTATGGTGCTGGCTCTACCTTCCTTGTCTGCAGGGCATTGCCATGGGCACCTGTAGGGATGGTGTCCTCCCCTACCCAAATGAGCAGAGGCACATGGAGTCAGCTCACAGGATACCCTTCTGGGAATGGGGTAAAATAGAGGGACAGAACTCTCCTAGTGTGGTTCTGAGGAGTAGGCTGGAGACATACCAAAGAGATGGATTCAGAACTTCTTCTACATGCCCCAAAGTTTTCTATATTTCTATACATAGTAGGCTTAATAAAAATGTAGACCTTTTCTTATTCTTTTAACAGCTTGACTGGATGAACTATAATTTTAGGGACACTTAAGGTTCATTCATGTGTTTGTGCCATTTTCACTGATGAGTAATTTTTAAGCCACTTGCAACAGATTGGGTCACACAACAAAGACAAAAGGAGGCTCCAAAAGTGGAAGGAGAGCTTGCTGGTGGTATATGAAATTGGTCCTCAGGGCACTACCATGCCTGACGGCCTAGGGCCCAGAGGCCATTTCAGTGTTTCATTAGCTACTGGATCTCCTGAGGAAAAAGGAATTAAATTTTGTCCTTTTATGAGAGGTTTTTGCTTCAGGCTGTCAGTCTATGTGCCTTTACTGGAGGCTGCTCACCATTATTTGACGAGAGATGTGTGACCCCTGGAGCAAAGCTGGGCAGTGAGGGACTGCCACATTATACAACAGCTATTGCTACTCCAGCCCTGGAACTGTAGGAGGGCATTACCTTTTGGATCCTAAAATAGCACTGCTAATCTTCACAGATCCTTAAAAAACTCTTAGGACTTCAAACTACAGAGATTAAAAATAATTGACTTGTCAGCTGTGAATACACAGCTGATCTGAAACAGCATGGTTATCTAAGGTTGTGCCAGAGTGATCTGAACTTGGTGTTTTGGCTGCCTAGCTCTTCCCTGAGAGTGATTTCCTGGCAGTGACAGGGATCCCCTACAGGGATAGTCAGCCATCTCACACCACATGCTGTGGCCAGGCATGTGGAAAGGGACAATTTTTGTCCCTGAAAACCCCATGGTGAATGAACTCATCATCTTACTTGGACCACTGTGTGCTCTACCAATAAGCAGTGTACACAATAAGCAGTGCCTTGTTTCCAAAATTTTCTCCTGAAAAATCTCTAAACTCAGTCTGACAGCAGGAGAATATCTCAAATTGTTTATCACGATTAATAACTGTGCAAACATAGATGGTCCAGGTATTTCAAACTTAGGGCTTAGGTCATTAAGCCACCTCCTTTCCCAACTGCTTGTCTTTCAGAATAGTCTTTAAACCTCTTAAGGCAGAGGGAGGAGGCATGGGTCAAACAGCTCAAAATAACTGTGAAGTTTATAGCTAATCCTGTGTGCTTCTTCCTTTCTCTCTGGGTCCAATTTCAAATATAGCACTGCTTTCTCTGCCCTCAGAAACCTAAAGGAGGATTCATTTCACTCCATTTCTTCTTCCCTCATTTCATGGAATCAGAGAATGATAAAGTCATGTACATTGGAAAAGGCCTCAAATATCATTGAGTCCAACCATTCTTGGTTTGTTTCTGTTTTCTGAGTATTTTCATCAAAGGTTGCGTATGCAGTTATTGAAGAAATAAAGAACTACTTGTAACTCTGTTACTTTGATACTTCCCTAGGATCTTATATTGGAGTTTGGCCTTGGCCAGACTCACAAGTTTCGTAAGTAAACAGAGCTGGCATTTGTCATGGGGCCGGGGAAACATCAGCAATCAAAGGTTATTAAATAAGGATGAAGAACAGAGCAGGGAATTAGGAGCTGCAGATTCTTAAGTGGTTTTGTAATCGTTGCATTCTCACTGTTACGTAAAGAGATGAGGCTGTATTGACCAAACTGTTACACAAGGTTCTGCTTTGCACTGGTGAAGAGGACCTGCAAGGTTTGGGGACCTAGAAATTAGCAGGACATTTGTGTTGAAGGAGTTGGAAATGCAGAGCCAGCTATGTGTGCTGGCTCTCAGACTTGTAGGCTACCTTGGTAAAATCTGGTGAAATCCAAAATGTTAGGATGGCAAACAATTTTATTTCTTTAAAATTAATGACCGCCCCCTAACTCCCTGCATCATTGACAATTTTCTTTCAAGATTACTGGAGAAGACAGGGAAGTCACCAGACTGGGGCCTCTGCCCAGGAAGGCTGTACTGAAAAGACATAGCCCTCTGCCATCCTCTCCTGGATGCTGGGGTTTAGTTTTCTGGACTCCTAATTTCGAGCCTTTGCCTGTGCTTTTAGGAACATCTTTCCCAACTTGAAGCAGTAGGCAAGAGAGGAAAAATACTAATAAATACAGCCATGACAACACATTTTCCAGCAAATTCCTTGCTTATAATGCTGGCAGATTTTTCTTTTTTGACAAATTCAAAAGCATAGCAAGACAAACCACCAGGAAAAGTTGTCTTGGTTTGAAAAAAGATGTATGCCAAGGAAGATAGGAAAAAATATAACCCCATTACCTCCAAATTATTATAACTTTGAAATTAAGGGGCTTTCAGACAGAGATATGGGAAAAGGTGTAACAGCTCTTTACTAATATGTATAACAAGACAAACAAACAACAACAATGGCAGCAACAACAAACAGAACCAGAATCCCCAGAACAGACTTCTCTGGGCTGCGGGCCCTTTCCCCTCGGTGCAGTTCCAGTCACAGCCAGCAGGGGCACTGGTGGCTCCCGGCCGGGCAGGGCAGGGACAATGATTCCTCCGAACCTGTAGGGGGTGCTGTGGCCTGAGCTCAGTCCTGTCTAAAACTTTTACAGGGTCTAAAACTTTTAGATCATAACTCAAAACTCATAGTGTTAAATCCTACAGTCAAGAATTCAACTGTACTTGCATTAAGGAAGTGATGATTTAAATGATAATGTAGGCTTTTAGTTGGTAACGACAAATTATTACAGTATAAGTTTGTGCTGTCACAGCAGTGTTGGCTTCAGACCCTCTGTAACTTCAGCTCCAGAATCCCAGAGGTCGGCCTCGAGTCTCACCAGGCACCTTCTGCCAAAGGCTCCAAGACAAACCATTGTTCCCAGCTGCAAAATAAAGCACATTCCTCACATCTGGTCCTGTTCTGACTGGGCCAAGGGCTACCACATGAGCGATCTCCTGTTTGATCTGGGTGAAGG
>JANRMJ010000054.1:16330960-16366098 GCA_025584955.1 Alethe diademata | reverse complement strand
CCAGACCAACTACGTATCAAGGCTGTGTGATGCAAGGAAAATTCAGCTGGAGTGTTAGTCTGTAACACTTATCTACCTGAATATTTTAAAATTTAGATTTTAAAGAGAAACATCTATTGGAAATTCAGATTACCCTTTTGGAAATGCAAAAATCCAACCAACCAACAACAACAACAAAAAACTCAAAAAATCCCAAAAAACAAAGACGGCCACTGAATTCTGCGATGCTGTAATAGAAATCTGAGACAGGCATTTCTTTAATGTCCCAGGTAAAGAACTGGACTTCCATGCTTGATGGTGCTGTGTCACTACTGAGGAATTACCTCTTGTCTAAAACTTTTAGATCTTAACTCAAAACTCAGAACACTAAATCCTACAGTCAAGAATTCAACTGTACTTGCATTAAGCAAGTGATGATTTTAATGATAATGTAGGCTTTTATCTGGTAATGACACATTATTATAGCATAAGTTTGTACTGTCACAGCAGTGTGTCCTGTGACAAATCACTAGAAAACAAAATTAAGATTATGAAATTGCACCAACAACTGTGTGATATTATATTACAGAATCCTTTTTTTTTGGTTTTTTTTTGGAACGAATATATAAAATTGAATGTAAAAAAAATTGAGAGGCAGTTCAGAAGGAGATAAAAGGCATTCTTTCGTATAGTCTGTAAATAAATACAGTAGCATTTGCAAACAGGTGAACTATTCATAGAACATGGAATTTTTTATCAGGGCACTGCACCTTTCAAAGGCACTTAAAGCATACTGAGGGAAATTAGGTAACTGTACTGCCTTGAACACAGCAAAGCATAATTTAACCTCATCATTTACAGTAATCAGGCTAGTTACTTTACATTTGAGATAATTTTATGCAACATTACTCCAAATTAAGGAGGAGCAAATGACTTGGCTTTGTTGTTTCTGTTGCTTTTGTTGTATTGTGTCTCAAACTAATGGGAACAGGATTTTTACACGTCACCTTCAAAAAGTCCAGATATATCAGGAAGTAGGAGCTGTAGATTTTTGTTACTTCTGAAAGAATAATTCTTTCTGTCTAGGACATATCTAGAGCCTTCTTTTCTTCTAGCCCTTGGTTTGGAAGCTGATTAATTTTTTGACATACAGGCTTTGATGGCTGACTACAATGTGATAGCAATGACTATCTTAAAACAAAATTAAGCTTTCTAGGCTCTTCTTGTTGTAGAAACATTTATGAGAGTGACAAAGCCTTCAAAATCAGAAAAAGCAAGAGATAGGCTTCTCTGAGGAAAGTGAAAGTGCTGGGCCAATACAAGAACCATGGAAAAGGAATAATGTAAAACATCCTGCCTCGATGCAATATCAGTTTATATGGTTCTTAGCCCCACAGTGTAATGCAGATGTTGCTGCTGCAACCTTGTAGCTTTGGCTAGTTGGTTGGTTGGAGTAGGCTAAGAAAAGTGTCCAAGGAGTCATTTCAGGCCAAAGACTTCCCTAAAGTTATGTGTGTTGCTGAACTTATGTTTGCTCAATTATTCAGAGACTTATGACACAAAAGGGGAAAGTAGTTCAGGAAAGTTTGGGAAAGTATTTCTCTGATTATCATCCTTACTTTCTATCAGTTATTGCACCCAATTTTATTATGTCAGCTTTGGTAATGTCTGCAAACATGTAAGGATGCAGCAAAGGGGCTAAGTGACTCCTTGGGCAGCCTGACAATTCATATCACAGCTGCTATTCCCAGTTCTGAGGATACAGTGGAGCAAGACAGTCTGGGGAAGGAAGCCCAGCTGAAAACTGTATTTTCTGGGAAAGGACAGTTAGCAAAGTTATCCTGAGCCATTATAGTTAATCCCACATGAAGTGGAAATGTTTAAGGCTTAGGTTCCGGGTAGTTTTTGAAGCATTGTTCTCTAGCACCCATATTTTTTTCATCCTTTAAGAGCTCTTCACACCTTCTGTGATCATGTGGAAGGCAGATAACACGTGCTAGGTAACAGCTGCTCAGTTGGGCCTTACAGTCTTTAACAAAATAATATCTTCACTAGAATCTCTAGACTAAATGCTTCATAGAGAGTAAAGACCTCTGAAAAATATGTCATCTTTCTGTGGACATTTGTATGATTTTCATGGCATAGGAGGTGCAACCACTGCTTTAATAGAGAATTCCATGCCCAAATGACTTTCATTTCTTTCTACTGCAATGCCAGAAATGGTATACTTGGCTAACCACACTCATGTCCATGTAACCAAAAGAAGATCACATCTATTTATATTCAGAACACAAAATCAGATGCCGAAAACTCTTTATGAAAATGTGAATAATAAAGACACAGCAGGACAGTGGGAAAGGAGCTAGAATGAGAAAAAAGGAAAGGCTGTCTGCCTCCCAACACTTCTTAGCTTTGTTCAAAGTAAAAGGAGTGAAGGGAAACAGTTATTCTTCAGGGAAAAAAAAAAGGAAAAAAAGGAAAAAAAAAGGTTTAACTTGATATTTAGTTTACACTGCTATGTAGTCATCCCTACACACAACAACGTTCTATTGAAGTAATATATTTTTTACATTTCTTATTATCTGTTCTACATCAAACATCCTTTTAAAACTTTCTTCTTTATATTTTAAATAGATGCATTTTAAAATCTTTTTTTATCATTCTAATCTGCATAATTATGGCAGATGAACTCTATCAGAGAACTACTTTACATTTTAAATGAAAAACAGAAAGTATAAAAATGATTAAAGATTGACATCAGCTGGTGGCTCCTTATCTAAAGATTTCTAAAACTGCTGTAGAGTGTCCATTTTTGTGAATCTACCAACTTTATCTCTGCATAAAAAGTAGCAGAAGATAGTGTTCTCTGATGTGGACTGTCCAATGCTTTATAAATTTTAACAGAAAATCCTTCAACTTGCATAATTTTCCTTCAGTTCTACTTACCTATCAATCTTCTTTACTCTTCACAATAATCTTACCTTTTAAAACCCAATTTTCTTACAAAGCAACAGACACTTATTCCTATAGCTAGTTTCAATTAATGCCAAAAGCAGCAGTAAGAGAACTACAAGAGCAGCATCCCATTTTCAGTCCATTGCTTCAAGTGTTAAATGGCTATGCAAATTTTGTCCTTCAGAGGTCATAAGAACTCAATCAATCAATCAATCAATCAATCACAATGTTCAATTTTTATTTTTAGTGGCAAAACTTATCTGCAAGCTAACAGGAAATGAATGACAGTGATCTGAGTTTCTGATTTAAAGAAAGAAGATATTTCAGAATAAGTCTTAAATAGTAGCAGGGCTGACTGTAGAATTTTTCCTTATTTCTGCCTAAGAGCAAGTAATACTTTCAATGTATTATGGATAAGCCAGACATTATTTTTCTATATATGTTTTCTCCTTTAACATTGGCAAAACCTCTTTTTGATGGATATAATAGCAATGAAATATGATACGTATTCTCACTGTAAACTAAATATACATCATTATATTTGGCAACTTGGCAACTACTGAGATAGTATAGATGAACATAACTATTTCTTCTCTAAAATTCATCATTAGCATGCATGAACTAGGACTCCCAGTTTTGTGTGAGATACAGGGGACGGAAAAAAGCAGGAAGAATTGAATGTGTTTGTATGTGCTTGCAGATTTATCCTTTTTGTATTACAAATAGCTTAAGGACGAAGAAGACAGATAATTTTTCCCTGAGGAGGGACTCTTCAAATCTAAGAAAAGGAATCCTTTAAAAAATTAATTTCGTTGCACTTGTATTTTAATAAACACATTATTTTTGAAAGTTTTCATTGGAAAGCTGTGGCAAAAGATAAACCTACCACTTATTATCCCGTCAATGTCGTTATAGAAATAATGCTTACAAGTATTAATGTATGAGTCATCAATAAAACGTTTGCTTGAAATGCTACCTTCTGCACTCCTTGTGATAATTTCAGGGGAAGTGAACTTTGCAATAACAGTTCTGAATGTTCAGCATCTTTATTTTTCAATGCTGTTAAGAATGATGAAGAACAGCTTTCAAACTTCACTAGCATATTTATTGGTTTGCTTGTTTGTATGTTTAATTATGAGCAAAGCATCCCACAAAGGGCAAAGAAGGGCTGGAAAATGCTCACATGATAGTCCCTGTTTTTAAGAAACTTAAAAAAATTAAAAAGACATCTGTGTTGTTGGGTCATTTCGTTATGAAACCACTGGTGGTCTGCACAGGAGACACACTAGAAAGGGTTAGTGCTTTTTTAGTATGCTCCTGAGAAGAGTGTCTGTAGCAGGCTTCAGTTGGAAGCAGCAAAGCTGATGAAAAGGTGAAATTCACAACTGTAATTACATCCCACAGTCCCACTGGCAGCCAATGAGGTTAATATTCTATACCTTATGTACTAGAGGTTTTAAAGTGGGCACACATGAAACAGAGGAGAAAATCTGTGCACCTTTCAAGAGTGTTTTACCTTCTTGTTCTATGTTATATACCTCCAAAAATGGATGTCAGATTAACTCTAGGCATTAGGCTGTTATAGTGGGAATTGTAGATTAATCACAGGGCTAACTCTTTAGCAGAGCTTTCTGAGCATATTCCTATTTTGAGAAAACGGAAGCCTACATGTGAAAAAGATATTTTATTCTCAGCTTAATCATGTAAAAAGCATCACAGCCATGTACTTAAAAAGCATTTGATCAGTGCTTCTTGTTTCTAAAAGTATTCCTTAAACATAGTGGCCATTCATCTTGGTAATAAATTTTAGAAAAGAATTAAATTTATAAAAACAGAGTGCTTTTAACAATGCTAGAAAAAGAAAAGAAATAAAATCATTATACTGAATAGAGATTAAAATACAGCAAATTTGTAAAGCTCTGTAAGAAGTTGCCATGGGCACAGGATATAAATCTTGCATCTTGCATCTTAAATTGCTCCTTTCCATTTTTTTCTGAATAAAAATATCTGTTTGTCTCCAACATGCCAGTTTTAGTTTCATTTGCCTGACATCCCTCCCTAGCAAGGTTGATCCTGTCAATATTTAACATACTTTTACAAATGCTCACAGGCTATTGATCAGCATAGATTTCTGAGCTTTGCTGCACTCTAGCTTGATTCCCAGCCGCTCTATTGTTTAATACCTATTTCTCTACTTTGTTTTCTTTGTTTTTCTCATTTTTCTTTTAGCTTGGAAACTGATCTACAGGTTGGGATGTCCTTGCTGAAACCAAGGAAAACGAAAGCTGAATTTTTTAGTAAATCTAGTTATGGAACACCTATAAAAAAAAGGGATATCTGTAGGGACTGGAAGAAATGCTACACTAGGATACCATCTGGACACACAAGACCTGCTCTGGTGAAGGGATTGCATTCCAGCCCACCCAGTCTGTGAAATCAAACAGGCAACCCCTCACTGGTCTGGTATCTGTGACCTCAAGAATTGCAAAATACAGACAAGGGAGAAGGCAGTAGGGGAAACGCTTTCTCCTGTGCTGACTATACAGCCGTACCCTTCAGACCCCCAAGGATGCGCTCCCCAAAGTTGTGACGGTCAGCAATAGGATGGGTGATGAGCCAGTTTTCCTGTGAGACTGAATTCCTGATCATTACCCTGGTCATTTCCCCATTCTTTAGCCTGTATTGATCTTAGCTCATCCAAGGCAGACAAGGATGAAGACAAAAGTTCAGAAAGATGCAGCAAGAAAAGGGGGAGTTCAGTCACACAGATGAGGCAGCTAAGGACTTTCAGGACAGCGATCCTGAAAGCTGTGCTGAAAAGGCCATGACAGTCCTGGTGCAGCTCTTCATGCCTCTCTGTTTTTTACACCATACATACCTCCTGTCTACATTTAAAATGTATATTAATTTCCCCCAAGCATCTGTCCTCTACCTGTCATAAATAAAAGCAGTTGTTTTAGTATCTGGCAGCTTATCTCTTCCCGTACAAGTGATGACAGCCTGCAAAGCAGAGTGACACAACTCTGTAACACCAGATAGAGCAGCAAAAATTAGCAGACGATTCCGATTTTGTTTTAAGTGTCTTTGGCCCCTGCCACAGCAAAGGGTGAGATAGGCACTCTTTCTCTAACCTGCTTTGATTCCACTCTCCTCACTTTTGCATTAATCCAGAATCCGAAGGTCTCAACGAATCTGAGGGTTTCACAGGACTGCAGAGCATGTGTCCCAGGTCACTTAGCATCACAATGAGTGGAGGGCTCAAGGTGGCCAGCTCCAGGACCTTACAAACAGAAGGCAGTGCTCAAGACAGACCCAGAAAAGAGTGCTACATGGATGTACCAGATGATGGTGTCTTCAGCCTTGTCTGTACTGCTAAGGAAAATATATCTTGTCTGTTTGGGAGCCAGCTACATTACAGAGAGCTGATTGCAATCACAAGCAGTTATTGCAGTAGAAAGGAGGGTAAATTAGAAGTATAGCCTGGAGAAACTGCTTGACCTCTTCATTCAGTTGTATTTGGTCTTGTGACGTACACTGAGTGTGAACTCCTCATCTGAGTTGCTTTTCCTTCTGCCACACATTTCTCTGAGAAAATCTATTTAAATCCATTTATATCTTCATTGTCAGTTAAGTGTAGACAATATTTCCCCCTTCTCTAACATAAGAACTTATTAACTTTGAGCATACCAATGTTTTCATATGCTTATATACAAGCATAGAATAAGCAATGAATAGAAGAATAACCAGTGAAGTGGAAATTATATATATTTTTAAGAATTGTTTCCTGACATTTTTAAGTGTCCCCAGACTTTTAACAAAAGACCTAATTCAAACCCTCAAAGCACAGTTTCACTTTTTCACCTCTAGTGCACCTCAATGGAAAACCTGTCCACAAGAGCAGGTTTAAGAAGACAGCACAAAGAGGAGCCTGCAGGTTACAACTCACAAACAAAGAAATAGTATGAGATTAAAACAAAATAAAGAAAAGAAGGTTTACCTGGTTCAGATCAAAGATATCAAACACTCGTTTAATGTATAGGTCTCCCTGTGGATCCAGCCCTTGAAGATCTAAAAGATTCTTGAATTCATGCAGACTAAGCATCCCAGATGGACATTCTCTCATAAATTTGCTGTAATAATGGTGCATCTGTGCAGGAGCATCTGGTAATGATTCTTGGGAGCCCATGTTGTTACACAGTAAGCATCCCTTTCTGTCTGTTCACATTTCTATCTCCCAGGTTCAAAGTCTTCCTCATGACCACAACTCGGGTTAGCGCAGCTTTTAAATGTCTACGTTAAACATCTTACAAAATAAGTTTCTATTTTTATGTAGTGCCTGTTTCTACTCATGAGATTATCTTTAATGCCCAGATCTAAAATAGATGGGATTTCAAATTGTGGCTAAAGGAAAGCCAAGAGCACCATGGCCAAATCACTCTTCCATTGACTACAGACATATCTGTTATTTAAAAAATAAAGAGGATATTCTAAAAGTGATTGATTTCGAATTATATACAAACCATTAGAAACACGAGAGTCTAATTCTGGAATAGCTATAAGGAATAGCTTTAATTTTTGCTGCAAATAAGGATGGAAAAATTGAGAGAGCAAACAACAATTTTATCCTCTTTGCTATAAGTGGATAAAGCCCTACTAAAAATTGAGCCTTTGGACTCCTTGATGTACTTTTTGTCATAAATATGCTGTGTGGCATCTTGTATTTGTGTGCAAATCAGATCCTATTTCTTCCCTCTCAGCATGGGTTTCCAGATGTAACACACAGTTTTGGTCACCAGCCTTGTCACAGAATTTGAGTAGAAGAGGAATCTTTTACAGTAACTTCCTGAACAGGAATCAGCATAGCCTGGTAAATAAATTAAGAACAGTTTTGCTCTTAGTCAGTGCTGTAGTCCTGCTTTTTATTTTGCAGCTTTCAGGAGCTGATTTCCTTCTTCCTCCATAAGCTCAGGGAAGGAGTTAGGTATCAGTAATGCTTCTGTACCGATTAGCTTTTATACAAGGAGATGAGCAGCTCAGGAGCATTACTATAGGACAAAGAAATGAGGAGCTATAAATACCAGTGTAAACATATAGGATATTAGTGATGCAGAAACAGGACACTGCCACTCATCCTTTTCATTTATAATTGTGCAGTGGAGTTAAAGAGCACAGTCCTGTGAGGTGGTGAGTGCCCATGAAAAATGGCAACCATCCTCCAGCCTCGCTTCAGCCAGGGAGCAATCAATATTATAGGATCAGGTCAGTTTTTAAGAGGGACTCACATACTCCTAATGGTGCTTCAGCTCCCTCCACAAGGACATCGACATGTTTATTATCATATACTTCAAAATATGTCATATGAGTAAGAAATCGCTTGACCACTTCTCAGGTGCCCATGAACCTTGAAGATCAAACAGAAAGATACAGACATTGCCATCAGTTTAGCCAAATCTGGCTCAGTAGACAAAGAACATAGAGCAAAGTGGATAATTGGTGTGCTGCCTTTCCTCCAGAAACCACATCCCAGCTCTAGACCTGCTGTGTTATCCCAGTGACTGAGAGAATGGGAGCACACCCTGTGCAGGCATTTAATCTGCAGCTGTGGGCTGGCTACAGCACTGAGGGTGAATGAAGGTGATGTAAGGACAAGGTAAGTGAAAGGAAAGCAGAGAAACCTCTTGGGAATGCACAGTCTGATGACAAGTCTGAACTTTCTTCTTCACCCATCACGCCCTGCTCTTAAAGGAATGACCAGTGACTGTGTCAAACAGTAAAGACAGGTATTGTGGTTCAACCCAAGTGGCAACTGAGTACTGTAGACAGCTGTGCTCTCACTCTAACCCCACCCTGCCCCTGGTGGGATGGGGAGGAGAATAGGAAAAAAAACTGGTAGAACTAGTGAGTTACTATATTTATTTTATTTCAATGATCAAACTATATGAATAGTTTGATAATTGAAATAAAAGAAATACAGTAACTAATAATAATAATGCAGGAGAGTAATAAAACCCAAGAAAAAACAGTGTTGTACAATACAATTGCTCATCACCCTCTGAGCAATGCCCAGTCCATCCCTGAGCACCAATTGTCCCCTCCCAGCCAGCTCCCCTTAGTTTATATATTGAGCATGACATTCTATGGTATGGAGTATCCCTTTGGCCAGTTTGGGTCAGCTGTCCTGACTGTGATCCCTTCCAGCTTCTTGTGGACCTCCTCAGTGGCAGTGCATGAGACACTGAAAATCCTTGACTTAGGATAGACCCTACACAGCAACAACCAGAGCATCAAAGTGTTATCAATATTACTCTCGCTAAATCCAAAACACAGCATCGCACCACGTAGTGGGATGAAAATGAGCTCTATCCTAGCTGAAACCAAGACAACAGAGTATCAGGAACAAAATTAAGCAGGCTGAAAATTTGACATGATATGGTTAGGTTAAGAACTGTCCATCAGTAGCTCATCCAGTGCTAGTTATCCTTCCTCTTTCCTCCCTTTCTCTTGGGCAGTAACAGCTCCCTCCCATCTCTTCACCTGACCTTATACAGACTCTGGTCACTGGATTTCTCTCTAGACACAGGGAACTTGGGATTTGCTCACATATACTGATCCCTCTCCCCTCCCTCCTCTTTTCTCCCCCTCAAAAAACCGTATATTACTTCTGCATGATGCTTCCAAATGGCAAGTCTTTGGGAAATGTGCCCACAGTGATTGAGGGACATGAGACACTGCTGCACTGCCTTAAAGAAGGGCCTTAGAAATCTCACTTTTTGTCATTTTTGTGCATTCTGGTAAAAGACTTACAAGAGAATATTAAGTTCAAGTTGGAATGCTTTTAAAATAATTCCTGAATTCAGAATCCCTTTAGCTTAATAAAAATAACTGAAACACCTGTAAAGACAGCAAAAATGCCTGGGTAAAAATGATTTGATTTATAGTTCAGTCTCACAGCATGCCTCACCTCTAGTAGGGGACTAGAATGGTATAATTTCGTTGATATAACACCTGACATAAAAAGAAAGGAGAGTTTTATGGGGCACAAAAAGACTAAAATTTATAACCCTCTGCATAGTCTGATGGCATTTAATGAGCTGCAGACAAAGCATGTGCTGAGGTTGTAGAAATTCTATAGAACTCACCTGTTCCAGAAGCCAAAGGCATTGGAACATTTATATTTATAAATAAAAATAGAAAAACTGATAACAACATGCAGCTGAACTGAATAAGTTAATATAGCAAAAACATTCCAAAGAATACTGAAACAATGGGTGTAGAGACCAGTTTGTGTATAGAAAACCCAGCGAAACAATTCCTAATGAGTGATCTGTACCAAATGAAGATGATTCTAAAAGGTGTAGATAAAACTACAGTATCTATTGAAATGCCAAAAAGTTTTCTGTACAATATTCTGGGAATCAAAAAAAAAAACCCATACAAACAGCAACAGTGGGACTATGCACTTACACTGAAAATGATAGTCCCATAATAAAGATTGCTGGTTCAAGGACAATCGATGCAACAACATGGGCACACAGAAAATGCACATTGCAGGTAAAGCAAAACTGTCTCTGTAGGGAACCATGAGAAAAAAAGATCAGATCCCTTAGTTCAGCTCTGAAAATGGTATAAAAGCTCTTACTTTTAGAAGGGATCATGTAATTTAGATTTCTTTATAAGTGAAAAAAGGTTGTTTTCTGACAGAGGTTGAAAATAGAGGTTGAGCCTTTTAAAAAAAGCCCACATCATAACAAAATGAAACTTCCCAGCAGGGTGATCAGGAACTAACTTGAAATATGAAAGAGCAGAAAACTATTAAAAACAGTGGTGCCTTGGCAGTAGGCAGCCCATACTACATCCTTGTGTTTTGAAACAAGGAGGACACACATCTTGATAGATGCAGCCGAATGCTACCTCTTTGAAGTGTAATGCAAAAAAGAGAACTGCTATCTCACGAAGTGGCAAATGCCAAGTTTTACATGTATTTGAATAAAAAGCTTATCTACAGATTTTTGTCTAAATTCATGTCATCTTTGCCAATTAACTTTTTGCATCTGCTCCAGCTCAATCCAGCCCCACTTTCTGTTTCCCTCTTCGGGAATTTCTTCGTGGCGTTTACTCTGAAAAAAGCCACATCTTTCACCTGTGAGACTCAGCTTGTGCTTCTTTACTTTCCTCCATCCCTCTCTTTCTCCATCCCTTCCTTTCCAGCGCTCTGTTGCTGTCAGATGCTGCATCCTACCAGTGCTGGGTGCATATGGAGATCTGCCACACTCATTTGAGTGGCAGGGGGCAGCTGTGTGGCCAGGACCAGAGGAGGCACCATTGCAGGCATTCCCATGTTCCTGGCTTTCGAGCATGGTTTCCTTCCCCCTGTCCTGCCATCTCCCTCTAGGACCTTCCAACTCCCCATGGGCATGTGGCCACTCATCATCTGTAGCCAACTTCAGAGTCTGTTTATGTCTCTTAAGGTAGATGCATCCTACCTCCAGAGAGACTACCTAAACTCAAATGAAAGAGAGTCATCTGGACAAGACACACAATTTTGTAAAGAGAAGGCTGTCCTCCCAGAAGAGCTGGAATGGCCTATCCTAGTCAGAAAATTTACCTATGAAGGCTTTCAGTGTTAAGGGATTTTTCTTTTCTGTTGATTGCTTATTTTTTTATTTTATTTTATTTTTAGGACCAAAACTATTCAGTCCCAACCATCACCATCTTCTCCCTATGGACCACTCTACAGTGTTCTAACTATTTGAATGAGTGTTTAGCTTCTCAATTCTGCATTTCTTCTGTGCATGATACAAAGAGGAAGACCAAGCTGTCCTTCCTTTCTTTTATCTTTATCAGAATGTAGCTTGCTTTTAAGGGTTGTACTTCTCTCCTTTATAAACCAGAAAGTTTTTGCCCAAATGAGACAAATTTCTAGTAGGACACAACCCCCTAATCTGAGGTAAGAGGACTCACAAATTCTTGCTAACTCAAGCATGGGGATGGGGAAAAGAGAGGTCAATGCTGCTTTCTGTAGTGTTTAAACCCTGGCACCATCATGGGACACAATGCTGAATTAATCTCTCATTGAAAACACTGATCAAGCACTGACCCAACTTTGCTAGTTCACAGCCACATTCTTTGTGTGCCTGCTGCTATGGTTATACAAACAATTAACTCCTTGAGTTTTGGATAGCTTTAAAACTGGGCAAGAAGGCAGTGGCCATTAAAACAATACATCCATTAGAGCCTATTGTGTCTGATTTAGTTTTGTAGTACTGCTTCATTATTCCTGACATGGAGATTATGAGTGTAGCTCAATGATACACATCTTGGTGATGAGAAAGTCAACTGTGCTTATCTTAGTTGTGCAGACCCCAGCCTAGGAAGATTGTTTTTGTTATTAAACTAGTTGCAGACATAGTTTTGTGGGTGTTGTTAGCCACACATGCTACAGTGTGCCCATATCTATAAACAACCAGCAAACCATGCATAATGAAACAACAAGTCTTATCCTTCCCACAGAACCATTTGTAGTGCCGTTCCTTTAGTTTTAATGATTATGGGAAGCGCTCTGAGATACCAATTTTACATTTTCCACTTGGAGTTCATGAATTACAACGAGGACCCACTGCTGAAGCTGTTATTTTCATCAAGGTTTCTAGCTGCTGAAGAGGTGCACCCTCCTTTGTCAGGAGGAGAAGACAGGAATGCTTTCTTTTAGTAGCTATTGTGAATTCACTGATTTTCCTAAGCTCTGTGTGGGCAGGAGCTTGGGCTGCACCTTGTCTGGTGGGCATCAGGGAGCTGCAAGTGGGATTAACAATCCCTGCTACTGCTAACCTGCTACTTTTCAGTGGTCTTATTACAAATGAAGGGAAAGGGTCCTCTCATCCAGGGAAAACCTGAGAGGCCAGTGGAATGTCCTGACTCCATCTGGGAGAAGTAAGAAGAAAAAAAATCACTGAACTTTTCCATGCTGATGAACTAGATTGGGGTATCCCCAGAAATCTTCATGTAAATGGTAATAGATTGAAATTAATGGTCACCGCAACAAAGTTTTGATGCCACAGGCTGTTTTCATGAAGGATTTCAGCTTAGACAAATTGGATTTTTCCAGTTAGTAATGCTACATATAGATCCTTAAACAACTCTAAATCTTGGCTTCCTGTTTTTATCTGCCTACACAGCACAGTTATTTGGAATAAATTTGAAATAATTTTTTATTTTTTTTTCTACTAGCAATAGAATCCCCTGAGTCAAGCACTTTGGAAAAAGGAAAGCCAAGCCAATAGAGTTATCAGCAAACATTTAATTAAAAGACGAGGCTGTCTTCCCTAATTAGGTGCAGTTGTTTTGGTTGGAGACGTTTTCCTTCCTGGTGCCCGAAGTCTTTCCCAGGGTGAGCAGAGACTGAGCCACTGGCATCTCCTAGTGGCCTGGGCTCGCAAGACAAGGGCTCGTGTTCTTGCTGGAGAGCATGGTGGTATTTCTGTCCGGTAATCCCTCTTACAGTGCTTTTCTGGGACACTGGAGAGGCTTTGTGGAGAGACACCTCCAGGGGCTGGATCCTTTGGCTGCCACTGCCAGTCCCCTCTCACTGCAGTGAGCAAACAACCACATTTATTTATTTTTTGTGTTGTTTCTGTCCAACTATCAGCTCTGTTTCTGATGGAGAATTAATCTCTTGTTAAGATTTTAACTATCTTCTCTACACTTTTCCTCCACTGCTGGCATTTCAGTTCCACAAGGGTTTCAATTAACTTATAAAGGGATGAGGCACTATTTCCTCCTTCCACTCCTTGAACATTTATTCCCATCTCTTTAAACTTGTGCCTTGATTTTGTAAATTTTGCTTCTTGTTTTACATTTCACTTGTTTCTTCTCTCTCCTGAAAAGCTGTTATCTACTTATTACTGTCTATTCCAGTTTTTTTGACTGCACTTTTCCCACTCCATTTGTCAATTCTTTCAATTTATCTTCTTGAAGTGACAATCTTCTTTCTGATCTATGCAAAAATTTAAGTCTGCCTCCCTTCCACTACCTAGCTATAAAAGTTGTTTTTTATAAGAGGTGAATAGGGAAGTAAAATAGCTGTGTAACTTTTTTACAAGCTTTCCAAATAAGAATAAAAATGCCAATGATAAAATCCAGAAGAAAACCAGAAAAGATTATTTGTAAGTGTGTATAAATGCAGCTCTGAACAGAATTTATTTTAGAAATGGTGGGGAAAGTAATTTTTAAAGAGGTGAATGAAGACAAAAATATTCACACAGCCAACCATTAGTGAAAGGGTTTTAAGTCTCCCATCCTTAGCCCCACCTACACGGAAACAAACTAATTTTGGAGATGTTTGAAGAGCTTGTCAATAGGTGGCTCCTTCTCTTTGTCTGGAATGACCTTGACACGTTCTCAGGTGCTTCTGCAGGGACTCTCTTGAAGAAGAAACATGACATTTATGCTCCTGTTGTATAAGAGCTTGTGTCAGGTTTGCAGCCTTGGTACTCTTGCTAAACTTGAAATAGACCATGCAGCATCATTATCATTGGGGAAAAAAAATATTCAGATCTCAAAGAAATCTCCCACAGAAAATATCAGGTTATTTAAATACAAACATGGGTGAAATTCACATGACAGTACCTGAAGAAAGGGTATAAATCAGAGCTAGTGCAATTTGGGAAGGAGACTTCTTACTGAAAACAAGACTCTTCATGACTCTCCAATTAAAAGTACACACTTTGATTTAACATCCCATCTAAACCAAGCATGGTATAAGTACTTTTCCTGTTATAATCCTAAGGTTAAAAAGAACTAACAACATGTCTTTATGTATATAATTCTGAAACAGCAAGAGCATGGGGAGACAGTAAAAAGTAATCATATTTCTTCATTTGCCTAATCCACTTAACACACATGTTCTGTTCACAGGCTCAGTGATGGGTTTTCAGATAATAAAGTGATAGAAATTTGAATATTTAAAGCATAGCACTTTTGTCATCATAGAAACTGGAAGCTGACAGAGTCATCTTCAGCAATTTCAGGTTCAAGAAGAAGCTTGCAGACAGCTAAGTTTGTTGTTTGCTTGGAATCTCATTTCCTAAAGTTTAAATGCATGCATGCTACAAGAAATTTAATAGCAAATTATTTTCATCATCCACTAATGTCATAGATCTAGTAGTGATTTTTACCACCATGGCAGCAGAGAAAATCTGATCCTCTAGCAGATAAAATTGATATGAAGAATTCGGGGTGGAGTATGTTTGGAGAGGTGAAGAAAACAAAAGAAAACTAATGCTGAAATTTTCAACATCAAAATAAAATGGCATTATGGCTTTTTGCACCTGTACACGTTAGGTTGCTTCAAAACCTTGATTTACATTGGATTTTTTCATAAGCTGATTAAAAAAATATCTTCTGGTAAGAAAGATTGTTAGTTTCCACTGACTCAGGTAAGTTGCTTTTCCCTTGATGTATAAGGCAGGGCAGAGAGACTAGGTTCTTCTAACTTGGAAAGAGTTGAGTCATCTTGAAGAAAGATCCTTTGTCTCCACTGAGCACAGAAAGGAATCTTGAGCTGGATTTCTGCATTAAGACCTGAATCCAGAAGCCAAATGCTTGTCCATTGTACTCTGCCTGAGCCACGCTCTTGTTAGGAGTGTTGATGCAGTCAGAATGACCAAGAACACTATGAAGATACTGAGAAAACCATGCCAAGCCATAAAACTCCCAAATGCATTTTTCTTGGCAAGCCGGTATGGCCACAGCTCATTCTGCTTGTTACGTAAATCCCTTCCCTGATGCCCCACAGAATGACTTCACAGGAAACATAAATTACAGCAGATAAATATACACATCATGTCTAACTAAACAGATGCAGTATGAATGACAAAGAGGAAACTTATGAAACACAGGCACGTTGTTTGAGAGGTCCTGGTTTTTGTTTGCCACAGGGTTTTCAATGAGGCTTTCATAAGACTTTATTCAAGGCAAAAAAAGAGTGAAACTGAGCTACAGCTTATCTAGATGCTATGTGTTGTATCTGAATAATGTAGCTACACTGTTGCCATTTAATCAAAAATAGATTTTTAAATTAGTATTTAAAGGGAAAAAGTAAAACATTCAGATAAAACATTCTGGTTCACTTGATTCATTTCCCTAAGTTTAAGCTTTTCCAACTACTAAATTATACAAATAGATAGGGGAGAAATTAAAACTTGCCAGCCGTTTTTCTGGGAATGGAAGCCCCATTCTTCATCTTATTTCCATTTCCAAATGGATATAGACTATACAATCTTATGTAATTGACAATTCTAAATGTGCCATTCCTGTTCTGTCTTCTAAATAACTTTGCCTAGTCCTATTGCTGCAGCTGAGCAACAGCTTAATTAAGAAAGCACACAATAAAATCTATGCCTCAGATTAGAAGTAGCTAGTGGAGGATTGTTACAGCATCCTGCAGAACAGGAAATGAATATCAGATACATAGTGGGAGCACATTATTAAATAATGAGATTTTAAGCCTAGTATAAGCAGTTTTACAGTAGATTTTATGAAGCCCTAGAGGCCAAATCATTGTTAAATTTCATTTAAATGGGGGGAAGACTTCCAAACTGATAAAAAACTGAAGCATCTTTTTCTGTCTAACTTGGAACACTAATTAAACAAGCCCTTTTGGGAATAGCAAAACAAAAGCCTAGACCCATACAAACTATGTCTTTTGTCCCCTAAAACCCCAAATGCTGGTACCCCAGCTCCATCCTGTATTTTCTCTAGGCAAAAGGAAACAAATGCCTGAAGATTTTGAAGAACAAAATGCTCATTTTGTCAGCCAACTGTTGCCTTAAACAGTGAATAAAAGCTTAATTCTGCACGAACAGGGCATTCATTCTGGGTGTGTCCCTGCTACCCAGCTGCCAAATTTTATGAAAACATTAGAAACTGATTAACTGACATGCCTACTCTTTGAAATTTGGTGGAAATATACCAATTGATCAAAAAATTCTGGGAATAGCAGAGAAGGTGATGAGAGATTGATTGGTAGTAAGAGTCAAACCTAACAAGTTTAAGGCATACATCTTAATATTCCTCAGATAACTTGAGCAAACAACTCATAGGTGATAAGATACTTGTAGTGGGAGAAAGGCAATTAGGAACTTCTAAAATACCAACAAACCAAAATATGCTCTCTCATAAAATAAAAAGCCAAAATCCCCAACACTCAAAGCTCCCCACACTTTTCAAGAACACTGAAGTGTCAAGGGCTTTTTGCAGTACACATTAACTCTAAACTAGAAAAACTCTTAGGTGAGCTCAGATACTGTCCATGTGTGCTGTCTAGGAAGGTTAGCACTCATAAAGCTTTTCTGGGGAACTTAATGCATCAAATGAACAATTTCTGCCAGTCAGGTTTCATGTTTGTGTACTGGAAGTTTGCTCATCATATATAATTAGCACATTCATTGAGTTAGGTGGTACTACTTAATCAAATTTTGATATGTTTAACCATCTGGTAATTTGCAGTAGAAATAAAAGAGCATGTAAGGATCCTGATTTTATAGGAAGGGTCCTTGAGGATTGTGGAAGAAAGAAGTACATAATTCCAAAAAAGCAAGTGGAATTGGGAGTGGACATGTGCATGGAAACACAAGAAAACAGTGTAATAGAGGTAATGTTGTATGTAAAAACACACAAGGTATCTTATATTCTCAGCATTTTCTGAAGCAAGTATAATTAATTCCATAATTAATAATAGAAAGGCAATGTCTAGAACAGAAAACTGTCTGGGGCTATTATATTATATTATAGTTATGGCTATTTGGACCAGTTTTAACCTGCTATTAAAGTAATTTGCGTAATGTAATAACAAATTTTTCATTACATCTCTGAACTCATTGAGATAAATAATGTGGGTAGAGAACACAAATATTTTATTGTTTTTTAAAAATATTTTTTATACCAAGATGGGCCCATATGTTCTATTAGCTGAAATCTGAGTTTGTATTATTGACAATTCAGCCTAAGCCTAATTTCTGTGACTTTTTTGGGAATTACAGATGGATCACTCCTTTTGTCACATTTAGTAGAAAGTGTTACCTTGGCTTAAGGAGAAAATAACTCTGGATGAGTCTCATGGATGGAAGGAACCTGTATGGAATAAAATTAGACAGCAGTGCATCTAACAGCCACTGGACATATCTTTAGCAGGACCCATATTATTAAGCAGTAAAACTGGGATGATGTATCAAAACAGATGTGCCTTTCGAAAAAGAGGATTGACTGATACTGAATTAGGACACAGAAGTTGTTCAGAATGAATCCTGCACAGAAGGAATATTATTGTGCCTATGTTGCATAATCTGAAAGCATTAATACCTATGGATCTAGCTGAACACTCACTGCCTTAGAAAGATTTTTCAAGCATCTATATAAATAAAAATTTCAATTATTAATGCACACTGAAAATAGTAATAAAAAATCTGGTTTTCAAAGATGAGAAATCATCAGCATGTATTGGAATGACACTTTAGTTGTGTCATTCTAGTATTAGTATGAAATTTTCAAACTGGCAAAATGTACTGGGAACAGAGCATTCAGCATTGTTTTCCAGCCACTCTCGTTTATCTGCTCAGAGGTTTCCATTGAATCACTTACATTACCTCTGAGTAGGGAGCTTGAAGCTCTCTGAGACATCTCGGAGTGTGTCAAATGATAAAGCCATAAGAAAGCTGGGAAGTCAAGAATGAATTCTTACCTTATTCATGTCAAACGTGTGAAATACTTGATCAACATAGCTGTTAGCTTCAGGAGTTAGTCCATGTAGATCCAGGACATGTTTAAATTCATGCAGGCAAAGCTGTCCAGATGGGCACTCCTTCATAAACTTTGTGTACCAGTGGTGAATTTCCATGGCATTGATGTCATCTGCTGATGTACCAGCACCCATTGCATCAAACATACCAGGTAACCTTTCTCAGTATTTATTCATCCAAATGCTGATTCTTGCTTCCCAGCAATGATCATTCAAACATCAACTCTGCCTGTGAGAGCTACTTTAAACCTCTTACAGATCACCACCAAGATAGA
The DNA here is from genome assembly GCA_025584955.1 of Alethe diademata. NCBI lineage: Eukaryota > Metazoa > Chordata > Aves > Passeriformes > Muscicapidae > Alethe > Alethe diademata. The sequence goes on along the minus strand of JANRMJ010000054.1, from coordinate 16,347,096 downwards.
CTAAGTAAATATAGCACCCTAGAAAGATTACTGGCACCCAGTTTTAGTAGCCCATGGTTTTAGCAGCTAATTACAGTCTTTGTGCACAGTCAGTCTGCAGAGCCTCAGATGAACTGATTATACTGGTTGTCATCTTGCACTTGGTTCTGTGGTGCTAAAGGTATTTAAACTGGATGAATATTGAAAAAGCAACATGCAGGAACTTTGAGGGTAGTTTCTAAACTTTCATTTTAATAATTTATTAAGTTTTAACTAAAACTTAAAACCATTAATACTTGGATACATTTCGTGCAGCTGTCTTGGAGTGAATGACTTTTCATTTTTATTATTTCTGTATATATGGTGATCCAAATCTTACCTGAGAGGTCAAAACTGCAACACAACTTGGATAACCTGGTAAAACGGAAAGCGGCCCTGCACTAAACACAAAAAACTTGTCTTGAGACAGCAGGTTCTAGAAGCATCTGAGTCTCCTGTAAGCCAATGTTGTCCTGAAAGTTGCTTCCCTCCTGCCATTGCTCCTTCAATCCCATCCTTTCCCTTCCCTTAGGCCAGCAGAACTATTTGTGTTTGCACTGAGGAAGAAGCGTTAGAACAGATCCAGGAAAAAGCTTGCAATAAGATTGAATACCAATAAATACAGTTAGATTTAGAAAACATTGCCTACATTTTTGCATTGCCTGGTGTCACAATACTAGATTCTACAAGAGAACAGATAAAGTGAGGGTGGAAAAGGGTGGCCAGCAGTATGGGGAGTGCAGGACTGCTGCTTCTGCTGCTTCAAATTGTTTGTGGAAACTTGTAGTGCCATAATGTCTGTGCTGTATTGCAGTACATAGCAGTGTACAGGTTTACAGCATTTTTGCCCTAATGCAGATACTATGGCATGCAGTAGTTAGAGACTAAACTGGTAGAATGTAAAAATACAGCTGTTACAGCTAAGGCTACTGCAAAGGTGATGTCCCCCCAGTGGCACTGCAGTGATGTCTCACCAGAGGAAGGTGAGCAGCACTCGAGCAGCTCTGCCCTGGAGAACAGGGCACAGTCCCACTGCCCTCGAGTGCTGTGCAGCTGCATGAGATCCATTATCCTCTGGGCCAGGGCTCCTGCTTGCTCAGCTGCAAAAGCAGTGTCAACAGCCAGGAGAGACAAATGTGGTCTCAAGATGGCAAAGGAACTGAAAGCTACTGCTGGATATGTCATGAGACCTTGTTTTCAGTGCCAGGACTGATGGGCATTGTGGTGGTGCATCCATGGGGTGTGCACTGGTGGCAGAATGAGCTGGCCAAGCTGGCCCTGATACACAAGGTTTAAGGCCATGGCATGCAGGTTCACGTGGTCCACCAGTATTTTTAGACAAATAAAGAGCTGTGATGTGCTAATCATGTAAGATCAGAATTGCAAGATATTTTTCAGAAAGGGGTACAAGCCTTCAGTGAAAAAGAGCCACAAGCTGGGCTGTTGCTGGGACAGACTTTCAGCACATATTTGCACCTAGGTTGCATAAACCAGAGTCTGCAACCAGTCAGGGCAATGCTGCTGAAGAGGCAGAGAAGGGAGAAAAAAGAGCACATGGATACCTGGAGGACCTCAACAGAGACAGATACAGTGGTTATCATTAAAAGGTGATTTTTTCCTAATCTCTACTCATTCCTTGCATCACTTTTAACAGTCTCCCCAGAGCAAAAATAGCTGCCCACTAACATCCTGTCAGTTGTAAGATCAAGACCTGCAACAGTCAGAAGCAGCAGGGATTTTCTTTATGAAATACTGAATAAAACCAGAATCTGAAACACGTGAAGTGGTATTTGGAAATACGTCACTTCAAACTATCCCTAGCAGGCAAAGAATGCCATATTTTTAATAACAAAGAATAGCAAGAAAAAGAAATGCAGCTTAAAATGGCAATCTTCAGTCTTCTATTGCTTTTCATCAAATCTAAATTTTCAATATTTAGGAATTTGAGATGCCAACACAGAATTTCCCAAGTGTATATCTACCAAATTTCTTGTTTAATGAAAAGAGGAAGTTTTAAAACACTCAAATATTACTCAGAATTCTTCCCCCCACCCCTCCTGCCCTCCCAAAATAACAGCAGTGTTCAAAGGAAAAAAATCAAAGGTTTGAAACCACAGATTTCAGAAGCCATAGATAATTTTTTTAGTAAATAAAGTGGCCTGAATTTGGTTTTGTACATTTTCATTTTCAAACCTTCTTCTGAAAAAAGCAACAGCATAAATGGGAATATTAAAAAACAAGCCATCTCAGTGATTGAAAATGTGCATATTTCTTTCATATGGGATGGAAGACTCTCCAAACTCTGTTGTTATTTTCCTTCTGGAAGACAAGGTTAAAATGTCAGAAAAATCTATGTTTTATTTAAATAACTCTTCAAGATAATCATCAAGCTATTTTAAATTATCTATTTGATGAAGCTGAAAAAACCCATCCAATTTTAAGGTGGAGCATTTGAAAAAATAAGCTTATGACATGCTTATCAGCAAAGGTCATTATTTAAAAAAGAATTAAGGGAAAACATGAGAAGACTTGAAGAAGCAGGGCAATAAACTAGACTAAACTGGAAACATTGAAGCTAGAATTAGGTTCAAGTAGGAGAAGAAGCTGCTTTTCAAGTTCTTGGCCATGTTCCTGCCAGAATAGCTTTACTGAGGGATTATAGTGATGAAGTGCACACAGATTAGAAGGGCTATGCTGGCAACACTGTTCTTTTTAGCCATTTAATATCCTCACTTTCACTCTAAGGAAAAGCTCCTTCTCTATTTAAAGCACAATTTTCTCAGACTTACTGCATGTCCACATCCAGGTTAGCTGGGCAGTACATTTCTTCATGTGTATTGCCCTCCAATAAAGTCCAGGAGTAGAACGAGGGAGAATGTAGAAACAGTGAACTCTTGTAGGTCTGCAAGCAGTGTAGTACAAAAGAGGAAAAGCAGATGGAAAACAAAAGCAGTACCTCTCAGATGGACTGACAGACTTTGAGAATAGGGATAGGAGAGAAGGAAAGGCACTTCAAGAAAGGATGAAAAAATTATATATTAAATTCTGCCATAAATGTGAGGCCTGAAAAGGAAAAAATTGAACTTAGGCATTAGAGTAAAAAACAAAATTTAGTTGCAATGACTTAAATCCAACATCAAGGACTACACACACAGAAACCTATTGCCTAAGCAATGTCCCTATCAAACAAGCCTGTGCTTATTTGACTCTGAATATGATTGTAAAGAACCACCCAGGTCACCTGGAACATCCTAGTCTTGTTCCAGATGGCACTTAGACCTTCATATTTGATGGTGGGGACTCAAGGCTACCAACATAGGTTATGAGATAAAAACTCTTAAGGATGTAATAGACTGTGTCTAGGAAACTCCAAGTTTTCTATGGATTTTGCTATAAAACACAGGGGAAAGTTTAATGAAGCATTTGAAACTTAAGAATTGCAGAAAACAAGATCAGGACAGAGAAATCCACATCTATTACAGGGAGAAGCTTCAAGAGACTAAACTCTGGCCCCAGCTTTTACCCAAAAAATTCACACTAAGTCTCTCTCGTTATATATTAGCACCATCAGTCTCTGCAAACCACAGGAATAAAAAACTTGGACTTAAAGATGTGGGAAGACAGCACCATTTAAAAGTTTTATCTGATCCCCTTACTACAGTGACAGGCAATGGTCTTGTCTGTAGACATAAAAACCAGAGGTTGCTGAAAAGTCTTATTTTCCTTTAACCTCAAGGCAGCCTTTCTGGAAATCTTTGAAGCATTCCTGCAAAATAATTAGAGAAATTATTCAATTTCTTAAAAAAAAAAAAAGAAAAAAAGAAAAAAAGAAAAAATAAAAGAGGAATATTTGTGCAATTATAATGTGGAACAGATTAGCACAAGGTGGTATGGAGGCTAAAAGTAAATATGAGTTTAAAAAAACCAGAAAAATTCAGGTAGAAAAAGCCCATTTAACCCATTTGTTGAAGCTCTTCTTTGAAAGAGTGGCCACAGGCTGCTGGAAGCAGTGAGGGTGACAGGGGTGCCTGTTCCCTGGGCATGTGCTCCTGGCTTTTGCCAGGGACAGGAGAGTGGACCTGAGTATCTTAGACCTGCTTAATGAAGTGTGGCTATTTTTGTACCAGATATGAGCCAGAGAGTGTTTAACTGGCTTGCCTTTATGCAGCTGGTGGTCAGACTGACTGACAGAAGATCAAGAATTTTGGAAAAATTCTGGTGTTCTGAAGGTCCTGTCTTAGATGGATGTCTGGGTACAATGCAGGCAAATCTGGTTTAATTTCTAAATTGCATATTTTTCATAAAAGCATTCATGTAAATTATATTTTTTTCTACAGTTTCTATTTGCATCTTCCTATAATTTTTTTCATGCAGGTTATTGCTTCTTTATTAGTACATTTTCTGATTTAATTTGCTTGTAGCTTCTCAGTGTGCATGTATGTGAAAATGCACAATCCTGAATACACAATAATAAACCTGTAAATTAGTGCCTTGTTATTGTTTTTGGTCCTGTATCTGTTTTCTTACATGACAAAAATACTTATGCAGAAATCTGTCTGCTACCAAAGTTATGAAGCATAAAGGCACAAGAAGGCTGTACTGATATCAACTAACAAGAGAAGAGATTGTTGTGAAAGCTTACACTGATGAGATGACTAGAGGGCAATTAAACTTTAATTATTCCTCTTCTCTTTTAATAATGAATAATAATTTCTTGTGGTCCTCAAACTTCTTTAGATGCCTTTTAAAATTAGTTTTGTAAGTGGGTCCTGAATTGTTGTTAAGGTTACTTAAGTAATATTCTAATGCTACCAAAGCCCTTTATAAAGTATTAAGGTGACACTGTAAGCTTTCTGGGACTCTTACACAACACACACTACTCTGTATTAAAAAAAAAAAAAAAAAAGCAACCATCCCCTTTCCTACCTAAGTAGAAAAAAGAGATAGGACAAATAAAACTTATTTCTTCTTCAGAAGGATAGTAAATATCATAAAATTCACCAAGAGGAATTAATGAAACAAAAAAATAATATTTGGTAAGTGATTATATAAACTCAATTTGAAGAACATATATAACATACTTATACCACCTTGAAAAGAATTCTGACATATAATAAGTCCCAATTTGATTTGATAGCAATAATTGCATGTAATCTGTCAGTCCCTCCCTGGGATAGACCCTGGGATTATGTAGGTGACAAGATTAGTGCAATGGGAACAGGCAGAGGAATTCATGGCACACAAAGCATCAGATTCTCTCATGAGCCAGAGGGGCTCAGTGGGAAACACGAGCTTGTTCAAGTCCAGTGCAGCAGGGGATAACTATATAAACTACCAAAAATCCTAAAATGGGTATCTGTACTATCTGTATCTGTGCTTATAGCTGAACATGCTACTAACTATGGAAGCCCAGAACCAGCCACATTGTGCTTATTTTCTTAAATAGCAAGAAATTAAATTAAATGTAATTTAATGTAATCTACCCTGTGAGTGGACTTCAGTAATTCTGCCATCTTTCTCCTCAGACTGCTAAGTTTTCCTTGAAAAGCTATGTTTGCAGTTCACAGCTTTGCTGCAGTTTGCAAGCATAGGCTGCTTTGTGAATATGGCAATGGGTAGAATTTTTAAACATCATTCTTAAACAGTATGAGATCTTTTAAATCCAAACAGGGCATTTCATTTAATATCCTGAATATAGGCAACCCGAAAGTCCCTTTAAAATGTATTTCTAGTGAGAACTACTGATGAATATAAATATTCATCAGGATGTAGATAATTCCAAGCTAGTATCTTACCATGGTTAATAATCCCTAACAGAGGACATGCAAGGAGTGGCCTGTAAGGTCCATCAATGGTTTGTGCCATGAACAGCAGCAACTGATATAGAATGGACTTGTGTGATTCCAGTACTTACTTTGTACCATATCCAAAACCTTTGGCCAGCCATGATGCCAATTTTTTACATTAGTGAGTTCAGACTGAAAAAAAAAAAGGTAACTTTTGTTACTCCTGTATTTTTCTGTCAGAAGTACCCTGAAGAGTTGAGAGCAAGGTATAGTAATGGCATAGGACAAAGAAAACATAAAGGAAAAAAATATCTTTTTATCTTGTTGTCAGCATTTGATATTATATCCCGAGAGGCAACGCACAAAAATAAAACCAGCATGGAATTTAATTTAAAAGAAAGATGCATGAAGGTCTTTCAACCTTTTATAGTTTATATTCCTCAGGAGAAATTTCATCACCACTGTGCTATGCAGCTCTGACTGTGCTCTACAGTTGTCTCATGCTGCCACAGCAATCTCAAGGTAGTTCCTGGCTGCTGTAATTCTTGACAAACTTTCAGATATGAAAAAATACCAGCAGGCACAACATTTATTTGAGTGTTTTTTTAAACTGAGTATTGACAAAGAGTATTGCTTTGTGTTTTTAGTCTAAAAAAACTGATAAAGGCACACGTTAGAGAACTTACACTGAGAAGCTGTGCTCTGTGAGCATGAAGGCACAACTCCAGCATATTTAGAGGAGGAATGCACGTGCTTAATCAGCACATGCAATTAAAATAAAGACAAGGAAATCTGTTAGAGTGCAAAGATGATTGTTTCCAGACATTTTTGCTGATCTATTGTAGCCTTCTTTTTTGCACTTTTAAATTGTTTTCATCATCATGGCACAGGTCATAATATCAGCATTCACTATTAAGAGTAAATCACTTGAACCCTAAGCTCTGAAAAATTTGGCTCAGACTTCAAAATTTGAAAAGAAACTAAGGGGAAAAAAACCAGACTGGGATTCTAAAGCGGTCTGAAGGGTTAATTTTATGAAAAGAAATGTGCTCTTTAGCTTAAGAAGTGGGGGTTTCATATTCTCTTTTTGCAACCAGATAGCTTCCCCTCAGCTGTAGACCCTGTAATAGACTAGTTTTTCTTCCAACACAATTCTTAAAAATTGCCATGTTGATATGATTTGTCTAAAACATGAGATACACCTCTTAGAGCAATTCCTCTCAGTCTGAAGTTACTCAAAATTACTCTTTGTTTTTGCATTAATGAGTTTGAGACCAATTTTCCAGGCTGTTAGCAAAGAAATTAATGTATTCACCTATTTACCCCCTTCAAAAAAACAAAAAAAAAAATCACAAAAACCAGTTAAGTGAAATAAAATCTGTCTGTTAAACTTTTGCTAGTTTTGACTGCCAAAATATTTTGCAACAATAACTACAAGCTAAAGCAATGCTCAGGTTTTCTGAATCAGGCAGCTGTTGGCTCCCAGACTGAAAACACAGATGTAACATATCCAGGTGTGCAGGCAAACTGTTCTCTTAAGAGCCAATGTTTGGAAAAAAAAACAACAGCAGATCTCTGAGAATTTCAATGACAATAAAAGCAAATACACATCAGTGATGAGGATTTCCAAAGAACCAAGGCCAGGAAAGCCATTTCTTGGCCACTCAGTCAGGGCATCCTACAAAGAGCCTTGAAGTGCAGCTATCCCCTCATACAGTGGAGGGAAAGAAACTGTGTGCAACAAATGAAACCAGTGCTTTTAAATGCCACAAGGCTTTAACTTCTTGTAATTCAGTCAGGGCTTTTATGGAGAAAGATTAAAATCATACATACAAAGTGTGCTTACAAGACTTCAGTGCACACCATTCCACTAGAAGTAGCAGAAAATGCCCTTAATGGGCAGTTTCTAATTTAGTACACTTTTAAGTAGCTGAAAACTTCTCAATTTTATGATAATTAATTCTGGGTTTTTTTCAACCAGCTGTATAAAGTGAAACCAAACCATCTGGCCACCATAGTGTATAATTTGCTGTGATTAAAATTAAAGAACTGGACTGCAGGCCAATTCTTTTTGCTATCCCATGTGTCTTCACACTGTATCTGTACTATGTGACACCATCAATGTGTCTTCCACACAGTGCCAGTAGTAATACAGAAAGCTTTTATATTTTGATTTTACTTAAATGATGGAAAGAATCCTTGTTTTAAGAAACAATTACTTTATTTTAGATAAGAAGCTGCAGCACAGAAAGAGATTTGTCTTTGAGCTGCAGTAAAACCATGCTGGTGCCAGATTGTGTGCAGATCTGACACCTGACTGAGTCACTTGGCATCTTGGGGATGAGGTCCCCTCCCATGACTCTGTCTCCATCAGTGGAAGGGGTGATGAAGAGCTGCTTTCTGCTGAGGGGCTGCAGCAGCTCCCACTGGACATTTTATGGTGGATTTACTCAAGGCTCTGCTTACACAGTGGTTTTGAGTTCAGCAAGGAGAGTAGGAGCAACAGCAGAGAAAAGGGGTGAAGGAGGAACTTCTTTCAGGCAGAATATTTGTGTTGCCTAATCTGCATTGCCTGATAACTCTGCTTGGATTACTGAATGTCTTAAGATGGATGCAAAGCAATCAAGGATTTAATTTCAATAAATGAAGTGCAACCAAAACCACAAATAGAGGCTAAACACACCTAGGAACTGTACTGCAAGCTTGTGTGAGATCTTGCCTTACACACTGAATTATTATGCCACTGTGTTCAGAAAGTAAGGGAAGTCAGCTTCTTGCAAGCTTAGTGTTACCTGCAACAAGTCTGACACTGGTAGCACTTCAGATTCCTGTGCTTCTGGCCTTAAGGTTGCTGTCTTTTCCCACAGAACAGTGTTTAAAGGCTGGGTTTAGTGCATTTCTCCCTATTGGCAGAAAAGCCACCTTAGGGAACAACTGGTATGTCTGCCAATTTTATTGGACATCTGCTCAGTTTCAGGCACATAATAATGATAAGGCTGCTCTATCATGCTTATAACACATTTGAAAAAACTGCTTAATGCAGGAACTAAAATCTGATGGTTCAATTGCAGTTTGCTCTTGCTCTTCTGCAAACTTTATTTACTGAATAAAAGAATAACAAAACAATACATAGCATTTTTTCCCCTGTCAAAATTACTAAAATGTTTGTGAGTGACTTCAACATTTTTTCTAATTAAGAAAATGTTTTTCTCTTTCAGAAAATAACTTAGAGTCATTATATTAACAATCTTAATGAAATAGCTGGCCACAGCAGCCACTGGAACAGAAATGTCACCATTTTGCTAATAATTACCTTTAAAACTTCTTCATAGCTCCACTTTTTTATTTCACAAGTTAATAATAACAAGATAATCCTTTAATAAGAAGCCTGGTTAAGTTTGACATTTTAAACTTAGTCCCTGACTACATATTTTCTTTATTGAAGAAAAAATCTATTAAACTATACTTTGTCCTGTGGTTCAATGTAAAAGACTCCTGGAGAGCAGAAACCTACTGTGAGACTGGGTGCTCTTTAGACCTGACTTACAGCTTCTTAGTTTTAATGGTCAATATTAACAGGAGTGTGGAATATGCCCCTAATTCTGTCATTTGGTTAGTATACCACTTCTGTTTTTTTTGTTTTTTTTTTTTTTTTTTTCAGGGGGTAAATGGGCTGAATTAACTCTTGTTGCTTCTGTCTTCAGAACCTGACTTAACACTTTGCTTTTTACTACAGACCAGTTTTATGAGACAAATCTGCCATGTGAGTAAGTTTGGTGTTTAATCCCTTTGTAAAACATGGAATGCACCACAAGCCAAATTAAAAATGCAGTAAAAAGTGAGAGTTACAAAGACAATTTAGACAGCACTGCTGCCACAATGCATGTGTTTTAATTCTAAGTGCAATGTTTCAAACTCTCAAATCCTCATTCCTCCTCCAAATCTGGTAGAAACACAACATCTGGCAAAAACTTACACGTTCAACTTCTACAATTTCCGAGAGCTGAGTTCGGCACTAAACCAAAGATTTCTTCCCTCATCCAAGGACAAACTACTTGCAGTTTATTCAACTCACTGTCCTGGAAAGAGAAGAGTCTTTTGGCCCCTGAACACCATCCTGAACGCCCACAGGAGGCATGACTATTACTGGCTTCAGAGACAGACATAAGAGGCAGTAAGGGATGAAAATCCTCACTTCACCCTGCTAAATCCACCATTACACTATGGTGATGTGACAGGAAAGAGCCAAATACCTGCCACTTTCATCCTGCTGAAGTGCTGAAACAGGGATTAGAGTTACATAATGTTGTAAAATAGGAATTCAGCGTGTGAAGGGAGGAATCTCTCTGTTCCCTTCCTTATTAAAATCACTGCTCACATGGATGAACAGCCCTGCCCTTATAGAAAAAAACAGCCAAACCCTCAAAACTAACTCCCACCCAAGCATAGTGTTACAAAATCACATTCCAGGGTGATCAATGAGTGCCTGAGAATTTCTGCTTAGAATAAAATTGTAGGGCACATGTTCTAGACTGCTGAAACTTGGTCAGGTATTTTTCACAGTGCTCAAATTTTGTTTATATTTGCCCATAAGGCTCTGAAGCAGACTGAAAAATTATTGAAAACAATCTGTACACAAGGTGAGCACAGCAGGATTTCTTAAACATTTGCATAGGAGAGCTTGTCTTGGATGAGAGGTTGGCATTTCCAGAATTCTCCTACAATGCCCAAGGAAGACCCCAAGATCCTGTGAATGCTGTCACTGCACCAGCTTGTGACCAGTGTGATGGTACAGACTTCTTCAGTACACTAAATAAGCAGAGAGCAGAAGAAAAAGAACTTAGAAACTTCAAGAAAGTTAAAGGTCTGCTTCCTCAGAAGTTCTTACAGCTTCTTAGCTGTTAACTAAAGTTACCACAGTTGGTGTCAAGCTGAAACTTGAAATCAGGGAGACCAGGCTGTCCTTATTTTTGAGTCAGGGCTCTGGAATCAGGTGAAACCTCCACTGGGCTGAGAATGCTGGTCCCAGGGCTCTGGACTGGGGAACTCTGGTTTCCTCCAACCCTGAAAGGCCACTTGGTTCAGAAAGCAGGGAGCAAGGGGTGACTATCCCAGCCACTGTCAGCCAGGCAGAACAAAATTAGGCATAACAGCAAAGTGAAAGCAAAGAGCTGGCAGAAAACTTGCTAAGTTCAAGTAGGTTTGAGCCCTTCCAAGTGATGATGGAACTAATACTTCTCTGGAAGAGAAAGGGTTGGAAGAGTTTGGAAGAAGTGGAGTGAAAATATCTCAGGTGTTAAATGTCTGCTTGTGCTTTGGGAAGAAGAGTATATGTTTCTTGAAAAAGCATGGAATCCTTGACAACCTGGCTGTGCAGGCTAGAGTGTAATACACACAGTGCAAGCCAAATAAATGTTGATTAAATAGTTTGTTTTGCCCACTGGAGCTCAGTAGCATCAGTCAGGGATTAACAAAACTCATCTTTCAACATATTCTTTCATCCAGCAGGAGACAGGTGCTTTTGTAGCAGGGAGACAAATGAATTAGAGTTGTAAATTTTATTATAGAGAAAATAAGAAGTGATTGGTTGATAAAACCTTAAGAATAAGTTAACTTAAACATGAAAAATCAAACAATTAACAGATGAATGGTAACTTTTGCACAAAAATAAAGTTAAACAGATTAAAATTCTAAGAAACACTAGTCTTCTGTATTTTGGAATTTTAAAAAGTGTTGAATATTTTACACTAAAATATCTAGTATTTCAGTACCATGGAAATATTCTGACTGCTGCCATCTTCAGAAATATTACATTATTTAAGAAATATGCTAAAACAAAAACTTTATTTGGCGGGCTTCCTTTCACTGACCTTTAGAGAAGCGCATGAAAACATTCAAAGCAACAATTCCCAGTTTTGATAGTACTTTACTAGTAAAGTGCAGAAATTGATGCTGCACACAGCAGCAGCTCAAGACACCACATAAAGATAAATGACTGAGGTACTGCAGGAAAATTATTTGTCCAGATATTACCTCATTCTGATATAATATTATTTTAGCACCTGCATTAGTGTTACTGAAGTGCCTTTTCCATTTATCTTACCTCTGCACAGTCTACATGTTTTTACACTCATCCATCCAAAAAAGAACAATGTAGTTGGCTGAATGCTGCATTGCATTTAACCACCCTGACAAGAGTAGGGTCAGACATCCAACACTCCAGCCTAGGGAGTCTTATTATAGCAAATTTACGAAAGCAGATGATGCTCCAAGCCTTGCAAGACTGCGTGTTGTGTTTGGCACACTGGAGTTCAGCAGTTACATTTTCTTGCAGCTGCATAAAGTAGCAATTATATTGTTCTAACTACATGCTAAAAATGTACCACTGAAACTAAGCTACCATGATTAAGGGGTCTGAAGCCTTGGACAAGCTCTAGACTTTAATATACTGGGTGAATAACAAGGTCTTAGAAAAATTCTTTTTCTTTTTTTGGCAGGTTAGAGAATAGGTGTTTAATCACTGCTTTTAAAGTCTTCTTTCTGAATATAGTTGAGGCTGTTTTTCATCAACAACGTCAGCTTTATTGTCTTAACCCTATATTTATAAAATAAATTACCAGTAAATGAAGAAGAATAAGAATAAACAAGAATCCTATAGACATAATTTGCATCAAGAGGCATTTATTTGCAGAAAAAAAGTAAAGTTATTATTAATTTTTCAAAACTGACTGCACTTACGATTTAAATCTTTAAAAAAATAAAATAATCATTTAAGTGGGTATAGAAGGCAAAATGCCATGTATAAGACTCAATTAAGATCACATTCAAATCTAGGAAAAGCCTTATTCCAAAGTAAGCCTTCAGACTCCTCTTGAAGCAAAGTTTACAAAATGCCATGTACATTAAATTAAAGTTTTCAAAAGTAGGTTAACCTACCTTATTTTTGATTAAAAAAAAGGCTGTAGCTAACAAGAGTCAAATTTGCTTCTATTTTCATCAGAAACAGGTCCACTGATGTTAATGGGTTTAAAATGGTGGAGCTGAGCTATATATATTTCCTTATTAGTTATTTCCCATTTCAATCCAATACAGTTCCAAACACCAGCTCATCATTATTATAAAACAGATTATGACACTGTCTTTATATTGAACCAAAAATTTTTCTCACTTTTCCTATTCTCTCCTATCATCCTGGGGGATGGAGGTGGTGGGGGTGTGAGGGAGTGGCTGGTGGGTACTCAGTGCCTGGCCACAATAAAGAAAAAAGAGATATCTGTATGTCTAAGTACACACAAAGCATTTTACTAGATCTGGTGGAAAAGATTAAACCTTTTGGAAATGATTTGACTGACTTAATTACCTTTAATATGTCTGTCTAGTGATGGTTACTAAATAACATAATGAATCATAAGTAGATATGGAGACCTCTAAAAGAAGTGGCTGAACTAATGAAATGGTTCACAAAATCTGACAGAGAAGCTTCAACCTCCCAGGGCAGTGCCAGGTCAGTCTCCTTGCTCATTCTGCCCTTGGACATGCAGAGTCCAAAAGGAAGAAGCAGAAACAAGACTGGTTTTGCAGGGAAAGCACTTAGTGGACTGCAGGCTGTCTATTGGAGACAGAAACTGAAAACTCTTTTTGAACAGAGGTGCAGATTCCTACTGGCCTACAATTTTCCATCGTTTATCTGTAGCACAGAACTGCTTCAACTGCCCTGTTTAATTGCCTACTGAAAAGTGATTGGGTAATTTCACACTTGCTCTTGGATATTAGGTTTATTATACAGAGCTTTATCTCAGAGAACTGTTATATATTTCAGAAGACATGGGTTTTGTAACAGAGCTAGTTACAGGCCTTTATTATAGAGGTGATAGGAGTTACCATCTGAGAATAGCAGATTTTTTTTCACAGTGTAATTGGCATTGATGATCTTCTGTCCAACTGCACTGCTGCTTATCAGTAGAGACGCCCCAGAAAGATGGTTTGATGTTGTGTCATTGTACAGTACTGAAACTTTCTTTGCCATCAGAAAAAGTTGATTATCAGCCACAATGAAATCAGATCAGCTACAGAAATTAATCATAGAGCTAGATATCTGGTGTAAAAGTCAAGGAAAGTCAAGAACTATTACTTCACAAAAAAAGACAGGCGAACTTCTAACTTAAACCAAAAAAAAAAACAACCAAAACAAAACAAAAAATCCCAAAAAACCAAACCAAAACAAAAAAAACCCAACAAAAAACCCAACCAAAAAAACCACCCTCCCCCCACACAAAAAAAAACCCCAAACCCAAACACAACAAGAGAAAACCAAACCCGACAGCAAAACTCACCTCCAATCCCCCAGAATTAAAGAGAAGAAATCAAAGAGCTCCTGAAGAGCAGGGTGCTGTCAGGGGATGAAGAAAAGGAAGAGCAATTAGTGTTCTTGTTTTTCTCGTGGCCACAGTGAGTTTTCAATCCAGTTTGGACAAAGCTTAGCTATGCCATTTCAATCCAGATTTTAGCTATGCCATTTCCCCAAGTGTGTTGGTGCAGCTCTTGCCAACAAGGCCCAACAGATTAAAGGGATGAGGAAAGGAAGCAATGTCATGCTTTCCAAGGAAGGAAAGGATCAGGACAGATGTAACTTACTACAGTTCTTAACAACACATTCCTACAAATAGAAAGCAATACTGAAGCTATTACTGTCACCACTCAGGCATGATGATAAGTGTTAAAAGTAATGAACTACCTATCTGAACACATAAAAATGAGGTAAAGTATGGTATAATGATTATCAGACATTTCAGCTAGTTCTGAAACAGGGATAATACGTGTTCTGCAAACTATCCATCAAAGCTATCCTACATTATTCCATGTGACAGATCTCAGTGCATGTGAAATTGCCAGATATCCAGGAACTTAGGAAAACACAAGCCAGTTTTCAAAAAGAGCCTGGGCTTAGTAGTAGTAAAAATTACTACTTCCTTTTATTTTGCCAAAATGCCAGAGTTTGCATGGTTTAAAACATAAAAATGAGAGAAACACTCTGTGCAGAGAAACACTCTGTGCAGAGAATCAGGCAAGGAAAGGCAAATCACAGTGTAAGAGGTGTAACAAGCTGAGACAGTGATAAAGGGCTAAAAGAAACTCCCATGGAATCACAAAACATAAGCATAGTGGGGTGGCATACCTGGAGAGAATTATGCAGTAATTTTGAAAAGTTAATGTTTAAAGCATAACCATTTGGGGTAAGTTTATAGCTCTTCACCATTTATAGGACAATCAGAATAGTATCTAAACAGGAATTAAAGGCAGATTGGGATTGAATGAGGTAGGGTGGGTAAAACTTGTGTTATGGTGAATGCTTGCTCAATTAAAAAAAAAAAAAATTAGTGTAACACAAAAAATTGTCCTAAAGATGTCTTGGTGCTGTCCATAGCACCAAGTACTTTGTATAGACTCAACTTTTGTTTGCACATCAGGAGAACAGGCCATGTATTACAGAAAGGAAGCAGCTGGTGGGAAATTTCATTTGTAACATTTGTTATGATCTGCAAAAATCAGGCCAGATGATATTAATTTATACTACAATTCCATCATGCATATGTCTCTTTAAAATGAGTTTATTTGCATGCAGACAAGTATTCAATTGAAGGAAAAACATGGAACAGAATATAAATAAAAGTAACAGAACAATGGTTCATCTTGACAAAAAGGACTGCAACCCAAACAGCTTCCTGTGATACCACCCTGAAATGGATAAATTCCAAGGTCTGATAAAAAATGTAACACACCATTGGAGCCTTGCTTAGTGCCAAACTTCATATCCCTTATGAGAAACAGTTATGTGGTATAAGCACTCAAAGCTTTACTTACATTTAGATTAATGCAATAATTTTTCTTTCAATCAGCTCAGGAATGTTCTGCTCTTAAATTCACTGCTAATTCCTAATGTACACCGACTATCCATACATACTGCTATTACTCCTTGTCTTGAAACTCCTTCTCTTTCTGCACCAAAGTTGCCAGAAATTGGTGCAGATTTCATTTGTTCAATTGAAAAATGACATTAGGATTTTGTTTTTTTAATGCTCTTTGTGCTCTAAAAATCCCATTCTTTACTGCAGTGAAATGCTACAACAAATCAATGAACATAACCTGCTAATACTGTCTAAGCTTTGCCTGATTTTACTTCTTATGCTTTGCCTCTTGATTATGGAGCATTAAATTTTGAGTATTTTCAGGAAATTACTTTTGCAGTATTTCTTCATGATTTTGGAAACTGGCTCATTACCCCTCATTTACTTTTTTTTTTTTTTTTTTTTTATTTTTTTTTTTTTTTTTTTG
>JANRMJ010000054.1:16309625-16330873 GCA_025584955.1 Alethe diademata | reverse complement strand
TTTTTTTTTTTTTTTTTTTTTTTTTTTTTTTTTTTTTTTTTTTTTTTTTGGAAAGGAGGGTAAAAAGAGCAAGGAAAAGATAAACCTGAAGTTATATATCAGATTTGTCAGTTGACTTTCACTGCATCACCAACCTTATGCTTTCAAGAACAAGTCAGCACTTTAAGATAGATGATCCGCAAGTAATTAAGTCAAATGATATCCCAAGCCAGAGATTTAGAGTGCTCAGTCACCATATTAAGAGTATTATTGGCTTTAAGACATTGAAAGTCCATCCATGTTACTTTTCTTGCCACAGCACAGCCTTTTGTCATGGTTTACAAGAACCATGGTAAATTCATATTTTTGCACTAGTGTTTTCAACCTGCAGTGATAGTGTAGCTCTGTAAGACACCAGTTTAAAAGATGTTTCTTTAAGCAGCAGGAGGTTTAGCATCATCCCTGTGATCAGTTTTGATACAACTTGTTACCATAGAACAGCTGTGGCATTTTAAAGAAATTCCTCACACAGATAATTTCTGGACCACTGTTTTTCACATCAATTTTAGCAGCATCTGCAGTTCACAAAACAGGTGATTTCCTTGAGATTGGGAAGAGATACCTGCAAAATTACATAGGAACCAAGCTAGGCTGGAGGTATTTTTACCTTAAAAACGTGCATGTTGAATGCCTTCACAATCTGAAATCAATCTCTGTGATGTCTCCCTCTCTGTATCATATTGCAAAGTATGTTTCCTTCTGAAAAAGTCTTGAGATTGTTAGAGAACATTCCAGATGTGACTTGCACTTCTGTACCTGGGGTGCATGGAGGAGATCTTAAATCACATTTCTGGGTAATGAATGAACACACCTCCATGGTAAAAAATCCCAGTTCACAGTTCTGGTTTAAGTGACAAGCTTTCAGGAAAGAGGCATCTCTTTAAAGCACCATTTTCTTGTGCAACATCCTGCTTGTAGAAAAAATGTGAGTGAAACTGGATGCTTTTACATTTCACTGGTTGAATGCTATAGGAAAAAAAGTTTTCAATTAACAGCTTATTGGCTGGCAAGCCTTTATCTTTTTCCTAGCACTTAGGTTAATGACAGGTTAATCTTCCTAAGACAGATCTGACACGGCTCTTTTTCAGGAAATCAGAAAACCAATAAAAGCCTAATCAGTTCACACGTGGCCTCAAAATGCCTCTCTACTACTTGCTGCTAATATGACCATGCATTTTTTTATCAGGTAAAACAAATATTTCATGTAATCTTCAGCTGGAGTAAACAATAGGGAAAAGCAAACAAACCAGAATGCAAACAATTATGCCCATACTCAATAAAGTTGCAGTGAAAGGAGGAAGAATGGGCTGCAAGAGGATAAATTTTTCCCCAACCTTTTTGAGAGATCAATGTTCATCCTAAAGCGTGAAGACTGACAGCACCTATAAGTTTTTATCCCAGCCAGTTTAACTAAAAGCATTACTCATGTCATGCCTTATAATTTAGACTTGTATTAACATACAGCTTTATTTACTACTCTCTGACATCCTATTTGTTCTAGCACAACACAGAAATGCGGGGCAAGGTGAATTATAGGAGCTGTAACACCACATTATTTTCCGATTTTATGTACATTAACATTCTATCCCTTTCTTTCAGGAGTGAAATCTGTAGTGAGAGAGGCCTGGTCTCTATCCAAGGCAAAGACATTTGCTTAGTTCACACATACACCCTTCTTCTGTCTTTAATCTTTCAAGATGTGTGTGTGGGTGGAGTTTTCAGCCATCTGAAACAAAAGTGGTTCTGTCATTTTGATACTTGAGGGAATGTGAGAACAATCTTATTGAAGAAAAGTTAATTTTTTTGTTCTGAATAAAAAAGATAGCAAAGTACAGTGAGCTAACTGTCTCTAAAATGCTTTGGGAGCTATTCTAATGGAAAAGCATAAGTATAATTGAACTTTCACAGAAGCAATGGGATTAGTCCCCTTGTCAAAAGCATGACCTGCAGTAGTGTAAGAGGTTATTGCCAAATCTAAGAAGCTTTAATCCTGAGTTGATCCAATCACTGTAATAAAATTACCATTGCACAAGATGAGCTTCATCATCATTTGTGAGCTAAAAGATGAGTGGAAATATGTGTGGCTCAGCAAACAAATGGTCTTTTCCAAAGCACTTGCTCACTATACAGTGTTTACCAAACGTGCTTTTGAATTTGGTATTTCACACAGCCTGTGTCAAAAGCAGTAAAAAGCATCTTGCTCTGAACTACAAACTGGTTTCAAAATGAAGATGTTAAAATATGTAACCAGTATCTATAATTACAGGAAAACTTTTCACTGAGAAATGAGATATGGTAAAATTTAATCACCAGGTTTACCATTTAAAGATCAATGTGCAAAGTAAAGGTCCTAGGAGAGAAATTTTTTATTAGACACCAAATTCTGTATGCTTGAGGGAAAAATATTAATGGTTCCCTGAACAACCACTGTGAAAAAAGCAGCTAGAGATAACCTTATATTTGTGTTTTGATGTGCAGCAAATGTGAGTGAAACAATAGAAAGTGACATGAAAATAGATGTGTAACCACAGCAAAAGGAGCACACACCTATTTCTGGGAGACTTGGAGATTGTTCCAGGGAAGTTAGTATCCATTGAAGTGCTAAGGAATGTCATAATTTATGCATTAAACCCTAACCAAACCAGTTCAACGTTAAATGTGTTAATTCTTCCTGTAAAGTCAAATATCACTTACAGTGTACAGAAGTTCCTGCAAGTGTGCCATGGGCAGCCCTTTGTTTGATCTGATCTTTTGGTCTTCCCTATGTGGCATTTAACAGAACAGATTTTTTAAAAAATTAATTTTACTGTGTTTCCTCTTCCATGTGGCTCTGTCTGTAAAATGGCAAAAGGAACACTTGTGTTTCAGTGACACTCTGGCCTGTGTGCACAAATGATCCCCTGGGAAAAATCAGTGGTTCTTCAATTATAATAAAACTACCTCTGAAATGAGGTTTCTCATGTTCATGGAAAAGAATGCACAAAAGCATTTACTGTACACAATCCAACAGCATTTTTAGCCCAGGCTTTGTCTTGTTTGTGCAAGAACCCTTTTAAAAACACTGAGAACAATTCCTCCTTCAAGAACCTCACTCTTAATGAGTCTAAAACAAGCAAGGTGCAGTCCATGGGGCCATCTTGCATCAGCCCCTGCATTGTGAGAAATGCCTTTTGGTGGTTTACCTTGCCTTAGTCTCAGGGTGTGTAGTGCACAGTTTTAGTGAAGCAAACTGCTCCCATGGTGTCCCTGCAGCTCGAGAGCTGCACAAACCCAGCCCAGGAGACAGCTGTGGTGGGGACACCTGTGTGGCTGTCACCTGCCACAAGGTGTGTGCCAGACAGCAAGCAGGGCTCACAAATAGTTAATATTTTACTTCTGGCAAATCACTTTTGACGGCATTTGCACAATCTTCAGTGTTTCTGAAAGCACATTTGAACCTGCTTGGTTACCAAAGAATCACTTTGCAGAGCTAAAGGTAAGGTGGAGAATGAGAGACTGCAATGCTGTATTTCAGGAGCATGGGGATGACCCTCAGGCTCCAAAGGAAAAGACAATATGCTTATCTTCCAGGTGATCTAGTTTTCTTTGGAGATGGAAAATCTTTATCCTGAGTACAGCACCTTTTAGAGCCCACTTTTTGCACGTGGCCCTTTCCTCCCTATGGGTCTCTGGGCAGAGAAGTGATGGAACAGAACCCTCAAGTAAAATTAGTTTTGGTGCTTGCTTTTGAGAGCACTCATGTACTCCTCAGAGAAAGGAAGAGGCCAGCTATGCTGAGACCTGCACCACTTCTGCTTGGTTAGTCTACTTAAGAATTATCCATGTTTGATTTTACAGAGTATCTCATAAATAATTGTAAAGTTTGACCTTTTCTAATTCCCTCCCAACACTAAATGGGTTTCCAATGAGGTAGACAATCCCTGTGAGACACAGCATGACTTTTCTGGGGACGAGTTTCTATTTTGCACAATGTAAAGCCAAGAGCTGACTGTGTGCATGTAGTATTTTCATTTTTATTCTAGCACTGTTTCATAAGAATTTGTCAGAAAGCATGAAACCAAACAAAGAAATTAATTTGTTCCTGGGGCTCTGCTGCCTCCAGAATGAAGAGCTAGCTGTTTGTGGTCCTAATGAAAAGCCCTCTAGGAAAAAGGTGCATGAAATTTTGGTACTTGATTATACATGCCTGTCATTAAATGGTAAAGACTCACTGAATGTCTATTCAAAAGGTTAGCTACTGACATTTTAAGTTAATGCTCAGATTCAGCATGCCCCCTGATGTAGCAGCACAAAGAAACAACTACAGAAATAAGCTCCAACCCCCCTTTTCCAAATGTGCAGCTACCCTTAAAAGCAGGTGGGAAAAAAAAAAGGTCACTTCAGCTGTGGACACCTCCTTTCTCAGAGGTCTTTCAGCCTGGGCATGTTCTGGCGATATCAAACCACCTCTCCCTACTCCCATGCAGGGCAAACACACAAACTGCAGGCATACAATTTCCTGGGCATTACCACCTGAACTCTGTACTTTCTGTTTATAGGAAATTTTGGAAATGAGAATATGAAATGTCCCATCATTTTTTCCTCTCAAAGGTCTTGAGGTTGGGTGTTAACTAGACTCTCCAGAAGACTGGAGGATGAGCAGAATGCAAATTTATCAAATAAAACTACTTATCAAAAACTGGAATATGTTTTAATATGAGCAGTTTGCATGGTAAATTTTCATAGATCACACTAGTTCAACAATAAATTATATCTCACTTTGGGATTCCTTAAGAGCCATTTTGCATACATTTTCAACACAAAGAAAACACATTATCTGCAGAAATTTTTTCCATAGTATTCTTTGCATGAAGAATACTGGCTTTGTAAGAGTGGTCACTCAGCATAAAATTGGAGTTTCTTGATGGAATAAATGCATATATAAATGCATATATAAGTGTGAGGCCAAAATACTACTGGTAAATTTGTTATCTGGTTCAGCCCAAGGGCCCTTCTCACCACCTAGTCTATTCCCAGAAATGCTATAAGAAAATTCTAAAGGGAGAACAGGAGCAGGGCAAGTCATATGTAATAATGCTGCAACAGCTTTCAGCTACTTTCAGCTGAAATTTTTTACATGAGATTTCTGTTCATTTTCTAGAAAATAGCTAAAGTATTTTTATACTGAAAACAAACACAAATTCTCAAAAATATGAATGCATTTATACTTCCTTTCCAGGGAAAAAAAATAGTATCACTTAAACCATGTGTAACAATGCCTATTTTCTCTTCTTTTTTCTTTTTCTTTCCTAAGAACAAAGGTTTGTATTGTATTTTGAAACGTATATACTATGTATCACTTTTCTGCATTGTGCTATCACTATATTTTAGGAATTAATTTATTATTCTTTGGTAAGTGACTTAATTTCAAGAAGCATGCAATAAAGAGCTTAACCCCTCTTCACTTGGAAATCCTGAAAAGATTTTGTAGTTTGAGAATTTAGAAAAAAGGGACTCTAGTAAAAGCAATGGTGCTTTACTTGAAAAGGCTGTGGTATAAAGAGTTAGTATAAAGCCACCATGATAAAATGCACACATTTGTCAAAATTTCTTTGAATCCATGCACAGCTGAAGTGTTATTCCTTATTCGTTTGTACAGTGGAAAAAAACATTTATCTTAACTGCAAGGGTTCTTTGAAGGTATTACCACTAAGATAAAGGCAAATTCAGAGGATGGAGTTATATTTAGATTTTTCAAGAGAAATTGGCAAGGGATTTCAATCAAAGAAGGTACAATAAAATATAGAATAAAAAAGCTGTCCAAAAAGAAAAAATAAAACTTTCATGGCAGGAAGCTTTCAGTTCAACAGAGGTGGCTCCAATGCCTGAACCCTTTCAGCCATCTGGAGAGGCAGTTCTAGGAGCTAGAGACTGCCCTCAGACTGAAAAGCCAATAGTTTATTTCATCATTTTAGATAAATGTGAGGGGTTCTAAGGAAAAAAAAAAATAGCCAATATGGCAGTAACACAAGTGTATCACATTACATTTTAAAGTAAAGTTTCAACATTTCTATGATAGCTGGTGCATGGTGACTCATGAAACCTTTATTTGCCTCATTTATGGACCATCAGTGCGTTCCTATATTCTACATGCTCTAAACTCTTTACTAAATCCTTGTCTCATAATTCTTTTGGGAGAGCTAACAACTTGGCATAAATAAAGCAGGGTTAAGTAAGAACTGAAAACTTTGGGCTAAATAGAACATAGAAATTATGCTACCATGCAATTAAATACCAAGATACAGAAGATAAGAGCAACAAAAACAAAGATAACCAATGCTGGAATAGACAAGCTTCAGGAAAAAAAAAGAAAACTAGATGAAGACAAGAGTAATCAAATTAGTGAGCTTGGTGAGAAACAACATTCCTTAAAGAAATTTTAAGGAAACAGTATTAAGAAGATGTGTGCATTTGGCAAACAGAAGGAGAAATTCTGAAATACAAAGAATTTGGCTTGTAACTTAATCTATTGGTAATTTCTGTGTCAATTATATAGGGAGATGTAATTTGTTCTAGAGAAGAAAGAAATATAAATAGGAACTTTGATATTTGATAATGAAGAACTTGTTTGTAAATCTTGTATGAAGAGCAGAAAAATTATCAAATATGCAGATGAGCTGAAGGGATAAAAGAGAAGAGTATTACCAGCCTTTGAAAGAACATCATTAGAGGTGGAGGCAGTGTGCTTTCCTATAGCTGGAGTGATTTCAGTTTTTCTATTAAAAACAGATTCAAAGATAATCCACGCTACTGACCATCCTTATGTGAGCATGTTTCTGGCTGGCAACTTTTGCAAGACTTGAGATGTGTCCAAGCATCTGATTCTTATATAAACTGTGGTCAGAAATCCTTAATCAACCAAACCAAGATATTGCCCAGAGCGCAGTGGTGAAACCCTAAACAGAACAGACTTCCCCAACATGAAGTGACTTGAATGGAAAATCTGATGAAGCAACAGGTCATTATGTCAATATGATGTCACAATGATGTCACTGTGATGTCACTGTGATGTCACTATGATGTCACTATGATGTCACTGTGTCACAATGATGTCACTATGGAGATAAAAACCACATGGGCTATGAGATTGAGGACCGGCAAAAAGAGATAACTTGAAAAACCAGCCAAAGATGTGGTTAACAGTGAGGCAGAGAGAAGGCCCCATGCTGCAGAAGGAAAGCCTGATCTTCTGAAGTGATACATAATAGAGTGCATGGAGATGGGGAAGAAAATGAGTGTGAGAAGGCATCAAACCACACCCTGCAGAACACCTGCAAGTGTTGATGAATGGCAGAATGGTGCACTCTTTAATTTCTGCTTTACCAAAGAGCTGGAAAGAAAGCAAACATTTAAGAAATAATGTGCAGAATCCACCTTCTTCAACTGCCACACATGTTCAAAGAGACAAAGCACCAAGGAGTCCCAGTAGTGGAATAGGGCTCTGAAAAGAGAGCTCTTACCACTCTGGAAAGCCTAGGGGGGAGAAGTCCCACTTTCTGAAGGAAGCTCCAGCAGCTGTCCCTCTGTCACAGAGCAGGCTGTGGTGCTGAGATTCTGGCTCTGGAGGTGCTCCCTGTGCAGCTGAAGAGCAGGAGGTGCCATGGCACAAACTCTGCAGCTGCAGGGGCTGCATGGGGCAGGAGGCTTTGTGTGACACTGCAGAGCCTGTGAGCAGGCAGCACAACGGACACAGGAGAACTGATTTCATATGAACTAACAAAATCAGCTTAATATTCACTTGTGGGGCTATAAAGAAAAATAAAATATGAAGCAATTTCCTGTCCTTTTATCGCTACCTAGCAAAGGGCAGGAATTACCTGAGGTGCTGTGCCTTCATCTCTGATTAGTAATAACAGCTCTGTCAGTCTTCTTCTTGGAAAATAGTGGAATAGTTTGAAAAAGAGCATAATGTGACAGAAAGATGGAATGAGGTAGTCTAAAAATGAACATGCCAAGTAATTTTTAGAACTATGCAACCACTGCATATCTAGTCCATAAGGAAAATTTCAACTGCTAAGAGAGCAATTAGACACTAAATATATTTAAGGAAAATCTTATGATCTCTTTTTCTCTCAAGAAAAGACAGATTCAGAAATCAAGATTTAAAGAATGATACTATGCATCACAAAATGATAATTTGCCCAAACAGTAATTTTCTGTTCCCTAAATATGGCAGAAACAAGCAGATGTCCTAGTTCACACTATTTGAAGTTTGTTACTGAGAACAAGAACTTTATCATCTGAAGAAACATTAAACTATACAGTTTTGTGATGCATATTCCTGTGAACATCAAATGTTTGCCCCTTGATCTAATTTAACAGTTCTTAATGCAAGATTTCTCCTTGGAAACCATATGCTGGGCTTAGGCTCAAGATCCTGAAAGGCATATTTGCATTTGAACTACTTCTGACCACTCCTTCCATGGACTAAGGAAAACAATTCCTTAACAGCATTTAGGAAACAATTTGACTGTAAACTACTTCCTTAAAACCTAAATTCCCTAAACATATTGCTACTTTAAAGCAAATGCTGATTTCTGTATTTCAGGTTTAAGAAGAAGGTCTACATCCTTCAAATTTGTCAACATCTGTTTCATTCTCAGCAAACTTGGTGTTTGGCAATAATGTACAATTATTTCAGATGTTATTAGTATCTGCACTGCATTTGTATAAGAGGTTATGGCAGCTGACTGCAGATTCCTAATGCCCTGAGCTAAGGAAAACTTAAAAAAACATTCATAGAATAAGTGTAGTATCACTACTTTAACATTTGTATAGTCAGAATATTTTTTGTGGAAAATGGACTTAAAGATTTTTTGTAATTTTTTTTTTTTTTACAAAAAGTGTAAAACAAATAATCTTTAAGTAGGCAATGGTAACTCATAGCTGCCATGGGACAAGTACTTGTGGCTCATAATCCCTTTAATCACACTGCTTTTTTCTCTTTCCTTCCCAGGGGCTAGAGAGGGAACGGAGCCCAGAAAACAAACAAAAAATATCAACTTCTCAGTTCGCAAATCCAGACTGAGTTCAGCAGGACTCTTCAAAGACAAACCATAAATGAGTCAAAAGCTGGATAATCTTCAAGTAACAGCTCACCTGGAACCGCAGATTTTCCAGTTGTTTTTGATGTCTCTCAATTGGCTCTCCTAGGATGATTTTTTTGTCATTTGACAAAATAGTAGTTTCTTCAAAGTGCTGAGAGGAGTAGAGGGTAAGCACCATGATCTATCAAACTACAGGACAGAGCCAATCAATACATGAGAAAGAAGCAGCAAGAGCAGAATATTATGTGCTAACATTATCTCACATTACCTGACAAGAAGTTATCTTTAATGATTTAGGCCACAGCACTGTTCTCACACGGTTTTGTTCTCCAGGGGGACTGGAAGAAAGGCTTTGCTGTATACAGTAGATCCTTCTCTGAACACACTCCACATCATTCCTGTTAACATCAAATGATAAAATAGGCATTTTTAATTTTAGCTGTCAACTCTAGGAAGCATACACCTCTCAGACAGACACAGGCATTGCATGCACAGCACCACTGATTACTAGATCTGCAAGAAAGGTGAGTTGTTAATTGCACTGAAGGCAGGTAAAAGCCACTTTTTTGTAAAGATGATGCTAAAATTATACAGCCAGAATAGAGCACTGATGTGAAGAGTCTGGCTGGGCATTGCAGGGACAACAGCTTTTCCTTGTCCCCTAGTTTCTTTTAGTAGAGCAACCAGAAGCAAGGTTTCATTTGAAATTTTGCTTGCAAAGTTAATTTTCAGACTAAAACTACACCATGCATGCAGGTCTCCAACATGACTTTGTACCATCAAAGAAAAGGATGCCCAGATCTCTCTGTGGGATATGTCTCCTCTACTTTCCACACAGAACAGTTTTTTGATAAGATCCCATGAAGCTGCCTGGTTTTCAGTCACGTATCCATTTACCCTCACCAGGATGAGGTCCTGGGAACCGAATGAGAGAAAGAGTTGGGTGACTCAAATGTTTAAGTTCACTGTTAGGCTGGGTCCAACAGGAGCCATCAATATTTGATGTATGTTTGCAGAGAAGGAACAAAACCACAGCCTGTTATTAGGTCATGAAAGTGAACTTATCAGAGGGAATTTGCTGTCAGCTGTGCCTTGTCAAAAGAGGGTATGTATTTTATTACTATATCTACATTTAGACATGTATAGCAATATTTTAATGCTTATCATAAACACAAAAGGTCATTCACTATTTAGTTTCTACACATACTTTTACTGAGTGTGATTTATTACTGTAGCAACACTGAAGATAGCTGAAGGAGGGACAACACCACCAAAAGGACTGAAGTGATCAATTGAAAGATTAGTTTCCTCCAAAGCCTTGGGGATTTTTGCACAAGACCTTAGAACCTCTACCTTCTACACTAGAGGGGTAGGTTTGAACTCCCCGTGTAAGACACAAACTGGGGGACAACCAGAGAGAGCAAAACAAAGCAGTTACCAAATTATTGTAAAGGTGGGACTTAATGTCTAACCCTGTGCCCCATTTTTTCATTTCTTCTGAACAATATGCTTAACTGCATCCTTCATTACCAATCATTTCTTGGATTAATTTAATGTATCAAGATGAATGTAAGCGAACAGTTGTTGTTAAAAACCTCCAGAGTAGCCCATCATAGAGGAGCCTGCTTTTCATATTTCCTCTGCCACATCCCAGAATGGGTAACACTCAGGGTAGATGAAATGCCATGGCTTGAAGTGTGAGAGATGATGGCCCATCTAGGAGTAGGAATGACTGAAATCTGCTGTCAGTCTTCTCATTAAAAAGTCAGGAATTGGGACCATAAATCCTTCAAGGGGAGAAAATATGGTGCCATAGAAATGACATGACATATAAAAAACTAGCTGAAGTTGTTCCAAAATGTTTCCAAGAGTGATGTCCCTAACAGGAATCACATTACTAATGAAGACAACATCTATCATTTCATAGCAGGTGCCCAGTACAGAGTGTGTTGCCATGCTAGCAGCAGTCTTGAGTTTGCGAGGCCTCAGGACAGCAGCTTCTCAAATTCACTTTGTCTAAGCTTCTCTTGAGCTGCCTGCAATGTCCCAGCTTAAATATGATATAATTTTTTCTAATGACCATGTGGTTATGCTTAATTTTCTTTATTTTTGCTTATCTTTGTACGGTACAATAGTTTTATCCAGATATTCTCTCTAAAAGACATGGCACGATAGCACCTTGGAAAGTGGGGACACAGGAGATGGTCTGGAGAAGTGCAGGCATGGGATGGTAAGAGATGGGTCAGTCTCACACAGGAGCCCCAGCACTATCCACAATTCACCAAGGGTCAGCTGGAGAAATGCAGACTGAGAGCAGAGCGACACAGGGAATGGAGAACAAACATGCAGCTTGTGTGAAATAGACCATGGATAGGAAATTCAGCTGCACCATGAACTACTCAGTAAAGAGCAAGCAAGGTGCATGACACATTAGCAAATACAGAAATATTGCTGAAGAGGCTCCCAAGATGAGACAGGAGAAATCAAAAGATCGTATTCTTCATGGCTAAAGATTTGAGCTGTGTGGTTCCCTTTTATTTCTGAAAGCTTCAATGCCCAAGGGGCACTGGAAGACTGAGCATAATATCAGGAGAAGTAGCAGATACTAGGAAACATGAATATGACAACTCTATAGTATTATGCTTTTTCTTTCAAAGTACTTATATTTTTTTCATTATGACTTCAGTGGGATAATAAACATTATTCAATTAGACAGTTAATTTTCCATTTGGACTTCAAATAACTTCTTGGCATTACACATTACGTGCTTCTTATTTTGTCTTTAATAAAAATGTGAGGATAATGATATGTAGGTATGATTTTGCTTACAGAGGCCTTTCAAGGCCAGGATTTTACATAATTAGTATGTTTTATTCAACATAATAATAATTTCCTTCCTTCAACCACCCAAATTTAAAAACAAAACTGCTCAACCATGTGATTTTCTTTTCCTGGTAGAATTTTTGTAACTTCATTGATATCTAGCAGTAGTTTAAATGCTTAAACTCTTTTGGTTCTACTTGGTCCAAACTGAGTTAATCTGTTGTACATAGTTTTTTTTTTGTGTGACTTAAACAGTAATTAATGGTCCAGAATTTTCTAAATTTTGTTTCCTATGTGAGAGAAGTAAATATTTTTCTAATTATCTGTCCAACATCTTAAAGGTACTTGAGAAATGACTAACCAATAACGAATTCTGCTGTCAGAATGTCATATTGCAATTCACACTGCTGGCTTTCGTTTCCACTCCACTGAATTCCAGCACTCTCAGTGTCCCAGAAGTCACAGAAATGCACAAAGGATTGTGCTACTGCTGTGGAAGCAGCAGCTCAGCAGCTTCAGCTCTGGCTAACTTCCTGTTCTACTGGTTTTGCTCCAGAAGGTGGTCAATATATTTGAATTCAAGTGCCCTGGGAAAACCAGACAGATATTAAATTTTAGAACTTGTAATTTATTATTCAAGTCGTCATATCTTTCTGAATCTGAAAATGAGTACCTTACTTGCTGCTTTGAGGTTGAGCAGGATGAGGTTCTGATGATCTAAGACAAATTTTGGTAAGTCCTGTTCATTTGATGTTTATCACTAGTTTTTTGTGTCACAGCAGAGACTTTTCTGCATTTCTGCTAGGCTGAGCATTAAGTGCAAGTACAAGTCAAATAGTTGGTTCTTCTGCAACAATTTTTCAATCTTTTGTGTATGAAAATATATGTATGTAATGGACAAAGAAAATAATTTTATATTTTTGACTCTACACTGAAGCAGTGGAACATATATATGATAGAGACATTTAAAATTTTGTACACCATCTGTGTCTTTTTCCTTTTTAACTGTAAAGGCAATTTAAATGTCATGTTCTTCACTCTTACTGTTATTACAGTAGTCTCCTTCATGAAAACAGACAACCTAAACAAGAAAATACTGTATTTCAGAGACATTGAGGGGAAAGAATACCCACCCTGTTACAGGCGGTTTTCTTGAAGACATCTCCTATTAAACTTTTGACTTGGAACTTCTGTCTCCTCAATTCTTCAGAATGACTTGTGCTGCACTTGTTTAATCGTGCTATGATAAACTGAGACATAGGAATAACTTCCTATTATAATGTCAGTAGGTCAAGCTGACCATGTGGAAAATAAAAATTTCCATGGGGTGGCTGGAAGCTGTGAGAAAAAAAGGCTGAAAATTAAACCTGAAATAAACTGGCAAGGCCTCTGCTCACAGTGTGTTGCTGACATGAATAGTCCAGCCTCTGGTGTGCAAGGAAGAGTGAGACAGCTTTAAAGGGAGCACACTTCTGCAAGATAATACTTGTAAGAATAGTTTAGAATGATGATTAATGTTAGATTTAGATGTTTAGATTTAGATAAAAAACTTTTCCTCCATTCTTCTTTTTTTGAAGTAATGAGTCTGGTATACTGTGGTGCTCTGAACTGCTGCAGTCTCTTGTGTGTCTTCAGAAGTGACCCAACAAAAACTGACAAAAATGAAATCAGCAAATCTGCCTTTAAAAAGTGTTGACACAATTTTTAGGCAGAGATGAAAAACGAAGAAAGAGTGCATTAAGAAATAAAACATACGTGGAAAGAATCAAATGAGAGATCTGCAGTGTATTCTTGAGGTGCTAGAAAGATCAGAAGCAAGGTGTTTGATTTTTATGACTTTTTAGGGGTACTACCTTGCCAAATTCGAACTCCTTTTCACTTTACATAGTTCCAATTGCATTGGCTCACCACACTGAGTGACAATGGGAATTTCTGCTGCCTGGCTTCACTAATATTAAATTGCCCCTGAGGCGTTTACAGAGCATTTGTCGCCTACAAACTGAACATGTATCAGAATGAAACCCTCTTTGGGTTTAGAAAAAAAACTAAACAAACCAAACCCCAAAACCAGACAGTTATCCTGTGCATGAGCTACATGCTTGAGAGGTTTTCAGAGTTTATGGCTGAGGAATGTACATATTGGAAGAAATTTTTTTCCATATCAAGAAACACACCTGGTCAAGAAGCTATCTGAAGCCAGTAGCTGCTGGGACACAGTACTATGTGACATTATGCTGCCCTCCAAGGGCTTTCTTCCAGAGGCCACAGAAGCATCAGGGCTGTCTTTTTTTCAATTAACTACCTCCCTGACATAAGGGCTGCAGCAAGATTGATTATTTAATTTCTGCTAAGTCCTCTTAAAATCCTTAAATGCACAGGAAGCATTTCTTGATCATTAAACTCCACTAGGTAAGTTGTGAACTCCTGTATACCTAGAATTTGAAGACATGCTTTAAGTGCCTGGTGCCAAATAGAAGTGGAGATGGATGGATAGTAGAGCACTCTCCAGAGATGTGTTGTTATTTCTTTTCAGAATGAAAGCCATTCTCAAACCCCAAGACACAAATGTAAGGAAAAGATACTTTAGCATTAATTTGTAAAATACATTTCCTAAAAAATCTCTAGAGCTTTCAAACTACATTTTAACCAAATCATTTTTCTTGAAGATAAATATATTCCAGTATCCTATGATGAAAAACAGTGACAGATTAAGCAAGGTTTTTGAATGCAGATGCATTTAAGTTCTGGAAAACTTTACGGAGGCATTCAAAATAAAATTCTGAGGAGTTCTCATCAATTTAATAGGCATGCCTGTAACAAAGCAATTAATAATAATGGCGTCTTAAATTATATAAATACTTTAATTTTAGGGCTTAAATTCTACATATTTTAACTCCAAAAAATTAATAAATCTACCCATGGGCATTTAGGTTTCGAAAATAAATTGTTGAGAATCTCAAGATCACAGGAAACAATGGAAGATTTACTGTCAAAAAATACAGAGCCAAGTAAACTTTCAGAAAATATTTCTCATCCTCTCCTTGTCTCCAACAGAATGTCTCAGAAGAAGAAGGCCTTTTTGTTTTGGTGAGGGATGTGGAGCACACAGTACAGGAAGTGTTTGTAAGTGTGCGTGGCATACACAGGTACAATTTGTTTTCTTACTCTAGTTTTGAAGCTCATTGAGAACTGCTGAAAATTCTGCCCTGGTGCCAGGTGAATTGACTTGACTGCCCCGTTATCTGGGTGTCCAGAAAGTTCTGTCAGTTTGTGTTCTGCACAAAAAGTCCACAGCATTGCTGTGCAGCATAATGGGGTGAAGACAGGCAGGAAAAGTTAATGGCAGCACACCTTTTGTGCCTGTTTCCTCTGCAATTACCACCCCTGCTCCTTGTAACTGCAGAACTAGTGACTCATTGCCCCAGTCCAGCCTCTCTCCTCTTGGAACATCCTTGGGTGCTGCACATCTGACCAGGTTAACTATGGGCCTCTGTGCATCTTTTGAAGGAGGGACTTCTGCTTAATTTTATGTTTTACCAAAGCTGAATTGCTTTAGAGGTGATCTGTACGACTGAGGAACTATGACTGGTTTTCTAAATCTCATAAGCAGCAAGCACACAAGCCATAATGCTGCACCCAGAGCTATTGGCAGCCTGAAAAGATGAGTAGCACCTCCTCCTCCACTCCACATTACTGTCCCTGAAATCCCAGTGTGTGCTTGGCACAGGTGTCTGGGCTCTCAGAGCCACGGAGAAGTCATCAGTGGGTTCTTGTTGGAACTCAGAAGCCTGGGAGTTCTGAACTTTCTGTGCTTTCTGACAATGATCCCCAAGGGAACACTGCTTTTGACTTGAGGCCTTGGAGAAGGCTTCCAAATTTGAGTGATGGAGTTAAAATCACTGGTGTAGTTAGAATGGAAGTGTGTAATTTCACATGGTGAAGGGTTTTGAGTTTGGGGTTTTAAAATACAGTAGTAAGTATGGGATAAAATGAAGGTTCTTGAGTGTTGTCTCTTCCTTTTTGTTTCATATTTTTCCAAGTTTCAAGTAGTAGGTTTTAGTTAGATGGTTAGTGCTACACTGCAGCAGGTCACTAACTGCTAACTAACTTGTGCAGGTCACAAGGATTTAGTTATTAGGTCAAAAGTATAAATAATATCGATGTCAGCTCTTAATTGGATACTTAGGCTTTAAAAGACCTTGTAACTAGCTAGATTCACCTCCATTTTGCTCCCTTATAGCAGTAGTCAGACGTGCTGCAAAAACTCCCTGTACTATAAATAAGATTTAATAAACAACTAAGCCCAAACATGAAAAAATTTGTCTCTTGTACATTCTATCCTGGCTCTAAGTGAAAGCAAAAAAAATTAAAAACAAGCCACTAATTAAGTAGTGCAACAAACCCCTTACAGGTTCTGATGCACTGGGATGAAGTGAGCAGGTACCTCACTTCAGCTTTTATGATTTTTACACTTGACCTCTGGAAGTATTTCCTTCCTTCACACCTTTTTTTTCCAGCTACTCTCGAAGCCATGGCAATGATGATTTTTTTTTTTTTATATCAGAGTCAAACTAAGATATGAAAGTGGACAAGAGAAAAAAGATGTTGGACCAGAGAAACAGACTGGGATTGTGTTTAGTGGGTGGAATCAGAAATAGGGAGACTTAAGCCTATCAATGTATTTTAGAGACTTGTGTAATACCAGCAGTGGAGAGCTTTTATAGCTACACAAATCTGTGAAACAACCACCTCAGTGATATTTCAGGAAGGAACTGGGTGGAAAGCTTTTTACAGAGGTTTCAGGGGAGTTCTGTCACACCTGATCTATTAGATACTGCTTTTAAGTATTGCAACAGCACCTCTGTGCCCAAGGTGGAAGAGGGAGGTCTATAAGGGAAACCTAAGCTGAAACAGAAAAGACAACAACTCTTCTGATGCAGCCAAAAGCTCCTCCCGAAAAAACCACTCTCGATGGTAGTGAAGGATGAGGCAAGAAACAGAGCTGGGTGATGCAAGAGGCCCAAACTATGAAAAAAAATATTATCCGAAACAGAAGAAAGTTCCTTTTTAAAAGAGAGAAATTCATGCTTATCTTGAAAAAAAAAAGAATTACAAGCTTAAAAACAGAACCTCATTATTCCAGTCACCAGCATAGAGCTGAGGACTTAAGACCCTAAAAAAAACATAGCATGTTTTATTTATCAGAAAGCCAGACTGAGATTGTTCATTATTTTCACTCCTGAGTTGTTATGAGAAAGCTTAGGTTTTATTCATACTGCATAAATTTGTAATACACACTGGAATTAAGAAAGACTACAAAAAACAGATTACCATCTTTAAAACATTGCTTTTACTTGGACACACCAAGGGGCTTTCAGCTAATTTGCAAGCATACACAGGCAGATTTTATTTAAAATTTGCATCTCTC
Source organism: Alethe diademata (assembly GCA_025584955.1). Lineage (NCBI taxonomy): Eukaryota > Metazoa > Chordata > Aves > Passeriformes > Muscicapidae > Alethe > Alethe diademata. The sequence continues at coordinate 16,313,497 of JANRMJ010000054.1, read as the reverse complement.
TCTATTTGCCTTTCCTTTTCTCTATCCTTGCTTTTGGAATAGTAATGGCTTGATTTCACTGGTACCAAGGCATCATATGGGCAGGGAGGGTGTTCTTTCTCTTATTCTTGTCTTCACCTTTCTCCTCTCTTGATTGAGGGTACAAATGTGCTGCCCTTTAGAGTGACTCAGCTTCAACATCACCCAGCAGCCAGCTGCCTATTTAGGTTTGTACTTGCTTATCCCAGTCCTTCTGCTTCTTAAATTAAATACTGCTTAGGTTAAAAATAAACTGGCTGACCAGACAATGACCTTTCTTAGATCCCAGTTTAGCTTTTGAATTGCTAATATCCTTCTACACAGAATATGCCTCTTACCAGGTGTCAGGGCATTTACTGGTCTTTGTTCCTACACATATTCCTAGAAAAGGTGATAGCTGCACAGCAAGTACATCACTTATCTGTTTTCCATTTATGCTCAGCATGCAAAAATTATCCAGAAATTGCCACGGGTACCATTTTTGACTTATGCCTTCTACCTGTGCTTCCCTTCTACTTTACCAAGTATATTTAATGAATTAGCAATGGCATCCAGAGGAAAAAAAAAAACCAAAAAAACAAACAACGTGAAAAACAGGAACCTAATAAACCCTGCCCACGTGGGACAAGTGGTCAGACTTGTTTGTGGCTGTGCCCTCCCAGTGTTACATACATACATACATTGTGAGGATGACTCTGAGAGGTTCATTCCCAGTAGAAGTCTGTGTATCAGGAGTTGCTCACAGCACATCCAGAGGCATGCCCACCATAATTATTACAGGAGCTCCAAACCCAAAGAAAACCAGCTGGAATCCAAAGCACTTGGAGCAGTGAATAAAGCAAAAGCATGAAAATGTATAACAGGTGAGAGAAAGGAAGAGCTTTTGGAGCCTGGGGGAGTAACAAAGGCATTGCCCCTGCTTTTATCTTGCCCCAGCAAAAACCCCAAATTGAAATAGCATAATCAGGAGTAACAACTTTGTAGACAGGATGACTTGGAAGAGAGTAAGAAGAAGGTTCTCTTTTAGCTCTCTTACAATAGATTTTATCCTGGCGTAATTTTAGATATCCCAAATATCAGATATTACAAATGTTGATAAATGTCTTTTCACCAACTAAAAATTGCTGTTTCCTGGGAAAGCACATGTAAGCTTTTAAGCAAGGTCTTATGATTAAAAAATTCCCAAATATAAACCTTGCTAAGATTGTGGTTTATTTTTGGGTTGTAATTTTTCATGCATTCTGATACCACAGATGTTGTTACAGTTTAAATAACCGCCCTAAATTCTATTTTCTACATTTATTGCAAATATTTGATTGCACTTCTTTGACTTACATAATTTTCTAGATAGTGAAAAATGAACAGGCTGTTACTTTTTAATTTTTTAAATGCTTTACATATTTCCTGTTTAATGGCAATTGCCAAGCTGTGTTTGGAAAGAATTTGTTCATTGACATTGAATAGCTGTCAATGTGTGAGAGAAAATAATAGCAAAAACAGAAGAAAATACTAATCTACCCTTTCTGATACCAAGAAAAGTCAGAGGTTTCTGAATACTGGTAACTGATACAGAGAATATGAACCGCCAAAGAATTCCTACTGCAATCTTGATGAAAAATCAAAGCACTTGGCTGAAAGGGAAGATAAGTAGAGTTTTTAACAGATCACTGAGATAGCTTTGGATTTCAGTTGCTCTTTCAGAGAACACAAAGTCCCAGCTCTGCTTAGGAGGAGATAAAAAGGCTCAGCATACCTACAGAATAGTGGTGTCCTCATGTGGTGTTACCAAGGATATCCAAGATCTACTCTGAAGATTACCTGGCCAAGGAAGAAAATCCAGGCTATTTCCTTTATGCTTTCCAAAAGAATATACTAAATGAATAAAAATATTCCTAACATTAGGAATTACGAGCCAAGCTCATAATCATAAAAGTAGTTTTTTTAACAGGACAAAGAAGTTACAGAGAAGCAAGTACAGGCTGTACTCAGAAATCAGTACAGAAATACACCAGCTGGAATCTAACAGCAGAATATCCCTCTCAAAAGCCCCAGTTTTATAAACTACCAGCAGCCTTGCTTGTTGCATACTTGCTGCCCTGAGTGGCTTAGTTGCACTTGGGCACTCCAGAAACCACTTTTAAAAAATTAATCTCCCAGGCATAGAGGAAAAATTTCCCCCACACTTCTAACAAGGGAACCAGAATGTTAGACATTGCTTTCTTTATGCATTACAATTATCCAAGAGCATTTTTTTCTCTGTCCCTTGGATGGAGGAACCAATCTTTTCGTATTTTGCACCCTGTCCTTGTTTTTCTTCAAGTTTCTGACACATTCTTTCTTCATTTTCCTGTGCAGATACTAGTACAGCTGAGCAGGCTATTTTTTTTTTCAGGAGAAGAAGGAGGAAAATAAATCTAATTTTGCATCAAATAGAACAGAGTAAGTTACATCCTCCTATAAACGAGAATACAATCTGGATCTCATGCTGGTTGCAAAACTACCCCTTATTCTGAAAGCTGACTTGGTGCTTCTTCTTAATGTTTTTATGCTGGAAACTGAATCAAAATAAGTTTAAAAGGCTGCCAAGCTTTTGCTCCCACCTTTCAGAAAAGGTGATGGAGCTGAAATCAACAGCAGGATACATTGATGTTGGCCTCTTGAAGGAATTTTCTCTCCACAAGGAAAACAAAGAAAAAGCAAAACCAGTCCTGTGAGCTGAGAAGATGAGAAAAAAATGGAAAAAATTAAACCAATGGCTTTGACAAGTAAATATAAAATAAACTGTAAAACACAGGTGGAAATGGCAGACTCCTTCCAAATACTGGAAACTGTGAATACTGTGGAAAAAATAATACAGAAAGTAATTTAGTTCAATGGTTAGCAATTTTTTACCTACCTGCATCTACTTCTGGTCCTCCTTTTCCATGTTTCTATTAATTCAGCAAAGTTGTATATGTTTGCAGAGGGGAAAAGCCTTGCTATTATCACCCCTGGAGAAACTGCAGAGAGATTCTAGTCTGTGTACATAGAGAGACAGGAGACTGTGGAAAGAAGTAAATGGAAAAAAAAAATATTTGTTGTCTCCCACAATACAATTGATTTAAACATAAGGAAGTATAAAAAATTCAGTACATGTAAACTCAGGGAATTATAATCAGCCCAATTGCTTAAGATCTTGGAGGATTGACAGAATTTGATCCCAAAGCTACTAAATACTTCCAGCTTGGTAACAGTAAATATGTAATTAAGAGCAAACTGTTCTGTTGATCTTCTCTATCATTAAAGTCTACCAGAGGGATAATGTCAAGAACCTTTCCTTCAGCTTGCTCTAGATATGGTTAGGAACAATTAGATTAAAAATAAACAGAGTGTTTTCCAAAAGCCTGCCATTGTTGATTTTCCACAGGAATGTCCTGGGTCCTATAAGCCAGGTGTTACTGCAGCATATTAGAAATGAAAGGCAGCAATTCCGGATTTGTATAAGTGATATTATGCACGCTACAGTGCCTCACTGGGTTCGTGCAAAAGAGCTGCTTCCCAAAGCTTTAATTGGCACTTAGCTTCTTTTACAGCCTGTTCACCCAGACAGCCTGCACCACACAGTCTGTTAAAGTGTAGCTGTGAGTATTATAAAGCACATCTTTACAGGAAATGGGAACATTCATTTGATAATTGGCATGAAATCTTGGCCATATTAGATTTAAAAGTCATTAGTTTCGCATCTGTGAGACGCTGAGTGCTTTTTCACCTGCGGGCATGCAGAGCCACCAGGAGCTGCCTGGAGGCTCCTGCCCCATGGAGCTGCCTGGAGGCTCCTGTTCCATGGAGCTGTCTGGAGGCTCCTGTTCCATGGA
>JANRMJ010000054.1:16277916-16305455 GCA_025584955.1 Alethe diademata | reverse complement strand
TATCTATCTATCCATCCATCCATCCATCCATCCATCCATCCATCCATCCATCTATCTATGCCTTGTGGGTTAATAGAGTGACTCAGAGCCAGAAATTCTGGCTATTGCAGAAACCTTTAAGACAAAAGGAGTTCAAACAAGTGTTTCCTACACCTTGAGACCTCATTGACGGGGAGAAATAAGCAAAAGATGTTGCAGCAAAATTTCTTAATCAATAACTATTCTTCAGCACTTACTAAGAAAAGCACAAAGGAGTGTGGCAGCACAGCACAACAAGAGTACGAATAACATAAACGCTTCATGCTGCCTGAAAGATTCTTATAGTTGGTCAGAATGACTCTCTTTAAGTCTGAAAGCAGGCAGATCTAAATATTGGACCTGATGCAATGCAGTGTTCAAGAACATGTCAGATATAAAATGTGAATGATGAGGCATTTATTCAGTCCAGAGGGCTCCCAGAGTCCAACACCCACAGAGCACTGGCAACAGCACAGCTCAAAATACGCAGAACCTGGAATGTCAAAACAAAATGATATTTTTTAAAAAAAGAAGCTTTGTGGCCCATAAGCCAAACAAGAAATGACACTGATAATAACTGGAAATTGAACATATGCCTAATGTTTTCATGGTGTAATTAAACAACTTAAGTTATGCTTAAAGAAAACATTTACATCAGTGGGTAGGGAATGTGGAGTCAGACTCTTTGAAAGGTAGACACAATTGTGAGCATCTTGGTCCTGCATATAGAGTGTTTTGCTTGCCACTTGTCTGTGTGAAGGAATTTTCTTAACAAACACAGTCTGAAGTGCAGACTTGGATCCCAAGCCAGCAGGAACATCAGGCGTGGGAGGAACGAAGCTCAAAGGAAGCCAGTCCTGAAAGAGCCAAGAATGGATGAAGATGGCAATTTCTATGAACTTCTTGTTTCTAGAGAAACAAGACTTATAAATTGGATATTTTTAGCATAAGCCACCCCTTTTTATCTTCTATTCTTATGGACTCAGTGAAGGAAGAAGAGGAAGAGATATAAAAGCCAGGAACTCAAATCTCAGTCTTTGGGTTGTTGAACAGTAATGACAGTATTCAGCACAAACTCTTCTGAATTGACATGATTTTGTGGAGAAGCTGAAGAATGTGGAGAGCAGACTGGATTTAGCTGACATGAAAACCAAACGTGACTCTTTGTGACATTTCCACTATTGAGCAAGTTACAAAAACAATTTATGAATTAAAGGCAATCAAGAATCAGTTGGATTGATTTTTTTTTTTGCCTTACAGCTGCCTATCCCCATTAAATAAAAAGATTTTGAAGTAGCACACATTGCTGGAGAAAAAAAAAGAGCAGGTAAAGACCACCTGAACAAAGCTCTAAACTCTTGGGTAGGGGACATGATACATGGAGCTGATTAGACCTAACTCCATTCTAATATCTCTTTCTCTATTTGTAACAAATGTAAAAATAAGATCTGAAGAGATTCTGATTTCATAGTAAAATGAAGTAAAAATGGGGAAAATCAAATATGTTACATAAAAAAGAGAACTGGCAGTAGTTACTTAAAATAGAACAAATCACAGAAAATTCCATTAAATATGACTGTGAACCAAGATAATGGGCCTAATATTTAAAAAGTGATTGAACAAAGAAGGAAAATGCAAATGAAATGAATACTACCCTAAAAACTGATACGACTCCAAAAATGACGGGAAAAGTGAATATTGTCACTATTACACATATTTAGAAGAGAAGAATAGTCAGCTCATTTTAGGCAGGAATTATTTTTTTTGTGCCTCAAAAAGTATTTTAATATTTACCTAGCATCTGCAGCGGGAGTGGTTCTGGATGAATATTGTTCCAGGAGACCCAGATCACAACGTGGCACGAGCTGCTGTGGCATTGCAGCGGGGGCTCCAGCCTGCTGAAGAATTACAAGTGACTTTCAGAGGTCATCTAGAAGACATCAGCTACCTTGCTTTATGCTGAAGAAACGGAAAGGCTCAGGTTCCTGCAATCCTTTCTGATCCAGAGTGCTTTCCAATTCAAAGCAGGAAACCTGCAGTGACTCGTTTTTTGACACTGCTTAACAGGCAGCCACCTTGAGACTTCAAGCAATGAAAAGCAGCTCCTCAGGACAGGAGCTAAAGATTTCACTAAGTTAATACCACAACTCTTGAACATTCACTTTCTTCAAGCCAGCAGTCTTTAATGTACCTCTATATCCCAATAAGTCTGTGCTCAGCATTTTCCAAAATGTCACACACACTTTGATATGGCTCCCTTGACCAAGTGTACCTTCCAAGTTTTACATGTGCTGTTTTCTACTGGGATCAGCAGTTGACCTTAGATATCTATTTTCTGCTTAAATGTTTACAAAATTCACACAAATACTTGGATTAGCTCTGAATTTACCCAAAAAGACGGTATCAACTGTACAAGTAGTTTAGAACTCTGATTGGAAAACTTTGCCTAGCAGGAGCAATTACTTTATTATTCTTAAGAAGTTATTATAAATAAGCAGTTGTCACAATTAGAAAAAGAAGTAGGAGAAATGCTAACACTGCTAGATAGAAAGTCATTATCAAATAAAAGTACAGAGCAAGAATTATTGTGACAGTAAATCCACTGGCAAAAAATGTGACAAGAAAGAGGAAAGCCATGAGTTTGTAATCCATTTTGAGAAGTTTGAGCTGGAAATGCATGTGATTGAAATGTTTTGTGATTGAAATCTAGGTTTAAGGACAGGCAAGGTCATCATCCAGTAAAAACTGCAGAATCTTAGTCTTTTCCAATTTATATTGTTGGACTCATTGGGCTTGCTGAGTTTATAAAACACCGTCTACAAGGACTTTTATGAAAAGTGCACTTGTTTGAAAATAGGTGTGAATCATTTATGAAATCCAGCTGTGTATATGACAGGTACAATCTGCACCTCACCCCGCAGCAAGCAGGCAGATTACAAGCAGCGGGCAGGGAAAGAGCACTGGCCAAACACCATTAACTTGAAAAGACAGAAATAAGGTCAAGGTAAAACCGTGAAAAATTTACTCCTGAACTCCACAGCTATAAAGGATGCAAGAAAACATGCATCTAAACAGCATTAAATTTAATCCTGATAAAAACCAACAACCAGATCAAAATAAAAATGTCTATTCATACATCACGCAGGGAACAGCATGCCAACACTTGTAATTTCTCACAAAGAAGACTGGAAGCAAGTCTTCCTAAAGACTTACTCAAAGCTCTTACAGAAGCTGTGCCACCAGCATTTATATGTGTTAGACCTGAATATATCTGACATAGGCTGAACACCCAGAAAATCCAGGACCACACTGTGCCATTTGTCCGGGTTTTGGAATTCCAATTTTTTGGCTGAGCTGCATTTCACACAATGGAAGTATTAGCAAAGGATTTAGCAGAGCCCTTTTACTCAGGCCTCCTCGACAAGACTCAGCAACATTTTACATATGTACCTGTGGTACAGACTGATAGGGCCAATGATCAGTCTTTCCATTAAGGGCCTGAATTAACAACTTAGCTGCTAAATAATGGAATGCTTCAGCTTGTACACTTAGTCAGAGTCTCTGTGCTGATGTCTGAGAGAGTTGGATCAGGTCCCAGCAGGAGTGGGAATCTGTCCACTAATTAGGTATAGAAAGATTTACTTCAGGAGCAGTTCTGTGTAAATGATATGTTAAAAGATTAAGAGTCCCTTTTAAAAGATCCGCACAAATAACCAATAATCTTATGTGGCAACTTTTATATGCTTGGGAGGCAAGGGGAAAAAAACAGGGGCCATATTAAGGGGGTATTTTGTACCATGTTTGCTGCCTTGGGTTGCAGTGACTGCCAAGCTTTTTTTTTTGTCACAGATGGTTACGCTTAAACAGACTTGCCTGCCAATGTGATTTGAACTTTACTTACATTATAAGTCACCCCACCATCTAAGTCAATTCCCACTATGACAAAAAAGGTTATTTAAGTTTTCAAGTGCATTGGTTTGAAAATTAAAATATCCCAGAGTGCAACAATAATGCAAATCTACTCACCTGAGTCTAGAGAGAAAAAAAAAAGGCAAGTGATTTGCAACTGCCTTCTCAGCTTGAAGAAATGTTCTCATCTGTGGGTCAAAACACAATAATAGCTACCTAGTCTTGCAGTGATTGTCATCCTGGAAGGCTGAAATGTTTAACATGTAAATAAGTTTATTTGCAGATCATAAAATGAAAACTCCATTATATAGTGAATATGAAGTTCACAATAATAAGCAAAGAAGACACAATCATCACAGAGTTATTAGACTGAAGTGTCCTGGGTGACCTCCACAAGCTTTGCATAAATTAGAGGATTTTGTAAATTTTCCTCGCAGTAAGTTTCTCAGATCCTTACAAGGAAGCTTCAGTTGAGCATTTTCACTAGAGCTGAGCCTAGCAGAAATAAACACTCACTATGCTTGGCTAGAAACAAGGTCTATAGTGGAATGCTGGGGCTATGCTGTGTCAAAATTTACCAGTTGGAGGGATTTAATGATAGATGAGCAGGTCCAAGGCATGGCTGTCCTGCAGAGTTACTAAATCAGCAGGAACTGCTGTCAGCGTGAAAAGAGTCCCAGTGAAAAGCAAGCTGGAAACAAGCATGGGTTGCTGGGAGAGACAGAGGCAGATTTGCTCCTCTGCCCTGCCTGTGTTGCTTTGTTAGTCCTTTCCTGGTCACAGTTCTTGGCCAAATGCTTTGGAAGGCTCACCACAAAGGACAAGGTTGTGTTTGCTGCCCACTGAGTGTGGCTTCAGGGAGCTCTTTACCCGTTTTCAGGGCGCACTGCTCCAGGACCAAAGAAAGATTCAGCCCCACTTTTCTCCCTGTCTTTGTGCTCACTGTTGATCCCTGCTGAAACCTGCAACAAAGCATGGGAGATTAGCATGGAGACTGCACTGGGAGCACCAGCAGCTGCCGCAGATTTTCCACAGATTCCTCTTTCACAGCCTCAATACTTGTTATTTTTTTCACAGCTTTCCTTGATCACCAGGTACAGCCTCTCTGTTTAATCTATTTCTTCTCCCTCTAGGCTCAAGATTTCTAGGAAATTCTTTCTAAGAATAGAGAATCAGGATTTATTGTCATATCTGACATGCTCTCTAAAGAAAAAAATCCCAGCAATTTTCAACTTTCCTCTAAAAGCATCGCCGGATGATGTCACTTTAAAAAAGTATCTGAAATTACACTTATGAGTTTGGAAGATAAAAAATACCACCAAAGTAAGTACAAAGATTAATCACAAAATGAAACATTCCCTATTTCCAGAGTGGTTTCCTCCTTTTTAAGAGCAGAACTTGCCTTTTTTTATCCCTGTAGGTAGTTCCTGTAAAAAAATCTTTGCTAACACAGGCAGCAGATTAATTAATTAATTAATCCATTAATTTATTTTAAACATTTTCTCTAGTGTTCATCCAATCTCACTGAAAAATGCCTGAGTATTGACATAATGCTGTCCCATTTATTTTCCACAACAAAGCCTTGTTACTGCCTCTATGCATAATTTCATTTTCACAACCAAGCCTCCATATTCCTTTTCATTAAAAAAGTAGCACCGTTTCCATGTTATTTTTCACCTCCAGAGGTGTTATTAGCTTGCTGTAATAACACACCATGCTCCTGCTGTGTCTGCTGAAGAAATGATCCCAGTAGCCCAATGAAGCCATGCCACCTGCTCAGCAGCTCAGCAAAGGTTTTCTGTATATAGCTGGGATATATGTTTCTATATATGGCTCCATTGCCCCAAAAGTTTAAGCAGTAGAAAAAATTAAAGGTCCTAGAGAAAAAAAAAACCAAAACATTTTTCAAACACAAACAAAGGTCTAAGGTCTGCTTCAGCTCAGACAGAACTGTGGAAGTACAGCTCATAGTTTTAGGTCCTAGTCCTGCTAGGGAAGTCACTAGTGATGTAAATACATGTTTACTGCTGCAGAAGTTGAGCTGAGGGGAGAGGATGCACTCTGATTTCTCTTCCCAAATCTTGCCTCTTTTAGATGCCTGGAACACCATAACTAGGATAACATCCTGTGCTGATTCAGGCCAAGGCAATGAGAGAAGAAATTGAGAGAAATCATGGAGAACTTCAAGGGTTTTTAAAATCAGGTGAGAGAAAAAACCCAAGAATTTCTGTCACTTGTGTAAGGCACAAGCTAAAAACAAATGTTCTTGCAGCCTATGTAAAGACATTTAAAAAAACCCCAAAAAACCAGCCCCAAAGGCAAGTGAAGGACAAAACACCCCCTAAATGTCTACATAGCATCTACATGAATTCTTCTCAAAATGTGGTAGGTTTTGCTGATCTCTGTTGTAGTAGTCTTGAGTCACTTAGGCTTTTGCTGGAAGTATTTTAACAATGGTAAACCTGGCCAAAAAGAAAAATTAAGGAACTGAACACTATAAAAAACCAATGACTACATGGCATCATAAATTATAATTCATTGTTACTTCACATTAAAATGTCTGCACATAAATGATATTTTAAGATCATTATAAAGCTATCACCATTAAAATGGGGGCTTTGTGTGCTTACTCCTTACACCACAGAAGGCAACAAACCATTGCATCAATTCAGCCTCAGTATTTAAAAGGTTATTTAAAAGTGGGTGGCATCTCCACAACATGAAGAAACACAATCTGTGATTGGTTCTTTGGCACTCAGTTGCTCTAAAAGCATCAGGACAACTATCTAAAATAATTAAAAGCATACTCTATGCACTAGCTTTTCAAGAGTAGAAAAGAAACCTTCTTAATCTTGAAATTTTCATTTCTTTGAGAAATCACAAATTAAAGAATTATTATCAAGATGTTTAACCTTACAAAAGAAAGGATGAAAAGAGTGGCATTTGTAATAAGTTTTTGTTCAGGAAAATAAAAACATAGATAAATCTGCTGATAGTTTTAATTTCATTTTCAAGACATGTGATTTATAGTTCTGGAATATATGTTGCTGACTACTATTTCTGTGGAGATCTTTTCAAGGAATACCCCTGAAAAAAGGTAATAAAATTGGCTGATCACCCAGCTACCAACCTATGGATATCAGCTACAAACCCAGAGAGGAATTCCTGAACTACTTTGTTGTTGTTTTAACCTTGCAGCCTAAAGAACTGGGTTCAGATTAATTCTCTACCACACATTCATTGAATGACTGCAAATAAGAAATGGAGTGCATGACTAGAGATCAGCTGAGAGCACTTTCCTTCTCACAGGGGTGCTGTCTTGGAAGGTTCTTCTAAAGTTTTTGGTTCACCCTATTTGGCCCTCACTGCCAAATTCTCAAAATCTGTAGAACATTAACTAAGATAAGGATATCTGGAATGCTTGAAGCAGCTGCACTACTTCATTACCTCAAGGGGAAATGACTAAACAGCTGAGAGGCATAATTTACTTTTCCAGCAAAAAAACCTTTTTCTCTTCTAAAAAAAAAATCAAACCACAAAACAAAACAAAACAAAAAAAAACAACCCCAAACCAGACCAAAATTGAAACAACAAAAACTAAAACCAAAACCAAAACAAAATCAAGGAAGATGGCTACAGCATGTATCCAGGAAAAAAATCAACCCTAAATGGAACTTGTACAACATTCCTTATCTTTTTTGGATCTCAGTGCTGTCATCATGAACTGTTATTATAAATATTAATAAAACAACATTTTATGGAACATCCTAGATCACACTTGCTGCTATCCACAGTCCTTTCTCATAAGTTTATCAACACCCTTGTTACTGAGTTAAATATTTGGAGAAAGTTACCAAAGGCAACACAAAACACGTAAAAAGCACATCTGAAATTTAGATCCATGCTTTGGTGTACTGCAACATGTGACATAAAGCAGGGCAGAAAAATAACACCTAAAAAGAAATTGTTCTTCTGCAGTCACTGTTTCCTACCCTTGGTAATAATTTTACAGAAGTGTGATGCTTATTTTGGTGTTTCTGGCTTATATTTTTTCCCCTAACACACCTGAAACGTTTTTGAGGGTCTTATTTTTTTTTTAATGGCATGCTGTTGTTGGAAGCCACTACTTATTCACAGGCATTTAAACACACCAGCATATGAACTGGATGTTGAGTCTCATCTATGGGGAGATTGAATTATTTTTCAGTCTTCTGCTCCCCAGGAGTTTTCACAGGAACACAGACCCACTCACTCTTGTCTTTGCCAGAAATACAAAGAAATTCTTGTGAAAATATAAGACTTTATACTACTGTATCTCTGCTACCTTTCTCTTTTCTTGAGCAGAAAGGTCAGAAACAGCCTGTTATATCCATTTGATTTTCCCTCCTCAAACAGCAGACAGTGAACCACCCTTTGAGAAAGAAGGGTTATTAGTGAGAGGACTTCTCAAAACAATACAAACTGTTGATTTAGAAACACCACTCAAATACCCATGAGTTTTAAGTTTGATCGGATTGAAAAGATAGTTAACTGGAAGCTTTACCCAAACTGCTTATGTGGCAAATAAGGAAAATCCATTTGCCTCATTAAGATTTGCTTTCTGAGAAAACAGTTAAGGGTAGTATATGTCATTGTCTCTTCTTTTTCAGAGAATAATATTTGCATGGAATAAAATTAGGAAAGAACTTAAAAGCTTGTTATCAAGATGCTGCTCTATTTTTAAAAATGTGTGCACTTTATCTATATCAGATTTAAAAATCTGATGCACTACTCTAACATGTCGAGGTTAAATTTGCAGTACTAGTGCTGTTGTGCTCCTTATAACTCAAGCATAATCAAGTTTCTGGAGAAGGGAACAACCATTTCAATCCCAGGCTGCCCTGCAGAATTTGTGTACCAAGGAAGTTGTCTGTTTTTCCTACCTAGATCACTTAGAAACTCCATCCATACAAAGCAAGGATATGAATAACAGTTGACATCATTCTTCTGAACACCTGTAATTCAATGGGAAGCAGGATGATTAGAAAAAATAAATTTCTGAAAGACTCCTTAGAGATAACCAGAAAATAAGTACTCCAGAGCTTCATCTGCTTTATTAGCCACAACTGTAATCTAAACACTGGGTTAGATAACTCATTAGTTTTTGACTCACAGTCATATACTTCATTCTGCCTGGTTTACAGAATTTGGCACTAAATGAACAAGGTTCTAAAATCAGAGACAATTGTAGCTAATAATCTTGGAGCCTCAAGTCCATTTAGAAAGCTTTCCAGGATAAATGAAATAATTTGCTTTGTCTGAAAAGCAAACAGGCTTTTCATTTACTGAGTTGTTCCTTTGAGGCATTCATCAGATAATACCTCAAATTTTACTTGCAATACAGAATTTCAAAAACATAAATTAATTTTCTTAGTGTTATTACCATTCACAATACTTCAAAGCAGTTATCAGAACTCAAGTGGATATTATTACCTGTTCAGCTTGGTGAGAATCTAACACATTTTCTTCCTCCTCAGCAAACACAGTACAGCCAAGTTCCAAGTTCCACCAAGTCACTGACAGAAGCCAGAGAAGAATTTCAGAGACAAGAGGCCAAATTCCAATGACTGGATCCACTCTCTAAAAATATAAAACCATTTATATTATATTATATTATATTATATTATATTATATTATATTACAAGTTAGCCAATATTTGCATTATATTTGACACAATATTCTGGATACTTCAGGAGCATGAGTATATTGACCTTCTGTATTCAGGGCAGTATTCCCATTTCTAGCACAAGGAAAGCCACTGTTAACAGGAAGTGTTTTCTTATGTTTGAGAACAGAGAGCTGAGTGGCCTCACAGAAACCAGCCTGATTTGCTGTCCTGTGGCAAGGGGAACACGAATATGCAGATTCAGGAGATCTGGGAGGTACTGGTACCTGCTGAAGCTAACAAAGAGCTCTGTTTCTTATGAAAATTCACATACTTGATGTCTTTTAAAGGCTTAAATACAAAGAGCTGGCTTGCAAGAATACCTGGCAACACTATGTTAAAACCAGCTTATTTGTAGCCTGTGTCAAATTTAAAGATACCAGGACCAGATTCTGCTTTATTTACTTGATGGTGGTACAAAACAACAGAAATACCAAATAACAAACACCCTTTTTTGATTACAACATTATTTGGCTACTAGAAAAAGGGCAAATGTTGTCTTAAAAAGAGACATAAATAAAGACACAGCAAGAGAAAGCCAGAAAACACTTTTAAGACAGCTAAGGACTCCCCACTACAACAGTGTGTAGTTTTTTCCCCAGAGAGGAGTGACCTGTAAATAACAGCATTGTCATACCAGAACACTTTAATGGTATTCACATGTGAGCGTGCAAAACACAATGGCAAAATCATGCACATTTTTACAACAGAGCCTCCAAAACCCAAAAGTTACCACCATCACAGCCATTTTTAATAAAGAACTTTAGGAAACTCTGTGGGACCATTTAGAAAATTATAATATGCAGTGATAAAAGTTTGTGTTGACTCTTTTCTCACAAAGAGATGGTGGTGTTGATGACAGTTTCCTTTAAAGTATTGGATTTAGATCTTATATAGCCTTGTCCAGATAACTGACCTTCAATGGTTACACTTTACCTGGCCGAAGCAAAATACAAGGACAGGAATACAGGTGCCAGCCACACCTCAGTAATAATCAAGCACATTAATTAATGCTCAAATCATGTTTCAATTAAAGTTCTACATCTTTTTCAGAAAGTAAATGAGAATCTCTTGCAAGCTTCTTCCCCCACTAACTTCAAAGCAAAAAGTCATATACATTCATTTAGGCCATAATTTTTTTTGGATGCTCTGACTGCACTGCTGCGGGTCAGCTTTCCATGGCAATAGCTGTACAGCAGGAGAGAGCTGGAGAATTCAGATCAAAAAGCTCTCTCCAGTGCTCTTTAGATTTCTCACTGTGGCTACCCATGACAATCCCAGACTTAATTCTTACATACCTGGGGATTTTGGCTAGATTTTCGCTTTACTCCTTCTGCCAGAGGATCCCAACATGCAGAAATAAACCTAAAGGACAACCCAGCAAGGGCTGCAGCAAACAAGTAATGAAATTCAGGTTCTGGAGAGAGGGCAATGCAGCATTCAGGGAGGACTCTCTGCCACCATATACAATTTAACCACAGTATAAGAAATTACTTAAAACTGAAAAAAGAAGGAAGAAGAATTGTAGGAAAGCTATTTAGCTGGAAAATTGTTCTGACTTGCAAATAGGGACTAATATATTGTTTTTATAGAATTAACAGAAACTACTGAATATTTTCCTTATAGAATACTTTTATGGTTTTCTTATTTCCTAATCAGAGGATTAAGAGTTAATATGGTATTTTGTACCTCTGACCACTTCCTGACATGTGGTGGTGCTACTGTTTAAAGCAAGTCAGAGAGGTTTCTCTAAAGATCAGTCTGACATTTCATTTCTTTAAAAAAATGCACAGTCATCTTAGAAACAACAAAAAGCAATTCCCCCAGTCTCGTATTAATCTTTTTCTTCTAATAAACATAATGTACACATATTTATTGTTCTAGAAATATTTTTCCTTTTATAATAAATTACTCTCTGTGTATGGTATTCTATTAATTTAGAGAAATTTACCTCTCAGCAGCAGAGAGAAATTTACCTATGCAGCTCAGGACTTATGAAACTACCTTACTTGAGGTTACATGATAGCTATTACTTTTAGCTCACCTCTACACACTGGAAAAAAAAAAATTCAGGAAATTAACACTCTTTTGGTTAAAAGTTTTCACTTACACTCACAGAAGAGGGCTGATAAAATGATGTGCTCTCCTAGTTCCATTTTTTGCTGTTTACTGAAGTTGTGTTTTACATATGGGCATATTTCATTTTGTTGCAGGCTGTGCAGAAAGGAAACTTTTCGTGACATCCTTTTCAAACCAGACGAGAGCTACGCAAACTCTGGCCTCTGTTCAAGGCCACATGTAACGCTCCTGGCAGCACTCAAAGGAAATGACACATGTGGTGGAAGAAGGGAGGAGCACAAGGGAAGGCTGGCTTCTGACAAATCACAGAACCATAAAAAGAGTTGTTTTGTAAGTCTCTCTGTAAGTGTAGTAATAATAATAATAATAATAATAATAATAATAATAATAATAATAAATTCTGCTTGGATCTTTATTGTCAGAAACTGGTGCTGCTAGGGGAATCAATCAGACCAGCTTAGCTCCAGTTCCTAGCAAGATAACTGGCAGAACATGATTGAGAGTGCTCAGTTCTGTGGAGCTGACATTCCTTTCTACCAATGACAAAGGATAGAAAGGTCAGTGGAAAACAGCTTACCTGGAAATAGGGCTTTCACAAGCTCATCGATGTCCATAATAACAAGAAATAGGCTTTTCACACACATGCAAAACATACAGTTTTGCATGCCTTCTATTTGAAGCACAAAAACAGTTTAGAGGAAAAAAAAGGGGGAGAAAAGCTTCCTAACAGGCAAGATCCATATGACTGTGGGATAGTTTTCAAAGGGAAATGAAAATGTCATCACCTGACATTTCTGAAGCTGAGCTTTCAACTCCTGAGACAGAGTGCCAGCAGGAGTGTTAAATAGAAGAGCTGGTCACAGACCAGTACACTCTCCATATGTTTCCCTGGGGCAATTAGTGTCACTTCCCCTATGAAGGGGCTCACTGTGCTTACCAGTGAATATGTCAAGTCTGGTCACTCTGAAAATAAACACTACAAAGGCACTGACAGGACCTTTAGGTTGAAAAATGAATCCTTCTAACTTACACATTCTCAAAAAAATAAAACCGAAAACACCCCCAAACAATTTAAATTGAATATTCCTTTGAAAGAAAGTTCTTTGCACTCCCCTGTGACATCCCCAGAGAAGAGAACCAGAACATATTTAACCAAAAACCTGTCTCAAGGAAACTTTTGGGCTGCATAATCTATCCCCTCCTTTCTTGTTGCACAGCTGGGTCCTTGATGCAGGGGCAGAAGGTTTCCTTTTCCTGCAAACACACAGGCACCATGCCCTGAGAAATCTGAAAGCACCAACCCAACACAGAGATGCCCCAGGCAGTGGGATGTCAGGAATTGCCCCTTCCTCACTGCAGCCCCTAAAGAGCCTGAGAACACACCAGGCTGCCTGAGGGAGCTGTTAGCCACTGCTGGTACATGGCTTCAAAGGTCTTAAAATTTTCAGCAAACCACAGAACTATTTAAAATTGTTTTTATTCAGAAATCCCTCTATGACTTATGAAAAACACCACCTCTGAGGAGCTGTGTAGATGTCAACACTAACAGAGTGTTAGCAAGGGGAGCAGGAGCTGAAGACTTCTCCCACACAGGAGTAATCAGAACAAACTCCTTCCCCTTTCTCTCCCTCCTCCTGAGATGCAAACAGCGGGGGCAAGAGAGCTATTTCCTCCTTTCAATCCTGCCACTGATGACTGGGTTGCTCCCCTTGGAGGAGGAGGGTAGAGCAGTGAAGACAGGTTGGGCTTCCTTCCAAGCACACCATCCCGGGCCTGTCCTCAGAAAATGGATGGCATCACTTACACAAGCAGGGCCCAGCTTTGTCCAGGGACAGTAGCAGGGGGGAGCAGCTGGGATGCACATGGATGTCTGGCACATCAAACCACTCTGCAGCATGCCACTGTCAGCACCTGGTGGCCACTGACTGAGGCCAGCAGTGCCAGAGAGTTTTGTGGATGGCTCTTCCAGGTGGGGAGGGATTTCTGGATAAAAGTCCTTGTTAAAAGAAAAAAATAATTGTAAAAAATGCAGAACAAAAAGGCAAAAAAGCTTTAGCTTTCATTTTAACGAGTCGTCTGCAGGAATAGAATAAAGGCACTCCAAGGAATAAATGTAATTTAAACTTTAAAGGCATTACTACCCATATGTGGGAAGCTCAGGGATGCTGACCTCTTCTGAGCAAGTGGGGCTGACCAAGAGCTGTGACTACTGCGTGTCTGTGTTGTCCTTCACAAGATTCGTAGAAGAAAATTGTTGTTCAGGCAGTAGTTTGGTAGGATTTTTCTTTTTAACTCCAAATAGCAAGGTCTTAATACAGTATCTGCTTAGTACAATTCTCCAATAGGCAAGATGTTTCTTGGCTTTTAGCCAAACCATTTAGTTCACATATATATATTAGAAAAAGCTGTCACATCAGCAGCTAAGGTTGATATCAAGAGAGACAATGAGAGGATTAAGAGGTGGAAAGCTTTAGCAGGCAAGCCAATGAATATTTCACTAGAAATGAAGGAGAGAATGCCACTGATGCAAGGGAAAGGTCAGAAAGCTTAAACATCTCAGGGATACTCAAGAAATAATAAAATAGCCCTTAGGCCTTCCAGATGTTGCTATGCAGATTTTAGGATCCTGATATTTCAATCTGATTTTCATACCAAG
This sequence comes from Alethe diademata, assembly GCA_025584955.1. Taxonomy (NCBI): domain Eukaryota; kingdom Metazoa; phylum Chordata; class Aves; order Passeriformes; family Muscicapidae; genus Alethe; species Alethe diademata. The sequence continues at coordinate 16,291,089 of JANRMJ010000054.1, read as the reverse complement.
GCGAGTGCTTCTCTAAATGTGCACCAGTGAAATCCAGGACTTGCCAAGAGAATTTGCAGGAATGTGTCTACAGCATCACAGGAATTATGTGACACTTGAGGGTGGCTTTGTGGGCTGGTACTTTGTAATTTTATTGATCTTTTTTATTAACACCAGAATGCTGCTGATGTGGGTGGAGTTTCACATTTCCAACTGCAAGACTCTGGTCAGGTCCAAATGGGAAGAGATTTCACAAAGATGGACCCATCACAGTTACCTTTTCCTATCTCATCCTCTAATGACATATTTTAACAGATCTTCTCCCTTATGTCTCACCACCATAATCTGGGGAAAAAGTGGACAGTAGAAGAATTTTCCAAGGCATGATGTTCATTGCTCAGGAAAGGGGCAAGGCAGAGGTAAGCCCAGGTGTTTTCTGTAGACTTGTCAGTGACAAGAGGCAAGGCAAAGCAGGAAACTCTCTCCAATTGCTTCATTCAAAAGCCTCATTTATGAACTTTAATGTGTGACAATATGAAACTTGAAGAACGCTAGCTTCTTACAAAACAGAGAGGTGTTTAAGTATAACATTATTTATATTGACCCTTATTTCACAAGTACATCTAAAACAAACCTTGTTTCCCTCCCCTGCCTCCAGAATACCAGGAAGGCATTAAGAAGCTTGGACAATTTTTTCAATCTTTGAGCTCACTGATGAATTAACGCCTTGTCAAAACACTGTTTCTGTTTACCATGTTTTCATGGCACGTTTACTTAATGACTTTCTGGAAATACTCAGTTATAAGAAATTTCTCTCCCACCTCCTGTTTAAATATGGATCCTCTACTGTGAAAGTTAAATAACAGTCGCCACCTTCTTTTATCTTGACATGATATTTCATGATATTGCATCCAGGCACTTTGCACTTTCAAAGTGCTTGAAATATAAAGAGTAATTTTCTAGATCTTATGACTTAAAAAATACTGTTTTACTTCCTGAAGAAGATGAATTGGTTTTTTATTAAAAAGAAAATTGATATAATTAAATTGGAAACGATTTTTGTTGTTTTTTAACTTACATTAAAAATTATTTTAAAATTACTATTTCCCCCTGTACTGCTACCGAGCTGTTGTGCTGTCACGTTATGAAGTAACTTCAGCTACTGACTTGCACAGTGTGCAATTTCTCACGTGTTCTTGGTAGTTATGTTAAAGAATTAATCTCTCATAATAACAAAATGGAAAACAATAAATTGGCATGCACAATAAAGCAATTTTAGAGGTGTATGCCGTTTGGTCATTGGAGACAGGAAACATGTTAGACAGAACTACTTCTTTGAGGAACTGTGCTAAAAGGGCAAGTCAACATAACTAGCAAACAACAACCCTGTCTCCTGTATGTGAATTGAAATGATTGGTGGCCACTTCTTAGTGAAACAATTGCATAAGGTTATAGATAAACCTTGATTTCTGTGTTCCTGTTTATTGTGTATGTAAAGGAAATTAAGATATGAGGCTGAGACTTCAACCTGCATCTCCACCATGCCAAAGTAGATTATACCTTCCCAGATTTAGTGCTGATAATTACTGTGATTTTAACCAGTAAGATAAATAATAAAATAAAACTACAACAGTTACTTTTCCTATGAAATGCAGAGAAAGTCTTTGGTATTTTCTTGAGATGGGGTGGCCACTGACACCAGTCATTGCTGAACGAGCAAAGGAAACATAATCATAGAGGTTGTGACCAATGAAACCAATGACCAATAAAACTTTTTCTCATTAGCAAACAATGAAAAAATACCCCAAATCTGAAACCCAAAACATTTGAATTATATTACTTCATTCAGATCATTACCATTTCCTGTACCACTTTTGTCAGGCATGGCAGATTTTGTCAAACTTTTACCAACCAGCTGACAGTTGATATTTTCCTCACTCCAATGGTCACTTCAGATCCCACAAATATGAAAAATGTATCATCCTTAAAAACATAATAACAGCTAATTATTGAACATCTCTGCAGTCACTAAGGAAGTAATGAGTAGAAGTAAAATAAAAAAAAATTGAATAATAATCAGAAGTAATTAGCAGTACTAAATAACTGTGCCATGTTAATGAACAGGAGCAATATCCTCAGGTTTAGATCTACTGAATAAGGTAAAAGCTGTTTCTTTGGTGACTCAAACATATAATTCAAAGGGTTCTGTTAAAGATTTCTAAACAGCAAAATGCTGACCAAGGCATATAATCCCCTATCTCAAACTGCATTTTAACCTGTTTTTTTTTTCATATTGCACTCTGTACATCCATTTACAACCCTTTAAATGGTGCTGCAATTACCGGGGCAGTTCTCTACTGAGTTTTAAGGCTAATGCATATTTTTTGGATCTAGTAAAACACCCCCTTGCTTTTGTGATAGTGTGACAGAATGATCTATGAAGAGCTGCATCTATGCAGACTCATGTTATTGTAATTAGAGAGATCTAAGCAGGTTTCATACCTGTGAAGCTCCATTCTTAGGGCATCTATCCCTGTTTTACCAGCAGAATGAGATTTAAACCCAAGTCTTATCTTCCAAGTGCACATAAGGATCAGTTCATCCCACATTCAGCAGCAGTAGGTGACAGGAGGATCAAAACCAGATTAACAGCCGGACTTCACAGAACAAGGATTTAGCTTGTCAGTGTTAAATACACCTGTGGCATAAATCACACCAATAGCAGCTAATTCCTACTGTAGCTAAAAGGCTCCTGATATTGCTTTAGCTATAAAATTTTTCTTATTTCTCATTGGGACACTGATTTTCCCAGTTGTATGACAGGACTATGAGAATGAAGGCTATGGTTTGATGCTCAGTCCTAAACATCAAAGTCAATTATTTTGGCTGCATGTTGTTCAGGTTTTAAGAAGTAATAAAAATTGACTATATGACAAGCTAAAACATTTGTTTGTTTATAGCTGTTAGAAATTGCTGTACTACGTAAGTAAAAGGGGGAGTGACAGCACAAGACACTCCCAACAGCTTTATTGTTTTAGATGAGAAATGGTATCCACATGCTCTGCCTCCAAGGACATCATGTTAGAAGGAACAGATTCATCAGGTCCTGCCCTGCTTAGATCATCTTGACTTCATAAACACCATCTCAAATCTATTCAGGGGAAGCAATATATATTAATTTCCAGAAGACGAGGGGGGGCTTAAAAAATTCTGTATTTAAAATTGTTTCAAGTTGCAGCTACCACAGCTCCTACATCACTGCTGGCAGAAAGGCAAGAAAAACATACAGATTCTGAATGTGGCTTTAAGCTACATCAAGAGGCTCATGGAGTGTGTGTTTTGTCTTTACAAGCCAGAGTTGTTCCATTGTGGATGAGGAGTGATGGATTAGAATAGCTCCAAGAGCTGTCAGCTAATATCTACACTGCAGCAAGATCAGACAGTAGCAACCTCTCTGGAATGCTGTGACAATTTCTGGCTGCTGCCATGAGAACTGCAGGTCATGCTTCCATGAGAGGTTTTAAAGTAGAAACCTGAAATTTAAATAGAAAAAGGCACCCAGACTGCATAATCTTCTGCAGAATAGGAAGAAAGCATTCAGATGATAAAGTGCTGACAGCCTCCTGGAGATTTTGCACACTGCTTAACTTTCTTGGGCACTCTGATGCCACTGTATTTTCTTGTTACATTGGAAAAACTGCATTCAGGTGAACTGAGAACAAGGCCAGTGTCTCAAGTTATCAGTGAGGGTGGCTAAGCAGGTCACTTGGTTACACCTTGGGATCGCCAGTTCAGTGGTTAAAAAAATCTAGGCAATCCACACACCTATTGTTCCTCTCACTTCCCTCTGCGTTGAAGGCACCCATTATCGCATGAAAATTAGGCACTAAAAAGGTACCAAATTATTCATACTGTAAAGCATAATGAAGTTGCTGAAATTCTAGAAAAACATTGTTTGTACCATAGGAAATGTTCTGCAAAGAATGTTAGAAGTTCAGTCATTGCTATCTCAACAACAAGAAATGTACCTATCAGGCACTACAGTCAGGTATGAAGGTCATAGCTTTGGGAACTAGATGCCAATTTAAAGCAGTGATTAACTTTATAGTCCACTTATCTGTATGTTGGCATCCTTTCTTAAACTTTGCACCAATTAAAGGAAGCAAACCACAAACAGTAGTTGTGCTTGCTGGTTACTCAAGACATGTTAAGAAAAGGTCTATGAGATTTGAGCCTGTGAGTGATACCTGTAGGGGGTTTGAAACGCCTGTGGCCATGGAAAGAACAAGGCTCTGAACTATTATCTACACCCAAAAACCCAGAGGGAGTGCAGACTGGTGTGGGGATTCTGCTCAGACATGGCTGTGCTGTACAAACACTAGGGCACAATCTGCTCCTGGAACTGGTAAACTGAGGAGCGTGGGCCATTGAAAGGTAAGAGTTTTACACAGTACAATTCTGGGAAGACAAATCGAGATAAAACATTCATACCTCCTCCCACCATGAGGAGAGAGTTACTTGTGCCCTTGGGAGTTGTAAATGTAAGAGAAATGAAAGTGCTCAAGCACGAGAGCAGCAGGATGGGACTGGTGGTGCTGTTCAGCACAGGCAGACATGGGCTTATCAAGAGATGTAGCTGGTTGGGAGAAAAAACTGAACTAAAGAACACTTCCAAGCCAGAAGGTGTAAAGTGCACAGTCCTGCTGTGCTAAATACCCCACCATGTGCAGTAGGCTTACTGCAAAACATGACAGATATTTGAAGTAGTTGCTAATAAAAGATCTGTTGACTTGCTCACATTAGACCTCCCTTTGGATCTTAGCTCAATTCCACTGCCCACAGGCTTATATAAACTGCCTTCACACCATAACCTTGGAGAAACAGGAGATAATGAATTTCTGTAAGGGGGGAATATTTTCTGAAGGTGGTCAGTCAGCAGGGATGACTCTGGAGAGGGATCCTCTCCTGCCCTGCATGCCGTGGCTGGAACCAGAGTGGCTGCCTCAAGTTCATGTGTGGATACATGCCTTCAGTGCCAGGTGTCTTTCAAGATTTGCTCTTCTCAGTGGCTCTGTGACAGAATATAGAAAATATTCACTGGAATCAGACCCAAAATGCTGAGAATCACATTCGAGTACATTCTCAGAACTCCTGCCAAGGATCATCTTTTCTACTGAACTGCAGCAGCACCCACACTGAAAACAGGTCCAACTGTAGCCTTTCTGCCTTTCCACCAAGCAAGAAATGGTATGTAGAATTGTGGCAGGCTCTTCTTACGAGACAAAAGTAACAGAAGAAATGTTGCCCAAATAATGATCAGGGGCAGGGTTCAGTGGTGCACCAAGTTCATCTATGGATATTATAAGTGGTAACAAAACTAGGGTGTGGAGGATCAGTCAAGAAACACTAAACAGTAAGCTACTGCCTCTGATTTGAAGTCCTGAGCTACAACCCGGTGGTTGTGCAGGTCATGAAGTCACAATAGCAATGGTCAGGATTTTTTTCTCCCTCTCCCTAGTCCTTTTTCTTGAGAGAGGTTTTTCCATATATTTCACGTTCCTTTAAATATTATCTAGCACTTGTTTAATCTCTACTCCAAAAAGATACCACAGCAATACAACAGGCATTTTCAGATACACAAATCCTGAAGTTAAACACTGGTGTAGGCATATCTACTTAAATCAAAGATGTCTTAGAGATGAACAAAGAGAATGGGTAAGTGTTAGACAAGCTAAAACAAATGAGAAATTTCATATTAAATACATCAGAAGATTATATTTTTCAAGAGTTACATAGTGGTTTACAAAATCTTATAGATTAGCATTATACTTAGCTGGTGAAATTGAACCAAAGGAATTAAGTTCCTAGGCAGACAAGAAGCTGGTGCCTAAGAAGAAAAATAATATGGATTTTCCAGCTCATGTTGTTCAGCTTTTTGTTCCCAACCCAGCTAAGATTTCCTACCTGCCTTGTCCTTTCCAATAACTTTTTATGTTATCTGCTTTCAATCATATCGAAGCAACAAGTAATCTTAGGATATTCACCTACCCTCTCAAATATTTTACTATTACTCTACCTGTGAAAAATACATTAAAAAATAATTCAAGGAGCTGGAGACATCATTGTATAGCCAATCACCATCAACTTCCTCAGGTTATTTATGAGTCCAACCTCTTTTTATCCTTTGCTTGCTAAAACTGTTTCATTTATAATCAGCTAAGGTGTGGGGTTTTACTCTTTTTTCTTAAAGAAAAATAATTGGTACTATTATGGGAAGAACACAGATCTTTCCCCTGAAATGGTGATGTACTGTCTAAAGTTATGAAATGTAAAAGGAAAAATGGTCTGACCTTTCCCTAAGAGACTTCTGATGTTTGAAGTCTGTCTTACACCTTATTGATAAGTCTGGTGACATTATAGATTGCCTAAAATGTCCCTTCAGTTAATCCTACTTTCACTCACCTATAACTCATTTAAACTTTTATAATTTGGTCTGAATTTTTTTTCCCCCAGATATCTACATCAAGCTGAAATTTTTGGAACCACTTTAACCAGTATCTCAATAATTTCTGCAAATGAGATAAGGATGTATGTGGGGAAGTTTAATTTACACTGAATATTCTGATGACAACTCCTTTGACTAAGCTTTCCGTGCTTTGAAGTAGGGAATAGAAGTCTGACAGGAAAGGGGGACATCATAAGAGAATGATACAATGATTCATTTCTACATATGAAAATTTGAGCAATTGGGCCAAGTTACAAAACTTCCAAAAAATTTCAGCCTGCATATCTGTTAGTGATTAACAGCAAAAATTTTACAGTCAATGAATAAATTCATGCTTTTCATGGGTTTTTAGTGATATCCAGATTGCCTATATAATGCCCTCAAAGAGCTGCTAAGAACTCATATGTCTTCTGAAAATTTTTGTATGTGAGCCAGTAGGGCATATGCAAGCCCCAAATTATGTATACATTACAGGGCTTCAGGAAAAACATTGGCTATTGTGAGCAGAAGTGAGACTTGGCAAGAGCAGGACTGGAAGGGAGGTGGGGAGGGAGTGAACCTCAGAGCTGAACACCCCTCGTGGATATGGGAAACGAGACTTCAAAGGAAGGAGGAAAGGGAAAGCCACTCTCCTCATTACAGACTTAAAAATTCTTCAATCTAAAGATGTTGGGTTTTATGGGCATAACGTCATTTTTTGTGAAATTGCAAAACACACAAGAGGAAAGATGTGTCAGGGGAAGAGGGCAGAGCTGGGCAGCCTACACAAGATAGAGCCAAGAGCAAGGCCTGAATCAAAGAAACAAACATGGCAGGAGAGAGGATGAAACAAAGGAAAACTGGAGGAGTGTTCAGATGTCATGCATCTCTGTGTCCTAGGGGACATGCTGTCTGTAATTTAGCTGCTTCCCAGACCTTGTATCATAGCCTACTCTGGCTGACCACTGCTCCACTCTACAGCAAAGAAAACCTTGTGTTTTGAACTCAGAGCCAAATCGAGGCATTGCAACCCTCCCACCATGTTTTGTGACCCTACCAGAAGATATTCTGTGCCTCTCAGAAAGGACTTTTCTATAACAGACTCAAGGCTTCATCAGTAAAGGATATAGACAAGTCATATTCTCCAGGTTTCATTTGGAAATCATGGGAGCAAGGCGGTTTTTAGGTTCTGGAAGCCTGGACTTATGTTACTCAGGATCAGTTGGGATCTATGGTCTTTAACTGTTTTACCACTTTTTCAACTCCTGTTCCTGAAAAAACATTCTCATCTTTTCCTCTTACTTCCTAAGATGAAATAGTAGGAGTAGGCGACTCGGTCTTTGTGGCCAGTCCAGCATGCCTCCCTGTGATCTATTGCTGGCTGCTCTTGTCTCTCCACCTGTGCCATATTGGTAGCAGTGGTCTCTGTGAGCAGGCTGAACATTAAAGAAGACATAACTGCAAGAAATGTAAATTGACACACCACCATGTTCTTCCAGTCATTGTATCAGCAACTGTGAGGAAATCTGCAATAGAAAGGCCAGCCCATTTAAGAGAAAAGTGTGGAAAATTAGAGGCAATGGCCCATAAGTTTGTGAGGTGAAAGGATAACTTGTATGCTTTCCTGGAACTCATTTCTGGGGAATCTACTGCTCTGGACAGCTTTGTGTCACCTATTAGCAAATATCCCAGTCATTATACCTTTTTTTCTAGTCCACAAGAAAGCCGACATCTAACATTTAAAAGAATAGCTAGAGGTTGGGGAAACTGATCATAAGTTTGGATAATTAATATTTGTTATTAATATAGCATCAGAATGCAGAACACCTGCCTCCATACTTAATTTGCTATCTGGGGTGAATGCATTGATTATTTACTTTAGAACAATACTCAAATAATACTGAATTTGAGACATGACCTACAGCAAGGTTAAGGATTACACTGTTAGACCTGCTGTTCAATAGCTTCCCCTCGAACCCACCTGTGTGTAACACAAAGCCATTAGGCTTTGCAACTACATAACTAGACACTCTTTTGCTTCCCAGCAAACTGCATGCACTCTCTGGACTGGGTGGCTCTCTGTGAGGATGAGGATGAAGTGCTGCTGCCCATCAGCACGGATCTGGTCCCTGACCTGTAACGTCAGCAGGGTCCGATGCCTGACGTGGGGAGCTGGGAGCGCAGGCACGCCCATGCCGATGGACTGCGGATCAAAGCCGCCAGCGTGGGGCACAGCTCAGCTGTTCTCCGCTCCCTTATCGCCCCTGGAGGTGAGCTTGTGGAGATAAACTGCTCTGCAGCGCGACTGCTGCTGCCAACAGGTGAGTTGTATGTCAAAAGGCAGCAGCTAGCTGGGCAGGTGGGAAAGGTAAGGCAGCATGAACTCATAGTGTCCCACATTACAGAGTCCTAACACCAGCAGCGGGCAACAGGTCACCCTGGTTCAGGTCAGAAATCAGATTTCTTCCCTCCTTCCCTGCTTAGTTCTTTTTCAGTCAATTTTATCATACATTTATTTCCTTAACTCAAGCAGTATGCAGCTGAAATATATGGCATACTCTGGCACTGCTGTCATAGCAGGTGGATTCAAACACCATTGGTATTCACACCAAACTATGAACTCCTTGTGCCTGTCACCAGGATGAGGGGCAAATAGTCATGCAAAAGACTGATTGACTGAGGCTTACTGGTCAAATGCTCATAGAACAGGCCCAGTGTGCTGCTTTGCATCATTGAACTTACAAAGAAGTAAATACATCCAGACAATAATGAGCCATGATGGCTCATTAGAGGCTCAGCTTGCAAAGTCCAAAGTGTACAAACAGAGCCATACAGGACAAATCTGAACTAAGCATTGTACCCTGCCCTCTGCCTGAACCAATCCTTTACACGTATCTGGTAAATGATTTATAGACCTGAAGATAGCAAAGTATAAAACTGTATCACTCTCTTCACTTTAAAAAGGAAACTATTTCTGAATAATTTGCCATGTGTCTGAAAATGTTTCCAATTTTGGTGTCTGCTCTGCTGCTTACAGGTAAGTGCCTGGCATCCTATCTTGTGTCCCTTCAGGCTTGTTGAATAGTCAGCTGGCAAAAACCACTGTGTTACCAGCAGAAAAGCACCGATGGAAGAAAATTAACTGGAAATCAGTGCAGCAGGGACATACAGGAGAGTGGGTGAGCACAAGATTGCATGGCAAATTCTGTGAAATACATTTTGATTCTGCTCCTCATGACTTCTTTTGAGCCTTTACTGATCATGTATAAGAAGGAAAGATGCATTTCTGACTTAAAGGCACTCTCACAGGATGATTTCCTGAACTGTTAAAATTGTAAAAAGAGCTTGATGCTGTTTCTGTGAAATCTCTAAATATTATTCTTATCTCAACATTTATTGTTTGTAGGAAACAATTTCACATGCATTTATAAAGACCCAAAAGAATCTATTTCACGAGTGATTTTTTGTATGCCTGACTTGAATTTCTTAAAGAGACTGATTGTTTTAGAGCACTCAGGCTGTCTCAATGCTGATCATTCACAGAACTGTGTAATCACAGCATCTACAATCAAGACTCAACCTGTAAAACTTGGACCAGAGGGAAAATGGATGGGTCAGGGCTACCACATGCTCTTTCCAAACCAGCACACACTGGTACAGTGAATGATCAGTGATGCACATGATGCAAAATTAATTTGTTTCTCACAAAATTAAAACAAACCAGGCAGGCAGTAAATGACAGCTGACTTCCCAAGTGATTGCATCTTGACAAGATGGTTTCTCCACATGCATGCATTAAAATAATTTCTTAGATTTGAGTGCCCCAATACACATGCAGTAAATATATGATGCAAATAGCTAAGGCAGAATGAGGGAGACAATGATTAATTGTGGATTATTGAAAAAGGTTTTGTAAATTGGGACCACAGTCAGGTATAATCTCTCTCATGAATTCACTTCCATGCCGTATGAACCCAAGTTTTGGCAGCAGTGAGGCTCTTGAGGAAAATAAGGAGATGGAAAGGGACTTTGTCTCTTCTGCAAATGTGAGCTCACCTAGAAACCTTTTTCCCTTATTTGTCCTTCCTGATCTGCAGTTTAACTGGGACAACTCCTGGGCCTATCTTCTTGAACTTCATCTCCTTTCCACTGAAGGCAATTTATAACACAGTGTCACCTGAGGCCAAGCTGGGAGCACAGCAGCTTGCAGCCCGTCCTTTAGGAAGACTTTACTTTCATCTCCTTTATGCTTCTTGTCTTGTTTGCCCTCTTTCCTAGGTTTCTATTCTTCAAAATACATGAACAACTACTTATTACTAGTTTTTAATGAGCTCTTAAAAGTTTCATTGCTCACAATCAGTTCAGTTTTTCATTAACTGTGAATCCTTCCAGCAACAATGAAGGTGGTGGTGAAGTAAAACAGAGACTATAAGATTCTTATGAGAATCTTATTTTTCTTCTTGCCCTCAATTCAGCTGCTCTAAATCACTCCTCATAGTAAACCACAGTTGCAGAGCTGGGAATAGGCTCTCTGGACATTTTGCTTTAACCTCTGGGGAGTGCAGCAGCAAGGGATGGGGTAGGAGCATGATGTCTTTGCACTGAGATAATTGCTGAAGTCTCTCAGGTGTCTAATGGGGGTGTTTTGCCACATATGGATGTAGAAATGAAATCTCAACAGGACTCACTGAGTGGACCAATGGACTGGGGCTTTTTCTACTACTTTGCTGCAGTAGAAGTAGCTCCTTCAGTAAGATTATCTAGGATTTTTGCCAAATTGCCTTGCTATTTACCCATACCTGAAAACTGTCCTGACCCCTGGCATCATCACACATATTGAATATGTTCAATAGCTAATTCTGCATTAAGTATCTGTAACTTCTCTGTCTTTGCTGATGAGGGAATGAGGCTGATGCTGAAGCTCTAAGGATTGTTAATGACATCTCTTGAACCAGAGAGCTCTTGTGTCCTGTGATATAAAATTAAGAATTGTCAAAGAATAAAATCTCTTTTACTTCAAGCTTGAAAAAGAAACAGATGAGGCCAAAATTTCAAAGACTGAGTGATATGGAAAGAGTTGAAGCACTTAACAATCGGTGACTTTAAATCTTGCTGTCAATATGTATTAGCAAATTGTACTGATTTAATTCTATTCCAAGGCTTGTTACCATCCAAACGCTCCAGAATACAAAGCCTATGTACGTAAAAAGGTTTTTTGGTAATTTGAAAAAAAAAAACACACGCAGGTGTTAGACTTTAATATAATTTCACTTTTCAACTGAAAAACGGTGATACCTGGGCCAAAGATGGCCTGCAGAATCCACAAGTCTATCCTTGCTGCAATCAGCCTTTCATGCAGTGTACTGACAGATAGCCACATCTTCATTTCCATGGAATGCCACATAATCTAGAGAAATACTTGACTGAGGAGAGAAGCAGCTTTTTTTCAGCTGTTGCACTGTGGTATTCTGAATCCTCAAACCGAATCCTGTGGTCTGACTTTGTGAATTTAGATTTAGAAAGTCAGATAGCTGAAATGTGGTGGGGAGGTGGCCCATTCTGGCTCATTTCTAGCCTTAGAAACATGCCTGAGCTGCAGACTTGATTTACTTTTTCAAAGTTCCCCACACGTCAGCACCTGCCACCTCAGCAAGGTTGAAGTTTAGCTCTGTCCAGTTTTAGCCTCTGTCCTAAAGAGCTGATAGGACTGGCAGCCTTACCTCCATGGGCTATTTTGACCAGAAAGTCACCATGTCTGATAATTGGAAGAGTTATTACACCTAAAGGAACGGAGCTAGAACAATTGCCGACTTTTGGCATTGAAATTCTACTGATATTAACTTAAGCAATATGTTTTCAGGTTGTCAGAAACTTGCAAGTCTTCAGAAACTAGGGAGAAACAATAGTGTGCACAGAGACTGTTTGAAGTGCTGCTAAATAATTGGCAGGTTTGTTTTGTAAATATCACAACAAATCAGAGATAAACCATTTTTCCCTGTGATAGATGCACACCAGGGAGAAAGTTTTGGTTCTAAGCCTAGAGGTGCTTCTTCTCATCTTATACGATACTGCTGATTTGGATAAAAACAGGATTTGGGGCAGCGAGTGGAAGAAGCACCATATCCTATACTAAGGCAAGTTTCAAGATTTGTCTTCTTATCATTAAACTCTGCCATTAGATGTGCAAATTGTGGCCTGCCTGCTCTCCCCAGACTACTAAGCACACAATGGCTCTTGCTACTTAACTTTTACAGAAGAAAATGTATATCAATTAAATAGGTGCCTTAACAGGCAAATGTGCAAAAACTTACTCCCATACTCACCTTTTTGACTGTGTGATGAAGTGGATCATTGCACATTTAGCTGATAGAAAAAGATGTCTTCCTGGGAAGATTTTGTGGCTGCACCCAGCTGAATATGTTGATTTCTACAAATCTGTATCTGTAAAGAGAGATATGCTTCCATTCCAGTCTAGGATGAAGAGATTTTAAAGCACAGTAACTTAAGATGTATCCATGTTGATTTTCTATTTTGAGTGCAGTTTGCTTGCTATACTGTGATATTTTTTACTATTACTTTGACTTTCCAAGATATTCGATATGCCTTTTCATAATCAGACTTTTGTCATTGGTTTGGGGATTTTTAATATACTCAAAGAAGGATTAAGTGCACATTTGCTTTTTTTTTTTTTTTTTTTTTTTTTAAAAAAT
>JANRMJ010000054.1:16246476-16277816 GCA_025584955.1 Alethe diademata | reverse complement strand
ATCCCATCCCATCCCATCCCAAATCCCATCCCAAATCCCATCCCATTATCCCATCCCCTCCCATCCCACCCCATCCCATTTCCCGGCAGATCCAGGGAATTCCCAGGGCTGGATCAGGACAGAGCCCGTGCTCCAGCGGTGCCAACATCTGCACGGATTTGGGGAATGTGGGACTCATCGAGGCTGGAAAAGGTCTCCAGGATCTTTCTCCTGTGGCCACTTTACAGATATTTCCAGGAATGGAGGTTCCAGCATTTCCCTGGAAGATTTTTCCAGGGCTTGCCCCGCATGGATTTGGGGAATCAGGGAATGCCCAGAGTTGGAAAGGATCACCCAATGCCTCCATGGCCACTAAAGCATGGGGTGAGGAGCCACATCTGCTCATTGTAGGGACATTTCCAGGGATGGAAACCCCATTGGGAGTTTTCCCAGTGCTTGCCCAGCTGCTGTGGGCACAGGCCCAGGGCTGTGGGTGAGCTCAGCCGGGCCAGCACTGACAGGGAAGGGGAAGCACTGTGAAATTTTCTTTTTTTTTTTTTTTTTTTTTTTTCAAAAATGACAGGTATTACTATCTCTTCTCAAATTTAGTCTTAGATCATAGTAATCCAAAATTAGATGCTCAGAAGGCATGGTAGCAATAATGACTACTAACAGTTTTCCCTGTGGACAATGTCTTTAGGTGCACAGGATAGACAAAACTATCTGCTGAAGGCAATAATTACATGAGCTAAACATCTGCTTGCTAAAACCAGCCAATTTGTTGTATAATTTGCTTTTCATGTGAGAACACTGAGTGAATCTTCAAGAGATGATGGAAGGAAACACTCTAACTGGTAACAGCTGATACAACCTCAGTAATAGTTCACCCTCCACACACATTCCTCCTATTTTCTCACTGGGTCATTTATATCTAAAAGAACTTTTCAAATCACATATCTAAGAGAAGAAAACAGTATTGAATTTAAAAAAAACCCAGCCATACAATGTTTGGTTGCTCTTCATGGTGAGTTAACTGCTTCAGTAGAACTTGAAATTCTTAATCTGTTTTTGCAGCTCAACTTTATGCACTATGAGCCATTTTATTAGCATTACCCACCTGCTCCTAACTCCCTCTAGTCTCACATCAGATGCTCTGAAATTCCAGTCTCCTGGTTTGTATGCTAATCTTCTGCAAGATGCACTCCTTCAGGAATACTCTGTCCTTATAAAGCAAACCCTTCCACAATATTTTGCTAAGCTGTTCAAAAGGAGGGGAAAATTACACCCAGCGCAAGAAACTTCGATTGATGCAAGACATAATTCATTTGATGAAATCTGTATTCAGAAGGGCTACTCAGATGGAGACAGCTGGTCTGATGACCCTAAGTCTGTGTTAGAGCCAAGTGAAGACCTTGCTTTCTCTGAGGCCTGCCACAGCACAAGGAAATGTGCAACCATGTTTATCTGTGCAGCCACAGTGAAAGACCAACAGGGCTAATGCTGGAAATGATCTCGCTGGAGTTTTTCCAGAGGTGAATGAAGTTTGCCGTGCTCAGAGACTTACAGTGATCTTTACAGCATGACAAAGAGAGAATGAGATAAGCCTGAAGGATTAAGTGATGTATAAAGGCACTTACCTGGTTTTCTTTTGGTACTTGTGCATCTTTGGAGCACCCCAGAAGCTGGGGACAAGTCCTGCAAAACAGCTCCCAGGAAATGAAATAGCTGCTAGAAAAGAATAAGAACTGGGTGTCAACAGTGGCAAGAAAAGCCAAGAGCAGAGCTGGCATACCTGGCTCTCCTCAGACCAGGCAAGTGCACTTCAATCAAAGTGAATACTTAGCATAGGTAGGGGTGGCATTTCTCAATGAATATAGATGCAGCCAGAGCAGTCTGTGTATTAAAAATTGACATATAATACCCTGAAGATGCAGCTCTCTGCACCACAGTAGCCAAGATAACACCTCTGTCCCACCAGTGGAATGACAACCTCATTTTTGAAGATACTGACAGCAAAAACAAAACAAAACAAAACAAAACAAAACAAACCAAACCACAAGAAGCAGAGCTGCTTAATGATCTTCTTTTTTTTTTTTTTTTGCAGCTTTTTTTGAATCTGGAGGGCCAGAGCACATATTGGTGATAAAATGTAATGTTTAATGGCCCTTACTAACTATATGCACGTTTAAAGAAAATGGAAGCCTTCTAATGAGTCAATTTCTGGTCCCCGTTCATGAGCTTAAAAAAATATTTAATATATTAAAAAAAACCACCCCAAATTTGCTAAAGAGAAATTAACAGCTCATATATTTTTCTATTGGAAAATAGTAAATTGCCAGAGAAATACTGAAATTTGGCACAAGCTTTGCTTTCTCTTGTGCAGCTCTAGAATACAAGTATAGCAGCTTAATAGACATCTGCATGAAATACATTCTCTTCTTTCCCAGCCTTCCACCAAATTTCTGAACTTACTTTCTTCCATGGAGCTGGTAACATTTTTGAAGATGGTATTCCTTAAAGCTCCCCACCCTAAAACTTCTACCTCCAGTTTATGATTATAATAACTTGAAATAGGAAGAAAGTGAAGTAGGGAGGAACTCTGGGACTGTGATTGCTTGCTAAGTAACTTTTCTAAAGTGCTCTTTGACATCTATATTAAGAGCAAAGATGACAACCACCCTCACTTTATGATTTGTTCATTACTGTATAACCAAGATTTTTCTCATTTTCTTTTTAAGCATTTTTGTCACTGAAAAAGAAAGTGAAAGCAGCAAACACACTAGCTCACATATCTTCTACCTATATGCATTCAGCAAACATTTTCTTCTATTTAAAAAACTAAAAAACAACTATATTGTGGATATCAGGGAATAACAGCAATAATTACAGATGAACTCGATTCAGCTGAACATTGCACATGAAAGCAAACATTTGATTTTAAATCCCAGTTAGATTTTCCCCCTAGAAATTCAGGGATCAGGGCATTGGAGAGCTGAGTGAGGTGATAGCTTGCCCTGCTGAGCACCTGCTCTAAGACATAATAGACAAGGGTTCAAGTTCTTGGCCCATCTGTTCCAAGTATGTGTAGGTCACCTTCAGGTGTCCATTTAAACCCACTTCACTAAATTGAAGCACAGCTGTTTACAGACACTGGCCTCAGCTCAGCTGATGGATCTGAGCTCAACCTTAATCAGTGGTTTATTAAAAATTGTGTGATTTGGACTGACATGCTATTTTGGACTCTTTTAGCCCCAAATGAATTTATGTCTCAAACACTCAAGACTAAAAAGAAAATAATTATTTTTCTGTAGAGTGCCTTTCATATAAAGCTAAAGAGGTATTCTGACCTTTTTCTTGTCAAGAATACATTTTTCAAGATCTGCAGGCTCCTTCTGGATCTGTGGTGACCTCAGAAGCTATCTGAAACAATGCAATAACAAGATTAGAAGTGTAATATCTTCTGTTCAGAAAGTAATTTCCAAGCATACAATTTCTATGCTGATACTAATGAGAGTAAATATCACATATAAGCCAGGAGGTTCAGAACCATAGATAAATTCATAGGCAAGGTTTGTGTTATTTTAAAAAACTTTAGGCTCACAGCATACCTGAGACTAGTGCAATTACATTCTAAGAGGATTTCTGTAACAAAATTTTGCATTAAAATAAATTAGTGCCTTAATTAGATTGTGACTTTATTTACTTCAGATTCAACAGCAAAATAATAATTTGGAAATTTGTTTCTTTTGACTAATCTAAGGTAGGGCCACCTTTGATTTCTATGAAATAAACTACAGATTCAAAACCGTGTTCCGTGGATATAAGCATAATTTTGTGCCCATTCTAGCATATTTTTCTGATAATACCAATATTTATCAGCTTCAGTTTCAAGTGTCCTTGGAGCACCCTTTAGGATAGAAGAACCACCGAATCAATTCATATGGCTCAAACGACACATACCGTATTATCCGAGCCACTGGGACTCAAGCAGCAGCCAGAACACTTGGGGATACACTGTGGCTGAACAGGTACCTTCTTCCCTCCCCTTGCACCACCTTCTGAGAAAAAAAAAGCACAGATCTGGAATTAATGTGTAACATAAATCCTTTGGGTCAAGGGAGGAAAATTTTCCTGATTTATCAACACGGGCAAGGCTGCTCAGTAGTCACTATTTATTCAGTAGCAAAGCTCAGAATATTCCTTTCTGTTTTGATCTACTTCAGATTAGTGAATCATTGGCAGCTTTGAGAGAAACAGCACAATACTACATGGGCTTGGACCGCTTTGCCTTCAATCCCTCGACAGCCGTGCTCGATGGGGCTTCTCAACAGAGCATTTTGTAGACTCGGAGCCTGTGTGCACCTCAGTAAGTAAAACTGACCCATACAACACTGCTGACAATTGGTTTATAGTGTCATAACCCAGCACAGTAAACACCCAATTAAACCTTGAAAAATTTGAGAAGATTTGTTTCTACTGTCCAAGTTTAATAGTTATTTATATGCGGTCATTTTGTTGTGGCGGGTTCTTTTTTGAGTAGGTTTTGGGAAAGCTCATTAAGAGCTTAAAGAATATATATCCTTTTAAAACTCCACAGAAGCTAAACTGCTTCCTATAGAGTTGATTTAAAAAGCAGACAGAAAGCAATTCCTGAGGAGAAAAATAAAAGATAAAAAACTCCATCTATTTCAGTAACAAAACTGTATTCAGTGCGGAATAAAACCTCAGGAGAACAAAACGGAGAATGAGACATATCAGTTGGTAAAAGCAGTAATTATAGATCAGCATAGGAGTACATGAAATGAAGTGTTGCAAAGTGCCTCAGAGAAATTGTTAAGGATTGTGTTAAAACTGGACATTTTGGGGACAAAATTTTGTCAGATTTAGGGAATAATTACTAAGTGATTCAGTTGGACAAGAACCATACACACATTATTCCTGTGGAACACTCTTCCTGTGAAGATACTGCAGTCCTTAAAAATGGACAGGAGTGGGTAGAAATAAACTTACACAGTTTCAGTGCTTAAAATAGTTACTAAAATAGCAATCTGTCAGTCTGACTGAAACAACCAGTAGGAAAATGGGTAAGCTTCTTCTCCGAATTTAATTTGAATTGAATATGCTTTGAATTTTATTGACTTAAAAGTACCGTTCTCTTGGAAAATGAGTTTCATTTTGAAATGCACCTTTTGAAAAGACCTTTTATTTTTTATAAGATAGGAATTTGACTTGGAGAGATTCAGAGTGAGCTTTCCAGGACTGTTCCACCTGAAAGGTGATACGAGTTTCACTCACTCTGAGCAGAAGCCAAGTAGGAGAGAACAGCTAAAAGCCATAATTTACCTTCCCCCCTGCTGAGGCTTCAGCTGGTGCCCTTGGGCAACTGGAAGGAAGCACCAGGTTATTCACTCACAATTTCTAATGCTGATATGAGTCAATAGCAGCAGTCACTTCTGCCTTATGATAAATTTACCTGAAGACTCTTTACCCAGTTTTTTGAAAAAAAAACCACTGTCTTTCCCATCAGAAAAATTCCTCACAGAGAAAAGCCCTGGCTGTGTCTAATTACTGGTTGTGCATCCATGTGCCTGATGGCTGTGATCACAGCAGCTGCCAGGCAGACTCCAGGATGGGCTATGCCTCCAGAAAGATAATCCTAATGATTGTCATATGACAGGATTAAAGCCACTTACATAAACACATTTACAGGCACTCCCACTGAAATATGTTTATGATTTCAAAGCAAGGCTAGTTAACTTACAGATTGAAATAAACTTTCCAATGCTAATGTGACAGGAATTGACATCCAGAGTTTTTGAGAAGCCACATAGTAGCAAAGAAGCATCAAGCTAGAAGTTACAAAAACCATTATGGATAAAGTAGAACAATTATTTTCAAATCTATTTTTCCTGATTAGTGATAGTTCTGAAATGGAAAGCCTATACAACCTATGCAGAAATCTGGTTCAGGGGCTGCACTTCCAGAAGAAAACATTTGCAAAACCTGGCAGATCTGAAGACTGCAGCTGTTGACAGGATCTTTAAATTAATTCTGTGATTTTATTTTTTTTTTCTAAAAGTAATTTATTCCATCTTTTCTAGCAACAACATCAGATCCTACATGGAGCTACTACAGAAGTCTGGGACTCACCTTCAGCAAAAAGCTATTAAATCCTACTCATCTTGTATCTGGCCATGTTAGGTTATGGCATGTTATGTATTTACCATTATGTATTTGATAAGATGACTTTATCTCATCCCACTTGGGTCTAAACCCAAAATTAATACACTAACTCTCTGCATAAATGCTGCATATTTTATATTCATAAGTAGAACTGTGATGTAGGTCATGGTAAATTGAATAAGAAGTTGAAGAAAACCAACCATGAACTTTTAGCAGGTTGAGTTTAAAAATGCCTAATGTTTTCAGATAAAACATTCTTTTGACTAAACGATTGTTTGAAGATGTTTCCTGCTTCTGTGACTGAAAACCACTTTTTTATTTTGCAGTATTTTCCTTTAGCTACATTTTTGGGAGGCAAATAAGAATTGAAAACCAGTTGCTTAGCATGGGCAAAAAGTAGATCAAGTTCAAGTGCATTTCCAATTTTTCAAGTACTAGTAGTAGGTGTTGTAATGCATATCCACTCAAATCAAAGTTTCTCTTTCCTCATTTAATCTTCTGTACTTGGTCTTCAATGCCAAAACCAACTGAACCCACAGCTACTACTGTGAGTTTTTCCTTACTCCACAGAGATAGGAAATGGTGGAAACATTCATGGCTCCTTTTCTAAGAAAAAAATGGCAGTGGCAAATGTTCTTTATGCCACTTTCCTGAGCTTGGAAGTTTCCTGGTTCCTATTCATTAATGTACCTTATTTCAGAACATCTTTGAAGAGAGGATTAGGCTTCTGTATTTCTTTTGTATGTTATTAATATAATGCTAACAAATAAAAGCATTTTCAAACTTGGCCAAAATTTCTGCATGAATAAAGATGACCTGTTGAGGTAAACAAAATATATGGTAACCGAATGGCAGGGGAGGTGAAGGAAGGCAATTTTTGCTTGTTTTTTATTCCCAAAGAACAGATTCTGCATGGTGTGTTTTCAGGATTCTTTAGGAATATGGACTGTACTCTAACTGGAACAAACCTGAAGATAATGTTGGATCTTCTAGGAAGAAATCCACATTCTGGCTTTTTGGCAATCTCTGCCATGCTCCTAGGTATGAAACTATCCTTAGGCCATTATTAATATCACTGCATAGGACAATGAGCCTGAAATTGCCATTATTCATTAGCTGAAGCTGAAAATTCATTAAACACTTGAAAGAGATAAATGAGGTGCAAGTTCAGTATTTGCCATGTAGGATTTCACATCTTTAGTCACACTACTTCATTATGAACAGTTCATTCAAAGATAAGGGGTGGCAAGTGATGTATAGACTAAAGACCACACTGGTTAAACACAGTCATGGCCTGTCCCTTCTGCCTGCCTTCTCTGCACTGTTCAGCCTTGGATAAGCTAGTGCTTCAAACCCTAAACATTCCAGCATTTTCCTCAGTAGCAGCACAGACATGACAGAGTTACTGAAACTTTTCAGCTGATAGCAAAATGCAGGACTGTAAGGCTATGCATCGCCTTCTAGGTGGATATGCAGTAAAACTCCAAGGATGCACCTGCTCCAGCTGAGCATCTTGCTGGTCCCAGAGAGGTTCCAACTCTTCAGCCAGTGATGCCCACACCACTTGTGAACCAGTTCCTGAAATACTGCTCCTTTCTTCCCATCTCTCTAATTGATGTCGTTGCTGCCAAGGCAGGGTTTTGTGATCTATCTGTGTATTAACTGCAGTTTTCATGCTCACATGGCAAGTTAAACCAAAATGGGGGTGGTTCAGGAGCTGGTTTGCAGATAGACAGAAGACCTCCCTGCAGTGGGATGGCAAAGTCCATCAGTGAGGTGGAAGGCAAAGTGAAGTGCTATCAGCTACCATCTGCTATCAGCTAGTGAGGTAACTGCCCAACCCTTATGAGCCATTTTAGGGCTGTCAGAGCCATAAAGTTAGGATAACCACTGTCTACTACCACGAGGACAGTCTTGCACAAGGTTGGCTTTGCACCAATGCCAGGGGATGCAATTTGACAGATCTGTTGTACTCAGACATGACTAATTCCTTTAAAGAAGTTGTTGAAAGCCAGAGACTCAATACTCAATCTGCAAATCCATAGCTTCAAGCTAATGTCAGTAATTCAGATAATTAGTCTTGCTGAATTAGATGGAAAGAGTTGTGCATGCATGAGTAGCAGTGGAGGATGAGGTGCTTATTTTGTGTTATCAAATACATGCCACTCATGACAATGAGCAAGTGGCTTTCACAGCATTTGGATATTAAACACCTTCATCTGCATTTATTAATAACTAGGAAAAATATTTACCCTGTGAATTTTCTCCCCCTATTTATCTTCACATATTGTTTCAGCACTTCAACAAAGTAAACCTGGACCCTTCTTTGCTGACTTTTCCAACACATCTTTATGTTGTCACCTACAAATTTTATCTCCTTTCTTTTTCTACACAGCACAGATACACAGACAATACCTTAGCAATGACATAACCAAAGAAGAGTGTTAAACTAAAGAGAACTTCAAGTACATCTGTGCTGATCATGGGAGTGGAATTACAGGTCTCAGGGCATAGGACCTTTGCTTCTGGTGCAATGGATGGCAGTATTTATTACTAGTTACTGAAAACTGCAAGTTTTTTGAGGAAAAAAAACCCTAAGAGACACAAATACCAGAGCTCCCTGAGGCTAGAGAGAACAGAGTTCCTCTGAGAGAGGGGGAACAGGCAGAGAGGAAGAGGAGCTACAGGAAGCTAGAGTCAGGTTTGTCTCTGTATTGATGCTAACTGGATTGATGCAGAACATATTACAGGGAGCCTGATTTTTCAACTCATTCCTGACTCATGTGAACAGGGTGACCAAAATCAACAGAAATCAGGATGTCCAGGTACCCCATGGTTGATATCTAGCTCTAGCAGCAGCTTTTTGCCAGGCAAGGCCCTTACAGGGTATCCCTCTCATGGGAGTGGCAAGTCAGTCATGCTGCAAATCCTTCCTCAGAGCACTTGCCTATTCTCCCAGCTTCTTGTATCCCTAATTTTCCCAGTCCTAGAAGAATAAAAACACCTTTGCAATCTCTTCTACTCTGTCAAGTTGAATTGAAAACAGCCCACAAGTTACAAAATTACTGTGGCTAGACATAGGGATAAACATGTACCTACTGAGACAGTATGGTTGTAGGAGCCTTGCTTTGTTAGGGAAACAGAGGAGGGATTCACTGTAGTCAGATGTGACAAGAGAAGTAAGAAGACCTGTCATTTCAATAATAATTGAAGAAAAACATTAATATTCCATGGCTTTCTTTTAATGAGAAAAGCAAATAATTCTGAACACAGAAAATAGAGAAAGCTGTAGAATTCAAGTAACCTATATATAACCTACTTTACAAATGTTGAGTATGGGATAAGTACTAAGATACAGTTTTCTATAAACTCAGCAGGTGAGTATATAGGAGTAATGAGAAAGAACCATTTAATTTATGATCTGTAATGGTTTCTTCAAACAGAACAGTGGCAACTGGTATTCAATGAAAGTTCTACACACTTCATCACTGCTGCAGTTCATGTGGTTGAATCTGGTCCCAGATTATTTGAATGCACAAACCTTTTGAGCTTGCATCACACTACTGTTGCTCCTTGCTTTACATTTGACCTTCTGTTGTCTTAATTTAAACCAGAACAGCTGAGACAAAATATGCATCTAATCTACACCTGCTGCTGGCTGCCAGCAAGAGTGAGCTGTGTTCAAAGCAATTTATGTTGGCTGATTAAGTGTATAAACCACCCACCTGAGGCAGGTGCATTGCCATAACCTCTTCATGTAGAGTGTGAAATAAATTGTTAGTGTTTTGCATCATCCATAGGAAAAAAATGAGCTCAGTAGTTAAAATGTAAACATCGAAAGTTATCCAAAACACAAAAAGTTCAGCCAGGAAATAAGCAGAGTTTGTATGTAATTATTATGTTAAGTAAACAAACATCAATAATTACTGTTCTGCCCCGAAGACTGTTGAAGAGGTATGTATTTCAAACAATATTGCATCAAACCTGCAGAGCCTACTTTCCACCACCTGCAAAAAAGAGGGACAACTCCTTCTATGAGAGATGAGTGGTATCAAGCTGGTTATCTGTAAAGGTGAACAACATAGGCAACACAGCAAACATCTGTTCCCTTTGAGCCCAAGCCACATCCCACTGCAGCACTAGGCAGGCTGAGAGCTGCAGCTGACTGCCTTAGAGATAGAACAAGTACTCATTGAGATTCATAATGCAAATTTAACCACCACCACCCAAGAGGAGCAAGCTTTCCTTATGCCAGTGTCAATCCAGACAGGGACAGGGAAGGAAGAAGGGGCAGACTGTTGAATTTCAGCCCTCTAGGGTCAATCCCTAAAAGCTTCTTTCTCTATGAGGTGTTACAGGATAGTCAGCTTGGAGTGACACTTCCCATTCAGCTCCTTATTCCTGGTCATAGCAGTCACTGCTAAGGTGATTTCATGCCAGTCACTGCTTCCGTGGCACAACTGAATAAGCATGTGAAATCCCATCTGAATAATTCAACTGTGTCCTGCTTGTGATTGAAAGCTGCTGTGCAGCAGGGAGCTCACTCAAGGAAGGCTTAAAAAACATCCTCACAACTGCTGTCACTACTATTATCATAAATCCAACTGTGCAAGGTGCAGTGAGAAAGCAGTTATTGTGACATCTTCAAAATGGAGGTAGGACTATCTACGGGCAAGAAAACAACCACAGAAAAAAGGTGGCTAAAGAGACAACCATGGATGGTGGTGGTGGCTGCTTAGCACTGAAAAATAACTGATTTGGTAGTTATTTAGAATAATGACTTAAAAGCATCTTATTTGTAACTTCAAACTGGCTTTGGCTAAAAGTAGCACTGAGAATTATAAAGTGCTGCTTCCTCTTGGTGTCTCTGTTGAAATATTTATGGTGCTACCCTTGCTGTGGATTTCAGGCAGGACACTCAGTGCTGAAAGATCCACCACAAACTTCCTGATGGCCTGGGATCTATACATCCCTAGATTAAGCTGTGGGCAGGATGTAGTCTGAATTTTGCTAGCTACCTCATAAAGCAACTACATTATAGCAAAGCTACACATGCTGAGTTTTGGTTTTTAATTTAGAAGACTTGCAGTAATGAGGAAAAGCATATTTAAAACATTTCAATACTGAACTTAAGAGGAACAAAATTTAAAAAACCCCATGCTTTCTCATAAAT
Source organism: Alethe diademata (assembly GCA_025584955.1). Classification (NCBI taxonomy): domain Eukaryota; kingdom Metazoa; phylum Chordata; class Aves; order Passeriformes; family Muscicapidae; genus Alethe; species Alethe diademata. The sequence goes on along the minus strand of JANRMJ010000054.1, from coordinate 16,266,481 downwards.
AATTTGAAACAATTACTTTCTGCTAAGTGCACAAACAATTCAATATTATACTTCATGAATAACAGAAATAATTTTTCTACAAATAAGAAAATAACCTCCCTTTTTGTTATTCAGGATTACACAGTTCCCTACTCCTTTCTCAACCTCTCTGCCCCAAGCTAAGTTCTATTTTCTTTCTCTTGATTGCCAGAGGATTAAATCCAGCCCAAGTACAACTACAGGTACTGCTTATAGTAATCAAAGATTACTCTCTGCCTCACTAAAATGTCCAAGCTACCTTGATATATCAACTGTGTCAGAACAGCACATGCAGCAGCAATTACAAAATAAGAGAATTATTTAAAAAGTACCTTCTCTTGAAATTACAGATTTTGTAGTTCAGGCACTCTAGTCTGAAACCAGAAATGGAAGCTGAAAGATTTTGAGAGAATTGCTCATCAGCTGGATCCCTCTTTCCCCCAGTGGAAGCTTTGAAGTTCTGTTATTAGTGGGAGCAGTGACAGCTGAGGACAGGATCTTATTTGACAGAATCTTCCTTTTCAGGTCTTAACTAACATGTAAAATCACATGCTGGAAATGGAGGGGCAGTTACCAACATATGCTGAAAATTTCCTCATACCCTCCTAAAATCAGTTTCTGAAAGAACTATTAATGAGTTAGTAGAGATTAACACAGAAGAATATGTCATCACCTGCATTGTAGCCAGTAGATTAGAAGAAATGAGTCTCAGGAGAACCAGGAATAGATAACTCTATTTGTCTCAGAAGCTCACTAGACAGTCTGGGCAAGCGAAGGTTTCTCTGAATCCTTTTCAAATTGAATTAATCTGCCCTGAAATCTGTTACCTTGAGACTGCTCTTAATATTAGTCCAGAAAGGGAATCTCAGATAAATGTTTTGAAATTGTCAGTTCTGGTTCTGAGCAAGGATTGAATGTAGCTCATCTGTGTCAATAAATTGGCTGGCAAAGACTGGATCTGTCCTTTGCATTTGACCCTGGTACAAGTGATGTATCTTGTATGAGTCCTGCAGTATCAGAACTTAATCAATTTAGAGAGGTGATCTTACCACCCCCTAAAATTGAACATCCTGAAAAGTGTGTGTTTCAGGCTCACAGAAAATGCCTCACAGCACTGAAGAGGACAGATGTGAATTCATTACCTTTCTAGTACGAGATCACTCAATGTGCGACAGCCCTACCAATCACTATGTCCAATGCAAATAATGGATTGTGAGTGTTTCTGTCTCATTATCTTGTGACAGGATTATTAACTTGTGACTAAACAACAATGTTGTAGAAAGTCTCCTCAAGGACAGGCTACATACATACATGCATATATGTGTGTGTACATATATACATATATATATATATGTGATTAATTTTCTTCTTTTCCCCACTGCCTAGATTGCACAGCAAGCAAGGAATGGACCAATAAGAGATTGCTAAACTGTAGGCTTTAGAGTTCTCCAAGCTTAATACAAGTAAATACATACCACAGATTTTTTTCAAACCCAGAAAAGTTGGCTGTTGAGATGGCATAACAGTTCACAGTGAAAACTGTGATGGATTTCCAAAAAAGATTGGAAAGTGTCATTGAATTACAAGGTGATAATGAGGTCTGGGGTATTTCCAGCATGTGTGGATGTCCTGCTAATTTGGTATGGCAATGCAAGACTGTGCCTCCAGAAATAATTAACAATAGCAGTTGTACAGGTACTTACTTCATCAGCAGAAACATTGGAGGGTGATGAATCCATGCAAAGATTGCACAGGTAGAATAGAATGATTGCTACAATAGACAGATACAATATTAGGCTAGCAGTGTCTCCTTTGAGAGTGTAGCTCAATTTTTCAGTTTCATCTCTTACCTGGGCTCAATGTCTCTGAAGAAGGTTTGAGTAAGTTAAAGAAAATCAGAAGTATAACGTTTTTCAATTGGGTTTATGTATTTATGTTAAATGTACACCTTTTATAATTTTTTTAACGTTACATCTTTTAGAAATTAAAAATTTATATTTTATCTTGAACGTCAAGCTGCAATTTTTACAGCAGATCCTGTTGTGCTGTTTTTGCTTTTAGGAGGAATGAGCACAGGTCCTACTGCACACTCACCTTATTGACCAGCGGAAGAAAAATTAAAATTTTCAGCCCACAAATATTCATGCATGGATATACATGTCACTTGAACTCCAGTCGAAAGTTGAATAAAGAGAGGCTACTTGTATTTTTACTTACTTATGCAAGATAACCACCTGAATTCCCTTCCATGGGAACATGGCTTTTCAGCACTAGCCCTCAAACTTGTTGTCACACTTGGCACACTTGCAGAGGAAATACCTTCTTTAAGCATATTCAAAGGAGATCAGGTCAGTCAAAAGGATAAGAAATTAATTTAAATCTGCAAAATGGCTTATTGAAACAGCCTTATTAAAATACAGCTACCACCAGTGAACTCTATAGGCTACAGCTTCTGGACAGAGTTTCATCTGTCTGTCCCACAAAGTTCCAGATTGTTTAAATTAAATTCACTGACTTTTTCTTCCTCTGCATAGTACTATCATAACTGTGAGAGAAAGAGATTCTTCCAAAAAGAGCCTCAAATTTTTAAAACTACAGGGGATAACTCAAGAATTTCTTGCAAGATGACATCAGTCCTGGAAGTCATTCAACACATCATTGAATAAAGCCCAAGTCTCAGTATTAACACCTTCTTTAAAGCCCAAAACACCTCTCAAGTCAGCCAATAATCAGCCAAAATCAGTTGATTACCATCATGCCTAGTAACAAGAGTTAGTAACAAACTGCATTTTTCTGATTTAGTGGTTTGGACAAGGGTTTTAGTCAATTTTTGAGCTGGTATCCACTAGAAACTTTGGCAGATAAACACATTTCACATTCAAAAGTTAATGTTGATATGTCTGGGAAGAAAACAGAGGAAAATGAAGGTGTAACTCCTTGGAAACTGTAGAAACAGTTAAATAACATACTTAAAGCCCAAATATGGGTCATAATTTGCAACAGAAATACCCCTTGAGCTTCTCTTCCGAAAAGGAAAGCAAGTCTTTATTTAATGGAAACACATCTTCCTGAACACATTGGAAAGAAATATGGCTTGGGAGAGTAAAAACTGAGTTGAAAAATAAACCTGCCTCCTTCCAGGAGAGCAGAGCATCCATGAGAGAGAGTGAGTGAGTGAGTGAGTGAGTGAGTGAGTGAGTGAGTGAGTGAGTGAGTTTGACAGGGAAGGGCTCATGCCTGGCAGATGCTGCCTGGAGCTGGGGCACAAAGAAGCATAAAACAGGCAAGGAGGGGAAGTGTCTGCATGAGGCAGCTGGAAATAGTGAAGTGGAAGCACAGAGTGATCTTTTAGATCTAGTTTCAATAGAGCTACAGCAATTTCCTTGTGTTTCCTTGGAGTTGACTTTTATGAATATTTGTGCCAATGTTTCTGTTCTTGGATGGTGCAGATGAGCCCTTTCATTCAGTGGTTTGTGGGGCAAATGACTCTGAGATAACAGCCAAGTGTCCAGGCAGCTCATGCAAAAGGAACAGGAGGGCAGCAAGGAGAAAAGATGAAGTGTGCCATGTGCAGGTGGACGGGAATGGGGGTCACAGAAAAGACTTTGATTCTGATCCTGTTGTCTGGGAATCAGAAACTCATGTGGCCTCAAGACACAGAAGAAACTAAGTAGGAAAAATAAGTGAACTAAAAATGGATTGGAAAATATTTCTCTTTCAAAAATAAAATGTTGGGATTTTGGACTCCTACCTTTTTCATCCCTATGCCTTTAAAACCTCCACACTGCAAAGATCTTGCATACAGAGCATTCTTTCCCAGGAAATAAGTTTTGTATACTTGCTGTTCCTGTAAAAGATATCTTTTCTCCTCCTTCTTGAGACTTTATTTGGGGTTAAGGCTGTCATGGGGAAGATCAGGTGATTAAGTCACCCAGCAGAGTATTTACCATCAGACAAGCCATGATAACAGTGTGTCACTCTGCTGCTTCCTTCCTTAGGTAGGGTTAATGTAAAGAGGCAAGGCTGCTGCAAAGAGCAGTGAAGAAGACTCCAGCCTTTATCCAAAAAGGGCTCAGGTTGTGCTCTGGGATTACACACATGGCTGTGGCCATTACTGTAAATATCTTCCTTCCTGGCAGGATGAAGCAAGAAGAAATCATAGAATCACAGGATATCCAGAGCTGGAAGGTATCCACAAGGAAAATCAAGTCCAGCTTCTGGCCCTGCACAGAATAACTCCAAAAATGGGAAGTGGCATCATCCCAAGCTGTCCTTGATGGTGGAACCATCATGTACATGGGGAAGAGCTGTGAGATTTTGCTTATTTGCAGGCATGATATGGAGCAGAAACAGGCATCACACCAGCTTGGACAGAGGAGACTGCGGTGGGGTCAAATTGGAGGTCGTGTTTTTTAAACAAGGGGCAGGATGTTTGCAATCACCTGGTGTATGTCACCCCTGGCTTGGGCAGGGGAGGATGGAGCTCTGGAGAGGCAGTTCAGACACAGCTGGGAGGCCCCATGAGGTCAGAGAAAGTGGTGACCATCCACTCTTCATTTGACCTTGCAGAATTTGTGCAGAGTCCAAAGAAACCTGTCTTACCAAGGCTTGTAGGTGTCACCGAGGAGGAGACAGCTGTGACTGGGGCATCACTCCTCCTTTCTGCTCCTGGCTGTTCCCCACCCAAAGTGCCCCAAGCACAAGTCAGGAAAGCCTCCCTGAAAGCATCTGAGGCACAGAATTTGGGTTCTAGGAGGCTGGAGTTGGGTAGAAGAGGGATCATACACAGCACATAAGTCTGTTCACAACAGGCTATTGCTTATGTAGTAAAAATTCTAAATAAATATTTTTTTAAAAGGCCATTTTATAACTCCTGCTATTCTCTCCTCTGGAAATCTTGGACCACCTCAAAAATAATTTCTTGAAAGAATGGTTGCAGCAAAGAGCAAACTCCCTATTTCTTCTTACACCTCCCACACAGAAGTGTCAGGAAGGTACTGCCAAAACACTTTCTACGATGACTGGCAACTTGCTTGCATGCCAAGAGAAAGGAACTTGTGAGAACATGCAAAAGTGTAATCCTGCAATTCCCTGCCTTGAAAAAGTTTTTTAAAAATGGTAATTACTTTTAATTGAGTTTGAAGATGAGAGCGCTATCGTTTTTATTTAAAGCAACTCACTCATGTCTTAGTCTTCTAACTAAAGCAGGAACGAGAGACAGAATGTAGCATGCACAGGTAAAATATAATTAGCTAATCCCTGCTCATTATTCTGGACTGCCATTTGTAATCCCCATTTAGGAATTTGTAGTCCTATTTAGGAAATTATAGTTTCTTCTGTAGTTCAAGTGTTATTATGTACAGTCCCATCATAATTTTGTCAAAAAACCTGTCTGAGGTGAAGAAAGAATTTTGCACAGTGCTAATTGCTCACCAATAGACTAGTCAGGCTTACCAGCCTTTTTAAAAAGTACTTATGAAAGACACCCTAGATCAGTACCAGCCTCCTGCAAGAGCCATTTTAACTATTTCCTCCAGGTGATAAGCAGATTTCTCACAGACAGAAGAAAGAGCAGCTGACATCCAAACCTTCAGATTTATTTCCTATAAAAGCAAAATATTTTATATTTCAGACCACAGTTTAAGACTGTGGTCTTAAATTATGTGCAGAGATAGGAAAAGTCTGTGCTTCACGAGTGATGGCAAAGATGTTGAGATATGACTCAGTGAGTCCTATGTCAATGTCTTTTGTCCAAATCTAATTTGATAATGATGAAAAGGTGTCACTTAGTGATCTCTCTACTTGAAATGAATTTATGGTAAGACACTTGATGGACAGGTGCTTTAAATAGAAATACTTATTTTTATACCTGTGCCAGCTTCAGTTGTACTTTTTCTGTGGATAAATAGAATACGACTGATATCAGTTCAGACAAATAAACCAGCCCATACTGTTTTGAAGGATCAAAGGAAAACAAACCCCCCACCAAACTATTAGAACCTCTTCAACCCACCCTTAACTGGTGCTGTTACAATGGAAATTTCTGACACATAATTCCCTCAATAAACCACATTTCCATCCCAGAGAAATTGTTCTTCATACGTCCTCACACAGAGATGGTCTCATGCACCCTCAGAGGAATTATTCCCTTTCCAGACTGCGATCATACTGTTCTGTTTCTTCTGAAAAGTCACTTCACCTTTGAACCCCCATCCAGCTCTTATATTTTTTCCCCAGCTCTGAGGATCTTTGCAGCAATAGACACAAGTCCACCACAGGCTGGGGGAGGCTCTTCACTGAGCCACAACATATCAGGAACTTCAAACAGTGTGTCTTTAGGCAGACCTGTATAATACAGCTACAGGTGAAGAATGCTCTTGATGCAGGCTTACCCTTGGCTTTGGAGATGATAAGGAGATGCTGAGACTCAGCTGAATATCTACAGAGCATGAGACAAAGGCAGAAAAGGGGGAACAGGGATCAGAAGCCACTTGGCTTTGGTTTGCAGTCCCTCTAGCCTTATCTAATTCCTCTGCAGTGGACACACTGAGGCATATAAAAAGAGAATTAACCATGTGAGTAACACTCTTTGTCCTGTCCTATTTAAACACTAGCTCAAGAGTTGGAGAAAAGAGTGGAATTGAGAGCAGCTTGAAATTGAGGTGTAATGAAGCTACTGGGGCAGTACTGACAACTTTAAAAAATCAGAAGAAGAAGGAAAAAAAGGTTTTCAAAACCCTCTTCTCTTTTCTGCTCAAGGATGTTCTTTTATTAAAATGAGTAATAATTAACTGAAGGAAGAGCACCAGGATATTAGCTGGTGCTTGCTCCTTCTCAAGTATTGGGGAAGAAAAAATACAGAGCACCCTTCTACACACAGCCAGCAGCACTCATGTTAAGTAGCCCCTGTTTCTGGTCCCTTACACTGAAGTCTACTGGAGAGAAAACCCACATGGAAGGCAGGTCTGATGGAAACCCAGGAAACACAAGATATAGCAGGTGTTCTGGTACATGAACAATAGGAAAATTATTGGCTCTGACAGTGGACATGCTATCTTTTATTTTGTCTTCTGCACAGGATTAATTTTTTAAATGGTTTATTTTCAGGTCTGATTTATATGTCTAGTTGCAGCCAGCAAATTCGAGTTCACAAGCTTACATGTGTTTAGTATTTTTATGCTTCTTCACATAAGGCATCCTGTGTAGACAGAGAAAAAATTATTCCAAGTAGGTTGCCTCTCTGAAGAGCTGCTTTAAGATCTTTCTTTTTGCTGTACAGATCCATGTACTGTTAATCACCATAGTAGTAGACTGTCATGACTAGAAATTTCTCCCTATTTTTTTTCTAGCTTGCCAATTAACTAACACCACACTACAGAGGGAAAGATGCTGTTGAGGCTTTTTCATTTATTACCTAAATAGACATCAGGAGGAAATCAGTCCCACCCAAAGCCCACTGTCAAGTGTGTTTATACAAATGTTACCAGTTAGGGCAGAATTTGACCTGCAGAAAGTGTCCAGTCCTACATGCTGGAAAAAACTGACAAGTTGGTTTGGGATCCCACAGGGACATTTGTAAAGCTGGCTGCAGATAGCCTCAAGGTCTGGGGAATGAGCTATTTATTTTCTCTGTGAACTGAACATTCCTGGTGTGTGTACTGTGTCCAGCTGAGATGGAGTTAATTTCCTTCATAGCAGCCCATACAGTGCTGAGGTTTGGATTTGTGACAATATCTCTATTTCAAGTTCTCATTTCACCCTCAGCCCCTACTCCAACCCTTTTCCCAGAAGCTGCACATCATGGAACTGCATCTCCTGCCCATCCTACCTGAGTGAGGGCTTCTCTTCTCAGTGTTTCAGAGGAGGTGGATGAGCACATCAGCTCATTTGTGGCACCCTTTTGTAAGCAGTGAGGGGGAATGTGTGGCCATATGGAATGCTGTGCTGTGCTGACAGACTGGTGTGAATCCCCTTCTCAGAAGCCAATCCCAAAAAAGGCAAAACAAAGCAACTCAGCAAACCTGCATCCAGGATTCTGCAGATGACAGAAACTCAGAGTAAGTGATACTACTTCAAAGATGCAGTGTGTAAGCACAAGGACAGTTACCTCAGCATGAGGAAAACTCACTGCCTGTAGTTTTTCCTGTTGCACAGAGGGATTTCAGCTGTGGAGAGCATTCCTTGGGGTTTTACTGAGAGACTGGAACTCTCAACCATGAGCAGCCCTGCTCATTTCAAGAAGCATCACCTCACATGCCATAAGTGATGATTTTAAATAGTATTTTAGGTGTTTTCCCCACTCCTATCAAATAATTAAAAGGTGACCATGAAGACCTACAGGGGCACTTGACTTACAGGGAAGAGGAAGACAAAGGACATATAAATCTAGGAGAAAAAGTTTTTGAAGACAGGATGAGACTGGAACATAAAAGGCTCACATGAAAAATTCCAATAGTTCAGTGAAGGAGATGTGGCTTTGAATGTTTGACGGCAGCATGGAGAGCACTGCTAATATTTCAAAACTAGCTCATAAAATTTAAAATTATGATGATGATAATAATAACATACTGAAAGAAGGGAATTTTAGGTAAAGACAGTCTTACCAGCAACTATCCAGTCTGTTTGAGTCATATATCATAGTAAACCATCTAATGTCATTTACATAAACTTACATTTGTTACCACTTTTTTTTAACAGCTGTGCCATTTCCACATTGAGCTGCAACTTATAAAATACCCACAGACTGCACTCAGAAAAAGATGCACAAAAGCTTTTTAAACAGATATTTGAGCAGAACACTTATCATATTAGTTATTTCTGGTAAATTTGAAATTATCTTAATTATTAATATTTTGTTAATAATTGCACTAGAATTAAAAAGTAAGGGTATCTTCAGTTGCCTAAATAAAATTTCCCACCATTCTACCGCTGGCTGTGCAATTCCTAACTTTTCCCTCAAATGAAGCACTTCTCTTTCGTCAGCAGACAAAAATTCAATCTTAAAAGTTTCCATATAAACGGAAAATCTGTTTTACTTTTAAAATTAGGAAAACAATGTATTGCATTTTTTTCAACTGTATAAATAGACAGAGTTCAAGAGAAAAAACCTGCATCTAAGAGTTCAATCTAGTATTATCTAACTTTTTTACCAGCATCCTAAAAGGTTGTTCACTCCTCACAGTGCACAACTGCAGAACCTTAAGGTCATAAACTTGATTGTTTTGTAAAATACTTGTGTTTTCAGCCCTGAAGACACAAGTGGACATCCTTACTTGCAATTCTACACTTATCAGCAGGAGTCATCCCCAATGCACTTTTCAAGACACTCCTGCCACATTTTGGCATGAATACCATAACCCAATTTTACCAGCTTCCAAAATTGGAAGCCTTCTCATCTTCATTCTTTGTGGCTCATTTCCTGTAGCTGTCTTTTTTTAAAATCAGCCTAACAAGTCTTTACCAAGGCCAGACAAATGCCAGAAAAATGCAATTTAAGGAACAATACTGCCTTGACCTGCAAAGAAGAGGGAGTGCAATGGATCTTAATGGCCCTTTTTTATTTAAGATTCTGAGAGCTGTGGAGGTATAATGCAAACATTGAACTGTCCTGAATTAAATGAAGTCAAGATAATTCAAGGACAAAAACTTGTTTGCAGCCGATATAGATATTTGAATCTTCTCAGCAGTGCTTAAAAAAATCTCATTACCAACTGAAATGGGTATTTCTTGTGGTGCCACAGCAAATCCTGAATTTCTTCATTGTTTCATTATGTGTGTTCTGAGTACAGAGACAGGCTTTCCCATAGATATAATGCAGAACAATGTAGCATATACAATGTCCATAAGTAATTATTTTCTTAGCATATTCATTAAAAATATCATTCCTGCTTGAAATTTGTAAATCTGGATATCACTCCAAACCAGGAACATTACACACGGGCTCTGGTGAGTTCTGTAGCATTACAAGAAAACTCTCTCTACTTCAAGTTCAAATTCAGTGTTTGAACTTAACACTTAATTTTTTTGAAGAGGATGGATAAACTAGAATATATCTTCTTTCATCCCATGTAATAGCTACAAATATCCCACTAAGAAGCAAAGTGATGTTTTGAAATAAATTGCTGGGCTTCATGTTATGATCTTAAAAAAAAACAACAAAACAAAACAACAAAAAGACACCACTAACAACAACAAAAAACAAAAACAAAACCAAACAGAAAAAACCTAACCCACAAAAGTACCTGTAAATAATTGAAAGTACAGTTTTGCATTGCAAAATGACCTTGTCTCACATTTTATAAACAGAAGGATTACCTTAAAACAAAAAAAATGGTTCTGTCTACCATGCGTGCATTCAGAACTTGCTGTTATGGATATGCTCTGGGAGGGATTTTTTTCTGTTTCCTTTGGCTGTGTTGCTTAATGGAGGGCTGTCAGCCAGCTGAGACAAACAGCTGCCACTTGGGAGCCCAGTGCAAGAGGATGGGGAACCTTCTGCCCTGTGGAAGATTGGCTTTTGCATCTCAGCTTAAACTAAGCTGCTAATAGGGACAGAATATTCTGTGGCAATCATTGCAAATTGAGTGACATTATTAATACAAATGTTCTGCAAAGATAATGGACAGACCTGCTTATCTGCCCATAGTAATTAAAAAGCTCTAATGAAATAATATTGAAATAAATTTCAATGCTTTGTATGATGGAGTTCCTCACAGGAAAGTCTTTTATACAGCTTCAAGTCACTACTCATTTTTGAAAGCTAATGCCATGATAACTTCAATAATATGGCTAATGCACATTTCTATGCTGCATTAATTGTACATTTACAACTCCAAAGAAGACACCCACAAAGAGGAAAAATGCAGGACCTATCATCTGAAACTAGAGACAAATGAGAACAGTGGCTATCACCCCCACAGTATTTTCATTAGATATAACTATTCTTGTCCAGCATTTGTATGCATTAAATAATCATCATGCTTCTCTAGCTCTCCTTCTTCCCTGGAGAGGTCCATGGATCTAACTGACACCCTTGTAGGACTTACCACTTCTACAGAATACTAAACAAAGATCTAAATAATTTCTTTCCCCTGGCATCCTAATTAGGACAGCATGAAGTTCTACGCTCTCAAGTCCTAAAGTCAGTGAAGAAACTGAACAAAGTCTGCTACATTCATATCAACAATTAATTACACTTCCTTTTCCCCACATAACATTTTCACTCCATGTCAGTTAGTGCAAAATCCTGCCATAACCAAATTTCAAAGACCGCCATAATCAGAGTGGAATATTTTTTGCTGCTGACACACAGCTGTTTGGATACCCAATCTCCTTTTTCTAGGCCACTTCTGTTGCTAGAAAGCCTTGAATCCTTAATCTTGTGTGGTTGGTTCATGAGTGGAGCTGTGGCAGGGAACAGAAAAAGGCATTAAGATACTTAGGGAGGGGGAAGAAAATAGAATCTCAATGCCAGCAAGAACAAGCTGCTGATACAACTGATTTAAAATCTTCCTAGGTGGGAGACTAATAGAAAACAGCTGAGATTTTCACCTTGAAGAATGCTATTGAACTGGAAAGAATATTATGATACTAGAAAAATAATGCAGATTGTACTTTGCTGATATGGAAATAGGCAATAGCAGCAATTAATATATTCCCTACTGAAACAGCTAATTTTTTTCCTTGCTTGCAAAATATTATCTACCCAAAGACACTAGTTATGGAGAAAAAGGGACATTTTAACCAGGGACCATTTACAGGATAGTCTATTGCCCCAGTTCCTACTGTGAATCTATGCACACACACACAGTTTGCCATCCTCAGGTTTCATTTAGAAATTAATGCCAACACCACTTTCTTCTCTGCAAATTAAATCTATTCTTTGGATTAGGCTGAAAATAAAGAATACTAAATGAAGAACTCAAATGTTCCTATGAAACTTATTTATAACCTTCTAATAAGCTCCACTTATAAAAGACACCAGAATAGTTCAAAATGTTGAGAACACAACTATGAAATTTTATCAATGTGCTTTTTACACAGTCCTTTAAGGTACCCCAATTTTGGAATTGTGACACTAGAAAAACTCCTTAATTCCTAAACAAGATTTTTCAAATCAAAATAACTTTGCACTGGCATGTAAGCAGTGGTAGGATTAAAGATAAAGAAAGGGCAGCTGAAGTTTGCTAACAAACAAGAATTTTCACATCCTCAAATGTTTGTAAGCTGGGTAGAGTTTTTAATTAATATCAACCTAAGACTTCACACAGCTTTTCAGTTTGATGGGGGGTACTAGGAGGAATTATGTGTACACACAACTCAAAACAGTTTGCATGCAGGTACCTTGGCCAATCACTAGCAATACATAGCATACAGTGTAAGGCCCTCTCCATCACACTTCAATTCTGCTGATTTTCCAGTCTACATCTAATATTGTGCCTGTCTCTCTTTCAAGCAAAAATTCCATTATGGCCTGATAATTATCAATAGCATTACTACTGGAGTATTTCAGGAAAAAAAAATTAAGGGAGGTTTTAAAAACAACTCTAACCAGAAATTTATAATAATTTAAAAATTGATGCATTTCTGACCAGCCCTCATTACAGTGACAAACCGAAAAAACAAGAAATATCCTCTGAGAAACAGAGGATGGGAAATAAATCTGCATATGCAAGTAGTAGAGTTGGGGATTTTTGCATTTATAGATGTCAAATGGACCTTCTGGATTGTGAAATCCAGTTCCTAGGTGTGCCTGTGAAAGCCCTATCCACCTAATGAGGTTCAGTGCATAGATTGGAGGCTCAGTCACAAAAGCAAACAGAAAACTCTTTGTCCCACCATCAAACCCTTTAAAGAAAACTGGGCAAGAACTCAGAAATCAGATAAAATACTAGAACCCCCTTCAACACTGGGTAGAAGATAAAACTCAGTTCTTAACTGAGGTCACTTTTGTTGTGGGTCTACTTTTTTCCCCGGTGAGCAGCTGTGTAGTGTTTAATTTCCAGCTGGATTTGAACTACGACAGTTGTGCTGAGAGGTCTACAGTGAATTATAGGATAAATAGATTCTTGAGCTTTTACTGCCATTTACCTCTCATAATTCTGATTGCTGCCTGAAGTGCACCTTTGCAAAACCTAATTAGTGTAAGGATTTAATCATAACCTACCATACCAAACTCACATTGCTTCTCCCAACACTCAATCTCCATGCAGTCTCACCACAGTTCCTCCTCAAGGTAATTAAGTGACATAAAACCAGAATCTACAGTGAAAAAATGTTAAATTTTAGTAAGTACTATATATACATACAATCAGAATCTACAGTGGAAAAACTGCTAATTTTGTATGTTTTTTTATATTTCAGAGTGGCCTTACACTCTTTAAATATTTCCCCAAGGGTCTATTTCACCTGCTGACGGTGTGCTTTCCTACATCCTCAGCATTAGAAGACTAATCACATTAGACACAAGATATGCACTGCCTTCTATTTTGTCATTATTCTGTTTGGGAGATGACAGTGAATAATAGCTGAGGCACCCTCAAAGCTTCCTTCCTTTAAGTGCTGATGTCTGTTTTTTTCACGCAGAGGAGTTTATTTTTGATAAATAGGAAATAGAAGTAACATAAATTGAATATGGATAACCTGGAAACATTCCCTGATATGATCAAACTGAGTATATTAAAAAGGTACTGTTGAGGGGCATTATCAGACTTTATTTTGAGATGGAGGAGCAGCTTCCATCTGCATTCTTTGGAAAGTTCATTAGCTGTACCACAGGACTACACACACAAGCCCCTGAGCTCAGACTTGAAAGAGGATGGAAATATGTACACTGATTGTATGAACTGAAACACAAAGACATCTGCTGCTGTGCTGGATGCACACTTCTTACCCTCTTTGAAAGCCATCATTGCGCAATTCATAATTGCTGCCTGACTTCAGCACCCTGGCCTGTGCTTGGTTTTTCATGTGGACTCCTACTCAAGCACTTTGGGAGCCTTGGAAGGTAAGATTTGAACAGAATCACCCAACAGTGGCTTCAAGGGCAAGCAGAACCTCTAGGCACCAGTGGAACACGGTTTACTCCTTGTCTGATAAAGGACTGACAAATGGCTCACAAGGATTAAAAAGGCAAAACCAAGACGAATATAAAAATGAGTCTAGCAGAAAATACACAGATTATTTTCAGAATATTAAACTTCGCAAAATAAAATATTTGTGTCCTGACTGCTCTACAGTTGGAACCCAGGAAAAATATATTTAAAAAGTAAGGGACAATGTCACTTACCAAAATTACTCTCTTTTGGGCTCACCGTGTACAAAATAGTCCTACTGCTTCAATTGCATTTGAAAGATTCAGGGCTTTCCTTTTCTCCAGAATATATGGGACAGGCATTTTGGTTTAGGAAACATGTTATCTTTGCCAATTTTAGTTGAAATGCAATTTGCTTCCAAACCCCATTAGCAAGAAAAAGGAGGTAGATTCTCAGAGAATAGGTTTGTGACTGAAAACTAAAAGAAAGGAATTTTATAAGGACAGGAAAGATGAAAACAATTCATGAAGAGTACTCCAAGCATAGCTGCACATGAGATGCCTTCTTGAGATTAATGAATTTGTTGTATGTGCCCATAATTATTTCCATTCACATGGAACAGGTCCAGCTGCTTTCAGCATCCACAAATGAGAAGCAGAAGGAACCAGAAGAGAAAACAACCATATTTTGCTATGTCCAACAGTTAAAATCACTGGATAGCAAATAAATTATGCTAAGCACAATTAAACACAGAATTAACAGTAATCATTTGTAGCATAACACAACAAGACAGCTGAGATGAATGAGAAACGGCTTTTATTGCATCATATTGAGAAACTGAATTATACCTTGCCAAGATACATGTTTACAGAAATATGAACCTGAGGTCAAATATCTGGTTGGCTTCCAGTGGAACATGTATTCATCTATGTCTTGTTTGTGGCTGTTTCTAATCCTTTCTCCTACTTTGTGTGTGAGTAAAAGTCCTACTCTTGTAGTAGCTACTATTTCAGGATTACACGGGGCAGGAATGTCAGTTCAAATCCAGGTTCATGCAGCTGACATTTGGTTATTGGTGAGTGGATTAGACATGCCCTGTGCCAGGTGAAAGATGGCACAGCAGCTGTCACTCTGCTTTAAATCCCTGTGATCTTCAGAACTGCTGCTGGCAGCAAAACAAGGCAATCTCAGCTAGGACATGCCTTCACAGTACCTCATGGGCAGATGGAAGCCTGGTCCACATGGGCTCCAGGCAAAAGAGTGTATCCCAAAAAACATGTCCCAGTTAGAGTAGACCATGGGCTGGACTGAGGATCCAAGGGGCTGAGACCTCAGCTGAGCTGAGGATCCAAAGCTTGGATCCTCAGTGAGTCCTGGAAGCTTGGGCAGCAACACTCAGCTTCGGTCAGCCTGAAGCAAACACACCTAAGACTAAGAGGTACCATTTAGACTTTCTCACAGTTACAGCTATGTTAGAGTTCTAAAGTTCAGGTACATGAATTAGTTGGAAAAAAATCTCCTTCATCTGTTGCTATAACAACTCTTGGTTTTCTATTCAGCAACAGCCTTGGCCCAGACTTAGGGAGGGGGAAGATTGTTGTTTCTTTTATTGCATTCTGTGCTGTCTTTCAAAGGTATTTCCAACAATCATGGTGAAACAGCAAACTATCCCCTTTCATTGGATAGTTATAAATCAGCAATAGCATGCCCCAGCACCCTGGAAAAAATTTGGCCCAGGTTTACATTGTGGGGATAATTGCCCAAAAATACTACAGAGCTGGGTTACTGCTGCAGTGTGACTCCAGTTCTAGGAGTTGAGGAGTGCTCCTGGGAGCTACAACAAGCAGACATCAGTACTGTGCCCCAACATGCCAGAAAGATATGGATAACCTCTAACATCAATGTGTTTAAAAGCTAGTGGGTGTGATACTTCTGCTTTGCCTTCTTAAGCTGAAGTCATTCCTGCTCAATGCAAGAGAAAAACAACCAGCTTTCAGGACAAAGCTCTTGGACATTATCCTCTGAGTTAGGAGGAGATGGGGAATCTGGAACCACTTACAGCCATTCCAGGCTCACTGCTGGCAGTCTGTGGGATGCTCCTTTGAGACATGCAGAGGATACACCTTCCAGCTTTCCTGCTTCACTGAATCTCCACCGAGGAGCTCCTGTTCCCATAGCTGGTAGAAGGACTCTTCAGGCTCTGTCTTTCAGCAGTGTTTTATCTCCTGTGTCAGAGACACAGAAGTGTACTCTCTCTATCAAAACACAGCTATGCCACAGGCTTTCCATCATCTTTGAATGATGGGCCAAGTATAAAAATTGATTTCTACCTCCTCATATGAAAAGACAGGCAGATAATTTCCACAGTAGATGAGTGAATGAAAGAGCAGTTCTGAAGGAGAGGGGACAGGCAGGGCCACAATGAAATTGTTTCTTTAAGAATGCGAGTATAACACTTGCCTATAGATTTCACTGGAAAATCTGGTTCAAAATAAGGAAGCCTAAATCTATTTGGTTTCTCCCTGCTTTCTTCTCTCCTAAAGAGTACCTGACAGGTGGAGACCAAGCCAAGAGAACACAGTCCCTGCATTAATTGTTAATGGAGACAAATGCCAGGTGTAGATGTCAGCTGCAATTTTTCATTCCTTGCTGATAGCACAAGGTTCCACAGAGCAGTGCCAAAATGTTAGGGTGGAAAATTCACTCATGGCTCCCCCAGTCCTTTTGTGACTTTTTAAACAGCTCTTTTGTTTTCAAAAAGCAATTTCACTCTGCTACTTCCATTACTCCCTGTGGCTTTGTCATAGTTGATCTTCATTAAAACTGAAGACACTACAATAGAAGGCATTTAGAGTAAAGGTAATTGTTCTGTAGTCTGATTCATTGCTCGTGCCAGCATGCAAAGTAATGTTGTGCACTCACACATGCTGTGTAGTGTTAGATACTGACACAAACAGCAGTGGATTTCCCAGTTTGTTTTGATTTAGGAATTACAGTGAAATAATCCGTTAGGAGCATTTGTCTACAAATGCAGAGTTGCAAACAGAACCAAGACTTCAATTCACAGACAGGAGAACCTGGAAATCTTTCAGCGTTTAGCATGAAGATGAGGCTTATTTCATTTTGTTGACTTTTTCAAGAGTATGACTTGCAGGAATGATCCTTTTATTTTTGTTTCTGTGAATTAATATGATTCCACTTTGGTGGAGTGAAGGGGAACTAAAGTCACAGGCATTTCTGCCTCAACCATCAAAAGGGGTGTTGCACTTAGAACTTCTGCAACAGCATAAATATGAATTGTGTGCTTTGATGCTCCAATTCTGAATTGACAGGTAAGACAGAGCAATTTAAGAGTACCAAAGTTCTCTCAATAGTTGTCTATAACCCTTCCTGCCCAAAACCTCATCTATAGCTTCCCTCAGCTGTAAGATTGTCTGTCTGAAACTCACGGAGGATCGTTCTAAAGTGGCTGATTTACAGAGTATCTGTTCTAAATCAACAACCAGTAATGGAAGGCATGTGCTCATTTAATAGGTGTTATTTGTCTGGAGTGTATCTGTCCATTTAGTAGTTGATAATGAAATGCCTGAGACATTTCACAGTGTAGTGTACTCGCTAAGAAGCTGTGAGAGCTGGGGAGCCAGGGAAAGGTATTTCCCTGGCTTAAGGAATGCCCTTAATAAGTTTAAATGGAGGCAGTCATGTTCATGTTCAGAAGATAGCACCTGATCTGCCAAAAGTTGCTTTAGTCTTTCTAAAGGGGATAAATGTTCAGCAATTGTTTCCTGGAAAAAGGGCTAGATTCTTTCTTTGCATTAGTGTGGATTTAATGGGGAAGGAAATGAGAGGCAGATCTGAATAAATATGGAAACCAAGATTTGAATTTACATAAAGACTCCCAGGAAATAGGTTCAAAGTCTGATGCAATTGACTTGGAAGGTCCTGCATCTAGTGATACTCATGAGCCCACAGGAAAATAATGCCTTCCTGAGAATTTGAGCCAAAAATCTCTCAATACAATAATCTTCCGTTACAGGCTAATACAGAAGAGGACGTTTTCTTTTTTGTCAACAGGTTGACAGAACAGCTTCCTTTTTTACTACATATGCATCTTTTGTCAATATTTTGAATGATGCTCTCTATTCTGAACATTCTAAAAGAGCTCATCCATCTGGACTTGATCTGGCTTAAGGATAATTCCTGGGGTTTTGTTTAACAGCAGGACACTCCTTATAGCATTGTGATGATCCTTTAAATGGGAATATATGAACACTAGCAAGAAAACCCTTTCTTGAGAGCCTCCAAGAGAGATCTAACTGTACCTCCCATAACCTTCTATGGGCTGCTCTTTGTACAGATATTACCATATTCTTTTTGAGGGCAGAGAGAAGCACAAATAATGAGAATTCTGGTAGAGATCGATCTAACAAAGGTTATTATTAACAGATCATGTGCCATGACTAAGGAGAAGGAATGTCAGAGAAATGTTGATTCTTAATCCAGCTTTGCTTCTAGTAATATAACTGGGCCTGTAACCTAACATGTTAACTCCTTCAGCCCTATTTGCTCTTGAAACCTTCAGTCAGGCAAGGAATACTATAACTATGGATGCTAAAGGCAACATTAAGACACAAAGTTTGGCAGAAGTCTTATCACAGTTGTGTCCTGAACAGAAATGGCTCATGTCAAGAACACACACAATAAAAAAGCAAACTAAAACACATGTGTTTAATAAACCATTTCAGCTTCTGAGAAGCAATTACTCCCACCTACATATCTGGTTTTAAAGTCTAGTCACTAAAATGATCTGCTTATAAAACTTATGCATGATAAAAAAATAAGGAAAAGAGATATAAGGTTGGATTACAACTTCATAGAGCAAAAAGGAACTGAGATCTTCAAAACAATTGTCTCAATTTTGTAAAAATACGTATTTATAAAACTAATTAAGCAATGAGGCAGGCCAGGATTTTATGTTAGTATCTTGCCTTTGACTAACACAGTTTCAATTTATCTCAAATTGCAGTTGTCTATGTCAAAAGATTAATTTGACTCTAGCATTGATGTAATAGATTGAGCTGACCAAATCAAACTCACATTCAAGATACATAGTGTGCACGTTTGATGAGCAAGGACAGTTCAGTAACCAGTCTGAATAATAATAATTGCATCTTTCCTGCAGACAGCTCATTGTCTCCAAAGTATTGCAGATTTGTAATTTTCTGCTTTGTTCATCAGAATTCAGAATGGTTACCAAATATCACCCAAGAATTACAGATACAGTCCATAAATGACAGGTCAATTAAGAAGACAACTTCACTTCCTAAAAATGCTGGAGAACAAGGGTTGCACAGAATACATTACAAAGAAATTGCAGAAGTGACTTGATTTTTGAAACAGAAAATCAGAATGGAGGATGAGAAGTAGGAAATTGCAGAAAAATGAAGATAGAGCTATAATTCCCTCAGTGAATACTTACCTCCTGCTGGAGCTGGAAACCTGTCAAATTCGGAAAAGCAAAAAAAAAAATTGAAAATATGTAAGTTGGTAGCAACATCTAAAACTTAAGCATCCTCTGATTTTGTGCAGGCAGAGAGGATTTATTAGGTTATTGTCGCAGTACCATAAAAACCAGCACAGGACTGTGAAGCAGCTACTGAACAGCTTGAAACGAATAGCACAGATGGATCTAGAAATCACTTGCCTGCAGATGACAGCTTCAGCAGAAGGTGGTACACTGGCTGCAGAAATCACCCACTGCCCTCCCACCACAGAGGTATGCATAGCTAGTCACTTTTTACATCACTGGTACCAAAATGGGCAAAATAATTCCCTTACTGGGTTCAGACTGGGCCAAAAAAAAAGATATCTCAACTCAAATAATTTGATCTGAGTGAAGTTTTTTCTGATAAATAAGGTCTTCTGAAATAAGCATTTTTGAGCAGACCAAAACA
>JANRMJ010000054.1:16195843-16237396 GCA_025584955.1 Alethe diademata | reverse complement strand
TACTGATAAGGAGACCTAGTTGCAAGAATATAGAGGTAATGAATATTTAAAGAAAGCAAAAATTGGAGAAGCAGCTCAATCATGTGAGCAATGTATGGTAATTTTAAAACTCAGTGAAATCTCAACAGGCAAAATAATTAAGAACAATAAGATGGAATTTTTAATAAGAAGCACCTGACCAAGGATTTAATACTTTTCAAGGTAGAGAGATATGATGAATTACACCAGAGAAAATTCAAAATGTTCACTAGATATTTACATTCTATTAAAAAATTATAACATGAGAATTCATCTATTTTATATAATACAAAATATTGTAAATAGTTTAAAAAGGCCACATCTGCCAAGATTAAACACGGGCATAAGTAATCAACAAGTCTGGGAAACTTACTTGCGCCTCACAATGCCTGAAATTGCTTAGCTGAAGGGTTCTCCAATTCATTAAAATTTATAAATTATTTATATTATAATCAATCAGGGAAAAGTGGAACAATTCCAATAGATGGGAGTACTGCCAAGAAAAAGAAAATTCTGGGGCTGGAAAACCCTGCAACATTCAGTGTCAAAAACTCATCTCAATTTGCTGAAGATTAACTCAAAAATTTGATCACTGTGCAAAAATTATCTGACAGTCTGCAGATTTGTATTCTGTAACCATTTCTAGCAGAAATAGAAAAGCAACGGAATAGCTAACAACATGGGCTAAAGGATGCTCTCAGCATGAATGTGTCTTGATGCTGTTTTGGTTTCTTTCTGAGCCATTTTCCTTTCTGCATCTCCTTAGGCTGGGAGTCTTTGCAGTCAAATCCTGCTGCTAGGTGGCAGGTCTCTCTGACCTCTGATTTTGTGCAAAAGGCTCCTAGAGTTTTCAAAGGCCTTTGGTGCTGTCATGCCAGTGGGCTCAAGAATGCAGTCATCTATGCAAACAAACCATCACCAAGAGGATGAAAGAAGGCTTCAACCCATGGAGATTAAATGAGTGTTTGCAGATTCTTCTGATATCTCTGAGAACGAATGGAAAATCTGAACATTAATTAAAAGCACAGCTTCACAGCTGAGACCTTGAATGTGGCATTTCATCTGGAGCTGATGTTTATGAGCAGTTACATTCTCCCTACCTTGGCAAAAAGCTATAGATTCACAATTTATAATTGTGCTGCTATTAATCTTTGGATGAAGCGGAACAAAGTCATTAAACAGGGACAGCCTTTTACAAGGAGATGGATGCAGATGAGTACAGAATCCTTTCAGTGGATAAAAGGGCAAAATTAGCAAGAAATGGTTTTAAAGGCTTGTTACAAAAATGATCCTATTCTAGTCCCAAATAAACACTTGAGTCTCCCCCAAAAGTCTCTCTGAGGCAGCTGCAGCATAGCCAAGACTGTTCCTGACCCCATCCTTTGAAGCTGTGCCTGCTTTTCGGTTATATGAGACCAGAGCTCACTGTCATGATTTCAGTTGTCCCCATCAGCAGCTCAAGCTCTATCCTCTGGCATTTCTATGAGCAGCTCATGAGCTGCAACATTTTTCTGTTGCTGCTTTTCAAGGCTTGGGGCACAGAAATGAGGCCAGTACTACATGTAGTCTGGAGCTAATCCAGCAGAAAAGTCCATCTGGGATCTTTGCTCTTCCCTTACACTGCTCTTGGTCCAGAGCTGAGGCAGCCTCAAGAAACTGTCTCAGTTCCCACTACCAAGGCACTCAGTGAAGATCAGTTTCCCAGAGACCTTCTATCTAGATTATATCCTTTTGCTAGAATTTCCCATCATCTGCCACTACCAAAGACAGAGGCATTACCCCCACCCACAATTTGCTCTGGAAACCCAGGGAACAGATAGGGGTCCTCCTGGCAGCTCTTAAACCCAGTCCTTCCTGGTATGTTCTTTTTCTCACTTATAATCTTCCTGAGGATCAGCTCCATGGAGCTTCCTTCAGAGATGTAATGGGCTAGAAAGAGCAAATTTCCTACTTCAGTTTTGACCTAAGTATAACCCCCAGATTCTCAAGTCTCCCTAAGGTTTTCTGAGTAAATTTTACAGGTCCTATTAGAAGCAGATCTCTTGTGGAGTGTGAAGAGGAAGCAATTTTATCTACTTGTTGTACTATTGAATGATGTGGGAAAAATACGCTGGCTTCTTTAAATGACATATGAGTGAGAAAATAAAGCTGGAAAGTGGCTAAATTTAGCCATCCATATAATTTGGCTATACCTTTGAAACCATCCTAGTAAAATAAGAAACTAATCAGGTGACACACTCATACAAAAGTTAATGGGGAGCAAGCAAGCACAAGCGAGTTCATTAAATGGTGCAATGGGAAATGAAGTTAAAAATATTTATCAATCACTTTCTGGAAGATCACAGAGTAATGGAACACTTTCATGAGTTTGACAGGCATTGCTTTTTAAAAGGCAATTTATTACGTAAGAATGTGTGCTTTCACTGAAGAAATCACTCTTGCTTTTTAATGACTTCAGCATTAAGCAGAACATTTTGATATCAGTATATTTACTACACTGCCAAAGGCAGGATCTCCAGATTCCTGATGCTTTAATAGCTTCCATGCTTCAGAGCCTAGAAAGTCCTAATGTTCCCTGATAGTACCAGGAGAAAATCTTTTAACATCATGTTTAAAACGTCTTAGTCATTCCCCAGTGAACACCACAAGTTATCCAAGAAATATCTAATTAGAAAATGATTGACTAATCTACACCAAGGCCACTAGAAAATGAAATTTTTGTTTTGATTGATTTTGTTGGGTAATATAAGTGAGCCTCTAGTCTATGATAGGAATGTTTTATTGACTCCCCCACTCTGGAGGCAGCTTGACAGGAGTTAGAGAACAATGTAATTGTGGCTATAGCATTATCATCTCTTCAGAGGAAGCCTTATCTCTGTATTCATGCCTTATCTGTGATGCCTGGGCTGTAACCATTTCTCACTGCTATGGTTAATTTGATAACAGTTGGTAAGAATTACAATATGCCTCTACAGAGGTTTCAAGTAAATCATCCTTCCCAATCCTTCCATGGATGGATTATAACACTTCAACAAGCTGGTTTTCCACTCTTTAACAAAGGGCTTTTTCCCTCCTGTTTCACAGAGCTTGTGAACTGAAACAAGTGCTTCTGCTTTTACATACTTATCCCTTAGCACGCATTTGTAGGCAGTTAATAGTTTTTAGGATGCATTGTGCAATTTAGAACTTAAAAAATACAATCTGCACAGAGCTAATACAAGAGTAAGGGTGTATGATTTCTCATCTCATTTGTTAATATATAATAGAAGATTATTAAGAAGATTGATAGAGATTATCCCCAGCTTAATTGTTAGAAGCAAATTATCATTGCACACTGAGGCATAAAATACAAGGTGTATGAAGTCAAGTAGTATGCTCACATTTTGCAAGGCCAGAGAAAATCTCATTATCTGTGCAGAAGAAATTGATTATTTTCACTGACTGACCTAATAAGATTCAACTTTCACTTGCATATAGTCACACAATGACCTGAAATTTTTTAATTCCTATCCTGACTGGACTCTGTCAGTTAAAGTAGTAACTGGAAGACAATGAGAAGAGAGAAGGCAAGTTGGAAACAACAGAAATCTGGTCAGTAAATCATAAATCATTTCTCTGAGGAAAACTGGGTAAACACAGTTGATTACTTGTAAATGTTCCTGACACCTGCGTGCAAATCATCCAATAGGAGAGAACAAAAGGGAAAATATCTGCTGTTAAGGACTCAAAATTCAGATAGTGCATATCTTGTGAGATTTTAGTTTGCTCTAGCTTCCTTCTGTGGACAAAGTACGCACTAACTGCTGAGGAGCATCTTCTAGCAAGCTTTCAGCTGACAGGAGTTCAGCTCCTGTGCTGCCACACCACTTGGCAAGGGGAAGCAAAGCCTGGTAAGGAGAGATGATAAAATTATTCATCTCAAAGAGGTGATCAGGAAGACCTGATCCAAACCAAATGTGGATGTTCAGTGTGTTACTATACAGGGACTCAATGTGCAGTGTAGCAAAACAAGGATAATGGTGCACTCAGTCATCCCTGTGCTTCCTGGCTGCGATTTCTGCAATGATGGTGACAGTAGTGTCTGTCCTGCATGCTTTATCTTTGCTTTATCTTTGCTTCCAGCCTGCTGGCACATGGGCATTTGCACTGCACAGCCTTTCTCTTCCAAGAAAGCAGAGCATGAGATGCTAGAGATACACTAAAATCTCACTTTTTCTTTCTGCCTTTCTATCAAATACCCACTCTGGATTTGTGTAGGCACAGCACAGCTGCTGGCTGGGAGAACCACCCGAGCTCTTGAAGGGAGCTGCCCTCTGCAAGGAAGCTCTGTACTTGAAGGGCACAAGAAAATATTAACCAGCTTCTACTTTCTGCAGAAGTGAGCAGAGATTCCTCCTCTCACTAAGAACCTTTCTCTTCCTGGGCTCCACAGACCTCAGCCAGCCCAGTAGAAGCACCCACAGAAGAGCATCATGATGCTCTGGAGTGCTGCAGCCTGGGAGAGAGGCAGCAGTGTCACTGTCACAGCAGATTGCAGTGGACTTCTCCATCACGAGGGACACTCAGTCGTCTCCAAGCAAGACTTAGACAACTCCTGACAAAAAAAACCCAAAATGACTTGGCTTCTATTGAGCAAGGCAACTTTCTTACCTGGAAGAGAAATATTTTTTCACCTGGGCTGATCTGAAACAAGTACCGTATTTATCTAAGCTAAATTAAAAACCACCTGAGCCAGTCAGTACAGCTGGTGTCTTCAGAGCACTTTCTCTAAAGCATTTAACTAACTAGGAGGCAACCACAAATCACAGGGAAGTAAAATTTAATGCAGAATAATTCAAAATCCATTATCAGTTTTCCTTGCTGTGCATACCTTCATCAGAGGAGAGGGTGAGAGGAGGGCTTAAAAAGCCATTTTATTAGTGATGAGTGCCTTTTTATGCACACTTTTCTCTCTGAGCTTTCTTCTTACTCATAAGACACCACAGTCACACAAACCTTACCCAGACATCTTACAGACTTCATCCTGGAATAGCACACACATATCTCCCTGGAATAGCATTTCCTGAATTTGCACTCTGATGGACCTGCTTTTTCCTCGTTTTCAAGACTCTGAGTCTGGAGTAACTGAGGTGTCTTCCCTGGTTTTACTTATAACATCCTTCTTTTGAGATAGATGCCAAAGAAGTCAAGGAATAGCAAACTTTCAGGGTGGGCAGTGAACTCTGGGGTATTAAATGACAGCCCATGTAGAGAAAAATGTAAAGAAAAAAAATAAAGGTACAATAAACAGAAAACAGCTACCAAAAATATATGAATCCCAAGTACTACTGTTATACTTCCCCATTTTGGTCACCCAGGTTATGATGGTTTCCATCAGCAATACATTCTGTAAACAGCTAAACACATTGACAAATTTCCATGTGAACAAAATGCAATGATCTGTTCAGCATAGCCACCTGGCCGAAAAGGGCAACTGTGTTTGAAAGTAGCAGTTTTATCCAGCTCCCTACAATAAGCAGACATACTGGGCACTACAGCTAGTGTTGTATTTTTTAAACAGATGCAGATATAAAAGCTGTAACTGATAATCTACTTAATAAAATTAATGAAATTACTTTCACACCAAGCCTGACACTGCTTTAGCTTTAAAATCCAATGTGAAACTCCATGTATGAACTGTTTATACATTAATTTTATTTTCTATATATGATGAAAAAATATATATCTGAAGGCTTTTGGAAAGAAGAATTTTCAGAATTAAATTACAGTTCTTATGAAAGGCTCTGCCACAACAAATCTGGAAGCTGAAAGTCTTTTTCCTACTTTTCTTCCAAAAATTAGGAGCAGTGTAGGAATATGAGAGCACCAACTTGCCATGTGCAGCCTTTACAATATTCTCACCCAGGATCTTTGCCCATGAACTGGAGCACCACACCTAGGCATGGGAAAGTATTTGGCTAAATCTCCCTGCACATTCCTGCCCTCTTTGCTTTTAAAGGCAAAAAGGTCATAAATAATGATGGGGAGAGTCACACGGACACCTGTGGGGCTAAGACCTCAGATTATTTCACAGATTGCCAAACAGCTGCCTAAAATATAATTTCTGTCCTCCTTTTCTTTCTCTCGCTCATTCCCCTAGAAATTTACACAGAAGAAACAGTCTAGAAGAGCTCTGAATCTTAAGAAACAAGAAGCAGCACCACATTTCCTTAAGTAGATAAATCTACAAACACAAGATTTTCCTTTCTGGTGGAGAAAGCATGTGGAGAAAGCCACTTTATTGGTTAAGGGCTGAAGGAAAAATAGCACTGAATATGCCATTCACAAACAGCATACTTGGTGTATCACAATGGTGATGTTGCTAAGCACAAAGAATGTTCAGTGAAATCAGTATCTAAGACAGCTGATACTGTCCATGCACTTTAAACCTAAAAGGCTCTGTCTTGCAAGAGGTTGCTTTGCAGCTGTATTTCATCCATCTTCCCTGAGACCCTGCAGGCATCTCTGCAGTGACCTGTTCTCAGTGGCCACACCAATGTGACCCTCCAGCATGTCCTGGGCTGAGGCTGGGAGCAGAGCAAAAAGCAGCAATTAATCTCTGCAAGCTGGACAAAAGGGGATGTCCAATCAGTTCTCCAGGGCTGTGAAGGAATTTGGTCTGCCTGAGGAAATCTGCTGCAGAAAGCAGATTTCACAGGAGGGAGTCACACTCAGATGGGCATATTTCTCTGAGCTGGAGAGCATCTGGCATACCATCAAGCTACACTAAAATTGCTAATGAGCTAAACGAAAGTTTTAAGTAGCACATATGGGCCTTTTTGGAAGGACCTGGAATGTGACAACTGAAGACAAGTCACAGGATGTTTAACTACTGCAGAACCAAAGCTGTCCAGACAGATGCTCAAAATGTAGCTAGAACCAGAGGAAAACAGAAAAACCTCAAGCACTGAGACTGTTCAAATCAAAATTATGGGTATGGTGGAGAACTTGGCTTGTAATGCAAAGATAGAAAAATAATTAATGCATTGCAGATTACAGAACTTAAAAGAGAGGAAGAAGGCTAAGTAGCTGAGCTTTAAGTCACTATATTATGCCCATGCTTTAAATTCTGCCCATCTCTAAGACCAGATGGAACTCTGCTTATCCACTACCACATAATTTTGCCTATGGGTACAAATATTGGACAGTTTCATATCAGTAACTAAGCCTGTATTGTGTTTTAACCCCAGTCAACAACTAGGCTTGCTCACACAGCCGCTTGCTCACTTTCTCTCAGTGGGATGGGGGGGAGAGAATGGGAAGAATAAAAGTTAAAAAAATAAACTATTCAGATAAAGACAGCTTAGTAGGTAAAGCAAAAGCCCTACACACAAAGAAAGCAAGCCAAGGAATTTCCTCACCACTTTGCATGGGCATGCTGTTGCTCAGCCACCTCCAGGAAAGCTGGGCTCCATCAGGATGATGGATCTGATGGCTCAGGAAAACAAGCAGCAGCATCCCACCTTCCTCCTCCTCCTTGCCCCAGCTTTATATGCAGAGCACGATAAGGCTCTGATGTGTGACACCCTGGGGTCAGCTGTCCTGGCTCTGTCCCCTCACAGCTCCTTGTGTCCCCTAGCCCAGCTGCTGGTGGGGTGGTGAGGGAAACAGAAAAGGCAAAAGGAAAACTTCTCACTGTTATCAGCACGCATCTGAAACACAGAACCACAGGAACTACCAGAAGAAAATTTACTCTGTCCCAGCCAAAATCTACACAGGCTGCAGTCTCCTGAGTGTTTTACATAGAAGAACTGATGCTTATGCTACTTATTAGAAATGGGGAGGTGATACAGCATTTGGGCAGCTCTGGAGTCCTTAGCAATTCTGCATGTCTCTCAGATCCTGAGGAACAAGTATCTCTGGATTTCTTTTCTCATTTGTTACAAAAACCCTAGCACCTTTATTTTTTTCTGGCGTCTTTCACATTTGCCTCCACTACCCTGTAAAAAACAACCACAAAGCCAGGTGGACTGTGATTTAATACACTACTGAATTGGGAAGAGTCTGGCCCAGAGGAAGGCTCAGTGTACATGAGATAATAAGAAAGCCTGATATCAGTTCAATTAACATCAATAACAATAAAAAATAACACACTCTGATTAAAATAAATTGTAACTAGATGTAGCCATGCTAAACACACGGAAAACAATTGAAAAAACAGGGCAGGTAATGCGTTCCAGGATATTACCAAAGCAGTGAAAGAATATTTCCTCACTGCTTACATTATTTTAAATACAACACAATTCTCAAAGTTTTGGACAGAAAGAATCTCTGTCTGTAGCCTGTATTTGTCTTCAAGCTGTATTAAGCAAACTAGCTCAAAGTTGGCTCTTAATTTGAAGATATCCTACCCTTGCTTTTGTTGATTTGTGTTCATTTTGCCAGTGGTGAATAACAGCTAAATAAAAATAATAATAAAAACTCCCTGTCTAATACTTAATTTTGAGCTTGTCCTATTGAGTTTCCAGCTATTAGTTCTTGTTGTGCATTTTTCTGCTAAATTAGGAGCACTTTTGTATCCATTTGTTCTTCTCATGGAACATTTATATACAAATCAAGTAATTTCTCCATCTGTTCTAGTATAAAGAACAACTTGATCTGCAAATATCTCATTATACAGCTTTTTTCTTCCGCTTTAGTAAATATTACTGCTTTCTTCAGACTCTGTAATTTTTAATATCCTTTTAAAATGAATGAAATGGAAACCATTTCCAGATTCTAACTTGTACTCACACATAACATTATGTTACTGCTTCCATACATTCTTCTTTCCCTACTCCAAAGCACATGCCACCTTCCATGTCATTGTAGAGACTGTCACACTGATCTAAAGCCACCTCTAATCTGTTTTTCAGAGTCACTAATTTTTCTTACTCCTTATTTTTTAATGTTGCTCTATGTTTCTAGAGACATTATTTGATTTCTTCTCATGTTAAAATGCATTTCATTTAAATGAACTCTGTTGTTTAGTATTCCTGATGTCTCAAGAACTGCTTCTACAGTCTGGCAGAGCACATCTCCAATACACTTGTAAATGTTGGGAGCAGGAATTTAACATTGACTGCTGAATATGTTAAATAGTGAATTCAGTGCTGACCTATGCATAGCTTCCCTCTAAGAGCATCTTCCTTCACTAATAACTTCTCACAAAATCATCTTTTTCAAAACCTTCCAATTATTTTTTATGCAATATTTCCTTCATTGGAAATAGGAAGGACATTTTTCTGTTTCTATGGCAAGACTGCAGGAGGCTGTTTTAGCTGTCTCTCCTTACCTTCCTTTATGGTGTTGTGTACGCTGCTCTTACTGGGGACTATGAAGGCATTTTCATCTAAGGAAATATCTCCTTTTGTACCAAAGTGGGAGATGGGTGAAGCTCAGTGTGAGTCCTTTTCTTCTCCCATGCAGCAGCATGGGTTTGTGGCATCTCATCAGGTGTCCAATGTCCCCCTGCCTCCAAACATAGCAACAGGGCTTCACAGTCCCACTCAGTCCTTTCTTTATGGTCTAAACCAGATTCCTAGAAACTGTCCTTACTTCTTTACCTAGTCTGTGTAGCTGGAGAGGAAAGAACTGGAGATGCCATCCTGGCCACCAAAGCAGATTCATGCTCTGCCTTCCAAGGGGTGTGTGCACCCTCCCAGGGCAGAGGACACCAGCACTAACGTGGATCATTGTGAGCTGCCATGAAACCACCATTCACTCAAGAGCTCTACTACAAAAGAAAACATCTGCACACACTGTGCCCAAGGCCTGCTGTATCCAACAGCCAAAAAGTGCTGCTGAACAGCTGTGAAAATAAACCTGACCAGTTGCAACTTCATCTGTGGAGAAAAGAATCTTAAACCAGACTCAGGTGTCTCTTACACTGCGATCTTCCAGTAACAGCAAGTGCAAACATGTTGAAAGGCTCTCCCTAATTCTCAGAGCCAAATCTGAGTGATCCCATCCAGTCTGTCACCAGCATATGACAAACACCAGGAATGGACAGATGCCTTTCCTGCCAGCAGTCTCCTGCTCCCAGGTCATTCTCAGAGGGCTGTTAGTGCCAGTGAAAATTAATGCAGTTACAGTCACACCTAATCCATCAATCTTGGAGATCATAAGCTGTACCTAGGAATCCTCCACCTGAGCTACAAGAACAAACCAAAACCATGTAAATGTACACAGCTGCTTTTTAATAGATGGATATATCTATCAGAGGGAGATTCTAGCAAGTTCCCAGAACAGCCCTATCTCTGGATTTGGGAAACATGCCCAGCCCCCAATCTTTTAAGCACCTGCTATATTACCTGTCAGCTATCCAATTAGTCTTGTACAACATGGGATTAAACACCATGTTAATGGTATAGTTACACAAACACTTTTCTGGCAGCAAAGCTAGATCAAAAAGTTTCTCTGCTGCTTGGTCCAGCTTTTGCTTCAGCATTTCTTCACTTTACCATGTAATTCTCTGAGATGCTGTGCTCTTGGTGAGATTGCTGAAGTTACCAGAGTAAAAAGCAAAGCAGAAAAACTTCCAACACTGCAGTCTCTTCCTCTCCAGGAAGGAAAAACTTGTGTGGAGGTCAGACAAAATAGAACTATAAAATTGTAAAAGCTTTTCCAAGTATTAAAATAGAAGAGGGCAGAAAGTACTTGAACTGACTTTGCCATCCTTACCAAGAGCTCACACTTGTGACTGCTCATAGAGAAATGTGTCTCAACAGAAGAAACCCTTCACCCACCTGTGTAAAAGCACTCAGAAGTTCTGCAAGAAACAGCCTAGAAGACACCACACATTCCAGCTGTAACAAAGCTGCAACTTAAAATTCAAGGCAATTCAGTTTGAGACTTAGCTTAAAGTTTTCTCAGCAAAAAGGGAAACAATTATAGTTACAGGGTGGTATAATAACTGAATTATTAGGGCAACAGTGTGGATGAGAGAAGAGCTCCCAAGCTGTTCTTGCAGCCACCACTGGCTCTGCTGGCACAAGGCAACCAAGAACAGACACTGAAACCATAGAGCGAGGTCTGGCTTGGCTTCACTGCACTACAACTCCCACTTGAAAAGTCTCTTTCAGAAGTCAAATGTCCTCAACACAGGAGAAAGTAGGGAAAGTGAACTGAATTAACAATCCTTAAATTCAGAATAAATCCCCAGGTAGTCTTCATTCTGTTTACAGGGAGACAAGGGTAAAGTTGTTGCTGGCTCTTTTAATTTCATGCAGTCTCATCAAAATTCCTTGCTTCATTCATCAAGTAAGGTCAAAGATTTCTGACCCCACTGCTCTGTAACTTGTAGGAAATTTGTGTAATATTCAGCCCAAATTAATTCATAGCTGATTTATCCCCATAACAACACTGCCCTTTTTTTTTTTAATGTCTCTTTTCTCACATTGCTCCATGCATTCTAGGAAATATCTTCTTACAGTCATGATTTTGCTAGATAAAAAAGTAAAACTTTTAAATTTTTCATATGAAAAGAAAATGTCTTTTCACATAACTTTTCCAATAGGCTCTCCTCTCCTGCAGCAATTAGAGTTCAGCTTCCTTGGGCCTGGATGACTAGCACTGAATACAGTGTTTCAGACATTATTTCACTGTTGCCCCAGAGGAGAAATAAATTTTAAATATTAATTTAGATTTATGCATTTAATTATCACTTTTATTATGTACAACAAGAAACTTAAAACATATCAAGATCATTCTTACAACACATACCTCATTATTTTGTCACAAATCTGGTAAAATTATGACTTGATAATGTTTTCCCTCATGCTGTGTTCTGGGGCAACATGATCTGAATTGAAGACAAAAGAAAACATTTCTCTCTATGTATTGTTATCTCAGGATTAAATAATTCATACAACATACCTTAAATAATATAATCAACAAAGAAAGGATATGATTTTTAGTCTCAATAATATTTTCTAAACATCCTATTCTATGCTGTGTGTAGGCTATACAGATTGTATCTGTTTTCCAGAAACTGAAATCTATGCTAAAAACCATAGAGGTTGTGGAATGGACACTTTAGCAGTCCTTAAAATGTACTTAATTTTATCTGTAAACTTAATTACCACTTTTCAAAATTTGTACTAAGCTCTCCAATTTCTGATGCTTTTTTTCTTTATTAAAGTAATAAAATGACTCAATTGTTTTTATTTCTAATTTTGTTAAGTAGCCCAGCATGGTAAAAACTGTTATGCAAAGCTTAGTGGCCAGAGTGTATTGATCTGGTTTTTTTTCTTGACTGTTATGAATGTAACCTGCATGTGTCATCTAAATAAAAATCTTTTAGGCTGTTTGCAGTGGAATAGGGCTTTGCTATGAGGAGTGATGGTGGTGGTGTTGATCTTTCTTACAGTGTTGTGGGGGGCTTTTTACAGCAAGACCTCATATGGCACAAGTGAGGCTTTATATGGTACATGGATGTGTATCTTCAGCTCAGGTAGTAACTTGTGCAAGAGCAGGTCCCAGCTGAAGAAAGAAGGAAAGTGCTATTGTGATTTATATCACTATGAGCCTACAATGACTACTGAAGAAGCACATGGATATAAAAAAAACACCTACAGGTTTAGAGGAACATTAATTCCATTCCTGTGTGACTGAATGGCCACCTTCTGAAATTTAAGATGCTGAATCCCAGGGTTGCCATTTAAAATTTTCAGAGCAGCTTTTGTCCACAACCTCGATATTTTGCATGTATTAGTTGTCAAAATGCATGTGTGTAAAAATTACTACCCTATCACCATGTACAAGTTTTTCTCCCTCAAACAGAGGAAATGGAGGCAGCCTATACATAAGCAAGGTAGGACAAGAGTCTTGGAGTCTTGTCTACCATAAACTCACCTCCTCAGAATGAAATCCATCATGTTGCATATACATTTAAAAATTGC
Source organism: Alethe diademata (assembly GCA_025584955.1). Taxonomy (NCBI): domain Eukaryota; kingdom Metazoa; phylum Chordata; class Aves; order Passeriformes; family Muscicapidae; genus Alethe; species Alethe diademata. The sequence goes on along the minus strand of JANRMJ010000054.1, from coordinate 16,224,458 downwards.
AGCACTAAATTATAACATAAATTACATTCTTAACTTCAAAGTCTCAGAAACTGTCTGAAGCGCAGTTGGGCCTCTTGAAGTGCTTGTAGGAACAGATATCATCAGTCAGATAAATCAGAGAAAGAGAAATAAAAAGGTGTGTTCTTACAAGCTGTTCTGTGAGGATATATTTGCATTCAGTTTTCTTACCTACAGCTCTGAGCACATTCACATATACAATAGAGTTGAGTAAGACTTGGTAGTTGAAACAAAAATTCTCATACAAATTAATATCATAACTTAGGAAAAAAAAATTGTTGCTTCTGCCATCTTCTTGTACAAGTTCTGGCCTGCTGGAAAGGCAGCCAGGATGTTCTTTCATGGTGATCTACCTGAACCTAAAATTCAGCTCTGTGAGCATTATGGATAAGAAAAAACTACAGGTTTTGCTTGTTTGGGGTTTTCTTTGGGTTTTTTTGGTCTTTTTTTTTTGTTTTGTTAGTTTGTTTTGCTTTTTTTTTTGTTTGTTTTTTGTTTGTTTGTTTTGTTTTTGTTTTGTTTTTTTTTGTTTTTTAACCACAGCATCAAAATGAACCATGCAGAATAGCAGGGACTTGTTTCTTCATGCCTAATGTTTTTTACTAACTTTGTCTCATTTCAATATGTACATACTTTGCATGAAACAGAGGTACACACAACAGGAGTTCTGCATTCACAGGCTTTCTTTCCTATGTATTAGTGGCTACAAAAGTCAATTTATACCACTGTCTTGGTTTGCAGCTTGCTTGAAGCTTTAGGACCCAATTTTGGTGGCCTTCCAGACATGCAACTCTCTCACAAGTTAATACAAAATTTGATATTAGAACTGAGATAAAATGCTGGACTTATGCCTAGCTTATTGCACTTCAAAGAGTGGCACTTCAGCTAAGGGAGCAGAGGAAATATTCCTACTTCAAACACAGTAGTCATCTTCTGTTTAGTGAACCAGAACTTTCACATTATTAAAAGAAAACTTGAGCTACTGTTAGTAAAAAAGAAGTAGCACCATTGTAACCCCAAATATCTTAAGTTTCTAACATGCTTTGAGAATGCAGTAAGCAGTAGGCAAACACAAATACTATATTTCTCCCAAAAAATAAGTGCAGTTGCCATACAGGCTTGTGTACATATATGTATTTGAAAGAAAGCTTTTTAAAACATACAAAGTTTCACCCCTCCCCTCCTTGTAGCCAGGACAAAGATTGTGTAAACTGCTCCCTGTGCCATCAATCATGAACGAGGAACAGGAATCCTGCTGACAGCAGCTGCTATTCTTTTGATTCACCAGACACATGCCTTGCATTCCTGTGGCAGCTGACACCACAATTAGTCCTTGTATGGCTAAAAGGGGGTGGGGAAGGAGGGAGTTCTGCAGAATACTTGGTTTCCATGGATAAGCCTAGTTTCTTCATGGAGGTACTGTCAGCAGTCGGAATCAAGCAACTTTTATACTCTAATGCCATTCATACATATCTTGTGCCTTTCAGTAAAGATTTTTGGGAGGGGAAACCTCAATGAGCTTCAACCTTATTTTGCAAGATTTCCTGCCAGTAAAAATGGGGGGAGGGATGGGGGAACAAGATTTCTCACAATCAAGCTATCTCATACATGAATGAAATACCTACCAATACCTACCTTACTTTGCCTAGTAAGATTTTTTGCTTTCTTTTTACACTTTCCTTCTCTGTAAATTAATTCTGGCTAAGGATAGTGCAGAAGGCTTGAGTTTATTAAATGCTTGATTTTTGTACAAAGCTATACATGGCAGCAGAATTTCTATAAACGAACAACAGGTGTAAGAAAACTAATAGAGCTGGACGTGTATTTTACTCTTTAAAAAATCCAGTTCAGTGGTCACAACAGTTTAATAATCTTCAATATCCATAAACAGTTAAGGGTTCTGCCTGGTCTCCAGTACAAATATTTGAAAATATGCCCATAACCAAAGTGTTTTATAGACTTTAAATAAGGATATAAACATGTATACATATTTAGACAAATCACACTCTAGTGACTATTAACCTAACTTCAGCTATTTCTATTGCATCATGATGAATGGACAATTTGTGCTTAGAGGTCAACATCTTTTCCATTCACTACAGTTTGAAGAGAAATAGGTGATGCAGGGCTGCCAAGACTGATGTTTCCTCTGCAGGCTACACAATTTTTACCCTTTTCAGAAGCCAAAAGGGAAGGCAGTGATATCTATTGGTTTCCCTCCAGCTCAGAGCTCAAGATGCATTGGGAGTTTAATGATTTGTGTGCATTATGGAACAGCTTTGTCACTGATATGTTTTAAATAAAAGTCATGTTCTACTTCCCTGACTTAACTCATAACTTGATTATCCAAATCCAGATTTCGCAGGGGCCTTCATATGACACTCCAAACAACTATTTCCCTCCTTTTCCTCTTAGGCATGTATTTCTCACGCTAGCTTATTCAAGACTGAGATTTGCTCTGAGAACAATCAGAAAGTACCTTTCTGTCCAAAAAAAGAAGTAAACCATTTCAGTAGAATCCTTATCCTTCCTTGCAAACCCACACCCTGACATCTATATCTTGTGAGTAATCACACACAGCTATTAAATAATTTGGTCCTCTGTTTTTACGTTTCACGTTTTAAAGGCTGGAGAATAAACTAGGACAAAATCAACGTATATTTTCCTTCCTTCTCATTTATATCCTTCCTGCTGACCACGAAATGAGAGAGAACCATGTCTGAAATGTAGCATGAAGGTTTTATTACTTCTCATTTGAATTCTTACTTGACATATGATATTTATATCCCAGGCCCTCCTTAAGAGAATATGCTTATCTCTACACCACTCAAATACAGAAATACCCAATAAAAACTAGATTTTGCACACTTTTCCCTCCTCCTTCAATATTAATATATTAAGCAAGTGTTACCACAGAAGTCAGTATGACCAAATGGTAGAGCTGCAGGTTACATGTGAGCAATTTGCCATCAGACTGGAGTTGCACTGCACTGGCAGTGTGCTCCACCACTGACTGTTTTCTTTCAGAGTCTATCTTCCACTGAGATTTCCTTCTACCTGAGCATCTCAAAGCGTTACACAGGAATGAAGTCAGCCAGTACTCTCTTCCTCGTTATTTTAAACTTGCTGTTCATGGAAGGAAGGTTTAAAGAGCTAAGCAAGATGAAAAGGATTTTCAGAAACACTGTACACAGGTATAGAAAAGTCAGAGCACAATGTAGATGTGTCAGAGCACAACCTGTAGCAGACCCAGGCTCACCTGCTCCAGCAGCGGCTCAGCCTGTGTGAGCAGGTTCCACAGACAGAGCAGCAGAATTGGTATGAATGTTACCTGAGGAAGAAAACAGAGTGGCTGCAGCCCGGGGAGCTGCCCAGGGCAGGCTGATCCCAGATCCTGGGGATCAGAGCTCACTAGAGGGAGCACACACACCGCTGCCCAGAGGCACCAGCACCGCCACCTGCTCAAGGAGCCCGCCTCGGATTTTCAAGTGTCCTCAACTGCTGGAAGCAAAATGAAAATAATAAATAATCATAATGAATAGACATAAAAATCACCATTTCAATTTCCTTGGGAGGGTTTTCCTTCAAAGAAATTTGGTTTTAGAACCAAGCCTGATTGTTCTGATGGGAAAAATACAATACTAATAAAAAGATGAACTTGTTAATTAATAAATCCCATCTTGCTTTCCAGAAACAAAAAGGTAGTTTTTCCAACCCTTTCCATTTTCAACATTTGCACTGGGATAATAAAATAATCTCATTACCATATGGTCTGAGGAAAAAAAGAGAAACAAGGGAATCTTGACAGACTGTAAAATGAAGACTTGATTCTCTCCTGTGTTTCATCAATGTATTTTCCTAATCCTGTATTGCTCAGAGTTTCTGGTGTAAACAGTTGTACAGCCAAATGATTCAATACCATTGCCAGTTTCTGTGGAGCAGCAGCAGCTCTTCTGGAAATAACTGCTGCAAGTTCAGGCTGAAGTCATGAAAAGAGGAGATTGTGCTATGGAACAGACATTCTCTGCTGTTTGTTGTACCCACCTTTCCAAAACAAACCAGTGATGGGTTTTCAGGTGGTTTTTTTCAGAGATGTGTGCAAATATGTTGTTGATTTGTTTAAAACCCGAAGAGCTAGTGCATTCAACATAATATCTTGCATAATTACCACACAAGTCAGCTCAGCCTGATGGTGATGGCCATTCTCTGATCTAAAACAGCCCTTAGAAGGGTGAGATGCTATAGTTTCCTCCAGACTGCATATTTGCACAGCCACCCCCTCCATTTCCTCCATCAGGCTCCAGGTGCTCTGGATAGACCCTTTGCTTTCCCTGATGGTGTTTGCACCTGAAAAACTATTGCATGTTCCAGTCTCTGCTTCTGCTTTCTCTGCCCTCTTCACACTCCCCCTCTCTTTGCTTTTCCTTTATAAATAGTTTTGCAAGAAAACTGCAAAAGTCCTTCTAGGCTCAACTACAACCCCTCCATGTGAAATTGCTCGTGATTCTCCCCTTGCTCTGCATTCTTCACAGGCTGTTTGCTTTTCCTACCAGTTCCACCGGCACAGGTCTTCAGGCACTCCTGCATGAAGGAACTTCTCTCCTAACCTTTACGTGGTGTGTATCCCACTCTTAATTCAAAGCAGTCCAAAGAGAGGTCTCCTCAGGAGAAAGGCCAAAGTCACACTTAGTCAATCTTGCAAGCAGATGCACAGAAAGAATTACTGACCATTTCAGAAATGTCAGGATGTTAATAGCAATCAGCTCTAGTTATGGAGGCATGTAAGAAAATAACACATATTTTGAGAGTGTGTGTGTTGTTGGGAAAGAAGAGAGAGAAGAAGAAAAGACTTTGCAGAAGGCTAAAACTCATCCCCTTCTCCTAAAGGGCCACAGAGAAATAGCAAGGCAGCCACTGCAGCCTGCACATCCCAGTAACTTGGCAGTGTAAGACCAATGTTGCCAAAGAGACAACCTTTAAAAAGAAAGTACTGCAGCCCTCTCTAGTGCAGTGCACCATTCCAGCCCTTTCAGATTGCTGTGGGTCATGAGCTGAACATATTGAGGGTTTATTTCTCTAATAAAGGGAGTAAGTCCCTTTTCCTGCATCTGGATTAAAGTGATCTTTCAGCAGCTGCCAGAAAATCCTCACTCAGTGGTTGTAACTGGGAATCTTTCCCCTCTGCTGCTCATGAGACGTTTCTCCAAACAAATGCGCATAACCAATTTTTAAAAATACCAGACAAAGCCTAGTCAGGACAAAAAAGAAAGGCAATGTTTTTCAATACTGATGACAGTTTTCTCTATGCGTATTTTCTCACTCTTTTTTTACACTGGCTCTTTGACATTTTAAAATTGTCTTCAGTGCCAAACCTTCATTCTAAACAGATCAATCCAAACAGGGTGTGAGGTAAGAATCAATATGGCCTGGGAAGAATTAAACTCATGTCTCTCTTGAGCCTTTGAAGGCTTTTAAAATGCCAAATATTTTTTCCATTAACTGTACCACAGTCAACCTTTTAAGTAGCTTGAAGATGCTTCTTAATATTTTTAAGCATTGCTCTGAATTAGGGAGAGATTAATCTTTAAGCAGCATTGGCTGCTAAGGGAGCCTGACAAGCTACCTGCACAGATACGACACAAGTATTTGGGAGTAATGGGAGACATCTTTATTCAAGGAATTTTCATTCTTCCACTTTTAGCGTTGCACACTCCAAGACCTGACAGATGAGAGACCTTTTTGTGTCAAAGATCTCACTTTACCTATTGCATGGGGAAAAAAAACAAACAAACAAACAAAAAAAAAAAAAAAAGATTGTAAATCATGACAGAAGCAAATCTTTATAGAGTGAGACAGAATTGCTCAAGTTTCCCTGAATTTTTTTGCCTGCTGCTTTAGCACTCATACAATTCCTGCCAGTTTTGGTAACTCCAGAAATATTTGTTTCAAGCACATCAGCTACTGAGTTGGCTATGTTGTTTGCTGAGACACTTTCCTGGTGATTCCCCTTCAAAATATAACAGTTTTTTACAAGCCAAGAAGAGAACATGGGAAATCAGCATGATTTTGGGAGAGAATTGGATAAGAAAGCCTAAGATGACATCACACAATTCAGCTTTCATGAAAAGATGGTCTAAATAGCAATATGGTAGTATTTAGAACTACATTTGGGGAAAGAGAATATAGTAGGAAACCAGTTTGTCTGTTAGAACCAAATTTTGAATCAAAGTTAACAGTAATTGAATGTGAGAATCAGAAAGAATAAGTGAAGGTTTTGATTAAAAAAAAAAAAAATCAGTTAGCAGCCACAATTAGCCCGCCACATCCCAAAGATGGAAGATTTTTCTTCATCATGCAGAATTCCGTCCCCAGCAATGGATTAATTTCATACTCCTGCCCACTGCAAGTACTTTGAGGCACATCAGGACTATCCACCCTCATCTCTGCATGTTGTTCCAGGGTTTCCCTTTCTCCAAGCAGAGGCACCTGAGCAAGCAACTTTCACTGCATCCAACCTTTGCAGCAGCTCCAGTTCAAAGTGAAAATGCACAAGGCATTTGAAAGGCAAGACCCACAGAGTCACAATTCTTGTGTTGACCCCTCTCCTCACCTGAAGATGGGTTCTGACCTTCCTATTCCAGCAAGATAATAAACCTTTGATAAACATCACAAGCATCACCTTGGTTGAGAGGAAAGTTGGCTCATGTTGGGAGGGAGAGGAGAAACACCTTAGGAAGTTATTTTACTCTCAGTCCATTATTAAAAGGTCTAGATAATCTACCAGACAAGCACTCTCTGGGCCACTGACATGCCTTTAATTACAGCTCTCATAATTGAAGTTACTGCTTTAATAAAAGGGCAAATGCTTGATCTGGCTTGCTTGAAAAAATAAGAGTCCCATTAAAATTTAATCTCAAATAGCAGGCTTTGTTTTGATAAGGGCACTTTTTTCCAGACTGATTTTATGCAATGCTGATATGTTTTTAGTAAGGGAATGGCTCTTCTCTTGGTGAATGTAGATGTGATGGGTCTAGAAAAGGTATCACTTCTGGTACCTTCTAAATCTGTACATTGCAGATTGTACATGGCAGCTGTGCATTGCTGTCTGGCTCAGCCTCTTTTGCATTCAAGATGGTTATTCTGGTAGTGTTTGGACTGTTTTTGCACAGTGTACATTGCTTGGATAGGGGCTTTGTTAAATTCATAACAAACTAGCATATTCAAGCCACCTCCACAAAATTTTCCTGAATCAGAGAGAGATGCTGCTTTCACATCCAACCAACTCAAGAAATTTCCAATCTCACTCCACAGTTTCTGTCTCTCTGCTGGAGTTTCTTTTGCCAAAGACATCAACACTATATTAAAAGAAGCAGCAAGGAAAATACCTTGTCTCAGAGAAACATTTTGGGCTAGCTAGATGCATACAGGAAGGAGGGGGATATAGAGTTGGTCAAAAAGTTTGTCATAAATAGGATTCTTCAAAAAAACATCTTTCATAGCCAAGGGACCATATGCCCATGCATATTTTTTACTGAAAATATATATACCAGATTTTCCAGTCCTAAAGTAAAAACTGATTAAGACAGTAACAATGTAAAAGTGAAAAGGAACTGTAAATTGTGAAAAAATTGTGACAGTGTTAAAGATTATTGCAATATTTATATTTATATTATTTATATTTATATTTATATTTATATTTCAATATAACTTTTTGTTGATCCAGCCACATCCTTTTGTCTCTTCAGAATACAGCATTCACAAAGTCTGTTTAGGAATAATGTTAAAGATCTGAAATCTGTCTTTCTGGTAGAGAGAAATAGCCCCTCTGAATCTCTATATCCACCTGTTTCTGTAGCAAAACAGATTAGCCCTGGTTCTGAAGTAAGGCTGAAGATCATTGAGCTTCATTGATCCGCCTGGGGACGTTCCACCTGCCTCAGCCACGGGCAAGGGATAACTCCTGGTTACACATTGACCTGAACTACCCCACCAGCCACAATCAGTATTGATCACTGCAACCGAGACAGTTTAGAACTGCAGGGAAGAGAGAAAAACTCTTCTCAAAGTGCAGGTATATCTCATTGAATCCAATCACACATTTAAGAGAACACCTGTTCACAAAATGAAGCTCTCAAAAGACTTTTATAGCAAACAGGAATCAAAAAAAAACCAAAAAAAAGACAAAACATTGAAAGAGTAACTGAGCAGAAGTGAAAAAAAAAAAAAGTTGAAACAATATTAGTCGAAAACCGTGAATTTTTACCTCCTTGAAAATTCAGTTTAACATACTTTTGTTGAAATTAAAAATTTCTATGTTCTAGACCAGAAAATGTAAGACATGTAAATAATTTTTCATTTATCTGTCAGATTTTAACAGGACACTGGAGACTTTCATGACAAACTCTGATGCAAACTCAACATTTTTAGGCAAATAAGCGTATAAAGGACTCTTCTGTGTAATGCATAAAAATACAACAAAAGTCTCTTTTCTAATATCTATCAGTATAGTGTTATGTACTGAAAACCCAAGAACAGCCTAAACTAATCCATGCCTAAGCCAATCTGAATGTGCAAAATAAATGTGTTCTGGCCTACCCAAATCCAACAATTCTGCTTTACAAGCACCTGTGCTGAGTCCAGGAGCAATTACCAGAGCAGCTTGCAAGAGCTCCACTTGACAGAGACCTCCTCACATTGAACAACTTTCCACACCTGGTCACTGCACCCACACAGATCTGCTGTCAATGCAATATTTGGTCACAGACATCCTCTGTGAACCTGGTCAAACTGCTGAGGGTTTTCTGTATGTTCATTTCCCATTTGTGCAATGGTAACAAGAATTTTTTTGCTTAGTGCGTGTGTCCTGGGACCATACACACTAAAGGATGAAGTGTGCATGTGACTCCAGCAAAAAAACATTGTGCCAGCAACACAAAGAAAAAGCAAATCTAAAATTAATCACAGATCTATACATGACTAACTCTTAATATTCAGGCAAGGGCTGGAAGCCATGAGCCATGCATCACATTTTCTAATTTGTGCTTTTCTGAGACTAGGGAAATGAATTTCGGGGTTGACAGGAGCTTACTCAGACAGAGTAGGCTCCTCAGCCACTGGCCCCTTGTGATCCTTAGTAAAACTGATTTTGGTGACACAGTTGTGAGGGCAGCCAGACACCATCAGGTCACATCAATACTTAGATACCAGAAAAGGAATTTTAGGAATATTTTTCGGCAGCAGATTCCCTACTCAGATGCAGAGCTTCCCCAGGAACATTTTCTTCATTATTTGTCTGGTGACAGTAACAGCCACTTTGGAGAATCATAAAAACAGGTGACAAATGCTGTCTTAGTAGAAATATTTACAGTGAGGTTTATATAAAGGAGATAACTTGGTCCCAACCAGGCTGTCCATTTCCATGTGCCAGGTGTTGCAGTGCCAGTCCCTTCACCCTGGAGTTCTCTATGACTGATCCTTTTCTCACTTCCATGCACTGTCTCCTGGTTTTCCCCATCTCTGCTGATGGTGCTGAACTTACCTGTCCTGCAAACACTTGTGCATTTACCCTTCCTCATGCCTCCCTTCTCAGCTGTTCCTTGCTGCTGTGACTTTTTCTCCATTAATCACCAGAAAAATCAATCCTTGAAGGGTATCAATCATGTGTGCAGCTATAGGGCTTTTCCATAGACTAATTTGACAGGCACACATTTTCACCAATTGTCTTAGTAAATCACTGCCATCCCACTTCTCTCCTTCGTCACTTAGCTTTGGCATTTTACTTTGTCAGCTCCACTTGCAGCCATGTCTGTTTAGGCTGCGAGCTCTTCAGAAATAAGAACCTTGTTTTTCTGTGCAGCCAGACATTTGTTAAGTGTAAGGTTCTCTAAAATAATGAAGATTTTTCTCAAGTCTCCCTTGATACACTGGTGAATTCAAAGTAGTTCTAAATAGACAGGCGGACATTGGTGCTCTCAGCAAGGAGGTCAAGGAGTGAAAAGGCCTTAAATAGCAACTATTTTGATGCATTTGAGAACAGTCAGCATTGGTTCCAATCTCTTTAAAGTATTTTTTTAAAAAAGCACCTTACAGCAGCCAAACTCTGCTCCCAAAAAACTCAAAAGCTTTTCAATTGAAATTAGACTGTGCAAATGTCAAGTCCTTCCCAAAGTTCTCTCCCACACCTGGTTCATACTCAATCCATGTATATGTGTTATTATTATGTATATCTTAATGACTGCACTTCAGCTAGCACTACGAAAAAACAAAGCTGCAGAAGAAGCAAATATTTTTCAGCTATTTTTTACAATATTTATTAGCCAGACAGTCCTGTAAGTGTTACAGTAATTCCCAGTGCAAAATAAAATAGAGAATATAAACATAAATGAAACATTAAAACATAAAATAAATGAAAAAAAAGCAAAAATATATTTTAAGCTTCTGAAGTCAGAATATCAACTCTACATGCACAGGCATTGTCAAAGTATAGTGATGCATCAGCTGGTTAAACTCACCTTGCTGTTTGTTGTGGAGCCCCTCCCTCTGGCATCTCAAGGACCATAGAGGTGTTTCCCAGGAGGTGGGAAACATTCCCACATCCAAACCCACTCAGTGCAGGCAAACAAATGGACATGGACTCAGTACCTGCACATGTTGTGGAGTCAGCTGGAAAACAAGGTCTTAGCCCCAAACATTCTCAGTGTTTAACAAAATTGCAGGTGTTGCATTTGCAGAGCAGGCAGGTATTGCATTAATGATGTGCAGAAATACCCAGGGAAGTGGAGGCAGCACTGATTGCTGAATTTGGGATGCTACCTCCCAGCTCCTTTCTTTCCAATGCTACTTTTGCTCTCAGCTTGCTCTAACTTTTAAAGTGAAGCATCATTTGAGGTGCAGAGTGCTTCAGATTCATTACTCTGTTTTGGACAACAAGTAAATAAGTGGGCCTCCCAAGAGAAGCTGTTATACCTCTCAATACAGGGATGAAATTTCTACCAAGCCAATACACTGCTTACATGGCACTACAGCATTTTGAAATATGATGACTCAAGGGAAAAGGGTGAGAGAGCTTTTCTGGCAGAGTTTAAAACAAGGTGGTGGAGGTGGGAGGAGAAAATTCATTCCAGGTGGTATTGGCATCCTTTAATCAAATGAGTCTTGCCGAATTGAAAAGGTCTGCCTTTCCAGGAGCATCTTAAATTGCAGGCCACTTTAAAAGATCCCTCAAGCCAGACACCCATGTGCTTTTGAAAATGGGAAGTCTCAGCAGAAGAAGGCTCAGAAGAAAGCAGGCAAGGTGCAGGTACCCTGGAAATTGACAGGTAGGTAGAAAACACAGGGCAGAGGAAGACATTTTCTTACCGTAAAACCCACTGAAAACCAATAACAAAACATCCCCCTGAAATGTCAGCTCTGCAGGACAGGCTTGTTTTTGCTTTCCAGCAAGTGTCGATGCAGCATTTGAAAAGGTACTTGGTGATTATTTTCCCTTTCCTTAGCCTAAGCTTTCAGGCAGCTGTGATCTAACACTGTTTTGTGCCTGCTGTGAAGAGGCAGACATCAGCCTTTGACAGTACCTGCTGGGAGAACATGACATACTCTCCAGTAATCTTTTCTTACAGGGAGAAAGTGATCTTTTGTGTAAAAGGCTTTCCCAGACTTATGCCTCAGTTTACCCAGTAAGATAAATATGATATTCAGAAGAAATCTAAAAATAGTTCAAACTAAGAAAGGACTCCAGCTTAGATCCTTACTCACTCAGCAAGAACCAGAGCAGGTAGCATACAGAAGCTTTTTGGTGAAGGCTCAGTGACATATTTCAACTGTAACCTGTTAAATTACTTAGTGCAAGTAACTGTGATAGTGAAAAGCCACAGGGTCCAGCACTCTTGTCAGCTTGCAACATAAACTTAAACTTTCCAACTATTTTTAAGACATGAGTGAAGATATTCTGTCGAGAATTAACTGCAGTTTCAAGGACTGGGTTTGATAGGAAAGAGCTCACTATAAAACATCTCCCCCAGCCTCACCCAGAAACAGATGAAAATTAGACTGACCTTTCTGCTGCTTCACCAGCTCATTTTTATTGCATGGAGGTATCAATCAAGAACTGGGATTTTATCAAGAGTAGAAATACCCAAGCAAGGCGTATGATCAAGCTGCAGTACGTAATAATTGACATTTTCCAAGACTTTTGTTTTTCTGGTGAAGCAAGAGCTGAGGCAGGAGGAAATTGCCTGTGCACTCCCCCAGTGACTGAATGGCACAGAAATGCTCTGCCCTCTGACAGAGCTGGCAGGATTTGCTAATGCAGGTCCAGGTGCTGCTAGCCCTGGAGGTAAGTTGCTCCCTGCTCCTTCCACTCACTCCCTATCCCTTGCTTCCACTCTCTCCCTTACTCCCTACTGGCTGCCCTTCCTGCTCTGCTCCTCCTTCCTCTGCTAGCCAGTTTGGCCAGGTATTTCTCTCATCCACTCACTCTCTTGCTTTTTTCTTTCAGAAATATCCATTAAAACTAACTATTGTATTTCAGGTCTGCTCAATGCTTAATTTAAAATATCTCTTTCTTCTCAAGTAGATATCCAAAACCCTTTTCAGTTTCTGGATTCTCCTGTCCCTAGCATAACCCACAGTCTCCAGGCTCACAGAAGGCATTGCTTTTAAACAAGTTTTTTTTCATGATTTCCAACTAGCCAAAAGTGAGCCATCCTGCCCTGACCTATGACTCCAGTGGGTCAATAGGCCCCTGGGCTCAGTAATAGCTTCATCTTTAGATCTCATCTTTTCACTCTTTCCATCCTGGCCTTCCTAATATTTAATTTCAACTCAGATAGGTCAGACTTCCTTTTTTAGAATATCATTATTTCTCACTGCAACAGAGTATTTTTCACTTTCAAAAGCATCTCTGGGCAGTCAGAAGAACCACAGACCATAACAGTGTGAGAAAATAATACAGGCTGTAGATACAGCAGCACTTCACTGCCTACAGCCACATGTGGCTGTCCATGGGAAGAGAAATGGGATCAAGGGAACAATGGCCTTGAACATGCAATTGCCAGAAGTTTTATGGGGCATAGAGTTAAAAGACAGTTCAGTTTTTGCTTTTTTTTTTCCTCTTTATTATAATGTCCCTTAATTGCTTCACTTTCTGAAAGTCTTAAGACAGACTAGTGTCCCAGGGAAACATACCAGGGAAGGGAGACAAAGGCTTTGCTAGCCAAAATTAGAATGCCTTCCTTCAGATCCCCAAAAGCAGTTCCTACTTTGCTGGGGAAGAAGTAGCCAAGGAAAGTTTTGTAGCTGCCCTTATTAATGAAGTAGAAATCAAAAGCAAATTAAAAAGAAATAAAAATAGACAATTTTAGACATTGTTAACTTCTAATTTACGTAGAGGTTATAAGGCATTTTTAGAGGGCTAAGAATTATTAAGCTGTATATGTAGTCACTACTTGTTAAAATTACTCACCTCTTCTCTGTTTTCCTGTTTCTCCCAAATTAGGAACCTACAAACACTTCAGCTTCCTCTGAATCTTTAAGAGTGTTCAGGTGCAGCATTCAAAACTCCTCACACTAGGTTCTGATGGAGAAATATCACACACGTATATACAGGCTTCTAGACTTGGGCAGTATCAGAACTGAGTACACACTAATTTTATCCATTGATTACCCTTCATATTATTGTAGGTTCTAATGCTCCCTAATTCTAAGGGAATGTAAATCTGGCATCTTAAATTATTGCCTTATATGTAGAGACTGAGCTTTGCAGTGTGCTTCTGGGGTACATTTTCATTGTCTGTTAGGGATTTTGACTTCAGAATTAGAAAACGGAAGTTAAATAACCTGGCTAGCCAAAAGTAGAAAGTAGTTTAAACATTAACAATGTATTAAAAACAAAACAAAACAAAAAACTAACCCTAACATTTCCATTTTTTTTTCCAAAACAAATTTTTCCACATTTATTAGCCACAAAATTAGCCACAAAAGGCTGAGGCCAAAGCCTTTTTCCTGTACTCTTCCTTCTTTTTGCTCTCCTGATGCTGATGGTCCAAACCATGACAGCTATTAACTGGCTCCTCTCCACAAGAGCTCTGCTGGTTTAAGGTGTTACTATTCTACCTCATGCTGCTTTTTACCATTCCATCACCAAAACTGGACTAAGGAAAGCCCAGAGCACTCCTCAGGTGCCAGGCCCTGCTCCTCCTCTGCCCCCAGGGTCTGACACTGGCGTGCCAAGCTGTGTTCCCCCCCTGATGGTGGGACAGCAGCCTCTGGCACAGCCTGGTGCCACACACCTGCAGACACCCATCCTCCCACCCCTGCAGATGCTCTGGCTGCACACAGCTCCCCTGGGCTCTAGGCAGAGATCCAAGCACTGCCCTTTTTGCCAGCTGGCTGGCAGAGACCCTGCACATTATCTTCAGGGTTTTAATTAGTTGTTTGCTGTAAGTGCACAATCCATTCCCAGTGTAATCACCCAGTGGCAAATATCCTGCCTAGGGAGTTCCTTTCCTACTGAACTTGTGCTAAAGATGCCAGTAAACACAAGGTCTCCCCTTAACTTTGGAGAGTCCTGCTCTTGACCAAAGAACAACTGAATTTCACTGAGACTATATCAAAGGGAAGAGAAGCAACCTGAGACCACGAGTAAAAAAAAATAATTAAAAAATAATACAAACCTTTTTCACATTTCCCTAATCCAGTTGCAACCCTTAGCACATTTACTTTTATAATGCTTACTGTGTAGTTGAAGTGCAAAGGATACAGTTCTTTTTGATGTTCTTATTCATATGCCATTTGTGTTAAAACACTAGGCAGTTGGGGTTTTGTTGTTTTTCACAGAGAACAGTTTCCCAATTCTTTTTAGTAGCAAAATTTCCATTTGTTTGATCATTTTATTTTAATATAAAAGAACTATATTAATTCCAGGTGAATTTACTTGTTTTACACCCTTCAGTTTTAAACATAGTGGATTTGTCTTATTTCAGCCACACTCAGACTTTCTATTTCACTGTGAGATCATATATCACAGCTGAAGGAGTAATTTTAAACTGACATTTGCCTTTTGTAATCCTGTGTGGAATTGCCTAGATACCTAAACTTTGTTCAGCCTGTGACTGAAACAGGAAGATGCAGATGTCAACAAATGGGTGACTGAGTCTCAGATGGCTCCATAGTGTTACATCAGGAGCAGGAGTTTTTCCTGAACGTTGGCTTCAGTGCACTCCAAAGCAACAGAAGGACCAGCATTGTGGCTTACCCTGTCACATTGCAACACCCTGGCTCTGCTAACATGAGTTTAATAATGACACATTGTTTGCCTAAAGCACAATTATCATTGACACTTACTAAATTTCAAATAATCCCTTGTCTGCATACCTTAGGTTTGATATTTAAAGCTGATGAGAGCTTCAAAGACCAGCTGACAAAGTCATCCTGACATGAATTGTCTCTGAGCCTCACCAACAGAAAGGCACCCTGAGGACTTTCTAAGCATCTCAGATTTGGTGTCTGGAGAGAGTGGAATCTGCTGCCTCTATCACAGAGTGTCTAGGTTACACATGTGTGACAGAGCAGTGGCTGCACACATGGCATGGGACTTCAGGAAAAAAAAACGAAGGGACCACTCAGGCATTTGCGTGGAAATCCACACTGCAGAGAGTATCTGTTTTCTTAATAAAAATCAGCAAAACAGTGCAAACAGCAGAGGAGTTATTTGCACTCTGGGAGTCTACACTAGGTCTGCAGAAAGGACTTGAAGGTATGATCCATCAAAGCACTAAGAGCTTTTAAGGTGAGGTGGAAAGTTCAGCCTCTTGTCCTTTGTTACCAGAGAGCTCAGAAGGAAAATTTATTACTCTCAGCCAAAAATTTAAGCTGAACTGGAATCATGCCACCAGAAAAACTGTTTGCACGGTTCTGCTTTAATAGTTACTGTCTTGATACTTGGGTGAGAGACTAATAATATGACATGGTGTACAGGAGCCCTCTCCAATTTATCCACTTGACTTCTCACATCTTTTCTTCCCATCTGAAATCTTGCAACATTCTTAATCAAAGGTCACAGGAGACACTGATACACAAGCAAAATTTATATATGGCAAGGCAAGGTTATCACACCTGATAAATCCAGGCCCTCTAACATTTCAGAATCTCTCAGAAGAAAGAAGCTGATCTTGGAGTAATTTCCATCTTTTTTCAAGCAAATTCTAGCTACCTGCATTCATACTTCTATATTTTTATATATGTATATTTACATATACTGCACATATTTGTATAAATTTATGAATATACATTTACACACACCATATACACATGTTTAAATTCAGTAGGTTCTAGGAAGACTACAGCTACTCCCCAGTTAATTTTTTCAAGTAACTCAAAAACCAGTCTTGAAAAGTAAAATAATGAAATTCATGCTTCCCATTTTCAATCCAAATGAATAAAATACCTCCATCTTACGTTGCAAAACTGAATAATTCATTTTTAAAACAAAAACCTTTTCAAGTGTGTTGTGAAATGTTCATGGGAAAGACATCTTATTTCATTCTGCCCTAGCTTTTGCTGTCTTGCTCAATATGACAAAAGTCACCAGCAAAAGAACAGGAGTAAACTGTTGTCTCCTGGAGGATAAATCCTCTCACATCATTGCTGTGAGCCATCTGCCATGCATTTTTAAGCATCTTGCCCTAACATCAGTATTAAGTGGCTGCAGGGATCACTCAGCATCCCAGGCAGGTCCCAGCCAATTGGACAGATTTCTGGAAAACACCACTCTAAGAGAGCCTTGCTGGGGTGAATCCAGTAGGAATGGCAATGCATTTGGAAAAAAAGGGTCATCAAGTGGTGTGCTTTTTACAATGGTGCCCACTATGGCCTTCAATTATGCTTAGCATGTGAATATGTTACATTTACTACCTGAGGATTTGAAAATAATTTTAGCTTTAAGGGAAGTATTTAGCTGATGGATAAAATAAGGCATACAAAAGGTGAAAAAGTCCCTCCAGCTGGCCTGCCTGGCTCTGGTAGATCTGCAGAAAAAGAACAAGACATGAGACTATTTCCTCCACATCCATATATTGCATGATTCAGTATGTAATCTTCTTCAGCCTCCACTGCTCTGTTCCTTGAAAAGAGCCACATAATGCCCCCAAGAGCTGAGGTTGCTCTTAGTGGCATTACCACTGTAACAAAATTGGGCTGGTACTAAAAAAATCACCACTACAAGCACCTCATAGAATTGGTGAAACAAAACTTTCTCCAGCTGAAACAGATAAATAATGGGAAAAATAAGCCTTTACAGATCAAAATTCTGACCATGTCAATTCATACCATGTCAACAAGAATAATACTAGAAAATTTAAGAATATGTAGTAATCTTTTGAGTCTCTGTATTTTCTCTGCTTTCATTGCACTTTATCATGGACAGCCCCTGTACTGCAGCCATGCTCATTTAAGCTTTTGTGGGCTTTTTTTATTTTTAATTTTTTTTATTTGTTTGTTTGTTTTTGTTTATTTGTTATATTTCCTGCTCTGTTTATTGCTGAAAAGCATATTTGTTTTTTTCCTGTGCAACACTATTTCAACTTGTGTTCTTTGTAGCTTTCCTGCCGTTTCTTTTCCTCTCACATTTATAACACTACTTTCCCTTCCACCCCTTACTTTTGGGCTTGCTCTGGTTTGAATTACAAAGAAATGATAAATCCTATTGAGTGTTGATATAAAAATGTTTCTCCTTGTATTCTGAGGTGTAGACCCCATTGTTGCTGAAGGCTCTTTTCGGATCTAAATGGTGCATTTCTTCCAATTTGACCTGCTGTCTCAGTTGCATCCTTTAGTAACTTGATTTTAGAGCAGAAAAGACATCAAGATCCACTGTAGGATATACAAAAGATCATAACCTTACAAAGTGAGTTTTTCTATTGCCTTTGACTATGTGGGATTTTGGGGATGCTGCTTCTTTCACAGGAACACTGGGTGATGCACAGGGACTCACATTATGTGAAGAAGCATTTCTCAGTAACAAATATGAATTTGGCCTCCCTTCCTCAAAGTAAATGACAAAATTCCAGCTGATATTGGCCACAATGGCAGCAGAATAACGTTTTGACACTTATACATAGAGAGGTATGTATAGAGACAGGAAGTACACAATCATATTGAGAACCATGTTATAAAGCTCTGGCATAGGAATAACTGAGCTACTGAGCTCATTTGTACCCTTGTCAAAGAAAAATACCATTTCATAAATACATGCAAAGATTCCTGCAGGGGATATTTGATTCTGGAAAGCTATCTCAGACTCAGTGGGTTCATTTTCTTCCTTCTTACATTTGCCCCCATTTCCTGGAAGAAATGGTTTTACTTAGGAGAGGCTGCCCATGCTATAATTGATGTCACTGGTAAATCATTTGCCTTGTGAGCATAAGGGAGTTTTCACTCTCCTCTGGCTCTAGAACTTGTTTTCTAGGGCAGCTGCCACTGCTTCAGGAGGCAGTTAATACAACTTTTTCTATTTAAAATTTACTTGTTTACTCTTTAAAAATCTCATGCTCAAAAACAGTTGAATAATGTAGTTTCAGTTTAGCTCCAGTTCAATTTTCTTGAAATTAAAATCTCTATCTTCCATACAATATCAAAGACTTCCACAATTTAAATACTGAAGAAGCATAGTACTTAAAATTTTCTGAAAGCTCAACAGAGTTATTAGAGTTATTAGTTCTTAATAATCAGTTACTAATTGACCACATAGTAGCTGATTTCTGGATTCCCTGAGGAAATAATGCCTTTCCAGCACCACAACAATCAAATTATCTGAGCTTTCTGCAAACACTAGCTTTGCCCCTAGGTCAAGATGACAATGACCTGGTTGACCCTTCTCTGTTCCATCCTAAAGCAGTGGTATAGCCATGCTGAAAAACCTACCTTCTTGGGCTAGAAATAAGAGAATTGGTCAATGTACAACAAGCTTATCAGTTCTCTCCCCTTTGACAATGAAGAAGGCTTATTAGCCAGGGGTTGAAAGACTAAAAACCGTGAAAAAATGTTCTGCTTTCAGTCAAATTCACAATACCTGACTACCTGGAAATGGGAATCAGTGGGTGAAAAAAACACTCAAGTTTCTTTTTTGCTGCCATTTGGTGTTGCTGCTAGGAGATGACAGAGCTAATATGGTTAAGGGAAAGCTGTTTTCAGCCAGCAGAACTTTGACTCAAGCAAGACACAAATTATGACACCAGTATTGGCCTATATTCAATAACTGATGTGAAATTTGCAGTTCACATTACGGTTTCTTGTCATGTATGAATTCCCTGGGGTGGGGGCTGAGCGGAAAAAAACAAAAGAAAGGGAGAGAAGATGAAGAAACCAAAGGTTTAATTTTATCTTAGGCTTACCCTTGCTGTAGCAAACAGCAAAATCTCCATATTTCCATTACCTGTGGTACCTTTCAAAGCAGAATTCACCATAACATTTCCTGTGTTCAAAGGTCACCACTGGCTGAGTTACAGAGTCAAGTTACAGCAAGCCAAACTCTGTTACCTCTTCTTGAGATTGGTAAAATGAGTGGTTTGGAGTGAAAAACATGAAGATTTAAGCATAAGCATATTCTAGGTCCTGGACAATATATGTGTGTGTGAGGGAGAACACCTTTCTCTACCCCTAGTTACTTCCTGATCTGCTGAATTTTTATTCAAATACTGGAAATACTTAGACCCTTTGTTTAGGACACAGAGACTGTAATTCAAAACCTCATTAAGCAGCCAGTAGACATCTCCATTGCAAGGAACAGGTAACGACACCAAGAAAATCTGATAACTTGTCAAAGAAAAAGTGTACCAGACATGCAAGAACAGTGGCCTTCTTTGCTTCCCCATGACAGAGCAGGAGTCATTGTGTGCTCCCTCCTGTTTGACACACACGCCTTTGTAGTCTGGAAGGGAAAGGCTGACATGGGGCAGAAGGCAGCCCCTGGAGAAACAAACCAGATAAGAGTGACAAACGTGGTAATGTGAGCATTTTGGTGTGAATGTACATGCATTCTAAACAGCCAGTAGTGAGCCCAGATTCTTGCAGCCCACGGAGTAAAATCCAGAGAAAAAAGGGAGTTACAGATGAGGAAACCAATACACTGTGCATTCCACTTGTGTGATACCAGGCCTGTGTGTCTGTGGCTGAGACTCATATCAGTGTTTCAAAATGCAAGTGTAAAACAGCTCAGACAAAATCTCTGTACAAGGTGGTCGGGGCAGACAGCAGAGCTAAGCCAGCAGCAGCCTCGTGTTGTACGCTGAGCCAGTATTCCCAGAGGGGAAAAAACCCTCAAATCTTTGTAACTCTTTGATAATTCCTTCACCGAATTCATTGTGGTAGGCAAACAGCAGAGTTTCTTGCACTGTTTTTATTCCTGTGCTCTCTAATAAATTTATTGAACTTCTTCTGAGTGAGATAAAAACTCCTTTTGAAATGCATTTTTGAAAAATCTGATTAAGCTCTCTTCTATTTCAGGGTCATAAATAACTCTGATGTTCAGAGGAGGCTGCAACCATCAAAACAGTTCACCCATCAAGGAGATGACTCCCACTTTCTGGATATGCAAACCTGGATACCTAAGCATGCAGTATCCTCCCTTCTTCCATTTAACTTAATGCCTCTGATAATATTTTCACAGAATAGGCTAGTTACAGTGAAATGAGATGTTGACTTTTTTATTTGTAATAAGGTTTTTCTTGATTTGAAACATGAAGATAAAATAAGTTCCTTGAAACAGAACTGTTTTCTAAATCTTCTCATCAGTAAATTTGCCTGATTCACCGTAAGCAAGGTCTCTGTTTATTAGTTCATCAGCTAGGTTATGAATCCACTGTTTGAAAAACCTGTGAAGAGTCTCATTGGCAAGGTAAAATCCTATTAATATAATTGATGCAGCTGGGGAAAACCAACAAACTTGGATCCTTATATTCTTCTATAATAATTCTTTCATACATTAGAAACTAACTAGGAATGTACCATTCCTTCACAATTTGTATCTGTCTTATTACAGCTTCACCATTAAACCATCCTAAGCCATAACAGATGTACAAAGGTGTCAAGATGTGGTGATCTGGCTCAGAAGCATCAGAGAGTTTTCAGAGCTGTTCTAACCAAAACTTATTACTGAAAAGATGCTCTAAAAGTCACTACTCAAGTGTGCCTCCCTGACAGGGGAGCAAAGGTTAAGATAAATAATTGGAGAAATTAAACATCCTCAGAAAGCAGAGGAAAGACAACAACCGATAACAGCATGGTCAGACATCTATGCATTGCTGATAAACAAATTCTGTCTTGTTTGCCTCCCCCAGAACCAAAAACTTCGTTGAGGTAAATACTAGGAGCCGAAGCAGAGCCCATTGTGAGTTTCTTAATGTTTTCTCTATGATGATTATAGACTTGGAACCCAGTAAATTTGAACCTGCTAACCACAATTCCCATAATTCCATCACAAATTACTTAACAATGCTTTTGAGGAGATTTAACTGCAAGCTGTCCTTGAGATGTGACAACATTCTTCTTGAAGACTCAAACACTTATTAAACAGAAGACTATTTAATTTCTTTTTGGTATGATAAATTTTCTGCTGCTTGAACTCCTTGAATTATCTTCCCAAGTGCCAGTCCACCATTGGTGCCAGCACAAGGGAAGAAATGTGAGTGTCTGGCGGAGCTGGGAATGAGTTTGTTTTTTCAGAAGAGCTCCTGGAGCTTGGTGGCCCTGTGCAAGGGCACAATCACACCCCTCCTGGGCTCACCAGACCCAATAAAATTGGGTATTCACCCACCCTCACACAATAGCTTTGGATCCAGGGGAGCTGATGTCATCTTCAAGGTAGCAGTGCTGTTTTGTGGAGCCAAACCTCTGCTGCCTCTCTGTAAGTCAGAGAACTGGATATATTTGGAATGGAAAGCAAAAATTAAAAAAAAAATTACTAATGGGAGCTACTTGTGACTTGAAGGTTAGTGCATTGTTGGTATGCTTTTGCAGCTAGGCACCTAAATATGAAGGGACCTTAGAAATACAGCTTTGGCAAGGATGAGCTCATGATTTCAGATTGCTCCTTGCTGCCAAAATATGCATTTGCCTCACATTTGCAATGAAAGAGTTAATGTAATTGTCCTGATCTAGTCTAAGACCTATTTTTTTTTTACAGGGCTTTACCAAGCTGCATCACTTTCTTATTTATACTAGAACCCCCAAAAGTGTCTCCTGATGCACGCTGTAACCACACTCTGGAAAGTTATTAATAAAAGTGTTTATTGTTTTAACCCTGAGTGACCAAACCCAACTTTATGCCCTGTACTGAGTGTTCCTCAGAACGATTCAAGGGAAATTAATGTTATTTATCCTGAGGCTGAGAAGCAACAGGAGAATTAGCATGCAAGTCACTGTGTTCAAATCCCTGCAAAAGTTGACAATTCTATTTGCAAGTATAATTCCAGACTGTCCAGGGAGATGACAGACAAGCAGGTGCAGACTTGCCTAAAAAGGAAGCTGCTTTAAGGCTGCATGTGTAACACAAACAGAAAGAATCTCCCCACTTCCCTGGAAAGATTTTAAGGACGTGATTTAATGAATTGTTTGACACAAACCTGAGTATATTAAATAAGAGAGGCAACAGAAGGCAAGCAAAGTATTAGCCTGTGCATCCTTTCCAAGCCTTCTGTTTGCCAAGGCAGGAATAGCCTTGTTGTGTCCTCTGGAAAACTGGGGAGCTGAACATTCACATTATAAAGCAATGAAAGAAGGACACTTACTATAATTATTCAGGGAAAACACTGATGGTACTGGAATTCACCAGCAAGGAACAGCTTTTGTAGCTGGCTAAATGCAGGAGGGAGGCTTGACAGAGGCCGTTTTGGCAGAAAAACTAGATGTTATGTTCAGTGCATTCTGAACAAGTACTTGGCACACAAAGTGAACTCAATTGAATGTATTCAAGAAGCAACAAGCTGTGAAATGTGTGTTTAGCTTAGTAGATTGGCAACAGTGGCTTCAGTCAAAGAAAGGACCACCTAGTTTCTCCTGGAGAAACTTTGGAGGTCTTACCCACTACAGTTCATCACAGACAGATTATATATCGTTCAAATAGTTTGTATTTTTCCTGTAATTTGTCCATTAATATTGGCAGGGTTGATTTTCCAGTGGAACATTTGTATTATTCAGAAATTAAATAACTTGGTAAACCTCATTACAAACTGTCTCTGCAGAACATGCTGCCTTTCTGCCTAGTCATCTGTCTAGCATTAGTTTTTACCCTTGCCAGAGTCAAAGCCATGGCCTTGGAGGTTAAAGGGTGTCCCTGCTACCCCTAGCCCTGCTGAGGATGCCAAGTAGAAGGAAGGCTTTACAACCCAAGTGCTTGCAGTGAAGCTTGCCTCTAAGGAAGAGACAGTCAGAGCTCCTGCTTGCTTTTATCCCTCAGTCTGATTTGTTTGGCTACCAGCAGCTTATGGAGGAAACCGTAGGTGAGAGCAAAGAGCAGCTCCAGGCTGTGGCAGCCAGGAAAGCTGGATAAAGGCAGATGTGCCTGTGAGACCCCCAGAGCCCGTGCAGGGCACAGCCTGCATGGCAGAACAGCACTGGGGCTGCTGCTCAGGCCAGCTCTTGGCGTGGGAGTTCATGGTGTGAGGGCAGTTTGATGCAGGGAAATCACAGAATCACACAATCACCAGGCTGGAAGAGACCTCCAAGATCATCAAGTCCAACCCATGCCCTAACACCTCAAGTAAACCATGGCACTGACTGCCACATCCAGTCTTTTTTAAACATCCAGAGATGGTGACTCCACCACTTTCCCGGGCAAAGCATTCCAGTACTTTATTATTCCTTCCATAAAAAAACTTTTTCCTAATATCCAACCTATATCTCTGGCACAGCTTGAGACTGTGTCCTCTCCTTCTCTCAGCTGCTGCCTGGAGAAAAAGACCAACCCCACCTGACTACAGCCAATTTTCAGGAAGCTGCAGAGAGTGATAAGGTCATCCCTGAGTCTCCTTTTCTCCAGGCTGAACAACCCCAGGTATGAACAGCTATGAGGATGTGTTTTCCCCAGGACTAATCCTTAATGTTTTTCTCATCCATTAATAGAATAACACATGTATTTAATAATGTTTTTACTCCTCCCTACATAAAAGGAGATGCAGGTTTGTATTTTGTTGTTGTTGGGTTCCCCCCCACCCAAAAAAAAATCTCTATTTAGAATATTCATAGCAAAAGTACAAGAAAATCAAACTAATAAAGCAATAAATAAAAAAAGTCTTTCTTATTTAACAGCATTCTTTTAAAAAAGCTTAGTTCCGATTTTTTTTTTGCTGTTTCTGTAAAAGAGGTAAATATTTTTCTCCAAAATTTTCCTTAATTGTCCAATGTTATGATTAGATACATTTCTTCTAGGGTTATCTATTGATTCCAAATTATTAACTAGGCTACAAGAATCAGTTACATCTGCACTTCAGAGATAGAGATTCTTGTTCAGAATAATATATAACATTTGTCTACTGATAAGCACGAATTTTATATTTAAAATTTTAAATAATTGAAATGCAAATTTTGGGTGCACCGTAACAAACTTGTAAACAGATTTATTATTTTAAATGACACTTTTTTTCCAAAGAGGTTGGGTTTTTTCCCACCAATTGAGAAGGAAAAATTATTTTATGAAATGAAAAATATGACTCAGAGCTGCACGATCTTGAACAGCTCATTTGATTGCATTTTAAATTTCTCCTCACGCAATATTTTCTACAATTTGTTTTTAATATCATGATCTTAGTTCTGTCTTCTCTACTCCCCCACAAATTATTGGCATAAAATCTAATATATAAAACAAAACCCCCTGAAATGTCATTGGGATCCTTCACATTTGCTCACTAGTTTCTTTTGGTGGGCCCTTAACCTCTTCAAGTCCTAAGACATACCTCTGAGGCCACTTGATCGAAACATATGCCACAATTTCACTACATGACCCTGACATTTGACTAAGAAAAACACCTACTATTAAAAAAGATGTAATGCTATTATGATCTAGCAATGATCAATTAAACCCAGGCCTGAATTGTAATGAATTTCAAGTGACAGCACCTCTGCTAAGGCTGACTCAGCAGTGCTCAGAAATATGAATCTGATGTCTGGATCAGTTTGCCATTCTTTCATACAGCCCTAAATTTAACACCCAAATCTGTTTTGGCTTCCTCTGAGAAGTCTCTGGCTTTTTAGTGTGTTTATAATATTATTATAAGCTTACTGACCTGTCCTACTACTACATGCTCAGCAGAGTTTATTCCATCCTTGCACACTAGAAGTTATTTATTGATTTGTTCTTTATTTGTGAAGCTGATTACTACAAGTGGATGCATTTGACGGCCAACAAGACAAACCAAACCCAGCACCATTAAAAATCAGTGCTGTTTGCAGGTTTCTAACCAGAGTGCTGGCATTCAGGCAACAGGCAGCATCTTGTCTCTTAAAATACAATATATTAAGCACAAGATTAGAGCAAACCCCACAAAATATTCAGCACAGTGCATCTTCCCAGGAATTCACTAGACCCAGTACTATTGTTATGACATCTTATGAAACTGAGTTATTTAGCACTCACAGCAGATTAAGTGAGGGCAGAAACTGCAGAAGTAGTCCACTTACAAAAGCCCCATTCACGCCATTGAGCAGAAGTTCAGCTCCTTTATTTGAAACAAAATACAGTACTCAACCAAAAAGCAAACCCAGACACAACTACCTCAAGCAGCTGAAGCATTATTGAAAATTGTCATGTTAAAGTCCTCCATGAGCTGAGCCAAACTCACCCCGGTGTGATTCCTTTGACTTCAGTGGGGTTGTGCTGGCAACCACCTCAGCTGTACTTGGCCCAGTGCCATTATTTATGCAAGGCTCTGCTGTGTGTCTTCTCTTGATAAATGCCAGCGCTGTAGAGCTCCGAAAAAGAAAGAAAAAACATTCTTCAATAATCACAACAAGACAAGAAACACAGACGCACAAACTGCAGCATGACAGATAAACAAGAATTTACAGCTGTGCTATGTGCAAGCACTTAGCCGAAGTTTTTTCTTGTATTTTAAAGAAAAATTTATTGTCATAACTAGCATGAGCTTCTTTCTAGCAAATGGACTACAATTTGACTCTTTCATCTCTGCTTTGAGCCACGATTTTTCAATTAAAAAAGAAATGGGATGAGACAAATTCTGACTGACTTTTTATGGAGAGACCCTGGCCTGCAGTTTAACAGACTTGAGGGAGTGTAGGACTTGCACTTTCAACATCTTTAAATTTGGAAATATTTAGCACTGCTACGTGAGGTATGAAGCAAAACAAAATCTTCAAGACTCTCAGGAACATGATCATTAGTTTATATTCAGGTAACATGCCTGTCATGTTACTAGAGGCTGTTACTCCTTCACTAGAGGCTTTAGAAAGCCTTTAAATATAAACATGAAGGCTCTAACCTACCATTTTGCTGAATTGGTGTAGATGATCTTAAAATCTTGTAAGGCAGTAGAAGGCACTAAATAGCACCTACAAAGCAGTCTGTGTGTGGCACCTGTTTCTCAGGAGCTGACTGATTTGTCAGAAATTCAGTGTCAGCACACAGCCTGGCTGAGAAGCAGTGAATGCAAATCCCCCCAGGAACTCCCTAAAGCCAACATTTTCCATTTCCAATATGCTGGTGGGTTTTTTTAAACAAACCAGTCCAGTACGTGTATCTATATATACACATATGTATGTTTGTGTATAAGATCAGCTTACTTTTCTCCTCACATTTATTTGAACAATAATAATTTTAAAATATTGGATTTCATCTGGAATCAATGAATGCATATTGACATGTCTTTCTTTTGTCTGCTTAAAGGCAATGGTTAACCTTTGTGTATTCATCCATACATACAATGAAATTGTCATGCCTTTCTGACGTTGCAACAAACAAAAATGTGCAAGGATAAATTATAAACACAGCCTGGAAGAGTACATGAGCTGTTGTATATTCAGTATTGCTAGCACTGAATGGATCAGTAGTCTGCAAAAGAGAGTTGGCCCAGTAAGTTAGGATAAGCACAGATTCTAAGAAAATATATGAAGGCATATTTCAAATGAGAAATAAGAAAGGTTTAAACCAAATACTTACTGAAATCTGATTCTACTAAATAGCTTTGTTACCTTAGGCAAACTATTTAACTGCTGCCTCTGCTTACCAATTTGATATATGAGAGAATATCCCCTTATCTGAATGACAACTGGATTTTCCTGGGAAGGTAGAACAGCTTATGACAGAAGGGACTTTTTGATTTTATTCAGTCTACTCTCTCTGCTCAGAACAGGACCTACTTCGAAGGTCTTAGATCCAGCTTCAGAATGAAATCAGTTTTCTCTGGACCTTACCAAGTCATGCTTCAAGTATCTCCAGTGGCGATATTTGAACCTGCCCTAATTCTTTATGAACATTTATTTTCTCCAATTACAAATGTGAATTTCTTGCATTGCAGGTTGCATCCATTCTCTTATCCTGACACTGTGGAAAGCCACCTGTCTCTGTCTCCCCTGCACACTCCCATCAGGCAGCAATCAGGGCTCATTCCTGTCACCCTTCCCTTCTCCAGGCTGAGCAATCCCAGCTCTCACAGCCTTTCTATGTCCATTCTGTGCTCCTGCCCAGCCTGTGTCCCACTGCTGGGCTCCATCCAGTACCTCAGCCCCTCTCTCTTCTATGAGGAGCCCCAAACTGGGAGCAGTGCTCCAGGTGCAGCCTCTCCAGTGCCAAGGAATGGGGAAGGATTGCTGCCCTCAACACTACTCCAGTGGTGAGCTGAATTCAGCTGGGCTTTGTGGTCCTGGTTACAACTTGGTGGTCCTGCCAAGACATATTTTGAACAGTTCAAAGTCTAAAAATAACTGCAGAAATTGTTAGGCTGCATTTATGCAAGAAAGAATGACAACTTGTGCTTTTTAATCCTACCCAAAAGATTCACTTAGCTAAATTATCAAAATTTGAACTTTATCTGACAGAGAGTTCCTGTAGAGAGATGTCAGAGACCTTTTAGAAAGAATATATTTATTATCATGATATACTTACACTGCTGCCAGATGGAAGATTTAGTCAGGGAGTAAGAAACTTAATTTCATCATCTGATGTGACAACTGAGTTGCTTCTTCCTATTTAAAAAGAATAAGGAAAAGAAAGTATATTTAATTAGAGAAAATCAGCATTTGTGATTGCCTTCAGTTAAAGCACAAGTCCCTCTCTCCCTTTCTTAGTTTCTGTGTTGCTATCCTTCACTGGATCATCTACCTTAAACATGGTTATTTATTATTCCCTTAACACAATCATGCTATCAGCACAACACAATTAACTCACTTTTTTTGATGCTTTATCATTTTTTTCCACTAGCTTCCTTCCAACAACCCTAGCTCCATCAATGTGCAGCTATTATGAAAACAGATTTGTTTATTTTACCTCCTTTTTAATAAGCTCCTGGAGTGCAGCCTTGCTGAGAATATTTTAGACAATTTTGCCATTCCCATTATATCAAACACTTGTATGTTATTCCTCTTTATCTTCTGC
>JANRMJ010000054.1:16146559-16195743 GCA_025584955.1 Alethe diademata | reverse complement strand
TTTTGCCATTCCCATTATATCAAACACTTGTATGTTATTCCTCTTTATCTTCTGCAGGCAAGAACACAAATGTGCATTCCTGCAAGCGTTCTTTCCAGTGGCAATCATGGCATTCATACCTGGACTGTGTCAGATACAGCACCCTGACTAACAAGTGAGCTGCCCAGTGCTATCCCATCTGCAGTGGTGTAACACTCTATAATCAAGCACACTTTTCTACTGTATGAATTCCTGGGCAGACTAGCAAACTAGCTTTTTACATCCCCAGTGATTTCAACAGTAGTAGTTAAATACACTTCTGAGGATTTGTCCAAATATAATTTTTACTTTTGATGGCTGTATTAATGGTAGCTTAAAAGCATAGGACTAATATGAGATTTTCAGGTATAATAAATCTGCTCCTGCTATTATGAACAAGGTTGACATGCATTCTTGCTCATAAATATATCCTATTTAATTTTAAATATATTTTCTTTTTGTTTTTTAAATTCCTCATTACCATGGAAAGGCATACCTGAAGCTTACATCATGTTCTTCTCTCCAGCTCAAATGTACACAGTACCACTGAAAAATCTGCTATTTCTTGTACATAATCCTTTCACTTAGGTTTTGGTTTTATTCTTCTCACTCCTTTCATTCCTTTTCCTTAAACGATATAAAGAGAGGACTTTCAACATCCTTTTAAAGGGACACTCCTCCCACATCATCTCTGCATCTCTTTTGTTTTACAGTTCACCTCCCACGATTGCAGAGGATCAGGACTTCAGACTGTATCCCAAATGTAGTGTTCTCCATGGCCAGGAGAAAGGTATTATCAGCGACTTTCTCAGTCCTTTGGAAGGGTTTTGCCTGAAATGTGAGACCTTTCAGTGGACACAGCTGGACTGTAACTGTCACCTGTGTGTGTTTTAATTGCAATCAGAATATAAAGCCCAGCTCTGGTGAGAGAAAGAGGTCTGGGCTCAAAAGCATCCAAAGCTGAGGGACTGCTGCAGCTAGTGGGGGCTGAGGAGATTTTTCTTAGCACCTAGGCCGATGCTGGTTGAGAAAAACACATTGATGAGGCATGAGAGTAATTTGTAATACAATAGGGCTTTTCCATGTTAAGGTGCTTAAATTTCATGGCAGTGGGTGTAGAGTTACAAAGCATTAGATTGTGCAGCTCAACACTGCAGCAACAGCTGCCAGATGTGGTTATCTTCTGACAGATGTCTGTCCAGTGGGCTGAGAAAGGCAAATCAGTCTC
This sequence comes from Alethe diademata, assembly GCA_025584955.1. NCBI lineage: Eukaryota > Metazoa > Chordata > Aves > Passeriformes > Muscicapidae > Alethe > Alethe diademata. The sequence continues at coordinate 16,194,497 of JANRMJ010000054.1, read as the reverse complement.
AGCCCAGTCCTCACCTGAAAAGTCATCTTCACGAAATGCTTCATACAATGAATTCACACTAAGTGGTGATGGTAGAAAAGACAAAGATTGAATAGGTGTTTTGTGCCATTTCTTTCATGCCTCTAGGCAATCCCTCTTGGTCATGGTTGAGATATTTTGTTGAGAAATAAAGACAGGGGTGTTTATCTTCCTTCCCTGTACCCAGCTGTCTTCTGGGGAGGAGCAAATAGAGATTAAATGCTTTTCAGACAGAAGTTAGGTGAATTCATTTTGCTTCAAATTCCTTTTATGCTTATATCTTAGACCATGTTTGCAGGGAGATATACACATTTTTCAAAATTTAAAACTGTTATTGAAGGTGTCATGTGAAAATTTTGCCATTTACATGCAAGACAGCCTAATAGACTGTCAGGGGGAGAAGAAGGAATGAAACTAAAATTGCAGAAATCTCATTTGCCTTTCCATAGAAGCTAGACCCCAATTATTTACTTTCCAGTCTTCTAGCATGTGTGAGACTTTATTTTGTGCATGCCATTACACCTTACTTGGATGCATACTCATTTCCAAGTCAGACTAAGATATCTTAGCCTCCCTCACAAAGTATCTTCAAATACCAATTGAATAAATACTTTGTTGTCTAAACCTTTGATTTATTTTTTTGTTCATCATTTGCTTAGCTTGCCTAGAGAAGGGGAGACTGAGTGGAGCCCTAATTGTGGTCTTCAATATTCTCAGGAGGGGAAGAGGAGGGGCAGACACTGATCTCTTCAGCCTTGTGACCAGTGATAGGACTCGAGGGACTGGCATGAAGCTGAGCCAGGGGAGGTTTAGATTGGATATCAAGAATAAGTTTTTAACCCAGAGGGTAGTTCAGCACTGGAACAGACTCCCAGGGAAGTGGCCACAGCACTAATCCTGACAGAGTTCAAGAAGTGTTTGGACAATGTTCTCAGGCACAGGCTGTGATTCTTAGGGTGTGCAGGCCAGGACTTGAACTCAGTGATCCTTGTGAGTCCCCTCTAACTCAGGATATTATTTGATTCTATGATTTTTCGTTTTATGCCTCCTCATACACACAGTTAAAATGCTGAAGAAGCAACAAAAAAAAAAGGTAAAGGTCCTTCCTTGGGGATCTCCAGAAATATTACACATATTCAATTTAAATTCACAAGGAAACCCTTTCCTAAATTTCCTGATTTATTTTCTCAAATATTATATGTATCCACGAGAACAATAAAATAAAAGAGGCACAAAATATTTTAATGCTTAATTATAACTGTTTGTTGGATTACCTGTGTATTTTCTTTCCATTCTTGTTTTTAATGGCAAGTGCCTACACATAATATCCCAAAGATTTCATAAACCTTCAGCTTCATAGTAATTGATATGAATGATCACAGAGCACAGGAGATGAGGAGACAGTGGGTAGATAGAAATAGTGAATCATAGAATGATTTGGGTTGGAAGGGAATCTAAAGACCACCCAGTTAACAGCCCCCTGGCCATAGCCAGGGACAGCTTCCATGAGATCAGTAATTACTCAAAGCCACATCCAACCTGGCCTTGAATATTTCCAGGGATGAGCATCCAAAACTTCTCTGGACAGTATATTCCAGTGCCTTACACTCCTCACAGGAAAGAATTTCTTCCATATACCTAATCTAAACCTGCCCTCTTTCAGTTTGAAGCCATTCCCCCCTGTCCTTTTACTCCTTGCCCTTGTCAAAACTCTCTCCACCCTTCCTGTTGGCTCCCTTTAGCTACTGGAAGGTGCTATGAGGTGTCCCTGGATTCTTCTCTTCTCCAGGCTGACCAATCCTGGCTCTCTCAAACTCTTCTCACGGGAGAAGTGTTCCCTCTGATCATCTTCATGGCTCTCCTCTGGATTGCTCCAACAGACTGGTGTCCTTCCTGTGCTGGGAACCCAGAGCTGCATGTGGTTCTCAAGCTGGGGTCTCATAAGAGCAGTATAGAGGGCTGGAATCCCCTGCCTCTACCTACTGTGCATTAAAAAGGCCAAGCAACAAACAAACCAAACCAAACAAACCACCCCTCCACCCCCCCCCAAAAAAAACCCATAACTCCAAAACAAAACAACAAACAAACCCCAAACTACTAAATTTATAGTATTTTAAGGGGTATAAAAGAAAGAAGATTGGTCCAATTGGACTGAAATACAAAAAGCTCAGAAAGCAGTGTGTTTAACTGGAAAATCAATGTGTGTTGACAATAGCAGGAGTTATAGGAAAAAGAAAATAAAAGAAGATTTTATCACTGTAACTGAGGTTAGAGGGAAAGAGATATGGGGACAAAGAAATTACCAAAAGAAATTAATGTGTTGACAAGGCTTCTTCTGAAACCTGATTGTCTCATCCTTGGTATGAAAAAGAATGTCAGTATTAACAATGAAAGTTATATGTACAATGAATTGCAAAATTAGATGCAAACTTCAAGGTGAACTTTTTGAATTACAGGACTTGTAAGGAGCTGCAGCAAGTTGATGTGCCAGGCTTATTAGCATTCCACAATCACTGCATGGGAAACATTCCCTTTTGTGTTGTGAATTCAAACTTTTACACCTCCTAGAATGATTTTATTCAGAGAGCTCTATTGCTGGGGTATTTTTATTTTTTTTTAATGGATAAAAGAAATTGAAAAGTAAAGGACACACAATCTAAATGAAAGCTAGCTAACAGGCTCCTTGCTAAGAAATGCATGGAATTATTTCTAAAGCCTGTTTAGAGAGCTAAAAGGCTAAAATTTTTAAGCTACAAGATCATTCTTAAATCTTTGTTAGGCTGCAGATGAATATATTTGCAAGGGGAAAGTCAAAATGAACAAAGCATCCATACTTAAGAAATCTCCTATGTATCAAGTCCTCCCAGCTATTAATGAAGGAAACACAGTTTATGTCCCATGGCAACAAATAAAAATCAATTATTTTTGTGACTATTTTAAAAAATAATTTAATTACTGTATCTACTTCTAGAATTCTTTAGCCCTTTTCCTTATTAACACATCTGACAAAAATGTGATAAAACATTAAAATATGCAAACCAACCATTTCAGATACTGTTGTGTCTCTGAATGATTCATCAATTCACAAAGATATGAGATATCAAATGGGTCCTTCTCCAGCTATATATTAGGATTTTACAGAGCACAGGCTTAAACCTCAATACATTTACTGAAAAAGGTGGGGATGTTGAGGGGCAGGAAGAGGATACACATCCCTTGCATATTCAGATTGGTCTGAACCATGGCCACACCAAATATCTGCCAGTTCACTAACCCCTACTTGTGCAGTTCTGATCATACCACTAAGGGATGATGGACATTGATCACCAAGCCATTTCTCTGTTTTAAATAGGACTCTTTTTTTGCCAGATGAATCTTTGGAGGTAGGCTGTGCACAAATAAGGAATGACAAAAGCCTGTTTAGCATATTTGGGCAGGGCCTGGTTTTGGTTCTGGTTTGACTTTGCGCTTAACCACTTCGGTTATGACCTAATACTTGTTATTAGTCAAACCTCTAGGGTTATTTGTTACTTGTTTAAAGATGTATGGGCTGTGGACTTTGTATTACCTTTAGATAACCCAAGAAGATTATGGCTTTGCAGAAATATCTATTTCACTACTTAGACAGACTAAATTCAGTTTAACTGGTAAAGCTTTGTCTTTAATTCTTGCTGCAATTCATTACCTCCAGTCATAGGGTGTAATAACCTATTTTGCCAATTATACCTTTTTCATTTCTCTGAAATTCATCATTATTATTTGATTTTTAGGTATAAAAGGAAAAGCACTAACTAACAAAATTACTTAGGACCATAATGACCTAGCACAATGAAGCCATTCATCATCAGTACCAAGTCTCACTCTGAATAGATCCTACAAATAGTTTCAATTAATAGCTTCATACAAGTACTTCTGTAAAACATACATTAAACATTGTGACGGATTCTGGGGGCTGCTGAGTTGGAATTAATAACAGCTGGAAGTCTTTTATGCCACTCAATCTGGATCAAAAGTAGCTGATCAGCCCAATCAGAACCACTTAGGAAAGACTTCACCCCAAAAATCTTTATGCATAGAAATGTCTCACACAATTTAGCAGGAAGACATTGAATAACTGCGGCTCCTAAACTAGAAATGTCGGTTAGGGGTGATGGGAGATGAGAAGAAACAGTGAAGAGGAAGTTGATACTAATCATTAGGTACTCTTTCCTATATTGTTTCCATGCATGCATAATTATTTGTAATATACATTTGTTTCTAGTAAGGTACATAAGTGAGAGGACAACCTTAATGCAGAATTTCCTATTGGCTATCACAGAAACCATCCCTCTAGCAATATTATAATGAACTCATACAGGTATCTAGTTTGATGAGTTTGGCAGCAATTTCATTTCTTAAATTAATCCTGTTACCAGATCCCTGCACAGATTCCTTCTTTCATAGTAGAGATAACAAATTTTTTTTATCCTCCACTTAGATATGCATACAATTAATATATAGAAGCTTGAATAAGGACATATCAAAGGCAAACCATGACAGGCAACATCGTACATTAGCATTGAATCGTTCCATTTCCAAAGTCTGTAAAAATGACACATTGCCCAGAGAGGTGGTGGATGCTCCATCCTCTGAAACATTCAAGGCCAGCTTGGAGAGGGCTCTGAGGAAACTGGTCTAGTGGAAGGTGCCCTTTTTCATTGCAGGGGTTGGACTAGATGGCTTTTAAATATCCCTTTAAACCCACATTATTCTGTGATCCTAAGATTTTAACAGGAGGCTGCTAAAGGGGAGGTGCATTTCTAGATGAGTGATGCATAAATTGTATTTCAATTCACTAGTTTAAGCAACCAAATACTTCAGCCACACTTCACAAATAGGTGTTACTTGTTAAATATAATCTCTTCCACAACAGCTGTCCTATCTTACACACAGTTACACAAAGTAGTAGTCATGTATAATAATATATAATATAATATAATATATAATATTATATATATATATGTAGTTATATATCAAACCCTTAACTTTCTGGTTCTCAGTGGATGACTTACTTAATATCATTACACAAAGGCATTAGCAACGAACATATTTTAATTGCAACTGCTGACTAAAAGACCCCAGACTTTTCCTTAAAGATATTGGACACTTTCTGTACAAACACCTCAATTTGTGTTGAATACCTCACAGCATTTTGAAGACCACTAGAATACCCATGGCACAAAATATTTCCATATCAACATGCAGCAAGGATTCTTTGTAACCAATGAATTTTTCAGCTTTAATTTCTAACATTTTCCACATGTATTGAAAGTCACCAGACAAAACAAGACATGTTGGGCTGTCACCATGTAATATGATGACCATGAATTTGCAATGTGGTTGACTTAACATATTCTGGTTTTATGTAAGTGGTTCTGTCTCTTTATAGCAATGTAAATGAACACAATCTTAGTATAAGCACAGTGTTGCATCAAAGACCAGGTTTATATGTTTAGGTCACATATTGGTCATAGCTTTTTTCATACCAGAAGTGGAAAAAATTAGCCTCTTCTCTTTTAGTAGGGATGTATCAGCTCCATTAAAACGGTTATCATTATTTCAGAGACCACAGGTAAACTCAGAGGTGCAGAGAGGAGAGGCTCAAATAAAAGCCAATGGTTAGAGTTATTTGAACCAGTTTTCCCACCTCCAGGTATTTGAGTAATTCTAGAGTATAAATCTTTCTCTCATATCTCCAAGGAGCAAGTCTTAGCCATGTAGGAATTCCTGATTCTAGGCTAAACTTCACACTTTTTTGAAGTAAAAGAAATATCAAGAGCTAACTACTCTATCCCATTACAAAGGGTAGCCAGGTAAAGCAATCTACACATATATAAATTTAATTATCTTGTGACCAGTCCAAGTAATTCCTAATACTGTGGTTGAACTATTCCTAAGATATATATACCAATGGAAAAGAATAATCTTCTGAAGGTTACTCTCATGTAAACCCGTTCTATTGGCATGTAGATTGTGCTAGAAAGGCAGCTTGATGGCATCCTTTTATTTGTAACATGCCTATTCCCATTACTTTGATTGAAATGAGCAGTTTAACTTCTTGTCTGCATGACCCTTGGGTCAGCACATCACAGTTTGCCAAGCACAATGCACTTGCCAGAGCTTGTAATATTCAGGTTTCATGAATCAGCATTTCACTGCAGCCATTTCTCATCAACACTGCTCTTCCCAGGATGTTCTCAACCCAAATTTTCTTGGCTTTGTGTGCATGCTTCCATCACAGACTCCACAGTGGAGGTTTTCAGTGATACGTACTCAAGGGATATGAAGCAGGTATCGTGAATTTTTGATCAGAGAAGTGTTGGGGAAAAATACCAGTCATGAAATGAAATAGAAGAATCATGGAAGAAATCTAGGACTTGAATTTTCCATGCACTTAGAGCTAAATGCAGGTCATGGCACTCCTTTTTGCTTTGGCCAAACGTCCAACTTCAATCTCTGGAGTTAGCCAGCAAGATACTTGCATATGCCATAGAGACCGTGTGATAGTTTTAGATTCAGTCTGTATGCTGGACATGCTCTGCACCTTTCTGAGATCTGCAACCATGGAAGAAGTGTGATTGAGTGTCTAGGTGATGTAGACAAATTAATGTAGAATTTGGTACCAGGATGCCAACACATCTGTTAACCTGACTGAGGCTAACCAGCAGGAAATGTAGGAAAGCAGAACACACCTTTGCTTTTGTCACTCTGATAAAACAGGTTTTAGCTCTGTGTCTGAATTTGAGGGTGGGAATAAGGCAATTTCATTTACAGGATGAAATGTTTTTTTTCTCCTCAGTGTAGATGCCACCTTAAAGAAGAAAATATATAACACACAATACTTTAAAAGTAACACTACGCATGCAACAACTTTGCTGTATTTTTAAAAGACAGCCTGTGCTAACAGGAAGAAAATTTCTTTGAGAAGCTCTGATTTTCTGATCCACGTCTTAAGAAGCAGCATGCCTGCTTCACAGAAAGAAGCCATTATTAATACATGGGGGAAGAGAGCAGGAGATCTGCTGACAGCCTGAGCCTGTCTACCCTGGTTTATGACCAGGAGTGGATTGGCTTTATCTTTAACCAAAGCTCATAACTTTTGCTCACAATAATAACGAGCAAACAAGCTCAGCTGCTAAACTGATAACCTCAGAAGCAGCCCAGCTTGACTACACAAATCCATTTTAAAACCCATTTAACTCTGGTGCTAGCTATAAATATACACTGTAAAGCTTTATCTGAGGTCAAATATCTCTGAGAGTTTGTGTAGGGGTTGATATGGTTATAGCAGTAGAGGGTTTTCCAAAAGCACCCTGCTAACTGACCACCCAGCTACACATTCAATGAAAATCAATACTAAAGCAGGCGCTGGTTTTCAGTGCAGAGTGTTAGCATTATCACTGACCTGTCATTGATCTGATGTAGGAGTGCCATGTTGAAAGAAAGGTCATCTAAAATAAAGAGATTCATATACCTTTCACTTTTTTTCTGTACAGCATACTGATAACCACTACTGGAGTTGAAACCATCTGTGTAACTTTTGAGTAGACACAAAAATAATGCTGGTAGCATTTCTTTCTTAACCTGAAATCCACAAGATCAAGCTTTTAGCAAATTTATTTAGACATTTATGTATGAAAAACTTCACTGGGCAACAAGAGCTAAAATAAGCAATTTTTTGTACTAACCATGGTTTTTGCTGTAGCCAAGCTGCACTTCACCAAATAATTTCAGAATAAATGTTATTTATAATATTGTAGTATGAAAAAAAATCCAGATAATAATGCTATGTTTCTGAACATCATGCTACATCAAACTCTGATATTCAAATACACCCAAAACTCTCTATATGAATTGATGAATCTGTGCTTTCCGAAAGAGAGAGTTAATACTCATAACTCTGCAAGCAGTAATTCCCTTCTCTGTGGTGGTGAATTTCTGAATAAAGTACAGGTTAAATGCAGTTCTTAGAAAAACCTTCACAAAGCAAAGGTTGAATTTCAAATTTTTTTGTAAACTAAAGAAAACAGATTACAGATTTGCAATGCTTGAGAGCACTTACAAATAAGATAAAGTACAAAAATCAACTATAGTTTCATAAACTCCACAAACCCCAGCTTCTACTGAATCCATTTTATTCGCTGAAGGCATTTTACAATTTCATCCCCTAAAAGTCAGCTTATATTTTGTTTCTTTCATCCAGCTTTTTATGAATTTATGAGGCGACGGATTACTTGCAGTACCTTTAATGCATATTAGTTTTACTAAGGCAAGAGAAATCCCAACTGATATTTCACAAAGCTGGCTGAGGACTGTAGACACCAGAGTCAACAGCAGAGCCTGTTCTCTCTGACTATATCTCAGCCTCTCAAAGGCAACATAGACTTTTCACTTTTCTCAGAAGCACTAGGCTCAGATGTTTGTGAGAGACAAGATATTAGAGCTGATGGTGAACAGTGCTATCTAATATGTAAAATCATAATTAAGAAAGAAACACTCATTCAAGGCAAAGAGAAGTCGTCAAAGTAGAAGGCTTCAAACATTTAAATATTACCTTTTTAACCTGTTTCACAGTAAGGAGTTTGTTATATTGTGAAAGAGTTAAGAGGGACCAGCATTCACTTTTTTTTTTTTACTTCTGGAAAGTATTTGTGCTATTTCTTATAATTGATTTTCTCTTTTAAAAAGTAAGCTCCCAGGAAAAAGAACAGAATTTGAGGGGTTTTCTTTGAGGGAAAAAGGGAAAGAAGAGGATTTGAGCAAATGAAGATCAGGTTTTCTAGTGGTGGTGGAAAGCTCTATGTGAGAAATTAAGGAAGAAAGAGAATTTGATGAAAATCTGATGTATAAACAGAAGTATGACATAAAAAAAGCTGCTTTGCTCTCCAAAATATTAGAATTATTCCATGTCATGGCAATTCCTATATAAAGACAGCTGTTTGAGGCACATGACCTTATCCTTTATGAGTTTGTGAGTTTTTGGGGTTTTGATGTTGTTCTTGTGTTATTTTTTTGATAGCAGGCAGGAAGTTTTTTTTTTAATTATTTACATATCTAAGTAAAGTAAATGTTTCTATATGAAGAAAGACACACAGTGTGTCTTAAGGAAATGATTATTTCATTTTTGAGAGAGTTTTCATCCTTTTGTCAAACTCACAGTGGTAAGCATGGTCTCCCTCATCTCCATTCTGGATTCCTTCTTAGTTCATCAAACTTCTTGAGACAAAACATTGTTGATCTGCTGTTGTTCACTTGCTGTGGTCCAGAAAAATTATTTTAAAGATAAAAGGATGAAAAAATGGTGATATGACTTGAGAACACACACCATGTGATAAAGAGCAAATATCCCCAGACACATCTATAATTTACTTGAAGATGGTCCAAAGTTGAGCTTAATGAATAGCTGTCTCAAAATTTAGAAAATGTTTTCTGAATGCAGAGTTACAAGTTAGAGAATACCCAGCTAACATTTGTGTTGTGGCCTGGTTATTGTCATTTGTTTCTGGTGATTGAAATCGATGAGAAGACTAGCTCCTGACTTACAGGAATGTTTCCTTTCCCATGTTCATGTGGAATGTACTATTTGACCAAGGTAGTATGGTACTGCAATGTCTAAGGAAAGATAAGGTACCAGCCTGATGAACAGGGCTAGCCAGGAATATTCTACCCAATTATGCTTGTTTGCAGCCCCATATCTGAAGAGAGAAATGTCTCAATCCACACTTGTCTCTCAAATGAGAACCCTTCCCTGGATTCATTCTTTACCACATTCACTGAACACTGCCTGGCAATTTCAAAGCACTGTTACCAGAATCCTATTGTTCAAAACATAAAGTTCTGCATCAAGCTCAGTAACATTTGCAGTTAAACAATACTTTTAAACAATAATTAGCAAATATACAGATATTAAGCATCTTGTGATGACAATCAAACAGAAGGAGCTAGCAGAAAACCTCCCTACATCTAGCTTGTCCTCATGACTTATCCCCACTTTCAACTGGAAGATTAGAGAGCACCTAATTGCTTCCTCAAGAGACCATCTTGAACAGCTTCCCAGCCAGGTCACTTGAGCATTTTTAAAAGCATTTAATGGTAAGCAGAGAGACTAAGGAAATCCTTGTGATAGAAATCAGAACCTAGTAAATGCACAAATTAAAGTAGACAAATGTTAACACAATTTATAATCTACATTTCATTAAAATAAGAAATACTTGAAATAATTTGAAATGATTTGTGCAGAATAGAGCTTTTAGTAGCTGAACACAGATACTAGATTTTTGCTTTTTTTTCTGATTTAGGTTTACCATTCCTGATTTGAAGGATGCTTACTATATAAAGGAAGCTTGTGGAGAACTGCCTAAATTAGGAACCTAAATCTCCTGTATGTACTCTGGAAGATGATCAAGACCTCATTCTATAGATGTAACACAGACTCTTACCTTCTTCAAGTATGCAATCTAACTCTATTTTATACATTGGTATTTTTGGCTCTGTGATTATTTTTAGGAAACTGTTTCTTCACTGTTGCTGGCTTGGGTTGTGTGCAATAAACTAAGGACAGACTGGAACCAAAAATCTATGAAATTCAGCTCACTGAGCCTGTGGTAGCACACTTTACCCCTTCTGTTTGCATTTTCTGACCTTAAATGCAGACCCTGTGGTCAGCTGAGAGGATCCATGTTTTTCTAGTATCTTGAGGGCAAGATACAAGTACTATGTGATTATTAATAAAATGTCAGAGAAAAATATGTCTATGCCCTTTAAATATTTATATCTAAGGAGATAAACTTGGTGAGCCAGAGCTAGTGTGCATTGATGGGACCATCTGGGAAAAACAGGCACTCTCAGGCTCGAGCAGGTCTACTCACCAGCAGATCTGACAATTAAAAATCTGCAAAACACAGGTTAAACAAAGGCACTCATCCCCTGTTTCAAATTTTAGTTATACAGCTTTGCTGTTGAGGTCAAAAAATGATGGGGTTTTTTTTCCCCTCAGATGGTGTAAATAAGAGATATTAATGGTTTCTTTGTTGAGATGATGTTGCATCTTCAAGCCATTATCACAGATACAAGACAACCAACTTTTATATATTTATCATCAAAGTGAGTCTGATTAGGAATACAGATAGAAATGTTCAGAAATCAACAAAGGATAAACAAAAAGACAGGTGAATGTTTGTCTAGTTTGATTTCAAAACTGATATGCCAACATCCTATACCTAAAGTTTGATTAAACATTAAGTACCTGCTGTTTCCCTCATCATCTAGCAAATAGCAGACAAAGTTCTCAAGTTAACTGCAGTTTATGAGAGCTTTAATTTTAATTTTTGTGTTGTTTGTTTAAAGGGTAAACCTCAGTCTGCTTGTGATAAGCCAATATAGGTTCTTTACATTAGACTCAAAAACCCAACAAAACAGTAAATTCATAAAGTCTCCCCTTAGGTATACATCTGGAGAGATGAATACTTCAAACTGAACCCCACATTTCCTGAGATTGCTTTGGCATTGTTTGTAACAAACATTTAAGGCATTTGTTTGGCTGTAGGACATTCTACTTATTTCTCCTAATCTAATTCCCTCTTAATTTATGGAAAGGATGACCTTGTTTCTCAGGAGGAAATGTGCCTCACTTTGTTTTTTCCTGCCATGCTATTTATTCTCTCATTGGTTTATTTACTGGAGGGCAAACATATTGTGCCCAGTTACTTGTGATGCTCTGCTGCTGAGATGCTGGTTCTAAGCATGATAAAAAGTTGTTGAGGTTACTCCTAGGGCCAGTGCTTGCCCCCAAAGAAAAAGTGGTTTAGTTTTATAAGTTCTGGGCAGTTGTGTCTCATTTCCTTACATTTTCTACACTCATGTTCTCCCTATTTACTAAGTTGCTGGGCTACTTCAAGAGTAACATCTATAAGGCCAAGCTGATTTACTTATAGATTCTAATTCTACTTTGGAAATGGAAATTGCCATGGCTGTTCTTGGTTTTAAACTATTTTTTTATGTGAGCATTTGTACATATATACATGTGTGTATAGTTTTATTTTAAGAATAATCTGTCTTGTCTTCAGCAAAAAGCCTATGTACTTCCACTGAAATAATCTAGTTAATATATTGTACATTTCTGCATGCATTTTGCTGCAGAAAATTGTGCAGGAGCTGCTACCTCAGTAATGTTTCTAGTTAAGGGAAAAAGGACTCCAGTCTGCATCATCTAGACATGTACATTCCCTTAGCATTAAGGGTAATAATAAAAATTAGAATAGAAGCCTTATGAGATGAAAAGTTCCTGTATGTACTTCCAACAGCTGACATTCATACTCCTTTTAACACATATCCAGAAAACCAGATGGTAACAAGCAAAACGTTTTTAGAATTCTGCTATGCTCATGTTGATTTCATCAAAGGGTACCTTTTTTCCCCAGAGCATATATAACAAAAAGATCCTGGGCCACTGCTGAGGCTTCTAGATGCCAATGAAATAGAAATAACTGGGGAAGAGAAGAAGTTTGCATCCATAAACAGGCAGAGGCACAGAGCACACAAGATCTTAAAATGTTTGTTATAAATAAATACCTGAAGAACAGAATAATTGCTCCATACTACCAATATATTTCCTTCTTAGAACTGAACCTCTGTGAATCATGAATGCTAGTGCTATTGAAGGCATGACCTGCTAAACTGGTGGTGACAATTTTAAGTTTCAAAATAGAAAGGTCTTAGAAAAAACTTATTTGCCTGCTGAGTGCAGCACCATAGAAGAAACGAGAGCTGCAAGAAAGGGAGCAATGTAAAAGGTGCCACAATTTTAGGGCTGCCAAGTTTTAAACAGGAGCAGAGAGGCAGCAGGAGGGAGAAGTGGAAATAATTAAGAGTTTTGCTAACTCTGTATTCGTACAACGGAGCTCTGCTGGAATGAGTAGCCAGCTGGAGAGAGGAAGTGTCTGCCCTGGAAGTGGGTCATGGTACTTCCAGCACGGGCAGGTGGGGAAAGGAAGGTCAGGAGACAGGAGTCAGGAAGGCATGTACAAACATTCTGTGTTCTGCTCTCAAGTGTGCTGCTGGCAGCTCTGCTGCTGCTTCTCCCCCTGCGCTGCGCTCGCCGGGCTGGGCCGCCGTGTCCTCTGCTGCTCCCGCTGCCTGGCCAGGGCACAGGCTGCAGCACTTCCTCTGCTCTCAGAGCCATAAGGGCCCCTCAGAGGGACAATGTGGCCAGGATTTGCAGCAGCATGTCAACTCTACGTAGGGGTCTGACATTTGCGGGTAGGAATGCTTTAAATGTGCTTTAAACAGCACCTGGTAGCATGAACAGGTGCAAGCACTGATAAACATACAGTAATTGTGGAGATGGCTTTCCTGTGCCACAGTCAAGGGAAGAAAAAATTATTTTTTAAAGCATAGATGAAAAGAAAAATACAGTTTCTATCAGTTCTAAAATTCTTTCTTTGTTGCTCTGAAAAAAAATACATTTCTGCCTCACATCTTGCTCCTCAGAATCTCAAAGAAACCTGAGTAAAATATTGGCACTGCTAATAACACTAATCAAGCTATGATTCAAGTGAAAATGAGATAATTAATTTATTTTTGATTTTCATATTGGTATTTGACATTTGACTATAACATGTTAGGCATTATCTTTATGAAATGTCTGTTAGCACATTCAACCTGTTAAGTGGAGCTATACCTGGTCCAGCTGCTGATCTGAGAGGTAAGAAATAAGCAAGAGAAACACTTAAAGAGAAGAGAGAGAGCTAGGCAGACTTTAGTCATAGGGAAACATGCTATTCAGAAGTGCAGTCACTATTTTGCCATAATGCCATCAGGAGGAGGCCCTGGCACATGCTGGGCACGTGAAGTTTTTCTCTGCTTTGGGACACCCAGAGTTTAGCACAGCGAACAGGCTGCAGGCTCTGATCAGATTATGCCTCATGCTCATCATAAGTATTTCTTACTTAATAGAGTTTGTCTGTAACAGAGCCTAAGAGGACTATTATTAAAAGATTAGGCTGCCTCCATCCTCCTGCTTAATTAATTTTTCAGTGTAGAAGGGAAACTCCATGGTCCCCAGCCTATTGCTGAGGTAACACATTCAGTATGTGATCACAGTCAGACCACTGAGCCTCCATGGACATCTGTGTGATGAGCAAATCATTCTCTAGGCAATTCAAGATCAGTCAAATTATGGATACATTAAAAAATGTGCATCAAGCTAACCAGGGAAAAGAAAAAGGCACACAGTGGATTTTAATCCTTTGAAATGAAAATAAAACAAATTTGCTCAGGAAAAGGTCTTGTACTAGGATAGGTTTTTTACAGAAAGTAAACAATAATGCATGCAAAATTTTCACTGGGATATTTAGAGAAAATTTTATGCCAAACATAATTTTATGCTATTTCTATTTGGAAATTTGCAGTGGAAAAAATCTTAAGCATAGGTAGGAATGAATCAGGCACTGCATGCTGTCCTCAGATGGCCAATCAATGACCCTGTGTGAAGGGCATTACTTTATCACTCTTTATTACTTTATTGTCATTCAAGTGACATTAGCCAAGTCCTAACTCCTAAGCAATTAATTTAACTCTTCTTCTTCCCAGTCTGAGGTGATAGTTCTTCCACTAGTCTGTTGCCTCCAAATTCTCACAACAAGCTGAAAGGTCTGGACTTCCTCCTGATTTAGCATAGGGACATTTCTGAAAGCTTTTCATCAGGTTAGCAGCCCTTTCACTGTGGCTTCCTAGCCAACACATTTCACTGGGAAGCAGAAGGGAAGGAGAAAATAAGAATGTCTAACTTCTCAGTTTCAGCTCAGAGTAAACACTCAGCTACAAGCTGTGTCAAACAGAGAAGAGTCCTGTCCTTAATTTTTTTTATTCCAGTTACTCAAGTGGATTTACTGGGGCACTTACAGGTGTGACATGGGATCTGAATTTTGACAGCTAACCAGACAGGCTTTCTAAGCCACATACATATAACTCAAAGAAGAAAATGTGAGGGAGATCACATTTTCCTGATATGTGACTTGGTCAAAGCAATCAAGCAGGTCAGTAAGGAAAATGCTAGATAAAAGCAGTAGCTTTGTCTATACACCAACAAGGAGGTAATTTCCTTTTGCCATTGATGTGACACCAAAATCCAGGTCACCAACTATTTCAATGCATCAAGACATTGCTATATCAATGCAAATAATTAGAAATTTATAAAAAAACTAATTAAGCTGAATTATTCCTAAAAACTCTAGCCTGAAATACCTATCTAATGAATGGCTGTCCAGAGCTCCTTGCAATTCCTTACCAGTATTTCATCTACAAAGACAACCCCTTGCGAAAAAGTTCATCCAAGGTGAAGAACTGTCAAGTATATGGTTTTACTCAATCTAATAAATACTTGTATCTGCCCTAACAATGCCTCATATGTAAAAGCAGTATTAATCTTGATGAGGTCCGTAATTCAAACACTTAAATCTTTCCATTTCCCAGTTGCCCTTCTTCAGGCAAAATGACACTATTTTCCTACATGAGAAGGCTATAATGAAGATTTATCCATAAATGTTTGAATATTCTCATATATTAGAGAAAAAGACAAGCACAGAAATTTCTACAGAAATGTAGATCTTACTTAACAGCCTTTCTAGAGTCAAGTCAAATATCACCGACTATTCTCGTGCTCACAGTTCAGCTCCTCTCTGCAAAGGTAACTAAATTCATCTCACAACATGTACACAAAAATATAATCACAAATGTTACTCTTATGTTAATGTTTTGCCATGAAAAATGTGTGTTGCCTTGGCAGTATTTTTATTATTTCTGTCCCACCATGTGTTTGTTATTTGTGGCAGCTTTCCTTTTTAAACCTGAAAATATGACAAAACCAGACTCCTGAAAAGCCACGTGTAGAAAAAGGCAAAGCCCACACACATTTAAAATTTTGACAGTTTCAGTATAACATAATGGGCTGTAGAATGAAAAAAAGTTAATTACCTTTCCTTCCCTTAAAAAGCCCTTAAAACTGCATATGCACAATCTAAATTTCAAGAATACCAAGATGCCCTTTCCACTACAGCCACAGGTCCCTGCAGGTGAGAGAGTTCTCTGCTGGGCACCAGGAGTGTCAAGAATTGTGTCTTTCTAATGTCAAAAAATTTATTCTATGCCCATTATTCTCATGAGTAGAATTTAAAAAAACAAAACCAAACAACTCTTCAAGAAAAATTTCAGCAGCAGAAGGAGCACATTTACATGAAGTTCCAGCAAGTTTGTATTACCGACATTTTTGCTTTGTTTCTTGCTAAGTATAACTTGACTAAAGATGCTTTGACAATGCAGAACTTCAAAATGTATACTTCAAAATCTCCAGATTACAAAACTGCCTTAAATTAGGTTTTTATCTTGTTCTGAATTTTAACTTTAACAATATTCTTCCTTTATATTTTATAGTTTCCTTCCGCAGCATTGATGACTAGAAGATTTTTTATCTTTGCAAGTTCTACTAAAAATTTTACAAATGTAAATAGTTTCTGGGGAGAGCAAATTTAAAAAGACAACTTGATGGGATGTTTGTGATAAAACTTCAGAACTACATACTTTCAGTCTTTCTTTTGAGCACTGAAACTTCTCGGACCTTTGACCAAAAAAATCCAACAATCAAAGCTGAAAAATGCTTAGGGAAAGAATGTAAACAACAAGGAAGGGCCAAAAAAATCTTCAAATCAGATATTTCCTAGTACCAGTAATGAGTAATTCTTCTCTGGATCCAAAGACCTAGTTGTAGGCTTCTATTAAAGTGCTTCTGACAAAGCCTTTCCATAAACTACCCATTTACACAAGCCATCCTCCTTCTAGAATGAAAACACCTCTTTTGCAAGTTAAACAGCTGTGCAAGTTTGGTTCAACATAAAGGGAAAAGCCAGACCTAAAATTCCTGCAAGCAGCCAAATTGGACAGTCATATCTCAGAAGTGTTATCATTTTCCAACTCTGCCAGCTAATAACAGACTGTGTGATGAGAATGCAGCCTATCTCTAGGAAGTGACTCACCAAAACATGGACCTGTGTTTGTGTTCTCTCTCTAGAAGAGCTCAAAGCAATTTGGAGAGACTTAATCTTCCTCTGCAATAGAGCAGGATGTCATAGAGTGTGCATTTGTTTCTGTCTGGTTTGGTTTTTTTTAAATTAGGTTTAGTGTATGTGAGTCATCATAGATGTTTCCTTCTTTTTGTCTTCCTTAGGAAAAAAAGACAGCTTTTAAGTATTTGAGTCTCTAAATTGGCAGAATTACTTAGAACTTTTAAAAGGCATTATAGACAAGTGTTATTAAGGCAACGTTTCCTTACTATCCTACATGACTATGGCACAGAATTATTCATTTTTCAGTCTTATGAGTGTCAAGCCAGTAATAAATTCCCTAAATTTCTGATTAAGCACTTTATTTAGAGATGTGTTAAGAGAAATAAAATTGCAATGAATGCTTCTCTAGCTATGTTATCATTCTTTGCTTGGATAGTTGTGCTTATTTATAATTCTGACTTTTGCACATACACGCATTATAGTAAATAAATTTAAACATAACAAGGTTCAATGGATTATTTTTATTGTTAATGGAAAAATGTCTCATTGGAAGATTCTACTGTGCTTATATGAAACTATTTTCTAATGAAAAGCAGATAAACTCTACTCACATTCTGTATAGTGTAGTTAAAACAATTTACAACTGCAGATGAGAATTTAATTAGCCACAAAATTTAAATTTTCTTTTGTTTCTGAAAGCAATTAACCTTCTTGAGGTGTATATTCTTGTATCAAGAGAGGGAGTTTTATCATACCACATAAAGCATTAAATCTGAGCATTACTCTGTGCCTAGTGATCAAAGAATTCATACATGGGTAACTGTACCAACATTACCTGTGTAATTAGAGCTCATCAAAATTATGGCTCCCATCCTACAGCATAATAAGCAAATCCTAAAACTAGATGCTAAGGTAGCAAATTCACAAACATATATGTCCTAAAAAAACCCCATTTATTTTCAATTGTTTTATCAACTCTTACTACAGCAATTTAGCAGCAGATAATTGTTGAAACAAGTGCAAGACTGTCCAAAGGGGTTGATAAGATTGATGCCCCTTCAGAGCACAGCAGGATTAATCAGACACACTCCTGGTGGTGTCTGAGCAGATGTTTGACCCCCTACGGAAGGTTCTACTATAAAACATAGTGGTATAATCCCTGTACAGATACTGGGAAGAAAATTAGCTTTTAGCTTCTGCAGACTTACAAAGGGCCTCTATCTCCTACTGATATCAAACCTGTCTTCTGTGAAAGTCAGCTCCACCCCATTGTTTCAGGAGGTACCTTTAAACTAAATGAAAATGCTTGTCTGGCAAGTAGCTGAAACAATCTGAGATACCTGTTAAAAGAAGGCAGCACAGGGAGGTGGCATTAGCCCCTCTTGTTACTGCAAGTCAGCTTTGGGAAAGGCAATCTCAGATCAAGATGCTGAGCAGACCTAGCCCTGCTTGGGGCAGAATCCATGCTGGGGCTCCCTGTGCCCACCCCTTAATGCTCCCTGCCCCAGCCAGACAGGATGCCTGTCCTGCTTCACTGCACTGCAGGGCAGGGCTCTATGTCCTTGAAACCCAGATAGGTTTTGGAGTCTGTAATTCATGGCTTTGATCCTGTTTTTATTAATTTCATAAATTCCAGGTCCAAGCCACTTTCATATTTTGTGTTTCTCTTGTGAGTTCAGTTCAGAAGTGAGGCGTGGTCCTTTGAAAACTCAACTTTTCAATTAACCGTTTGAGGGCAGAAGAATTATGTCACAGCAAAATATTTGATTGAAAAGAAACACAGCCAGCAGTAGATAGCTTGTTAGAACAAGAAGATTAGTCTTTTTTTTTTTTTTTTTGTTACACAAATGGATGCTTTCATGTTGACCAGGAACACCTCTGCTCATATTGATACAGATCTTGTATTCTTCTCCTGACTCTAATGAAAGGAGAATGAGGCATTTCAGATTTTATTACCACAGTCACTGCTGAAATGTGTATTAAATTAGAGATGTGCCAGTGCTGGAATTTTAACAATAATTCAGACAACTATGGAACGACTACAGATATGTCAGTCTCTTGTCTCTGCTTAGCATCTGCTTCAAATAAATCCAAAGCAGATACTGACTCACCAAGTCCACACTAAATCCTATGAACTTAAAATAAATACCTTCCTAAACTACCTCTTATTAATAATATATATCTATAAATGTGGACATATTCATAAGAAGCTAAGTTTCTCAAACCAAGCACTGCTCACATTAAATAATTCTCTATAATAGTAGAGTGCCTTCATTCCTGAGCTACTTTATTTAAAAATTAATTATTTAGAATTTAAAAAGGAGGATAATAAATTAAAAAACACAGCTGAGAGACTTGTGTTTTCTTGTTAAGCTAACAGCAGAGTTGGAATGTCTTTGGGTGTATATGAGCACATATACACCCCTCATCCATCTTTCCTAAGCCTAATTTTGGTTTTTGGGAGCAGGATATCTCAGTGTCTCACTAAACCCTCCCTACCAAAAGTAGGATAAAACAAGATTTTAAATATCAAATCACAATATATCTCTAGAAAGGAAACTTGGAAAGGGGGGAAGAAAATTTCACCTTGTAACGTCAGGAAGATGGTGTTTAAGTTTGTTTGACTTGCTGCTATTACTTTAATACTTTAACTATGTCCCTACTATTCTTTAACTATATTAACTATATCCCTAACTATTCTTTATTATGTATTTTGCACACAGCATTTTTTTGGATTACTTTTCATGACAATTAAACTTGTGTGAGAAGAGCAAATGACCAACGCATTTGCATCAGAAATTCACCTAAAACTTTTCAAAGGTACAAGTCCAAAACATCCTTGTGTCCTACAGTAAAGGAGGAAAGAGCACTGTTGACAAACACAGGAAAGCAGGAGAAGTCATAGAAACTGAGGATATCATAGCCATGGATATCATAGCCATTTCTCCAAGCTACTGGGCAAACAGACACAGTGACACATGGCAGCAAATTTTTCTGTGGTGGCAGCAGGAGCTCAGACAGGTCCCAAAACGCCGGTCACTGAGGCAGCAAATCCCTGTTGAGACCAGCACTGAGCTAAACTCACTTGTACACACACAGAAAAGTAATTCCCCTACCCCACCAGCTACATGGAGAGAGGCCAGGATACATTTGGGAAGGTAGATGGATGGGCAGCTGTCAGAAGAGATCCTGCTGTAGCTGCGCTGGGGCAAATGGAAAGTACTTCTTTGCCCCAACACACTGGTTAGGATTTTGCTTTAGAAGTTGCCTCTTGGCAAACAGCAGGGGTAATTATGTTTAACATGGGCTAGTAAATAGCAACTACCATAAAAAATATAAGGCCTTTTAAAAACCGAGTCTGTGCAGGGAGGAAGCTCCCTTGACTTGCAGTGCCATTTGAATTCAGACATTTCTCCTGCCTGCATGATTTGCTACACACTTCCAGTTTCAGTATCTCATATAAAAGTACACTTTTGTGCAGTAATCGTAATAATTTTTAATCATCTGAGATTGATTTAGCCTCACTTTTTAATATATGCTTTATATTTTACATCCTTGTGAAGACTGGTGGCAAATTGCTGCAGTTAGAAAATATGTTACCATAAATTTTGGGGCAGGCCAAAGAAGAGTTAACAGCCATTCCATGGTGTTATACTCACCTTTTTACCTGCTTTGAATATCACAAAAGGGTAGAACAAGCCATTTTGGTCGAGGGAAAGTTTTTGACAGCTGGGAGATCTGTAAGCACTCCAGTATGCTCTGCTGAGTTCTACCCTGATGCCCAAGTAATGTCCAGGCTTAAGTGTTTTACTGGCTCAGCTAACAATTATGGGCCTCTCTCTAATAAGCAAGATGGTGAGATGTCAGAGATGCCCCAAGAGGGAGCAGATGGTGCAGGGGCCCCCAGAGCAGAGGTGCATTGGCTGAGTTGTCCCAAGCAGCCCAAATGCAGTGACATGTTGAACTGGCTGCTGCTTCTCCTTGCCCTGTGCAGGGCAAAGATACACCCAGTGCTGCCCACACTGAGCTACCCCAATGATTTTAGTTCTCCTGAAGGTTGAGTTCAGACTGTGTGATCCTCCAAGCGTTTGGTATGCTCAGTGGAAATATCCAACCCTTATATTCTTTCTTAAAGTGAAAAATCGGGGGAGGGAAAGATTTTACTTTTAATAACATTCTGTCAAACCTAAACACATATGGGAACACAACAGCTTTCCAGGACAAAGTTTTCTTTAGAAAACTGTTCATGCCTCGAAGGCCTGAACATGGGTAAGAAGACCCTGATAATCACATCAGAGTAGCTGCCTGGGAGGAAGTCAGTGTCTAATAGCAATTCATCCTAGGTGAGCAACCCAGCCACTAAACTGTTAAGTCTTCTGGTATAGATTCCATCTCCCAGCAGAAACCTTTAAAATATCCTGCTTATTTCTGCTTGGAATGGAAAACCTTTCTGAGACCATCAGTGTTCCCATTCACCTCTTGTTGAAATGCCCAAGGATCATAGGACTAAAGTGGCCATCAAGTTTCCTGGGTGTTTGGTTGGTTGGTTGGGGTTTTGTTTAGTTTTTTGTTTTTGTTTGTTTTAAATTCTCACAGAACTGTATTGAAAGAACATGACTGCACTTTACAGACTAGAGATTTTTAAAGGACTGAAGCAGCAGTACAGAAGAGAGAGAAGAACACTGAGTGGCAAAGAAAGTCCTTCTTTCTCTGCTGGAAAAATCCTGTGTCTAAAGCAGGAAAAATGTAGGAGTAGCTTGGGAAAAAGCCAATATCGTTCAAACATTTTGCACTTGCTTGGATTGGTGAGCCCTACTAAGTTAACACTTCCCCAAGATGTTAACCAGCTCTGAGGATAATCATTCTTACCTTCTGAAATGAGAAATGTTCCAGGGCAAATTTCCTTCACCTTCTCCCATGTAGCTCCATAGCTTGCTAATTCAGGGTAGAAGCAATGCATCCAGCACATACAGGCTCTTTTTGGGGCCACAGATTATAGATTGGTCCATATTGGGAGATAACAGGACAGGGATTTCCCACTTGTTCTTTTGAGAAACACCTGCTAAAGGGGCTGTTGAAGTCTTCATGCTAAAAGTGGTACAAGACAGCTTTCCAATAATGATTAGAATCGTGAAAAAGAGGTAAAATATTTATATAAACAGTTTATAAAACAAAGCCAGAGTGCCCCTTCTCATTTTTTCAAGTCCTTATCTCCTTAAGTAGGGACTCTTGGAAAAAAGAATCATACAAAGGCAGAAAGCAAGTGTAACTAAAAACACAGCAAAGTGATGAGGTATTTGAAAAAAAAAAAAGTCGCAATGGATAAATAACAATTTATAGGGATATTCAAATATCCACATCCTTCTAATGCTGTTGTTTCTAGAAAACTCCTCTGCAAAAGGAAGAGCTCCCCACCAAGCAAATAATCATTTCTCCTGGAACACAACTTTGTAGGTAGCAATGCTTATGCATTTCAGCTAATGGAATATACTTTAATTATCCAAACTCACCCACAAACTAAATGCTCAAAATTATAGATAATTTAGCAAGCTTATGAGAAGGCAGCCAGCTGAATTTCAGCTTTTTCTTTCCAAAACATAGGATGCAATATGATAGAATTATCTGTAGATGCTCTTGGGTTTCATACAGAAAGCATCAGGATTCATTAAGGGATATTTTAAATGTGCTAATGTAATATTTGGGTATTCTATAGAAAGATATTTTACAGAGGTTCTTAGACTAGCAATATGATGCAGAAAATTGCCATCATATCAGGATCCTTCACTTGAACAAAAACTCTTCACCTCCTTCTGAGTTTAATTCTATTTCTTTCCTCCACAACAGTGTGGATGAAAATTTGAAGTAGTGTATTCTGATCACGATACAAGATATCCATACTTTCAGATGATGCAGATCTATGTAATGTGTTTATGCATATATACATGAAGAGATGTGTATATACATACAGAAAAATACACAATTGCATCTGTGTGTGTATATATATATATATATACTTGTGCTTTTCTTTTTAGGTGAAGTGCAAACTGAAGAAGTTGATAAGTTAAAGCACTGCACAATCATACACAGTTTTCTTGCTGCTGCTAGGACAACACAGCCACAGTGGGAGCCTGTTTCTGTCTGGGACCCAGCACGTACAGGTCTGTGTGATGCAGGACTGTGCCTGAGGACTCACATCCATGCCCTCAGTCAGGGCTCCAGACCCATCTGCTCCCCCTCTGCGTTGGCCTGCTGGGCAGTGGCAGGTGCTATGCTAAGGCTGCTGCTTTGCTCACCTCTGAAAGAAACTACCAAAAAAATTACAGCGAGAGGAAAGACTTTATGAATCCGGATTTGTCAGTGACCACTATACTTTTCTCATACCTCAAAAGAGGCAATTTAACTCCCCAGGCAGTATAGAGTTAGGAACATTTTAACTCCATCATCCAAAAAAGTATTAGGTATTTCTAAAATTTTTGGACAATATACCACCACAACCCTCCTCCCAAACTGTAATTGAAAGATAACTTTCTCTGTGAGCCTAAATTGGCAAGTTTCTGTAAACAGCTTATGGCCAACACAAAACCCAAAAATAACACAATTACTTCACAGTGAGCATCATAGTTCAGTGAGTTTAATTCAGTATAGCTTGAGTGGGTTGTGGTCTAATTCAGCTTATGCTTGGACCTAATCCATGAAGAACATGGTGCATGGCAATTCTCAAATTTTGCAGTGTTAGGCTCACTTTAAAATGAGCTGTGGACTAGTACTGTACAGCCCTGTTGCTTCTTATTGGGACCAAACCCACAGTCTTTTGCCTCAATTTGCTCTGTAGTGTCCAATCAGATCATCTGTGTCAACACTAGAATATGTTGAGCATTATGTCTATTTGTCTGAGACTTTCTTTTGTTGCCTGGACCACATCTGGATCTGTGAAGGATTGTTATACACTATGAGATAGAGGTTTAGGGTCTAGAGTCAAGCTAAAACAATACAACTGTCACAGAGCTGGGTTTTTTTGTTTGTTTGTTTTCTGTGACTGAATTTTAGACTTGCTGGCAAAAGGGTTAAGGAAAATGACAGCTGCCAGACTGAAATGTTTGCTATTGTGCCACAATGATAAGCACTGCAGTCAGTCATTTGTCCACCACCACCACAGTCAGCCCTGGGGACTGCATCTATCAGAATCCAAAAGGAACGTAAGATGTAGTAGCCACAAGATTAATTTTGACAAATGTATATATAAAGTACATAGTCTGCAAAGATGGGCTGCTCATTCCAGCACCAAGCAGCTGAGACAATACAGCATATACTTTATTTCACATATTTCTCATCTCAGGATGGGAGGGTCCCCTTGCACTGATACTTGTAGTGCCCATATAGACACTATCACTATTCTAGAGGAATTACCTATAAACTCTACACCTTATACATGCATTTAAATGAGAGTTACTAAGGCTCAGAATGGTAAGGCTCATCACAGGTCATGATTTTTCTTGTTGACATAAATGCCAAAATCTTAGTTTCCTGAGTTTTCTGCCTCAGTAATGGCTCCTGCTCCAAATAGACTGACATCAATTATCCAAGTGCCCATCTTCTTTCCCCTCAAGACTCTTGTGCTGCAGTTGGTGCAAATGGCCTGGCATATGCAAAATCCAGTATATGACTCTGAACGACTGCCAAGGCAGAACACAGCTCAAATACAAGGGACAGTGGCAGAGCTCTCTGGAGGTCTTCACCCATTTACAGCATGTCTGACCTCAGACAGAGCTACCAGCCCCCCACTTCTACAGCAGCTATGCATGCAAGTCTTTGTACCTCATTGCCTGGATAACTTGGAAAGTCCTGACACGAAAGTTGGAAAGTCCTGAAAACAGGATTCCAGATAGAAAATCAGGCACATGGCCTGAAACAAGCATCAGCTTGATGTAGCCTTCATTTTCTCAGAGAGATTTGGAATGATTTCTTGAGCAAAAAAAGTACAGAAATAGATATCAAGGTATCATCACAATTACTATTTCATTTTAATTTGTCAGCACCTTACTCCTTCAAATATTTAGGACTTCTGAGTGCACTCAACTAACAGTTGTCTGTGGGACCAATTTCTGTGGTTACCAATCAGTGCTTGGCACATCAAAGCCCAATGCAATTTCCCTGATACTGATCACCTTTCGGAAAACATAGGAATTGAATTAAAAGCGTGAAATATTCCTGAGAGCCTCCAAGTTACCCATATCCCTTTGCAAGGCTCAGTACTGCAAATTCTATTTTCCTTTGGGTATTCATATATTTTCCTGAACACAGAGTTGAAGTGTGCTGCACAGCTCATAAAGCCTATTAAAAACCAGAGTCATTCAAAGAGGGGAGAAGTCCTCTAATTGCATCTTTCTCTCTCCTGATAAATCTTCATCAGCACCAACTTCACAGACAGAAATTGTGAGACCTGCACCGTGGGCTTGTTCTCCAGTGGCCAAGTCTCAATCACTCTTGGCTGAACTTCCTGGTAGTTAGGAATATTCAGTGCAGAGCACGTACTGATAACACAACAGGAAGGGAAAAATACAGCACCTACAGAGACTTCATAGCTCAATAGTCATTGGTAAGGCTCAGGGAAAACTCAGAAGAATGAGAGAAAAAGGCATGTTACTGTTCCCAGCACTACCTTTTACTGACATGTAATGCTGGGAAGCTCACTTCAAAGCATTTCTGTAGCACTGCCACCAAAATAAAATTCCACAATATTTTTGTGGAAAGCTTCCAATTGCAAAATATAAACATACCTTTAAAACAATTTTCCCTCTACTGTGAAAAATGCTAGAGAGTACATATATTTCTTCCTAGTTATTTTTTGAGGTATACAGTTATACAAAGTAGGATCTTGCTCTCTGGAAATGAATTTTTCAGGATAAGTGAACATGTACTGGTCACAATATTCTTTATTGATTTAAAATAGCAGTAACAACTCTTCAGTCAAATTTGAAAAAAGTAAGTTTTCAGTGATTCTGACAGTAATTCCATTTTGCTTTCTGTTCTGCTACATTAGGCCTCCACACTCATCAGAGTTCTGTGGGCTGAGTTCCTGGTTATATTTCAGTGTTATATTCCTGATTAACATGCTTTAAGCAAAAGCAATAGGTTCTCCAATTAAAAAAAAAAAAGTGTCTTTGAAGAGAGAGAACAACAGGACAGCCACCATATGGGCAACATAATGCATTTAATAGTTATAGTACTTATCATAAATGATATTGTTGACTGATAACAAATAGACTATGCTTTAATTGATAGAACAGATAAAACCACTCTCCTGTCAAATTAAACTTTGGCAAATGAGTCCATCAGCCTTTTTAAAATACAGCTTAGGAAGATTAAGGTTCATGTTCCAGATGGCCCAAAAACAACCACTAAAAGCTTCCAGCTAGGCTTGAATTAAGAAGCCACTATATACATCCACAAATGTAACACAGTATGAATTAAGCACACAATGATGGGGAAAGGGAAAAAATGAGGATATAAAAACAAAATTGGGAATGTTCCTTGGGCTTTAGATATCTAATTTAGGCACCCAAAATATAAGGTAATTTCCCATGGCATCTTTTATTATCAGGAAAATGGGAATCAGTCCTGTCACTTTCTGTTTTCTGGAGGAGTCCGTTCTGTGCTCTCTTCAGAATCCCATCTGGTCTGACAGCTCCATCTAACACTTAAATGTGAGCAGCACAAATGATCCCCTAAGACTTACAAAACCATCACTAACAATGATCCTTTCAGATCATTAAATGTGTTACTGGTGGCTATTAAGGACATTTAAACAAATAGATCTGTTATGGCATCCCATTACTCTTTTTTGCATTACTTGAGAAGGGGACACTAAATCCCCAACGAAATTTTTTTCTTCTTTTCTCCCAGATAACTGAAAATATCAGATAAGGGTAACATGACTATTAAAGGAATTTTCAGAGATCTAGTAAGGGAATAGAGACTAGAAGAGTGTATTACAAGCAGCTTTACAAGTTTTCCATTCCAATTCATGAACCACAGCTGTTCATTTTTTCCCCGATTGGCTGAGTTACTGCAGATCTACTATTCAGATTTACGAGAGAGAGAAATTAAGTGTTTGTATTTTATAAAACTATAAAGATAGAAAAAACAAGAGTAACAATTTAGTATGCCTTACTATTTAAAGTACATAATACACCCAGCAGAATAGGAAGATAAGTACACATATGAAATAAGACACGCATTTCTACAATTGTGCTATGAAGCAATCACCAGGGATAAAGAATAATGCTAAATAGCAGACGCAAACTTTACCCTGAGATACATCCCTGAAACATTTTTCTGCAAGCTCACACCTGATGGTAGTCCACATTATGGTTCAAAAGCCAGGTATCAGAGATCTGACTCCATCAGGACCAAGACTTTTTTATTTGCACAGATAACTAGCAAGTCTTCCCAAGACCTGAGCAAAATAATGGCAGCTGGTTGGGAAATACACTCTTTCAAACTTAAACAAACAACACAACTTTTGCCTAGAAGGAAATAAAATGAGGAAAAGCAATCAGAAAATTATCAAAAGGGAGACATACTACATTTTGTACATTTTGAATAGTAATTTCGAGAGTATTTAAAAGGAATATTCTCGTATTTTGGAAAGAGCCTTGGTAAAGGACTGTCATGAAAGAAATATTTAAAACAGCCATACTAAGGGGAGAGAGAAAAAGAAAGATAAATAATCCACAGAGGAACAGAGGAGGAAATGACAGTAGTTCTAAAAATAAAGTCCTCTTCCAATACGTGTCAAGGAAAAGACAACTAGGGAAGATATTAGTTGCAAACAGCTCCTAGAAGGAAGACAGGAATTTACAAAAATTCATCTTTCTACAGAAAGAAGACAAAAAACAAGCTGAGAAACTCAAGCATAGTAAACTGCTAAATTAGAAAACTATTTATGCATGTGTCTGGTCTGAATAAAAAAAAGGGATGAAATAGTAAGTGAAGACAAAGCACCAAACCACAGACATTTCTGATTGTGTAAAGCCTGAAAGATAACATTCATTTCTTATAATGAAGTCCAGAATAACTTAGTCAAGAATATGAAAGCTTTGCCACAAAGCCTGATAGACATTTTAGGGTACAGCACAGACATAAACAGAATTTGATCTGGTCACATTGTCATACTTGTGGTTCAGATTTCCTGAGGAGTCAAACCAGCATGTTTTAACAACTTGGAATACTTAAGCACTTCCAATTTGGAGACCATGCTGTAGACTAAGGTGACACAAATATTCAAGTGAGCTGGGGGACAGAGTTAAGTGATCAGAAACCTCAGAGCTGACACAGGTGTGCCTGTGGGATCAGCTCTTCATGCCTACTGTTTTGTACAGGAATGATCAACACAGCAAGGAGCAATTTGGGAGAATTTGATAATGAATCACGTTATTTTTTTCTTCAACAAAAACAAAAAGAAAGTATCCCTGTCCATGAACACCCTGCAAAACAACACCTTATCACTGATAAGACTTGCAGACTGAAGAGGAGCATGAGCATAGTGGACAAAATTGAAACCATCCCCTTTTCAAGGTAAGAGATTTTATTTTGCCGTGGTCTTAAAATAGCATTCAGAACACAGAGATTGAAAACCAAAACGGTTCCAAAAAGTTGCTCAAATTAACAGATGATTTTTCCACTGCTTTCTTGTCCAAAGCATTCAGGGAAAATAAGCCTTCCACCACACTACTAAGCAAGGTGCTGCATACCATGGTTCTCTCTCTTGTGCTCTGAACATTGCATTAGACGACCAACAGATAACCAGCATTCAAATGGACTGTGCTGTTTTGAAAAGTTTTCATGCTATCATCAGAAGAAAATAATATCTTAAGGAAGGCAACCACAGAAGCACTCATAAAATTATAAATAGATGAGAACAGCATGCAAAAAAAGGTCTAAAGCCCTCAAATTAGTTATCCTAAGAACAAGAGAAATAGGTATGTTTGCTTTGTGAAGCATTAGAGAATTTTCCTCTGACAGCCAGTATTCCTTTTTTCCCTTTCAGAAGTGCACAGCAGTGAAATTTAAATCTAAAGACAAAGAGAACATTGCTTCCAGCTAATCACACCCATAATCTGTGAAATTTATGGCCTGAGAAGACAGCATTGAAATTAGCCATTCCTTCTTTAAATTGAGCTCAGGGTTCTAGGGCCTATGTAACAACTTTATGCTTTCTAATGTTAAAATACAGTAAAATACAGGCAATTAAGAACCATAGATGAAGACATCACAAGACCAAAAGTTTTATGACTTCTTCTTCCTTGATTTATATGGATTAATCCTTGGCAAAACCAACATTGATCACAAGTGGAAGATTTTTTTTCTTTTTTCTGGAAAATTTTTTTTTTTTTGCTCTACTGTGACATTATATTCTTGCATTTTGTTATTTACACCAACAGTAAACCCAAGCCAAAAAAAGAAAAAGAACTCTATTAGCTCAATAGACATAAAATGGAAAGGTATTAAGTTTTGCATGTCACAACTGAAATGCACATGGTTCCATGACCAAGCTAAATCACAGCAGAATGACCATTTTTATAGGGCACTGACAAACTGCATTTGCTAAATTAACCAAAGCTGTTGAAACCAGATAGCTTTGAAAGAAGAAATTAATTCAGTCTGATGACAAAAAGATGAAGCAATTTCCTAGCTCTATACAGCCTATTATTGCTTAATTTTGACTGAATTCTCAGTTGGAATGTAAAAAATATAAGCAAAACCCCATTGCTATCACATCTGCCAGTTAAAATTTCAGAAATCAGAAGTTTCTGCTTAGTTTCAAACACAATTTCCATGTGCATAATGAGTATAAGTAGTACTTCTAATGGATTTTTCTTAAATATGTAGTGGAAGGTGGGAAATACATTACTTGGGCAGGTTTTAATGAAAAAACTTTGTGATGAAACCATAGCTGTACTCTCACTTCAGTCAGAAAGCAAGAGATATTGAAGTTACTAAGTATAAATAAAGAACACAGAAAGAAAAGGGGTGAGCTAAAACTTTACATAATTTAATAATTTTCAAGTAGAACTGTCACAGCCTTTTGACAAAATAAAAAACCTGAAAGAAAATAACAAAAGCAGCTCAGCAAAATTGTGGGCCATTCCATCTCACGATGCCATGGAGTTTTACTCTTCCACATCTGACAGGAAGATGTTTGGCCAGTACAGACTCATTGAGAGAAAACACCAGAACAGTGAACATAAAATCTCCACCCAAAAATAATAGTCCCAGCTCATTACTGTATATATTAATAAAAGATAATTGTTGTATCCTCCACGTGGTTTATGTGTGATTTTGTCTTGGAACAACAGAAAATGCCTTCACAAGAGGGACCCCAGGAGCTGAGTGTTACAGCAAATGGAGTAGAAGGCTGTGTTATAGCTAAGAAATTAAATTAATTTTTATCTTCAACAGCTGCCTTAGAAGTCTCTTTTGTATTCTATTCTTGATTTTAGGTGCTTTGTAAAAATGGCATCATGATGGTGGCCCAAGTTTGTGAGAGGTGGTGTTGAGCTTGGTGCCAAGGACATTTGCATACAAGTGCATGTACATTTAGCAACTGGTTTTACACCAGCTAACCCTTATTCAACACAACTTGGTTTATTATTATCAAAAATGGTAATGAGTCTCCTCCTTACTCCCCTCTGCCCTTCCCCTCCAAAAAGAAGCTGGTTATTAAAAATGAAAAAAATTATCACTGAGTAACAACAAAACTATAAACCTTAGTGAATCATATAGTCCCTAAAATCAAGGAAACTCAATAGCTCAAAAATTCTAGTTTTCCTGATGCTTGGATATTGAAGGAGTAGAAGCTGAGGGAGAAAAGCTAGCAGTGATCAACCCTTAGATAACTTCTAAAAAATTTTCCCCATAAACATCATATGTATATAGAGTATCATTTTACCTCTTAAGGACTTGCTCCACAGCTCGATTCTCTATCCAAAGTTGCTATTTCTGAGAAAAAAAAAAAAATTAAAAAAAGTCAGGTAAGCCAAAGTATATGGTTTGCAATATGTTACCTATTCACAAAGTTGTCATTTGAAGCAGGGTGTTTTCTAGGTCACCTTTACTAGCAACAATGAAATTCAGCTATAAATGAACTAACAAACATCTGCCGATCTAGGCACCTTCCAATAAGGCTGAAAAACCAAAACTCATAAGCCCTAAGAACTCAAGGTTTGGGAGCAGTTGTGCCTTTCTTTAAGACACTCAAGGAAGACAGATACTGCTCTTCTGTTCAGGCTCAGCATCTCAGGAAGACTGTCACGGTCTCCTGAACGCCACTTCAGCCCTGCACTGACCTTCCTGATCCCCAGTGGCTCCCCTGGATCCTCCTGATGCTTTTTGCTCCCACATACACATCTACAAATATCTGAAAATTACAGTGTTGTTTGATAACACAAATAATTGTCCACTACTTTGTCTAAACAATTTGTTTCTTCAGTCTGAGGGTGATCAGACCTTCTAGGTCCTGCATTTGGGACTGGAGAGGATTGTTTTTGTTTTGGTCAGGAATGGGAGTAAGAGTGTTATTGTTTCCCTGTTTTCTAGGTCAGGCAAACAAACACTGCAATTGCTGTGGTTAACATCTGTCCAAGCTGGTTTATTCTAGGTATGCCAAGAGAGCAGGGGCAGTTCCATGAAATTAAGCAAAGACACTGGGAGTCCTTTGGACCAAACTTGCTGGTTCTTCACCTCTCCTGGCTGTGTAAAGAAAGCTCTCAGAAACCATGTATTCTCCTTTCTATCTCCAGCATGCTGCCATCCTCAGCTTTTCTCAACTGGACTCTCTTTAGTGAGAAGGCAGCACTAGAGGGTTTTTTTTTGGTTTGTTTTTTCAAATGTACAAGCCCAGCTGCTCTCCCAGGACACCAAGGAGCCCTTTTGCTTTGCTGCAGTGTTGAAGTTTATCAATTCATAAGGCTAAAGCAGAAGAAAAGCCTCTCGTTTAAATAGCCATAGCTGCTGTCATAGTACTTTTCATTAAAACGCACTTTGTGTGTAGAAATCCTGAAAAAATCTGAACTTTCCTAGTTAAAAAAAAGAAATTACCTGGTTTATGCTCATCAGAAACCCTGTGACAGGGCCTATATTAACAGGATTCTAGTGGGCTGGAAAACAGCCCCTCACAAGTACTAAATGAGGTAAGCTTAACAGTTGGCTCTAAGGTTATCATCAAGCTTTTAACACTAAATTAACTCTAATAACTAATTAACTAATTAACTCTAGCTCAGGTTATTAGCCCCACCTGCAGAATGTTTCAAAGTGGATGGTGCCTTGCTACTTTCACCCTGGGTATACAAGCATTACAGAATTATACCATTATTAAGAACCATGAGTTGCTCTGACTGGGCTCACTCCAGTGAGGTATTCACAGATAACAAAATTATCTACAGTAGACCTAACTTTTCCTTCTTTTTTAAAGTGCTTTCTTAACAGCTATGCAAATTAAATGCCAAGACACTTCTCTCAGTGAACAGCCTAAGTTCTCAGAGAGTACAGTAGTCAGACAACTGATAAACTCTGGCTAGCTCTTCACAACTTCTTTTCATAATTAAAAAGCCCACCACACACCACAAGAAAAAAAACAAAAACGAAACAACCAAACACCTGACCAACCAACCAACTGAAACCAACCCAAAACCCAAAACCTAAACAAACAACAAAACAAAAAATCCTAGAGGAAAATAACATAAAGCTGGGAAATGTTGACCCTTTTTCTTACATATTTCCAACTTGCAACAAGGTCAGACTATGGATACACTTAACTTGATCTCCTTGAGTGACTGCTTATCAGGAAAACAATAAAGGAAATAATTTAGAGATTAGAATTAATCAATCCTGAAATTTTATTGCACTCACAGTTTGTTTTGAGGTAACAGGTAACATTAAAAAAACCTGTATTTTTTCCTTCATTCATGCAGTTTCCTACTTTACCAACCACTGTCTTCAATGTTTGACACATTTATTTTAGCTCTACAGCAACATCAAGAGTTGCCTATTAATTTGGCGGATAAACCCTTACCTAAGAAAGACTTTCACTTTTCATAGCTGTTTGTAGGCAGTCTGCTTCTTCTTTCATTAATTGGCAGCGTTATCACTGATACAGCAGTTGCTAACAGATGCCATCCGTCACTGAAGCAGAAATATTGTTTTTTCAGGTCTTTCATATTCCTTTGGTCTTCATACACAGAAGTCAGAGCAGCAAAATGAGAAATACTGAAACAGCAGCAGAACTGCCAAAAGAACGGAGGTCTCTACTTTTTCCTCTTAGAATAACGATGATAATGTTAATATAGTTTCTCATCCAATAAACTCAAAACTAATATTACCAAAAGTAATCTCAGAAATCTGTACTGAAGCAATACTTACAACCTTTAAATAATTTCTATCTTTCACAAATATTTTTATCTTTTAAAAATTTTGTTTAAAAAATTCTTACAGCACATTTGATCTTTGGCCTTTAATCTTCAATGCTGCAATAGAAATGGTCTTGAGCAGTTGACGGGAAGATCTAGTTTATCTAGATCTTTAAATTAGAGTTTGTCAGTTGCCTGCCTATAGTGTTCACTGAGAACTTGAGCTAATCACTGAGAGAAGTGTGTCTTGGCGTTTTATTTGCATAGTTCTTAAGTAACTAAGTAAAATGTAATATTACACAATATGAAACTCCTGGAAAAGGAGTTTCAAACTATTTTTAATTTCATTTTCTTCCTGCTTGTGCAAGTTGACTTATCACTGTTTTCTCTAGTACGAGAAATTCTTGTGAAATTATTTTTACCTAGTTGGTTAAGTCTTGTGTAATATAAACCACACAATTTTGATATTAATTCATGTCCAGTCTCTTCATGTGGAGGTTGGGTTGCATTGCTCTGCTGTTTTGATGGGCCAAGTAACAGCACAGTTCTTACAATGTTTGTCACACTTTTGTTTCAAAAAACCCCAATGCTTTAATGTAAACAGAACAACCTCAGATCAGTATTATTTCTTATCCTAAGTGTGTGTGAGAGGGAGTCTTGGGAAGTTTAAGAAAGGGTCTAAGCAGCGCTGTGTTGCCAACTTCACAGAGTCAAAACAGCCATTCAGCCACTTCTCATTTTCCAAATGCCCAATAAGTGCAGCTTCAACAGCTTCCTGGTGTTTTTTGCAAGAAACCTTCATATGTTCATATTCCCTTGCCACCAACTTCCAGCAAAGGGGCTGCACTCTGGCACTTTGAATGCAGAAAGAATTTGCTGCTCACGAGAAATCCGCGGCTTTAGCTAGACAGCAAACAAGTATCATCTGCCACACTTTGCACTCCTTCCTTTGACAGCTTTTTAGGAAAACCTCTCACTGCCTTCCTAGACT
The DNA here is from genome assembly GCA_025584955.1 of Alethe diademata. Taxonomy (NCBI): domain Eukaryota; kingdom Metazoa; phylum Chordata; class Aves; order Passeriformes; family Muscicapidae; genus Alethe; species Alethe diademata. The sequence continues at coordinate 16,159,986 of JANRMJ010000054.1, read as the reverse complement.
TTGCTGACCTTTGTTTCATCAACTTTTTACCATGCATTGTGTTCCATGCTGCAAAGGACAAATAAGAAGAAAGCAGAAGCATTATAACTCGCTGCATTTCTTCATGTGCAAAGCTAAGGAACATTTCTACAGAACAGGCTTGAGGACTGATTCAGCAACTTCAGGGTACTTAATTTAATCTAAGAAATGTGCATTCCCATCACTGCCAATTTCACAGAAGAAAAAAAAAATTTAAAAAATAATCTCTGGTCCTCTATGCAACAAAGTAAAAAGTTTCAGGGATTAGGTACACAGTAAGGTGTAGCGTATTGTAGAACAGTCTTCTGGAGCAAAAGACATGAATGTTGGAAATGTTCTACTTCAATGAAAAAGGGACAATAGCACTGGAAAGATTTATTGCAGTCTGAATACTGAGAAGCATACATGACCCCAATAGGAGTTTTCTATTAGAAATTTTTATCATTCAAGTGTTTCAAACTTCTTCACAATAGAGTTGTCCAAGTTCTACAGTTGACATGACAAGTAGCTTTGCAGTGGTTGACATAATACCTGATATACTCTACAACTTCTTTTTCTCCTCTAAACACATCCTTTCGAGTATGTGCTGCCTTCAGAAAAAGAGCAAAACAATGCTCTTTTCAGACTCAGAGGAAGCAGCTGCCCTTGAGATATTTCTCAAATATAACTGGAGTTCTTGGAGTCCACAGGGATGCACTTAAGGTAATGAGTTCTGCTGGGAAATGCAGACATTTTAATGGTCCCAGAAAGGCTTTGCAAGTTCATGCCAGCTTTTATGAAGGCAGATTATATGTTTTTAATTTACAGTGGTTTTACTCTGGTTCTTCAGCAGACAACGCCCTACCCCACCATCCAGCATGTTTGTGTACCCATGCTTAAACTACATTTCCAAATTGGTGTGATATTAGTTGCCATAGGACTACTGGTGCTATGGGCAATTAAGTGACTGGAAAAACTAAACAACCTGTTCACTAATTGTTACTGTTGCAAACTGCTTATTTAAACTGCTTCATATATCACAAATCATAATTTCCCACCAGAGAGCATAAAGCATTCCCCATGCCAAAGAATTTTTGGTTAAAAAAGAAAAAAATTAGACTCCTCAGCTATGCCTAAGATTTCAAGTCAGTGGCCCTTAAATTTTAAGACTTTGCAACTGAATGCATGCTCCTCAAATGTTGGTGATTGTCAGAATTTACAAGTTGCACCTTTATTGTTTTCTCTGCAGACATCCTGTGATTGATTTAACTGTGCTGACCTCCCAGCTGTGACAACTCCTGTTCCACTGTCACCTGCTAATAACAGTCGTATATTTAGCTGCATCCCCCAACTGCATACTGCTGGTAGATTCTAATAAGTTATTCAACCTGGATTTAGACAAGACATCAGAGGGTTTGTGTCCTAATAACATTCCCTTAAGCCATCCACCTTCTTTGCCTTTTAAGTTGTTTACTAACGAAGATAAATGAGCTTGCCTAGGCAGGACAATGACAGTAGTTGGCAGATACATTGCTCACACAGCTGACCCTATTCAATTTTAAAACAAAATAAATCTATGCTGTTTTGTTTTATGTATGATTTATTAAATTACTGATATGGAACTTGTCTGCCCCAGATTGCAGGGCACCGCAAATGTATCAAGCTGCAGACACTACGTAGCCTTAAAAAAAAAGCAAACAAAAAAAGGTTTACATTAAAATTAACATGAAAAAGAGACAGGTTCAGATAGAATGAGAGATGAGGGGAAAATACAAAAAAAGTATTATCTAACTGCTTTCTGGGAACCCAATATGCTATCAACTGCCATGATTTACAAAGCAACTGATGACTGGGAAAGGCAGCTATGACACATTAAAGCTATTCATTCAGAAGGTGGAATCACAATGCTTCAGAAATTGCTGTATCCAAAGAGTTTTTGTCAAACCTCCATAACTAGAGGCACTCAGAAACATCCTGTGAAAACATTATAGTTATTGCTGATTAGATAAAGACCCATAAAAACTATTAGAGGCTAAACATTTGTCATTGGAAATTTAGGAAGTCATAGAGTTTTATCATAGAAAGGCTTGGGTTTGAAGGGCCCTTAAATTAATCTAGTTCCCAATTCCCTGTCACAAGCAGGGACCAGGTTGCTCAGGGCCTCATCCAGTCCTCCTCTGCTGAGCTGCTCTCAAATGACTTCATCTCTCAGTCTGGTCTCAAGTCTGGGATTGCCCTGACCCAGGTGCAGTACCGTGCACTTGGACTTGTCCAACTTAATAAGACCCTTGGATTTTTTTGCTCTTTCTTGTGAAAGGTGCAACATGCTGCTCTTAGGGTCAACAAAAAGAGACCTAGCAAACTTATATGCAAGCACAATTCTAATCCAATTGATGGGAGGATGACAAATAATAATTAGTATGAGGCTGCAAAACAACCCTAAAACTATTTAGCCTTTTAATTCCAGGTGGGGTGGACATTTGGTCCAATCCTTACCATCATAGACCCTGTGCCTTTCTTTACAGCAGCTCCAAATAGAGAAGGTCAGAATGCAGGCAGCGGAGGTCTATATGACACAAAGATTCATTCAGGAAAAACTGTACAATACAACAAGGTGTAAAGAAGCCTTATCAGGAAACCTTTAAAAAATACTAGCATCCAGAACATATAAAGGCACAAAACATGGGTTTTGCTGAATTCTTCAGGTTTCTTTTCTACATTTCTAACAAAAACCAATTGTTCATTGTTCATTGCATTTTAAGAGAATGTTCTGTAATCATGAAATTAGAGAGACTAAGAAATAAAATACTTATTGCTCAATCTGTCAGGTAATTATAATTTATTCCCTTTTAGATCAGTTAACCAGCATGAGCCATGCCATTTTCTTGGCTGCAATAACTCAGTTTTTTTGCCCCACTTCTCCTCAACAGTGGACTTCCCTTACTTCCTGAGGTAACAGTTAATTCTGAGACACTGTAGTCTATCTAACTAAATACCAGTCCAAGAAATATTGATATTCTGACACAAGACATAGTCAAGCAGAAGCTAAAATGTTTAAAACTATAGAAACACATAGAATGGAACACTTTTGATTCAGCTTTTGATAGCTGCGGATGCAATTGCTGCATGTTAACAGTGATCTACTCACTGTTAGTCTAGATTTCACTAGCCTATGTCCTAAAAATCTAAATGCTACCTGATGTAACACCTGATTGCAAAAAACATTGTCTTTTTACAAATGGAGGCATAGATCCATGAACTATAATCATATTCAATTTCAGTTTCTTTACACATTATTTATGAAATAAGACTGAATTTTCCACCTCATCCACCAACACATGTCCAGTGAGAATCAGTAATGCTACTTCAAGCCTTGCTATCTTAGTAACAAAAAAGGAACTCACTTGTGCTGTTTCCTTTCAGTTTCATCACAGAGGCCAGTCTGAGCAGAGAAAACCAGCATTCCCAGCCATTTGGGTTCAGGAACCTGCCTGCAGCTTTGCATGCATGCAGACAAAGGTGTCAGGAAGGGTTTTAAGAAACAAATAAGGGAAACTAATGATTATGCTATGAGAATTTCCAGATATCTCTAATTCCAACACTCCCACTTCCCCCCCCCCCTTATTTTCACTATCCTTGTATTTATTGTTCTGTCAATGGTATCCTTAGAAGCTACCCTGCCTATCAAGCAAAATATTAAGGTAGACATCGTGGTATGAACACACTGAATCATGACCTTTTACTCACTAAATGGTCCAACTGGCTTAGCAGGAATTATACAAAAAACAGCAATTGTGTGGAATACAGAGAAGACAGATGATGACAGGAAAGCCAGAAAGAGAAATCAAGCCTCCTGCTTAAGAACTGCTTGATAACAACTCAATTTTTAATTAATAATTTCCTTTTTGTGGCTAATATAAAGTTTAAATGAACTTCAGATGAAGCCAAGTAGATTTTTCTTAACTGGCATTCAAATTATTCTGTCTGTCTTCTGCATCTTTTTCTAAGCTAAAAGCTGTGTTGCTTTGTGGCAGCCTTACTGGGAACTTCACTGTTCTGTTTTTCCATGAGTACAAACTAGAACCCTTCCAAGACCCACTTATACTATTTTATAGTTTTAGACTATTCCTGCATTACAGCCCCAAATCCTAAAGCAAGTAATCTGCACTCATGGAAGTTCTTCTGCCTTAAAGAAAGTGGCCATAAAAGTTACTCTGATAAGCTGAGTTTTGTGGGAAAAATGAAATAGAAAAAAAGATTGACAGAACTAAAAAGGAATTGTATAAGAAAAGAAACAAATTTTTTTCTGACACTACTGGACTGCATTTTATCTTTCTGAAAGACACAGCTGAATAGAATATATTGCTTTGTTTACAGGATATATTTGATATATTAATTTCTTAAATACATCATACCAGGGACATCTTCTGCACATTAAACAATTCCACATGCAGGAAGACTGTGTGTTTGCCTAGTGTAGAACAACAATATAAATGATACTTTAAAATATAAATTCAGTTTATTCCCAAATGAGACCTGTAGTTCAAATACACTTTTAAAAATTTAATCTTTAACTGAATTGTGGATATACTGTGGTCAGTACCCAGAATGAAGATTGTTTGTCAAAACAGAGCCCAAGAAGAGCTCTGTGCATGATTCCCATTTATTCTGAAAATCCCTTCATATTGAAAATACAGCATCAGCAAAAGTCAGGATCAATGCTTAGAATCTCCATATTCAGCTCTGAGACTGTATTAAAAAGCAAACAGCTTCTGATCAGTTTTGTATTTTAAAATACTACCCACTCCCATGTATCCTTTTCTTTCAATAGAAAATGCAAAAAACTAGTTTTTGAAATATTTCAATGTCATATCTAATGGTCAAGACAATTCAAAATCTTGCAACGCCTTTCCCTTCACTCCATTCTCTCTGAACAGGCCAATTGCTTTTGTCCAGGAAGACCATCCATTATCACAATGACAGTTATTGATTTTAATTAAAGTAGCAGAAAGAAGCTGAAAATATTAAGCCCTATTCTTTCACGTTCCAGGAATCAAAATAAATGGTACTGAGAATTTACACAGACACAACCACGTATTTATGCCTATGTCCAGAGCTACAGCCAGTCTGCAGAAGAGATGCCAAGAGAGAGCTCCAAGAGATTTAATTAGTATACAAAGCTGATTTGATGATAAGTACACGTAATAGTCTTGGCACCAGCAACTCACCAGGAGAATTGAGTCCCTATTGCAGTAGTCACTTGATTTTTTTATATAGCCAAGCAAGCTGTTTTGCCCCTTTGTTTTTGCCCCCCCTATTGCTTATTCCATGCCTGCAGAGAAAGAGTGTTTGGGTTAACATCCAGCGACTCGCAATTACAAGTTGAAATTCTTGCCAACTGCATAAATCTCAGGACACATGTAAAGGAAAAAGGGGTTTTCCTACAATAAGAGACCCAGGCACACATACACACACAGAAAAGAGTACAGTCTGCTCCTGAGCTAAAAATTCTTGCATGTATATCTGTCACTGTCTGTGGGGTCTCCTGAGCCTGAGATCCCCACAGAAGGACACGTCTGTGGTTTAGAGTCCGTGGTCTTCCCAGCCCGACCACCGAAGAAAATGCAGAAACTGTTTTTCATGGTTTTCCAAGGTTGTTTATTATTTCTTATCTAAGGAATTCTTTTTCTAGCTAACAGAGATCTGTTCAGCACATCGATCCAGGGCAGAGTGCCTCGGCCATGGGCCGGGCTTATCTTTTATACTCTAAATTACGTACTTAATACTTACAATTACTTTCCAATACATGACGATTTTATTACACTGTCCAACTCTGTCCCCATCCAATCCAAGGATCCCAGCATGCCATCCCAACATGGAGAACAAGGAGAAGAAGGAGGAAGAGACATACCATGCCCCAAATCCTCCATGTTAGCCATGAGCCCCGTAATATAAACATTGCTAGAAATCCATTTTTCTACCTTCTAATTTATACTCTACTTGTTTTTTGTGACTTGTAATTCTTCCCTCAATGTTGGCAGATTTCTCCAGTGGCTTAAATCCAGCCCCCAAGTCTCCTGGGTACCATGCCAGGGTCTCTGAGACCCCTGCCAGGGTGGTCTCAAGGCATCCAGGGAAGCCAGGGGAACACCCTGGACTCCCACATATATGCCCAGGTTGCAGAAAAATATTTCAATTCCAGACTTGAGAGAAGTAAGTAGGTTCAGATAGGCTGTGTTGCACGTAAGCTTGCAAAACATGATTTTGTTGAGGGTTTGTTGTTTGTTTTTTTTTTTTCCTGGCCCATCAGAAACAGCATCTTATAATACAGCTTTGCTGCCCTGAAAGAGCTGATTAAATGATGTTCACAAGGCACAGGGCAGAACACTGGGTAAGTGCCAGATAGGAAGGAGTGCTACTCTAATGATTAAAAAAAAAATCCATTCATCTCTCAACCTCCACCTGATCAATGGGCTAAAATTGGTTTTAAATGCGATCCCTCTATATTTTAGAATAAGCTGACTAAGGACAGACTTATGCACTCTATCTTCACCCTTTTAAAGATTTCATATCTCCATTGTTATGTGGATAAATTAACAGAAATTTTTATGTGTGTTACATTTTCTCTAATCTCTGCAGTAAAAGAAAGTGATTTACCCAATGATTGTCATGGGTAAGTGCTTAGATATTAATCAGCAATTTTACATATCAGGGCAATTTTTCCTACTTTCTTTCAAACAACAGAAATATGATATCAAATCCATAACAGCCCTGTTCCATCTGTAAACCCATCTGGTTTTCTTAGTAAGTGCCCTTGAAATACTGATACATTTGAGGAAAAACATGTTGCAAATAAACAAGTTTCATATACAGCATTTCAGTTTTGAATGCGAGAATTCATCCTTCCAATCCAAAATTCCGCTGCATTCCTGTAACAGATATCTCTGTCTTGCAGGTTGTAGCACATTGTTGCCACCTGAATATTTTTTCCTTTCTCTAGAATACCTTTTGAACAGATACCTCCCTTCAGTCAATGAAAGATGTAACAGAGAAGCTATTTGGAAGCATGAAATTTATCCATCTTTTTTTTTTCCCCTCAGAGTTGAATTTGGCCATTCCTTTGGTGTTCCTCTTCCATTTGATTATCTGCATCTCATGGGCATAGAGATTTCAGGGGACCTGAAATGTAGCTATTGCTACATTGTGTGTAGCTATTGCTCCTTTTGGAGCAATGTGCTGAACAAGCTTTAGTGCTCCTGCTGTCTGAGTGACAGGTACTGAGCACAGGTGTCTCTCTGATGAGGGTCATAGAGGAAAACCAGCTACTTCTGATGCACCCTGAAATAAAATAAAAGCAATTCCATGCTAATCAGGAGCATCATCTGAACCTGTGACACATTTTCCCAGACAACAGTAAGAAATTCACCACATACAACAATCTTCTGCCACCTAGAGAGAGACTTGGCAGAAAAATGGTATAAAATTAGCAATTGTCACTTACTCAATTTGCAAAGAAATAAAAATTAAATTGTTTCCACTCATTCTGAGCTTTAACAAGGGAAGCAGGATGCTAATGTTTCCAGCATGCATTCTCTGGGGTAGACTGCAGCATAAACGTTCATCAATTCTGAAACCAATTACTGCTCTGCTGTCCATCAGAGCAGACACCATTTTCTCTGCATGAATATTCATTAATCAGACCACTATGCACTGCAGGTGAGTTCACAGAGGCCTTCCTCATCATGAAATGCAGGTTAAAACTTACTACTGCAAAAAATACATTGTAATGCATATTGCTGAATTTTGCCAATATATCTCAATCCATTCACAGCATCACTGGAAATTATCAACGTCACTTCTTGGCTTGGTCTTGGTTAATGACTGAAGGAGAGGACACAAAGGATTTGGGGAAGATGTGCAAGCATTTACCCACCAACAGATGTCCCATCATACATGCTTCAATCATAGTATGAAAAGTAGAAAAAGAGTGCTCTGGAAACCTTGTGCAACTAAGAGATGATTATACCAAGTAAAAGGAATGAGGAATACTAAATTTCATGCTACTCTGTGAGATGTATTGAGAAAAAAAGAAACAATTTTTTTCCCAAAGACATGAATATTTCCAGGTTTTCAAGAGCTCCATGTCTCACTCTCAGCTGACAGAATACTGTCACCTTGGGGTTATATTGAACAGAAGTAGCTATCGATTAGAAAAGTGTTTGCAGATTAGGAGCTTTGCAAAAGAGTTGCTCAGCAATCTCTATTAATTGGATATTTTCAGCACTCAAAACTTAATTTCTATCTCCATTTAAGTGGGTCAATATTGTGGAAACAGCTAGAAAACAGGTCTGGCACAATAAAACTGCAGTTAGCTTCCCATTTGTTTGGATCAGTTTAGGCAAAAGCAGAATGTATCTACTTTCAGGCTAAATAACCACTGAAAAGGCTGTAAAAACACAGTAATTGTTTCCATTTGGCACTGTATCAGGGATTCATGGATTGTACCAAGTTTACAGCATCACATCTAGTCTCAGAAAGGAATCTCTGGTGATTGCCTGGCCTAAACCTCTCAGCTCAAGATACAGCAAGTTGTCCAGAATCATAAACAGTTGGGTTTTGAATATCTCACAAGATGGAGACTCCAAAACGTCTTCAGGCAGTAGAGTTTCTCTTTATTCCAGTGTCCTGACTCTCTCTGCAGCAAAATGCTTTCCTTGTGCTGAGCCTTTTTCTCAAAGGTGAACCATCCCAGCTTTAGCTTCTCTCTCTATGTCCTTGTATGTACTCCCTTACTCATCTTTGTGCCCTTTGCTCTGGTATATTCATGTCTCCTCTTGTACTGGAGAGGAGAGATCTGGACACAGAACTCTAGATGCGGCAGGCATGACTAGAGCCAAGGGTCACCTCTTGACCTGCTGGCAATGTTCTTCCTAATGTAGCCTTCTTTGCCACATATATTAATATGGTTCATTAATATATTAATATGGTTTATTACTCATGCTCATGTTTAATGGTTTTTGTCCACCAGGCTCCCCAACATCTTTTCTTCAAAACTTCTTCTCAGCCCCTGGTCTGTGCAAGTGCATGGAGCTATTCTCCTCTGGATCCTGCACGTGTCTTTGCTGAGCTTCATCAGCTTCTCCTTGGTCCATTTCTCCAGCCTGTCACAATGCCTTCAAACACCAGCACAGACATTGGTGTATCAACCACCCCTCACACTCTCACATTTACTTCAGACTTTCTCAGGCTGCACTCTGCCCTGTTGTCTAGGTCAGGAATAATAGTACTGGCTCCAGTGTTGACCCCTGGGTATCTCACCAGTGGCTGGCCTCCAGCCAGGATTCCAGTCCCTATCACAATGTGCTGAGGCCAGCAGTTCAGCTTCTTTACACTCCATCTCCCTGTCCACTTGTCTAATAAATTGTTTCACCAGTTTGTCTACTCTTGGTTACTTTTTAGACATCAAGATCTCCAGAAAAATCAGGTTGTATTAAATTCTGTTTCTAGGAGGATGAAGCAAATAATCTTTACAGACTGTGACATGAATACTCAAATTGGCTGTACTGAAACAAGATGACTGGTCACAGTAATCTTGTCAATTTTGCTCCTCGGTTCTGTAGGAAGTGCTGAAGAGCAATTAGACCATTGAAGGAATCTTACTGTGCTTCTGCCCTCAGAGGTTAATATCCCAATGTGACTAAAGGAGAAATACTGAGGACATTTTCTGAAAAACAACATGACCTTTAAGAGGAAAAGAAAAAGTCTTCTTTTTCTTCTGCTATACACAGCAGAGAGCTTCTGCTTGAAATTGCAGTGAATCTGAGCCTTGAGCTAACATCTGGAAGCTTGCACATCTGTAGCTTAACTAAGAATCAGAGCATTTGTGTTAAGAAACTTACAATGTGCATGCTCTTGTAACACTGAATAAAAGACATAATATTTTACAGGACTAGCAAAGGTAGGATGGAGACACCAAATGAAAATTTGTCTAGTTTGAGTTAATTGATTTACTAATTCTCAAGGTTAAGCAAGTTCTTCAATTCTTAGAAACACAGGAAGTATTTAAGGCTTAGAAATACCTGAACACCTTATAACAATTCCAATAGGAAAAAGCTTTATATAGGTCTCCTGTACCTACCGAAGAGCAGGAATAACAGATTTCCCTTAAACAAAAAACATGGACACAAACTCCCAGAATCCAAGTCTTTCTGATCATTGGTCTTACAGAGGGAGAGATAACTTTTCACATGTTTGTAAACACCACCTGCTCACACTTGCTGAGGCATGGTGTTCTGCAAGAACACAGAAATTGCTGTGTTCTCTCATTCTGTATAACTGCTGTAAATGTCAGCGCTTTGCTCATCCAAGTCCCACTGAACAGCTAAAGTTACCAGTAGAAAATATCAGTATCAAGTGAAGATAAAACTCTGCTGAAGCTTGTTTATGATGGATAATTGTGCCCTTTCTTTCCCTTGACAGATATAGCCATTTCATCCATACTCATTACCTGCAGTGAGAAAACCAAAGTGTTTGAATGCACCTCCCCTAAATTCTTAAATCCCTTAGTCTCTAAACAAAGACTTGGTCATGCTGTTCTTGCTGTGACAATATGATGTGTGCTAATAACTTTCTGATTTTCTGCCACTGGTGTCTCAGCAATTGTTTTTTTAACATGGAGTTCTCTTTGAAGATTATTAGTCACTGTCAAGGGTGACCTGCTAGCTCTATTGTTAGTGGTTAATAAATGATTTTTTTCTTTACATAATTTATACCAAAAATTAAACTCTAAAGGTTATGCTAGATGTTACCATTCCTAAAGACCAAGTGTAAAAGTGCAGGTATTAAAAAGGTGAGACGCATGAAGCAGCACAGCTATTCTTGGGCAAGCATTAATAATTAGATATTACTTTGGAGAAAGGGCAATACCTCATCTGAAGATGAAGTATTATCTTCAATATCTCTTTGTGCACTTGGTGGAACATTCTCACTGATTGTGCTTCTAATCTCAAAATAAGTTGGCAGGTTTGCCCTTTTCTAGCTGAAATATAGTCTCTTCTGGGAAACCTTTACCAACACATCCTGACAACTGTTATGTCCTATTAAAGGTTGTTCACTGATATTTGTAGTATCTTAAATACACACTGCATTATTACAGATGAATTCTACATTGCTAAGAGTAAAGATTTTGCTGAAAACAAAAGGCAAACATTTCTAGGGCCTGTCTTGTTTACGAAGCAGACTCATTGCTGTGCTAGACTATTGCTGTATTTTATGGAGTTGCTTCAGGAACAGCAAAGTCAGCTGGGGATGGGAAACAGGCAGGAGTCAGACTCCAAGAGAAATGTGCTCATTTATGATCTCCTACTTTCCAAGAACAAGAGCGTTCCACAGACACATTTGATAGAAAAGGCAAAAAACCCAGTCTGATGGAGCGCTACATCAGAGTAATATGAAAAAAAGCAAAAAAGATGTCTTTAGGAAATTCTTCTTTATGTGGCACAAGTGTTTCATTATTTTTGGTTTGATGTAGTCTTGTTTTTTTTAAAAAAAATAAAAAAATATAGCCAACACTGATCACATGAGAAAATACAAGATTTCTTTGCTTTATGAAGAAGAAACATACACTTTAGCTTCACTTAATTGTTGGAAAGACTTACCTTGTTTTCAATCAAGTAATTAAAAAAAAACCCCAAAACTTGCTTGCTTGCATTATTGAAGAAAATATAAAAGAAACTAATGCACTGATTAAATTATCCCTTTAGGTCTGGCATAACAGCCCACACTCCATTCTGATGGAGTTCTGGAACATCTGATGTCAAGACAGTTTAGCTTTTATGTTTATTGTAATTTAAGGAACCCAATTGTGCTTACCACTGTAGAAAAGGACTCCAACAGTTAGTTAAAACAAACAAACAAACAAACAAACAAACAAAACAAACAAACAAACAAAAAAGACAAAAAAACCCCAGAAGCTTCAAATTCTTTTGAGAACCAGAAGTTAGAGTTCAATAAAGTATTTCCATTAGATGAATTATTGCTGAGAGTTACAATACTGGCTAACAGACAGCATACTGATAATATCCAACTGTCACAATTCAGAAAAATATATAAAATAAAAACACGTCACATCTATCACACATTCCTGGGCCAAAAGGCAAGGGTCACTGTAAGGTAATTGCATATAAAGTGCTATAGCATGAAATTATTTAATCCCTTTTATGTTAATAGCCCCATTTAATCATTAAGGATGGTCAAAATGGTTCTGTCAAACATATTTTGGCTAACTACAAGCTCAATAGACATATTCTGAAGACAATGTTTGCATGAAAGGAAAGTTACTTGCCCTTGTACGCAATTGTATAAAGGGATTTAGAAACAGCACCAACCTGTCTCTGTTCAGTCTTATTCAGAAAACCTCATCCCATCTATTTCTCTTTGTGAGCCAGCACATCCTGCTGAGGTGTGTATCCCGTGGCTCTCCAGCAGAAAAAAACCCATGTATATGCTCAGGAATTCAGCAAGAAAAACAGAACAGTGGGGCATTTGCAGCTTGTGATAGTCTTAAATACTAGGCACTCAGCTGTAAAATATAAAATCCCATTAGCTTTTTCACTTGTGAAACACCCCAACCTGACACAAGTTTAGCTTGTTTGCTTACCCATCACAAAAAAAAGTATTTTCCAATATTTATTGTAAAAAACACAGCCTTTATTACTATTAGTGATCTAGCCACAGCCTGTGAAAATCGGCCAACTTGCATAGAGTATAGATTTTAAACAAGGATTAGAACTTGTGACCTTCAATATAAATTTATAACAGTGACATTTGTAAATTATCCTCTAAGACTAATTTAATGATGTGAGTTGCATACCTTGTTAACTTCTGCTGATAAAGTATTTTCTTTATATTTTGCAAGCCCCATTTCTTTGTATGTCCCTTGCATACAAAACCTGTAATTACTAAAGAACAATCAGAGGCAGAAAAATCACAGATACACACTAATACAAGTGGTTTATTTTCATGTGACACTTCAAGAAAATGGAGTTTACTGTGTGGGATCTGAGTGTGTGTGTCCTGAGAATTCCCTCAACAGAAAAGACATGTAAGAAGTCACTTGTGTCATGTCTCTGAGAACACAAACTTGGTTTCACATCTAAAATTTATTCTACAAAATAAATTAAATTAGATGCTGCCTACTTTATGAAGTAATTGAACCAACACACCCACACAAGTAACTTTGAGCTGTCTGACTATTTTAGTAAATAAGAATGGCTTGGTTTTGAAGGAAACAGATTTCTGAAAAAATGAAATAATATTCAGCCTTTGGTCTTCTTTCATTTTGTTTACTGGGGTGGGAAAAAAAAGTTGTGAAGAAAATATGAATAACTAGGTAATAAATTTTAGAACTTCAACATCCCCCCAAAATTTCT
>JANRMJ010000054.1:16120591-16139088 GCA_025584955.1 Alethe diademata | reverse complement strand
TTCTTCTTTCTTCTTTCTTCTTTCTTCTTTCTTTTCTTCTTTCTTCTTTCTTCTTCTTTCTTTTCTTCTTCTACTTCCTTCTTCTTCTATGCGTGGTATTTGCGATGATGATGATGGTGAAGGATGCCCTTTTTTACCCCAATACAGGGATTTTTATTCATAAATCATCCAATGAGCTAAAAATACCAACCCAAACAATTCCTTCTTCACCTATTAGAATCCTAGTTGTATTGTACAAAGCAGTGTTAATTCTAACATATAATTTACATATACAGCTCTATCTATTCATGTAAATGGTTCTATCTGTTCTATCTAGAAAATATAAGCGATGTTCTTACCATGTTTTCATTATGGCTGGGGCTAAGTTTTTGAACTTTCAACCAGGCCTGAACCTTATATTAGATTCTAGAGGTTTTTACTTTCTTAAAGCACTTAAAGCATGTTCTTACTTACTTCAAACTAAGACTTACACTTTTAATTCATATCTATGTAACTTATAATTTCTACTTGCTTAAAACTAAGGCTTACACTTCTACTTCATGTCTGTGTGGCTTAATATATTTTAATTTCTCTAAAGGCTTGAATTCAATCCCTCCATTCTTTTCTCTCTTGGAAGGACTCAAGAGAAGCTTCTGTTTTACACACTCCAACACTAAAAGAGTTGTGAATGCCTTGACAGAGGCACTTCATATTATGGGTTTGCTCTATCATTTGAGATAGAGAGGAGCCCTCAGAAAATGAGTTCAACAAAGCCAGTATACTTTTATATTACTCCTGAATTTAATTTGAAACCCTGCATAAAAATGTATTATGAAGATGAAACCTAAATCAATGCTTCCTGCCAAACACACAAAAAACAGCCCAGTGGCAAGTATTTCCAGCTGCACTACAGTTTTGCCAGAATGCATCCATCCTGAGAGCTTGCCACACCACAAACAGCTTTAGTTGAAGAACTTCATTCACAGAAAGTCTTTAAAACATGTTGTCTTGATACTTTTTGCTTCCCCTTTCCTTCTACTATTTCTCCCGTTCCCACCAAGACCCGGAGTCACCCCTGCCCTTGGGGACGTCACAGGTTTGGTAGTCAGGGAGCCACTCTTGTCACATTACTACCTTGGCTTTCAAACACAGCAAACTTACAACTGGCAGCACATTAGAATTGAAAATTCATAGGCCTAAAAAATTACAGTTTAAGTTGCTACTCATTGACATAATTGGATATTAATAATATGGTGTACCGTGCTGGCATGCATATCAGGTACACACACTATACATTTATTAAGTATAATTCATTCCACTGAAGTTCAAATAAGGGCTGCTTAATTCCAGCTTAAATCAAATGATAGAGGAGCCAGAGGCCCAAAGACTGATTTTCACAGGTGGAATTTTGTGAATAAGTCAGACAGACATTTTTTAGCACTAAATGTGATTATACTTGGCTTTACCTCTGCTGACATACCTTCTTTTCCCTGTTTGCTTTCATTTTTCTTGCAACTCGCAACCGAAAATAAATGCAATTCAGTGTTATGTTCTGGCTGCTTGTTCCAGTGATGGTCCTTCATTGTACAATTAACTTTAATGGATATATAATATATGTTTTAAGGCAGGTGGGGAAAAGGTAATCTGGAGATTTTCAAGCGCAATATCTTTTGAGATATTTTTGAGGTACATATTTTGTGAGCTTTTTGGCTGCCTATGAACAAGCTGATATACAATTTTGAGCCATTCTGCTAAATGCCATGATCATGTTAAGCACTCCTTTGACAGAAAGTTCTGTCATTGGGACAAGAATAAAAAAAGTAAGGGAAACTAATAACAGCTCATAATATTTGCTGATCTTTAACTGTCATCCACCATCACCAGCAGTCACAATCTCAATGCAAACTGGTACAAAGATATACCCTTTAAAAGGAGTTAAATTTATTGATAACAGAATTACTGCATCCTATACTCTTGAGAAGATCATTCCAACCTTTCTCTTTGGCACATTCTATGCAGAAAACAGAACTAGATATGGTAAGACACAGAAGTACCAAGAAAGACCCAAAATATAGCAACATTTCCATCACCTGCTTTGAAGGACAAGTTTTGTGTCTTTGGTAGTAAAGTTAGCACTTTCAGATGACATTCTGATTATCTTCACAAAAACCTGCCTTCTAACACTGATTTATTTCAAAAATTTGGAAACTCATCTTCTGAATGAGCAAATTTTGTATACTCCCTTATCACCATCAATTTCTCATGTAGCATGATCAAACACCAAAATGGTTGTTTGGAAGTAGTAAAACCCCAAAGGTAAGCATATTTATTCCTGTTAAAAACCCAGTAAATATCTGAAGCATCCCCAAAGAAAACCCCTTTCATACACTTACTCAGACTTCATTTTGCTCTGAGAGGAATATACCCACTGTACAACCAAGAGGATGATTACACAGCAGGGCACCCATCTGAGGAATTAAGTCAGATTTTGAAAGAAACACCAAAAGACTGTGTAAGAACTTCAGTAAAAGCCTCTGGTCCCACACTGACTTTTCTCTTAATCTGAATCTTAATCTGATCAGCCATTCCAAACCAGACTAAAATCAAACCAGACAAAAACAACTACTTGCTAGTGAGGAAACAAAAACAATCTCTCCATTGCCTTGTCTTCCATTCCTGAGTGATAAATCACAGCTCTACTGGACATTTTAAATCATAACTTTATCCATCCCATATAGCAACCACTTCATCTCCTTTCCCAACCACTCTGTGTTCTACAGCTATAACACACTACTCTGTTTCAATCAATCTCACTGCCTTCCCAGTGGAAGTCATAAAGATTGTTCCCAACATGTATTGGGTTTTGGGGCTTGCTACTACCTTTTCCAACTTGATGAGCAGCCTGTGCACCTACCTGATAGCCTGTATGTTTCCAAAGTAGGTCAAGTTTGTCATAATTAAATTGACCAGCTCTAACTTCACACCTTTTCTGTGTCATTGTCCTTAAATCATCATGAGTTCAACAAAGCTTCCACTAGAAACCTGATACAGGACATCCAACATGGAAGATCAGCTTTTTGCTGTGGTAAAAAATATGTTGACCAGACAAATTCTCTTATATATTATTTGCAGAAAACATTGAAATTTAATATAATAGTTTTTATAATAGGCATAAGATTTAGCAAAACTTTTTTTCATTGATAAGCAAATAATAGTCACATAAGCATCCCAAATGTTTTTTGATCATTTTTGCTCATTTATTTTTAAAAAAGTTAGATTTCTATTCTACTTTATTAAAATCAGACCATTACATAAATACACACTGTTACATGAATAATTCCTGCATGGTAGCATTTGTAAGTCATGTCACTGTGCTCACAGGGATGCAAGACTACAAGGTGTGCATTTTGGCATGTAATTTGTCTTGGGGAAAACTGATACAAAAGCTGATGAAAAATTATGCTCGTTTTGCAATCATAGTAGTTGTAAATACACACTGAGCAATCTTAGCAGGAGTTTAACAGAGCCAAGGAACATGAAAAATGGCATCTTGGTAACTCTATGTGTCATCCTCATAATTAAATGCCACACTGATTAGAAGTCTAAACCATCAATTAAAAATTAATGAACTTCCTGTAAAAAAGCAAGAGGGGACCTGACAGTCTTGGGGAATGTGTGCTTTTTCATCAATATGCATTTTGACAGCTGTTGCACAGTAGTTAACTATCATTACATTCATGGAGCAAAGCAATTCTTCAAACGACCATGACACAACTGCTAGCAATGAGGCACCAATCATCTGATACACAGCTTTTCCTTGAGGGCTTTACCCATTTTATGTACTCCAGATCCTTTAAAAGTAACCCTGAAAACTGTTTGTATAGCCTGGTTTCATGCAGACATTAGGTTTTTGGTTTTTTCCCTTCTGGTAATCCTACAGTTTACAAATCTGGAAAATCCTGCTGATTCTCAGCACTACACATGAGGTTTTAGGTTTGGCTCCAAAACCAGCACTTAAACTTTTTCCAGCTATTTCTGTGTGTCAGAGTCTTCTGCAATCAATCACATGTTTTATGAAGCAGAGAAAAAAAAATTAAAAATCAGTAAGCCTTTAAGGCTCTAATCAACACAGAGTTAGTTCCAGGACTTGAGTCTGACACAGAAACAAAATATCAGTGTACCAGGTGCTAGGAAAACTCTGGGGTTTTTTGTTTTGGTTTGTTGTTTGGCTTTGTGGGTTTTTTCTGCTTTGTTTTTTCTTTCTTTTTGTAATAAATAAGTTGCTAAAGACATTTAAACCAACAAACAAAATATGCATAATGCATGAGAGGTTTCCAAGTAGCAGTAAGAAACAGGTTATATGACAGGCGATCCAATGGCACCATAGCACTGTACTGAAATTTTGGAACTATTTGGAAGTCTAAGAGCTTTGTCACATGCCTAAGTTTTACCCACAGTAATCTCTGTAAGACTTCCCATGCAGCCAATCTACAGTTGCACTTTTCCCTTCTCCAATTTCGACTGTGTGCCAGCAAAAACCTCAGGGAGATATATTCCCTGACAGAATACATTTCCCCAGTGAACAGCAGACCTATCTAGCACAAAAAAAGCACCTCTGCTCTCTGACCTGTAGGTCAGATGGAATGGGAAAAACTGTTCATACTCTGGCAAAGACAAACCTGGTGCAGTGTTTTAAACTTAGTGTTTTAGAGGTGCACCTGAGACAGCTGTCACACAAATAATCCTATGTAAAGAGTTTTGCAATGAGAATTGCTATCAAGAGGCAGCTTAAAGTGCCAGTGACACACAGGATGTTTTATTTGTAGAATTTTGTGTTTCATTGTTTTGGGAAACTTACATCCCAGAGGGCCATTAGCTGCAGCCAACTAAAGTGTATTAGATGCTACTAAATATCCATTCCATTCTGGCTTAATTGCAAAATGCCATGAATCCTCTTCTATGGGGATTCCTCTTCTGGGGAGAAAATGGCAGGTCTATTTTGGATCCCTCGTCTATTTTAAAAGTTCCCCCCCTCCCTTCCTCTTTCACCCTCATTTTTTTTCCCTTCTTGCTCCTTAGGACTTGATTTGATAGAGAAGTTTTTCAGCTCATAGTACCCTACCTGCTACAGTTGTTTTGAAACCGGACTACTCTGGTGAAAAAAAAATCAAATTATGTCTTCATTCTGCATTGCTTCCTTTAACAGTTCTCTTCTCAGAAGCTGGATCTTTGGGTTACAATAAGCTACAAGCCCAGAAAACAATTATGTTTTCTAAATTATTCAGTAGTGTGTTCATTTGATTAAACCTGTACTGTGTGGACCCCTTAGGAACCAGCTTACTGATCAAAACTTTGATGGCTATCCAAACATGCCTTTTAAACTAAGCAAGTAAGTTTGCTTTCCTGTTATAACGTTTCACATAGAACTGAATAGTACTGTATATTTTATCTTTCTAAGAAATGTATTAAAATGAGAGCTGAACAGTACAGAAAAGGACTGTTTAACAACAGATATTTTCTACCAAAAAAATTAGCATATCTCTGGCAAAAGCTTTTCAATAGTCAGCAGGTAAGTTAGCAAAATAACACAGGGAAAGCAGATCACAGAATTGGTGGTTCACTTCTCCATTCCAGTGCTCAGCCCTGTTGTTGTGGTTCTGGAAACATGACAGCTGGAGGCACTCATATGACACTTTGGGTACCTCATTCTGTGGTTGGAAATCATACACAATATATACACTGCTGTAAAATCACTGGAGAGATTTCAGATGACCCAAGTGTACCTATGTGTCAGCATGGTTGATGCTCTTTGTTCTGCAACAACCAAGAGTAATATATATAGGCAGGCTGCCACACAAATATGACTTAAAATGAGTGAACATAACACTTAGCTCAGTGTTAAAATAATCACAGTTCAAAGAGTCTTAGTTTGAACTGAATTACTTGGATTTTCTCTATTTACCACGTAATTACTCACATTTTAAAATTACATCATCTAATTTAGACACATTCTCCCCTCTAATACCTTGGTTTCTAACTTTCAGCATCAAGTCTGTCAATGCCCCTGATAATTCACAATAAAAATACAATGACATTTTTAAAATCTGAAAGCACTACTGCATGTACACTATCTGTTATGCTGATAAAATAAACACTTTCATTCAGAAGTGCAGACACTTTGACATCTTTTAGTAGAACTAAATAGTGATGCTAAGAAAAATTAATCTCCCTTATGATGTTGAAGGCAGGAATCTTCCACTGAAAAATTCCTTGTCAAGTTCTTAACAGATCAGATGTTACTATGGATAAAGGATCTTGACTGAGGAAAAAAAGCAATGAAATAAACATGGAATCTAAACTTCTGAGATTTTTTAATCAAAGCACAATCTTACCAGCAATTACAGAATTTATCCAGCTACAATATGTTTACATCAGATCAAACAAAATTTATTAAGAGAAATATCACTATTTAATCAAATCTGACTTCCAAACACAATCTGGAATGTGTTTAAGACCAATGCAAAAGAACTGGTTCATATCTCTTTAAGAAGAATCTTTTTTAATTCAGTGTTTCAGTTTTATTTTGAAGCATGTCAGTGGCCCATATGAAACACATGAAAAAGTTTACTCATCCTCTGTGGAACAGAGACAGTCCATCATACATGATATTTTTACCCTTGTGGCAAGCCTCAGCAGAAAAGAGACTGAAACAACATCCTTATTCTCAGAGGCAGTCTCTCTAGAGTAAAAAAAACAAAAAATAAAAAAAAAAAGTGGAAGAAACACTTCAGTAGAAGTTTAGACTTACTGTATACACAATAACCCTATCACACTATCACAGTGGAAAATATTGTGTTCTGTAGCAATTGTCCAGGGACACCTCACTGCAGCTTTGCTAGAAACATACCACTACTGTGGAAGAATTTGGGGTAGATGCAAGCTGTGCAGCAGGTTTATTTTAACCTGATCTTTATCAGACTTAAAAAGTGGAGGTGTGCTCCAAAGTACTTCAGCTCCTAGGATGATGTGTCTGATCAGCCTAGGTTAATGAAAGCTCAGTGATTCAGAGCTGGATAAAACACCCACCAAGGATCTCCAGCAAAATGAGAGGCATGAGGTACCACAAGAGGCACTCCCACAAAAGCTGAGAGAACCAGCCTGGCTTTAAGAAGCTTCTTCTCAAAAGCATATTTCAGTCTTGCTATACAGCAAAAAGAAACATTTCCAGGAGATTGTTCAAAATATCAGAAATAGTGATTTAACCTCCCAAGATGCTTTATTCGCTGCATTACCAGAGGATAAAGACTAGGATCCTAAAATTTCTGCAGTAGGAAGTAAAGTTATCATGATCAGCTAAGAACATAGTATTGATATAATTATAATCTGTCAGAAAATATGAGTTATAGTGGCAGCTTTGATGTTTTTTAAAACTTGAATGATTCATGCAGTCATGTTAAAATATCAATGAAAGAAGTAATTCATGTTTTCACTGACTGTGGCATACAAAAGTAAAGAGCAATGAAAAAGTATTTTTGGCCAAAAGCAGCACTGACAGGTAAAATTAAGGGTGAAAATTAAAACATGCACTCTTGCCACTGGGGAAAGAAACAATTCCATGTTTTCTCAGTTCTCAATTAAATGTTTGTAGTGGACCAAAGAACTAGGGAATAAAGATAATAGAGGAAAACAGAGAAAGAATAGAATGAGCATTTTTAAGAAATATGCTTAAATATGCTTCCATTTTTAATCTTAAAAGGTCTGTCATAGGTCTTTTCCGAAATTAATCTATGAATATTAGAAACCATAGAATGAAATACTTACTGAAAAAGTAAGGGAAGTTAAGGTGTTAGAGAAGAAATCTTGGATTTACTTTATGTCATTAAAATATTATCACAGGGGTAATATTGCACTACGGAATCTGGCTGATGTAGAGTTTAAGTACTTTCCAGATCCAGGCACTTAAAACCTCATTCATAAAAATTAAACCTACAATCTGACTAAAATGATGCATTTCAGTCATCAAATAATGCAACAGTAGTAGATGATACATACATACCAATTTCAATGTTTCAACTTTGAAAGGTCTGCAAAAGAGTAATTGTATATTTCATCCCTGAGGAAATGTCTTACTCCAGCATAAAGGAGAAAAAAGACAGAAACAGATGACAAAACCCCATAATGCAGTATTTCCCACTCCTGAGCTCTGTCCAGCCTAGAACCTCATGCTGCTTCACAAAAATTTGCAATAAGAGGTACTAGACATGGGACATGTTTTTGTTCAAGTCCAAGATTCACAGATCAGAAGCACAGTGTGCTGGCTGTTGGTATTTGACAGCCTGTCAGTGGTGGCAGCAGAAGTTGCTGTATCCAGCTGCTCTCCCCATCCCACCCCAGCACAGCACGCCTGGGTGATGCAGCAGATCCTGCAGTGCAGCCACTGCTGTGCCAGCACATTTCATAGCTGGGTGCTGCTGCCTTCAAATGCCATCATTCCAACCAGGATGAACTCAACAGACAAGGGGACATCGGCAATCTGTTCTGCTACAAGTCAGTAAAACTCCTCCAATGATGGGCAGATGGCACTCACAAGAGCCCCAGCTCCTCCTTGGGACCACATCACACATCAGCTACATGTAAATCACAGTGAAATCCTGCAGGCTAGAAACATTAGGCACCTGGGCTGCAGGAGGAGAAACAAAAAAGCCAAAAATATTGCTGTATGTGTGGATTTGTTTTCACTTATCTTCAATATCTTAAATAATCGAGTGGTGTGCTGAAGGAGGAGCAATGATGAATGTGTTTAGGTCCTAGAAATTCCTGGAAATATGCAGTGTTTGGCAATATCCAGCCTGCAATATACCTGTGAAATAAATATTTCTTCAAATACTCCAGGCATATTAGCAGCTTCAACTCATTCTCCTCACTTCTGCAGCTCACTGTACAAAGATGTTTCTAAAGGAGTCCTGAAAGCAAGGGCTGGATTGAACGACAGAAGATGCATTTTCTCCCTACTCAGCCATACTTGAGTTTAGCTGGAGATTCACAGCACTTGCATGATATACTGTGGGAAAAGGTCACATCAGGCACAGCTTCCAGGGCTCCTGTGTGACAGGACTACTTAGCTTTTATGGATGAAGGATACATATTGGTCTACCAGGATCACCCTAGGTTTTATTCAATGAGTTATATGCTTGCGGTAAACAAGAAAGCTGATTTTAAGGGGCAAGTTGGTTGTTGCAAATCCTTTTCCTACACAAACCCAAGATGATTTAATTGAACTCTGCCTGCTGCTACACGATTTCCAGACATTGAACAGGAGTCTCATGTTTTTTTTACCATCATTTGTCCTTTGTTCCATTATCTCTCTGCAGTTCCTTGCAGCCATATGAGCTCATGTAAAAATACCAAAGTCACCAACAGCTTCAGTGATAAATAGTCCTAGGACAAAGTAATCTAACTTTCAGGATGAGCAGGTGTTAAAATTACATGCATCTGGGAGAAATCAGCATTCTCTAACACCCTCTGATAAGGCTTGCATGCACATTAGCAAAAACTCAGCCTAGCTCCTTTGACACATTTAATTTAGCATCAACAAAACTATGGAAGCTGGAAAAAAGGACAAAAACCTCCATAAGCCTAAGAACAGCTTCCCCATGCCTCTTGAGATGCATATACTACCATTTTCCCCTAAAACAGTGATCTTTGATAAAGATATCCTTTTATGCTAATATAAAAAGTTATTAGTATTCAGCAGTGGAAGCTCTGGAGAGCTATTTCTAACAGTTTAAAAATAGATTTTAAAAATGTTCCTTTAAACATCACCAAGGGAAATTGCACAGTCAGGAGAGAAATTGCTTACAGTTATGCACAAACCCATGGTACTTAAGAGGAAATAAAGGCCTTCAGTCACACAACATCTGTTTATGTCCTTGGGAACACAGGGAAAGGAGAAAAGGAACTTGAAGCTAAGCATCTGCAATGTCTTTTTGAGAGTGGGTTTGAAGGACTTGATGCAAAACAATTATTCAGATACAGTAAAAAGAGTATAGACCTGTGGGCAAGGAATGAACAACTGACAATCAAAGGCCATGTATTTTGGATGCCCAGGTAGGTCAGGATTCTCATCATCTGTAGTCATTCAAAGAAGAAAATGATTTCCTGAAAGCATCTCTATCTTCTAGACCACAGGAGGCTTCCAGGTAACTGCAGTGACCATAGACCTCTCCTGAGAATGTTTCTCTTCATGCGTCAAGAAGCACTATAGCATAAAGGTACAGGGACTCATGGCTCAAAGGTCATATCCAGTGATGAACATTATCTACTAGAGCACTTTTCTACCACCCTGAAAAGTTTGAAAGGCTCCTCAAGATCCTATGAAGGTGAGCAGCAGAGCATAGAGATCAAATCATGATATGGTGGGTACTGACACCTGTGTGAACCCTCCTCCTAAGCCCTCATCACAAAATCACGTGTGTTTATAGACTGCAATGAGTTATGTATGGTAGCATTTTAAGAAAGAAGAGGATAATTCTTTATAAAATAACATTTGTCTGTATTTCCTAAGGGTGCAGGATAACGGACACTTTCTATGTCCAAAGTCAAGAGAGATAAAAATGCTGCTCACATTCCAAAAAGACGACTCAATGGAAGCCAACTCTGGATATCATGGGATTTCTTTCCTTCCCAACTATTTCTTTTTATACCCCACGGCCTTAATTCACTGTTTAATGGCATATTACAACAATACATTTTTTTCACAAAGCCACTTAAAAAGATTTATTATAGTTCCACATGATACCATGTGTTTATTTCCCTTCTGAAATTATGTTTTCTCTCTGCTAAGCTGAGGCTAATAGCTGCTGAATGCTGATTAGGGTTTCCCTTATTTGATTACTGTTAATTAGAGTCAAGCATGTAGTGCATCAGACAGGAGGACTGCAGATCATTGTGACACTTCAAACAGCCTGTTTGACTTCAACAGAGCCTGTTGGAAGTTTGGGGTTGGAACAAATCTTCAGCAGAGTTGTTTATGCATAGTTGTGTAACATTACACAGCATGGGGTACTGGACTGTTTGGTTAATTAGTTTAAGAGCCTGTCAGTGGCAGCTCACCTTCAGGTTTGCCACTGGAAATTGCAATTAGTATGAAACAGTTTTCCTTTTTGGTCCAATTTCTCCCACACAAATCATTCTCACAGATGTCTTGCCCAAGAAACCCAGGACTGTAGCCAGCCAGCATTCACTCACCTCTTCCACTGGAGCCTCCATGGGACGTCTACAGCAACATCAAAGGGCTAGGCTAATCCCAGCTGATCTTGGAAAAAGTCCAGGCTTTCCTGAGGCTTTAAGGCTGTGATTAAAGAATACACCTGCCTGCCCCAGTAATGAGGTCAGACTATCTTTGCCAGCACCAGGCTGCTTTTTTCCTGTGACACACCTCGTGGAGGAGCTGTCAGATGAAGGTGCAAGTACCAAGCAGTCAAACAGCATCAGGTAACAGCCTCGACAAAGCCACAACTACTACAGAGCTGCTCTCCCTCCCCCAAATCCCCAGTCAGCTCCTTCTTCTTCAAAGGACATAGACTGCAAATGACATTTGGTGCTGAATTACTTTATAGAGGGCTGGAAGTTTTTGATATTGTCTGGGTTGGCTGAAGGTAATGTGACCTATACACAAGGTATTTCTGCAACAAAGACAACTTAAAATTTACGTAAATGACAAAATTAAATTCTTCCCCACATACTCAGGGAAAAAGGCAATTAACAGTTTATCCATAACTATGAAGAAAGTCCACAATAAAGTTTCTACTTCAGTTTATAACTAAGCAATATCTTTTTCTATGTTCTTGATACTAGACAGCAATTTACCTTACTGCCTTATCATTCCAACTTACTAAATTACAGGTGTTAAATAACTAAGCTGGTATCCTTCACATATCAGCCAACCACAAGATAGTAAAAGAGTGAAATTGATTGGAAAGAGAAATAGATTATTTCAATCAAGAAAATAGTTTCTCACACACTACATGCTACTGACTGCATTGATGGTCTCTTACCTCATGTCAGCCTCAATATCTGCTCAGGCCCATCTGCTTGTGCTAATTTCAGGGTCAAGCAATTGAGACATGAAAGTCTTCTCCATATATGTGTCACAGTTATTCAGGAGAATAACTGGTGTTCATTAGTCACATATAAAACTAACTTAATTATATGCCAGGCATAGACAGGCCCATCAGATGGTACCAAAAATAACCCTCTTTTGTTTTCAAAGGAACACAGCATTTATTATTAAAAAAATACTTTAAAAGATATGGGATTAAAGATGAAGACATACTTTGGAGAAAAGTTCCAGTTTCTTAAATCAGTACATCTTTTGTATATATTTAAAACTGTTTCACCCTGTTCAGAAACTGCAGGAAATTCTTCTGTTAATTTTTTTACCTGAAAATTCAACAGGGCTTTATAATTGTGGCACAGAAATCCTAAAATCCTGATCTACATTGTCTAAGCAACAGAAAAAAATACTGTCACTTTCTCCTTTCCCAAAACTTTCAAAACACTCAGATGTGGGACTAAAGATACTCTTCTCATTATTCTTACCTTTAGTAAATATTCTATGATTCTGCTATACTACATCATCTTCTCAAGTGCATTGCTTGGGTTTTTTTCCGCATTTGTTAGTTATCAGTTAATTAAAATGCCCTTGATTCTGCCTTGCCTGCAGTCATGGAGAGTTATTTGTATTCTAGGAGACAGCTAAACCCCAATCCACTCACAGACACCAAAGCAAGGGTGAACACAGCCAGATCAGTGTGGTGATCTGCACTTCAGACAAGGAGACATTCTGAGAGTGAGAAAGAAGGGGATGATTCTCTTATAATTTTCATTGAGAGGCTGCTGGGGTGTATAGTCTGTCACCATTACCAGAAGGCAGAGTTTATATAGCTCCACAACCAAAGGCAACTTCAAAGTCAAATGCTGAAGTCACAGAGCATAAACTTTGCTTTATGTGTGTTTTGTTATAGTTTTTTTCCTAAGGATAATTACAATTACACTTTTATGGAAAATGCATGTGATTGTTTTAATAACACAATAAAAAGTCACCGTGAAAAAGACTGGACTTTCAATAAGCAAAGAAAATAAGGGTAATATATTGGCCCTTATATCATTTAAAGACGTTAGATGATCCATTAATGTCAGTATTTAATTTAGAATTAGGGAGAGAAGATCTCTCTTTCATCAGATACCTACTTGACTATACAATTCAAGACTACAGAAATACCTAATTTGCCATGAATTCAACATTCCAATTCTTAAATCTCCATTTATGCTTTCACTGCATTTACAACATTACAGAATTCATTTTAGGGAATTTCTTCAGTCATGTTTTTGTCACCACGAATGTATGAGCTGTCAGCATATGGTATTTCCTACAAAACTTTGGATGATCTTTTTTACTCCAGTCTTGGGAAGCTGCAGGATCAGCAGACTGAGGTAAAATATATATTTGGGGCAATTGTGGCACAAGTTTCATCCAGTTTATGATTAATGGCCAACATGATGAGCCTTGCCCCTGACCCAGGTAACTTAATTTTGCAGGCCCTCTTAGAGATGCCAGAAGCAGGCAGGAGAGAAGGGCAGCAGATGACAGGATCCTCATTAAGTGCATTCTCCCACCTTATTGGCAGCTCCTTCTGCTTCCTGCTTACAAAACTTCTTACTGCCTGCCATAACTTGTGCAGAAAATCTGTTTTAGTGCACAACATCTACATGTCAAAAGTAATATCTACCTGAAACATTCCTGCACTTCAGCACCCTGCTAGTGCTGAGCAGACAACATGCAACTCTCAGTATACACCATGGGAGATGTTTGCCTTCTCTTCAACATTCACTCTCAGCTTGTGAACCCCTCCAAGATCATGCTGTAGGATTGATTATTCATTTTTCTACAAAGAAATTCCTCCCTCTTGAGTAGCATCTTATTTGTCACAGCCAGTTTCTCCATTTGGTAGAGACAATTTTTACTTTTTACCCTGTCTTCTGTCATTCTTGCCATCCATCTTAGCTTCAAATCTGATAACACACAGGCTATTCCACCAGGTCTTTAATAAATATGTTGGGTTGTCTTAGATCCTAGGCAGGTCCTTGCAGAATCCCAATCAGTTCTTTCTTTCATTTTTACAGTTGATCACCAACAGTGCTCTACAATTTTCAAAACAGTCTTGCATCCTCCTTTTAATTTCTTCCACACTATGTTTCCCAGGTCTGCTAATGAGACTGTCATATAGGAGAGTATACAAAGCCTGAGCAAACTCAGGGTCCATGGCACCTACCATCTCTTTCTTAACCACAATGTCTCTTACCCTAAGAGAATTTGAGAAGAAAATTAGATTGGTTTGACATAATTTTTTCAACAACTTCATGCTTAATTGTTAGTCATTTCTCTGTGTTCTTTTCAGGTTTGTTGACTTGAATGTTCTTGGTAAAAGCAACATAATACTGATATTAATAGCAGGATCCATCCCCACAAGCTTCCCCTAAATTACTTTATTAAAATTTTACAGAATGTGAGAACTGACATCACCCAACTATAGAGACCATAAACACAGAAATATTCAGTTATCTGTAACTTTTAAATTAGGCAAGTGTGAGGGCAAGCAAATAAAAAAATCTCTAGTGTATTAAAACAGACAAAATTAAACTGGATGAATAATTTCAGTTGTCATAATTATGAATTTAGAATATTAATAAAAACTTAAAAGACATGGTATTAAACACGTTGCCAAGAGTGCTGAGACTCTCACTGAAATGCTATTAAATGAGAAAAGCTCACTAACAAGTTATGTCCTAACCATCTTTATTTGGGGCTTGCTGTTTAGCCTTTTATTTACTGCAGGCTTACCCATGTTTCTGATTACCAGCAATGTCAACTAAAAGCATCAGTCACTTTTACTTTATCAGGAGCACTCCACAGAACAGAGAACAAGGATCCCAGATGGAGGCCTGGAAGACCAGTACAGTGTCCTACATGGCTCTGAAAAACTTTCCCATTTTTTGTACAAAATTTGTGCTTGGGGAACATGTTCCTGATCCTGCCTGCAAAGAAGCTCGCTCAGGTCACAGCTCCCTTGTGCAGCCCTTTGGAAGTGAACAGCAATATGGCTGTGGTTGTAAAACTATTCTGGCAATTTCCTTCCTGATGACCTGTTTGCCAAGAACCAAGACCAGGCATTATTATCTGGTAGCATAAGAACCTATAAAATCACAACAGAGCAGTGTGCATGGCAAATGGAGCCATAGGGTTACATGAACACTCTCAATTAATGACTCTACTCTTAACATTCCCAACATTCATTTCAGGCATGAAAAAAACACAACTTCAATAAGATTAGGAGATTACCAAAGGACTTCTAAAAAGTTCTATTGCATTTCTACCATAAAAAGCTGAGTATGTAAGCGACAGCTGCATGTGTCAGTTACAACCAAGGATGTATCCTCAAGGAACCATCACACTACCAAGACAGCTTGAATTATTCATGAAAGATTGGATTTCAACCCAGCATCCAAGTCAATTCAAGGTCCTTCACAGCGGAAGTTCTATCCACTGGTAATTTTACACTCACACTTGCTCATCTAGAAAGATGTTGCAGAAGAATAAACTGTTTCTGTGAATACTAAAATCCATGAAGTCCCAAAATAACACCACCACTATGTATAGAGGTAAGCTCTACACTCAGCAAGAACAGTTTTGGTTGTTTTGTATATAAATAGAGGGACTGAGAATAGCTGAAAAACACAATCTCAGAAGGAAAACCTGATGTAGACATTGTAAAAGAAGGCTGCAGGGCTTTGTTTGCTTTTACATTCACAGGCACTCTCACTGTACTTTTAAATATGCTATCAGAACAATTTGTTCCTTTACCTCTGCGGCTTCAATTTTTTCCTCCAGCTGCTATTCTAAAAAAATTTTGTGTTTGAAATCTAATCAAGCCTGAAAGTATCCAGCTCACAGCCTGTGCTTTTATTGCTCTTTAGTCTAAGAAATCAAAGAAAAATGACTACAGTTTTCCCTTAAGACAGTTCTGATCTTGGAGAGTAATGAAAGGTGTTGTAGGAAGGAAGACATCACACATGGAGACAATGACAACAAAGAAAGATGATGCTAAGGTTTAAGCTGAAGTTAAGGACTGAGCTTTGAATTGTTCTCAGTGTGGAAGATATGACACTCAATAAGACTATGTCCAAGAGACACAAAATTGAAACTGAAAACAGGCTCTGAAATATTCCAAAAGGAATGTCACAATCAATGATGGTAGTGTGTGAGTAGGTTTGGTTCAACTGCAAGGCCAGAAATAAAAGAATCCACTCAAAATGCAGGGAAAGGTGACGATGGAATTCCTGGAAGATGCAGTGCTGTGCAGAGTACTTCTGTGTAAATGGAGCTGAGAATAAAGCTTTGAGAAGGCTAGCTGGGCAGAGCTCCTAGTGATGAAGAGCCCCTCTTTCCCAGCATCATGGCTGCCCTGAGTCATCAAAGAGATATTGAATGGCTTCATCATCTACTGCTGCTGGCCTGAAAGTTTGTATGCCCAGCTGGGCTTCAGAGTGAATGTTTATTCCAAACCATGTGATGTCTACTAATATTAATTCAGAAATAATGAGTGGACAGTAGTCTCACAATCACAAATGGGGGTAACTTATTCATGAAAAAAATATTTCATATATTATGTAAAAATTAATGAAAAACCTCTTCATTCCTGGCTTCATCCCTACACAAAAGAGATGCCAAGTATTTACCTATCATTTTCAGGACTACATCCATTGAAAAGAAACACCAGTCATCCTCATATGCTCAACAGTTCTAGAGATTAATACCTCAAAGAGATGACAAAAGGCTTGGAGAGTTGGGGTTATTCAGTCTGGAGAACAGAAGGCTCAGAGAAGACCTTATGGGGCCTTCCAGTACTTAAATAAGGGTCCTATAGGAAAGACAGGGACAGACTTTTTAGTAGTGCCTGTTGTGATGGAAAGTGGGGTGGTGGTTTGAAACTGAAGGAGGGTTGATTTAGATCAGGTATAAAAAAGTGATTTCTTACAATGAGAGTGGTGAATCACTGAAACAGGTTGCCCAGAGAGGTGGTAGATGCTCCTTTCCTGGTAACATTCATGGTCAGGTTGGACAGGACTCTGATCAGCCTGGTCTAGTGGAAGGTGACCCTGCTCATTGCAGGAAATTTGGACTAGATGGCCTTCAAAGGTCCCTTTCAACTGAAACCATTCTATGCTTCTGTTATTTCTGTAAGTGATTTTCATCCATGTACACAGCACCCAAGAACTGCCACATGTATTCTCAAGGTTTGTGCTGTTCTGAAAGAATTTCATAAATAAGCCAGACTAATGGTAAGGATCAATTTCAACAGTCAAAATGACTTTGTTAAATAACTTCATCATGGAAATGGACAGAATCTCCTGTAGCCATAAGAAGAAAGCAGAGCTGGATAGGCAGTATTCTCAGTTTGTGGTAGAAGAGGCCTTTGCCTGTATTCCATTAATCTTCAGAGAAAATAGATTATTTCACAGCATAGATTTGTTAAAT
Organism: Alethe diademata; assembly: GCA_025584955.1. Lineage (NCBI taxonomy): Eukaryota > Metazoa > Chordata > Aves > Passeriformes > Muscicapidae > Alethe > Alethe diademata. The sequence continues at coordinate 16,121,513 of JANRMJ010000054.1, read as the reverse complement.
TATGATTTTTTAAAAAATTTTATTTTACTTTTTTTTTTTCTTTTTAAGGCTGTGGATTACTGCCTGAGCAGCTGAGGGCACAGCATAAACTTTTGCTCCAAGACATTGCAGCCCCTTTCTGAAGAAGTTCCCTTCAGGCTTGGTCAGCAGCAGACTCCTCCCCACGCTCCAACACATCCTCCTTGAGCAATAAGCAGAGAGATGCTTTCAATACACGAATTGCATCCCCTGCTGCAAGGGTGCAGAGCAGAGGAGCAGGGCTGCCAGGGGGGATCATGCAGGCACAGCCTGGACTCAGAAATTAAAGCCTATGGACGGCTCCAGAGCCCAACAATTCCTGACAGCCAAGATTCCAGCAACTGCCCCTCTTGTCACCAAGACTAAAAGGAGCCATGGACCATTTCAGTCAGACACTGCCAGGTCTTAAACAGCTTGTTTTAACCAAAACTCTCTTCATTTGTCCTCTTACTAAATGTACATTTGGGAAGCAGCTCAAAGCTAAAGAACTGAATTAAAGTAAAATAAAATTCAAGCTTCTTTTCAAAACCAAAGCAAATTTTTGATGTAGCCTGAAAACAAAAATTCTGAATTAATTCTGCCTTTAAGCATGAACAGAATCTTTGGGCATGATGACCAGCAGGCAGTGAATCAGCAGCTCCTCCTCCAATTTAGGAAATTTGCCCCTGACCAATGTATGAAGCCTAAGGCAGAGATCTGAGGGAAACCCAATTCCTTATCTCCTTATCATGTGCTCCTTTTGATATATCCTTTCCAGCAAGGTTTATGTTGACTTTTTTAATTTTTGTGTATCCTGTAGCATAAAGAGAGCATTAACACACCTTTCTCTCAAAAGACCTGACTTGCTTAAGCACAATTCCCAAAGTCAGAGTGACCACAAGTCATCCGAGGTCTGCCTGCCTTC
>JANRMJ010000054.1:16104753-16120581 GCA_025584955.1 Alethe diademata | reverse complement strand
CCCTAACAGCTGTGATCATGTTCGTGTTTATCATTTGAGAAGCCTTCGCATTAAATTGCAAAGCTTTTCAAGTGACAAATAAATACAATTCAATTATTTAATTGTAATATTAAATAGGTAAATCTATTTATCCTATTTTACAAACCAAGTACCTCACATTGATCTAGAAGCACACTGTCAAACGTAATTCTCAATAAAGAACCCTAAGTTAAAGATACTTCCCTTGATGGCTGATAATAATAAGCCAATTTAAAACCTGTAATTTTATCTTAAGTGCACTTAAGAATATGACTTTTTACCCTATTATAGCAGGTTATATACAAGTTTTTTTCTAAATTGATACCTCCACACAAACATAAGCAATTAAGCTGACATTATTCTACTAGACCTTAATTAGCTGCTCACATTAGAAATATCCTGAGATTTCTCTCAATATAAGGGCCTGTAATTAGTGCAATTAAGATAATATTTCGATTACATGGCTTCAATCTTTTAGGCCACATAATTAGAAATGGAACACATTATAAAGTGACTGTCCTTTGGAAACAAAAAGCAAATAAACCAATGAGTGTGATGGACTCATTTGTTCTGCATCATCACACTGGCCCCTCACTCACACCACGCTACCACTGCCTGGCAAGCTACACCCAGCTGCTAAAGGAAGACAAATTTGGGCTTTCTGTGTGGAACAGCTGGCTCACAGCCAAAGACTACCATAGACCTATTAGATCAGAGCAGGAGGGTTTAGCTGACTCACAGCCTCACCGTGGGAGTTAAAAGCATTTTCATCATTACCTTGCAGAGGGTATTCTGCAGTGGGTAAAATGAGCTCCAGCTCCCCGCATTTTCATTCTCAGCTACATCCTCCCTTCAAAGTTTGGTCCTTAAGATAAAATACCATCGCTCTTCCGCTTTTATTTTTGTCTTTATTCCCGGTTTTACTAAGAAATGCAGCACACTTATGAAAACCAGAAGCAAGAGGAACCTCAGAGGAGAAATATACAACAAAGGGGGAGAAATATGGCACCTTGCATTTGAATCAGTGTTCTTTGCCCCGACTTAAAGCTCAAACTATCCTTGGGGGAGTCATCAAGGCATAATTTTGTTCCTCCTGAGTTGCCATTTTTCTATTTTAGACTCCTGCCCATGACTACAGGAGAGCTGCAAAAGTCTGGATTGTGAGTCAAAGTATGTGACACATACCTCTTTTCTTCTCTTAATTTTTTCTCTCTTCTCATTCTTGTTTTAAGAAAGACACTTCAGCCTATTATATAATAAAGAATGCTTGACTAAAACATTAAGGCAAGTGCTAGTAAATTAATCCTCAATACTCAAAAATTGAGGCAATGTGCATATGGAATTCAGCTGTTTTCCTTACTCTGAGTAATAATTCAGCACTGCATCTGTAAACGCAGGTCTTTGAATGTTTACACGTAGGCTTAATAGAATGCAATAAAAATTTTAAGTTTAAAAATTTTTAAAAATATATATATATATCCTTAAATCCCTCTACTTTTTAAATCTCACAAATTAAGAAATACCAATGAGGGAGAAATTAAGAGTCTCTAATTAAAATTCTTGGAGTTTTGAACTTGGAGAAATTCAAATTCAGCCTAAATTCTGTGAAAAAAGCAGACAGCAGTCCTTGGTATCTTGCCTGGTTCAAACCTTAAAATTACAATGGCACTTGTGATATAGATTTTAAGAATACAGAAGATCAACACTTCCCTCAATGCCCTTCCATGGAACGGACTGTCTTGTTGGAATTATAGCTTATCTTCAGTTTTTAAAAGTCACCATTAAAACCAGAACAGCCAAAAAATTAATTCCTATTGCAGTTTAAAATGTTATCTAAAATTTATGTAATTTTTCTTTTTTCTCCAATCTGTGAGGCTGGAAAGGTACAGAACAGAGTGGCTGTGGTTGAAAGAAAACTTTCTTTTTCCCATAGTAAAATCTAGCCTAACAAGCATTTTCAGACCTGAAACTTGCCTGGGGAAGTTTTACTTCAAGATCCCCTTCTCTTAATTTTCTCTAGCCTGACCCTTAACACAGTTCTCCCAGCTCTCATCTCCAGGTCCATAGAGCTACAGCTGCACAATGCCATTATGAGAAAATCAGCATAGAACTGTCAAACACTCTTAAGAATATATTAAGCTATTTCTTCTTCAGAATTTATTTATTTTAATAAAGGAGAATTTGAAAGGGTTTTTATAACTAGAGCACAGCAGCAAAAATGCCTTTCTCAAACTTCTATAAATCTAAATCACTTGAAAAAGCAGTTAATCACATCAGCCACTTCTCTACTTGCTGGCTATCCAACAATTCTTATTATAGTGTCTTGTCAAATGAGTAAACATCTGAGAAACAGTGAAATGTTAATGGTTATTGTAATATAACAGTTAAAGACTCAAAAATTCAGCCATCTGCAAAATCAGAAAGTGCTTTACAGAGGGCAGGTTTGCACCCCTAAAATGAGGGGGAGGAGAAGAGTTTTTTATGGGTGGTGGCAAAGCCTCTGATCTGCACAAGACAGAGGAGGTGAACATCCCTCACCAGAGAATCACCTCAACAAACCAACTTTGTTTAGCAACAAAGAGTTGTTTAGTAACAAAGGGTTCTGAGCCAGATAACGGAGGAGTAAAAGGCAGATCCTGCTAGGTGGGATCATGGTTTTTATTATGCCAATGTTCTCCCTTACACACCTGGCTCAGGTGGAAAACTTCCCCCTGGGGAAGCACCAAGACATTTACACTTAGGCTTGAAGGTATTCATCCCTTCGGAGGGGGAATAAGGGGCTCAGTGACGCTGCCCTCATGCCTTAGAAGGGGTCATAAATCATTAAAGACCCCTGAAGTGCCTCCAGATTCATTTCTGGGGCCTTCCCCCAGAGGATTCCACATGTTTCAGGGTTGCACCAGTGTGAAACTGCTCCCCTAGGGGAGGCAGCTGGGTGTTCCCATGCAAAACTAAGTGTATATTAACCCACTGAACTTTTCATGGGCTTCTTCCACCCCTGACAGATAAAGACTGTGAGCATCACTTCAAGAAACAGACATCAAAATTGCAAACATCAAGCCTCATCACTGCAGCCACAGTGGTGATCTTTCCTCTCTGCTATCTACACTTACCCTTTCTTTTTCTTTCTTTTCCTTACACCCTTTCTGAAGTGCTTTCTTTTATGTTTTGATATATATTACTGTATTTCTATAGATAATTATGAAAACAGTTACATACGTCCTTTCCTTTGCAACCAACACACAAATATATGTTTATGAACACCAATCACCCAGTGTCATTTCATTCTAATCCACCCCAAATAACCTATTAACAAGAATCTGAGTTACCCTTGCCTTCAGAGGCAGGTCCTGTACAGCCTCACACCATTTTTATGCTCCTGTGGCAATAAATAAAATACTGTCACCGTAAGCATTGATATCCCCCTAAAATTTGAATTATAATTCTGAATATCACAAATTCGGGAAAAGTGAGCAGGAGCAGGCTAGTTTGGTCCTTTGCAAGCACAAAGGCTAGCTTAAGACTACACTTACAACTCATCTACTGTTCTAAAAAAGGAATGATTTATAGTCCATTACATCTACACACAATTAGTCCTCCCAGAGGATTGTCTCTAGGATAACTCTAAGAGGCGTAATAGGAAATGGTGGTAGAGAATTTCTGAGAGGAGGCTCTATTCCTTCCACAGTTTCTTTAATGAAAGACTGTAGGTGATCGATTCTGCTTCTCCCACAAGTCTGACATTTTTCTCAGCCAGGGATAACCCATTCCCTGTACCACTGAACAGAAAGAATGGTCATTGTAGGTACCTGCCTTGAGTAATTTAGCAGTGGCAGCCTGTCAGGCACCTCTGACATACCACAGACAAGTATTTAGTCCAGTTGTTGGGAAACTGGTGTAGCAATACTAAAGGATGTCATAAAGCAGGATTCAGGGCCTAAGGAAATCCTTTGAAATGGATGTCAGCTACTATCTTGAATCTCATCAGAAGGCTTCTCCTGAAAAGGCTTTAGCAGAGACTAAGAAATCTAACATATCTAACAAAGAGAATTCCTTCCTCATGAAGGAATGTTAACACATTTTGTTCTGCAACCATTTTCCCTCAGATCTCTGGAAGCTCAATAGGTGAGTACAAAAGTTACAGAAGGAAAACTACCCTGCCAACAGTGCCAGCAGAAAGAGGAGCAGTCACAAAGCAAATGAAAGAAATATTCAGCGCACCTGGATTTACCACTCAGATTATTCATCCTTGTGCTCCTTGGGCTCAGCTCTCAGACTCCAGAAGTAATCCAGGTGTTTGTATATTTTAGGTGAACTGAAGTTGGCTTGGGCTCAGCATAGGGGCCTTCCAGGTAATGTTTGACTTTGTGGATTTTACTACCAGCAAGACTTGCCTTTCCTATGGATGAGATGTGCCACATGCCTTTTTTCTCCATGCCTTAGACACTGATATTTTCATGCCTGCTTGGCACATTGCCTGCAGTTCACTGATCTTTTTCAGACCATGCAATGTTTGTTGTCCACTCCCTGACAGTCTGCAAAACATTTGGCTACATGAGCAACACATACAGACAACATTAAGAAGGATTCTCATTTATCCATCAAGTATCCAAATAGAAAAAACCTTAAGTATTCATATAGGAAGCTACTATATTCAACCCACTTGTTTGCTTCCATCTTATCTCATTATCAGCATTTCTCTCCAATACTGTAATGACAGACATTAGGAGTCAACACCTGATGCCCACTCTGAATGCAAAAATATTTCATTAGTGTTTCTCTTAGAGTTCTAGTTTATACCACACCCATCCAGATGCTAAAGCATTCCTAAATCTCTGATAAAAGCTGAATATTTTCCAGATGCATTAAGAACACCATTAAGAGCTTGTGGGAGCTGTTGTGCCTAAATTTTGATAAGAGGACACTACTTTAAGTAGTAGTAAGATACAAATGTTATGCACCAGCAGTATTCTTGACTGTCTTCAGGGTGGCAGTAAACTAAAGAGGTAGAGAGCAGTACAAGTGCCATCTCTCCTACACATCTCTCCTTACTTCAAAAAGATTCTCTATTTTGTTCTAAGTCAAAGGTAAGAACTCCCAGATTTGTGTTTGCTGCTACTTTACTAACAGTGTTCTAGATACATTGCTCTTACAAGGATTCATGGATGGCAAAGTCCATTATGCACTTGCCCAGCAGAACTAAACTCCTCAAGAAATAGGACAATGACCGAAAGGTGAAATCTAAGTCACTAATTTTATACACATAAATATTTGTCAATTTGGATCCATTTGCAACAACATATTTTTTACCAAGCAGAAGTAAAAAAATGCCCCATTTTTTGAGTTATGAGTAGTGTAGATACCAGATTGATTTATTAGCAAGATAGCTCGTGAGCAGGTAATTTTCTTTTTAATATCTCTCTCAAAGCCCAATACTTCAGACAAAGCAATAACATTTTATTATATCCATTCAGAGAAAGAGAAGCAGTGTTTTCTCTGCTTTCATATCCCTTAAAATGGGCAGGATGATTTAAAAAGTATGAAAATTTAAAGTCAAATGACACAATTATATTTTTCTCTATATTATGACCTATACAGTCTGTATTCTAGAAAACTTAATCCTTTGGGGTTAATGACACTTTAGAGATCCAATTAAAATCAAATGTTTGTTCTGCTGTCATCCACAAGGTGTCTAGTGCTGTAGTGAGAGTAGATAAATTGAAGCTATATCATCTATATCACCTCCAAATATCTTGCATAATTATTTTCTTTTTATTGAAAAATGTTGCTAAAGCACTGCCACTTCATATAAAAACCAAAATAGTCAAGCCATTTTTTACCTTCTCTAAAAGGTTTTAAAATATCCAGGATGAACATTTTTTTTCTGATCCATCTCAGCCCCTATCACTCCTGGCAGAACAAAAAGAAAAGATGCTGTCAGGGCAAGTCAATTGACCCAAATATCTTTCCAGGGACTGGGCCTTTCTATTCTGTTCCATTAAAGAAACTCAGTCGATTGATGCTGTGCTGCAGAAGAATGAATCAAGATGATGTACACAGGAAGGATTCCTACCCTGGCACCCTCCTTTGTGAAACTGAGCTAACAAAAATAATGCCAACACCTAACTCAGGCAATTACAAATACACTGAGGTTGGACGGACATAAAGTCTTTCATTACTGAATTAAAGTATAGGCTGACTAAATTGATATAAAATTACTGACTTTCTGTTCTACTTTCAAAATCATTTGAAAACTGAAATGAATCCTTTCCCAGTGAGCATTTATCATCTTATTATATTCACCCTGGGGGATGTTAATGGTTTTGGACTACTGCCTCCAGCCCTTACCTCACCTCCAAGTGGGTATTATATGATGGCAGTGCACGTTTCATCAAGATGTATTGCTGATTATATTTCCATTAAAGAATATAGCCAAGTCTGACTCCTAATTTTTCCAGACTAATCCACCATTGCGAGCTTCCGTGCACTGATGAGTTCATTGCAGAGAAAGGATTCCTTTCTCCTTTTCTTGCAATTTCCATAAATACGTGTCCAGAGTATGAGACTAAGTTAATCAGTTTTGCCCACAATAATTAGAATACTGACACAACTTCTCTAGTTTAATGGAGTGCTGTTCATTCAATTACTCTTTTTACTTCATAGTAGCTCAATGCCCATTTCTAGCAAAATATCTCAAAAGAACTATGATTTTAGACTACAGGCATGTATTGCCCCACGAGGCATTTAAGGATGTGTCTGAAAGTACTGCACAGACACAGCTGGAAAATTATAGGCTTACACCTAGTCAAAATAACAATTCTGCATAGCATACAGTTTCTTCTCATTTATAGCAGTGTCAATTAACATGTAGAAAATACATCAAGGAATGATAGTACTTTGAAAGTATCACCCTTGTCAATCAGGTACGAAATTCATGCATGCAGGCGTTAGCATTTGCACAAGGAGAATATTTCCTTATCCAAATAATGGTCTTGAAAGAGAAGAAGTCACCTGCTTTCAGTTCTGCTGTTCTGCTCCCCAGATGTTCTAATACAAAATAATAGCCTGTTGAGCATCCCAGTGGATGCTCAGTTTGGCTGTAAAGATAAGCTTGCTTGCTCTGGGCTCTATTTATTCTCTTCCCAGGTCTGTATTTATATTATTTGATTATTCCCTTTTACGAAGGGAAATTCAAACTTGTGCTGCTTCTGTTGAAAGAAATGAGGAGTATTTCCTATCGCTGGACTCAGCTAGAAGTGACCATGCTGGGATTTACAAAAGTGAGGACATGCTTAAAAAAGCAGACATTTTTGAACCACACTCAGAGCTAGTTATAAATAAGGGGCTCTTATTGCATGAGTCACACTAGCTGCATATGGTGACACCTCCTGAGTTATGTTCTAGCATTTGCTTTTAATTATTAATGTGTTTTGCTCTGTTGATATTTATTTATTTATTTTCACAAAACTCATCTCACATTAGCCACACATATTTTTTGACAAGATTTTTCTGCATATCCTACTGTTTTGGAACATTAACAATCAGGTGAAATATTTGTGTTTGACACACTTTTATAGTTCCCTAAAAATGTAAATAAATTACTGTAATAGCCCTCCTCAAGTATCAGTGAGTCAGGGAAAAGAAACAACATTCTGTGTCATACAACACAAAGCAAACAATTATACTGTCCAGCAGCACGGGGAACGGGCGAATTTCCACATGGGAAGACACATTAAAATCACTTTCCTTTTTTTCTTTATTTTTTTCATATTCTTTCTCCATAGATGTTGGCATGAATTAATGTTTGTCCCAAACTGGCCGAACACACCATAACAAGTCCTAAGGTATAATTTTCAGTAAGACAAGGTGCTATGTAACATCCACATGTAAACAATGCTTCAAGAAACCAGCTGAATCTAGTGCAAGCATAGCAATAAACTGGCTAACCTGGAGGGCTTTAATTTAAAGTTTAAATTTAATTTTAAAACATTTAATTTAATTTTTAACTTTTAATTAAAGTTTAATTTAATTTTAAATTCTTAAGAAGAATTCTCAGACTGGTTCACCACTGAGATCACTTTCATGGGACTCTGGAAACTTCGGATGCTCTGTGCATCCCTGCTAGAGATTACTGGTCTCTACCATGCTCTGTGCCTCAGTTTCCTCATCTGTAAGAGGCTGATACTGCTCCTCTCCTTATAGGGCTTTGAACATAAAAAAACATTTAAAAAGAATGTTTATGAGAGGGATATGTATGAATTTGAGAAACTGTAGAAAATTCGATTTGTCTATAAAGCCCTGAAAAGCGGAGGAAAACCCTTTTGCAAATTAAGGCTGACACTTTGGATGGAGTTGCATATTCAGCTGAACCCAAAGTAAAATGTACAAGAGTTCTGGTCTTCATTTTCCAAGTTATACATCATTACTAGATGATTAAGTATTATTTTACTTATCAAGCTTGTTAACATTACAGAGACATGTGAAAGAATCATAGGTTTCCAATTGGGCAACAAAACCGTCCATTTAAAAAAATAAGAAAAAGAGAAAAGAAACTAAATGGTGTCAAGTCTGAATATCCATCATATCTTCCAATTAAGTATCATCAGTGTTTAAGAGCTGGAAGAAGGAGTATTAGTGCTGAACTATGCTACAATGCCACTATTTGTTGAGTTTTGAAGGCAAATGATGGAGAAATGATCTGCAGCAGAGGTACATAAGTCCCATTAAAAAACACTTAGCACTGTAAATAATTAAAGACTATCACATTAGGGACCTGCCTTCCATTTCATTCTTCCTGGAATCATGGCATATATGATGAAGTCTGTGGTCACATGGAGCAGTCAAAGTTCTCTGTATAGGTTTAGCAAGAGAGGAGCCCAAGATACACTTTTATAGATTGAATAAAAAAATATGAGCTTTAAGAACTGACTCATTTTCTGGGAAAAAAAGTAAATTAAGATAATGAAAGAATAATAATTTAAGGGTGTTTTTAAGGTTTTGGTAATGCTTCAAAAAATACAATGCTATTTATCAATGCTTTTTAAAGGATGACTGTAACACTGCACTTCCAGGATTTCCTATTGACTTCCCAAGCTTTTCCTAGGGTTCTCAAGTAGGTAATGATTTTTCATGAAAATCTGGATTTGGGAAAGTAGTGACAGGCTTAACTGCATATGATCTAGATTTGCCTACGTACACAAACACTAGACTGATCAAAGACAACTCATCCTTTTCACTGGTTAGACTGAAAAGCTGAAAACAGTTTGCTCTAAGACAAGAACAGCATCCAGCATAATTAGGTCACTCTTTGCACACACACCTGCTTAACTTTTATGTTCATGTTTCACTCATCCAGCTAAATCTTGAGAGTCATTTTAACTTCAGCAGGTTAGTACCGTGGAATTATCACAGTATTTTCCTAGGACTAGAATACCAATAAAATACAACTTGGCTAGTTACGCAGTGTGTTAAAAGGATTAATCACTTTTTCTAGGCCCATTTTTACAGGCTGGAATACACAGTAGATCTCAGATGGATTTCCTGTGAGTATAATTTTTAAACTGATTCCTTAAGATGTGCTCATCCACATGTACACAGATATACTTGAAAAGTATTATTCTTCTACAGTTTGCAGATACTTAAGGCTGAGCCTATTTAAAATAACGTTTAACTTAAAGAGAAAAGGAAAAACTAAAAAACTATTTCAGAGACTTTTTTTGGTAACAGCTTAATGAAGAATCAATCAATAAATGAGAAACATTTCACTCTTGAGGGAGAGAAGGAATGAGAAACAAAACATTGTAATGGCAATTCACAGGAGCACCCTCTCTCAGCTAGAAAAAAAAAAAACTGACTGGGGAATTTGTAAAAGAAATAACCTCTAGTTCAGATAAGCAACTATTTAAAATTCTCATCTAATTTTTATTAAGAGCTACTTAATCCTAACCCAAAAGCTAGAAAAGGAGACCTATTGGCCAGCCTTTTCCTACTGTCATTAAAAACTACTGAACTCAAAGAGTTACAGAATTAACACAAAATCCCACCACAAGCACAGAAATCATGTCTAGCAATGCATCTCCCTCTTTTTGGCATCCTAAAAAGAGAACACCAATGAAACTAGCTGTTGTAAATTATTTTTTCTTCAGATAATGTAATTCCTGCACCTAAGGGAAGAATTTGTTATTCTTGATCAATAACATCTAGTGCTGTCTATTAAACAAGATGGGCAGCATGCACTGGAAGAATAACAGTCAGGAGCCTGATGCCTCCTTTCAAGTGTTTTTCAATCCCAGTCACCACTGTGAGTTTTTAGGGTATGGAGGAGAAGGTCACTAGATTCAGACCACTAGATGACATGACCAACATGGGAAAGACATTCCCATCTCGTGCACCCTAGACAGCAGAACAGCATCTGCAGAAGGTTTTCCACGTGGAATTTATGACAGAGGTAATACAAACATTCAGATACCAAAAGCTCCATTGTGAGGCTCTGCATCACATCTTCAGCAGCCTGTTGATACCTGCAGTGTTTTTCTTTATCACAGCTTTTCTGCAGACTGCAACACCTAGCTCATCCCTCTGGGAAGCACTGCCATCCCCAAGGCCCTGAGGCTGCCCAGGTATATCCACAGATCACAGACAATTCAGGAGGCTGACAGCTCCTTGTCAGTCAAAAGCAGAGGCTGGCTTTTATTCGTCTTTTTATAACTTCAGAAGCAGTTATTGGGGGCAGAAAAAATTTTTGACATTTATTGTCTAGTGCCCTAGTCAGGGCTTTTCAGAGCCTTCAGAAAAACAAACAATATCATGGCATACTCAAGCCTTTGAGCTCATGTTTTTGACTCTCAAGCAGGTGCAATTCTGTTTCCAGCTCACAAGAATGATCCCTTTGGCTAGCTGAAAAATATATTGAAAAATGCCAGTATCCAAGGAAACACGAAAAGTTGCCCTGATCTACAGGGAAATTGTTTCCTAAAGTATCCAGTGTCTGACAATTTGAATACCTTCATTAATTTGCACACAAACATGGAAGCTAACTTTTTTTTTCCTAATGGAAACTCAGTATATGTTGCAGTTTGGTTTCTGCCCGTGAGTAAAGTGATACAAATCTAGACTGTCAAAGAACTTTTCTGTGTCAGAGCAATATGGTCAACTAAGCAACATGGAGCTCCCTGTACTTTCTGATGCACAGACTTTTGAGTCTCTGAGTGAGGTTTCTTCTGTTAAAGACATTTATTTCTTACTGCTTTTATTTGCTCTCACTGCAGAGAACTAATGCTTAAGTAACACAGAGATACTTTTTTTTTTCCCAGGGAGCTGTTCACAATATGAACACCTGTCATCTTTTAGTCAGTATTTCTTAAAATATTTAGAGAAAAATTGGTTCCAACAAACAAAATTTAATCTAGAAAAGCGTGTGTCGGCTTAGAGATTTATTAACTTAATGAGGTGAATGTGGGTTTGGTCACAAAACAGTGCTGCAATGTTGTTTTGAAATAAGTCTTAAATCTTTTTAAGAAGGTATTTGTTTTCCTCTAGGCAAGAGCTCTGATAACTCAGGGACAGTCCAAAGTCAATGTGAATGTTTTAGTGCAGTTTGTCACTAATGCAGCATGTCTTTCCAACTAAAAAATAAAAGCCATATAGTCTCCATAGGTGGTGACAAAGTAAAATCCAAGGAAGGGATTCACTTAAGTATCTCAATAGAAAATATGATTTGCTTATTCATTTTTAAAAAGTGGTTTTGTCTAACGCGCTTCGCAAATGTTAAACAGCAAATTTTAGGAATACAATATTAAGCACTTATGGTAGTAACTTTGGTGGTGTTACAGAACCATTGAGGTTGAGATGACTTGCATGTTGATTCAGGCTGAGAAAGGTGAAAAACACAGAAGGCTGGAAGAACTGAAGAGGTTATATCAGAGTATCTAAACACTGGACTGAAATATCAACTAAGCTATTAGCAAATGTTAATGTATTAATTGTTCATGACAAAGGGCATTGAGCTTGGAAAAGGACACATTTCTTCAAAAGCAAAATATGTGGATGGACTACCAAGTGCTTTAAGAAAAGCTTTTGCTGTGACCATAAATACCACACATTTCAAGTCTATGACTCATATTTAGTCTAACTAAACCCAAACCAAATAATAGGCAAGCAAAAGACGACTAAGAAACATTTCTTCATTTTCCTTGGGTATTGAATTTGGCATGTGTCCAGGCTATACTAAGATTAGTCTTCCTTGGTGTAAGGCAAAATGTGATGAACTTTTAAAATATTATCCTTTGCTGTTCAGTTGAGCTACAATCCAGATTAATATGCAAATGTCTATTTACTTAGGACCAGTTTCTATAGACAGATTAGATAACATGGCAAAACGTATGCCAATATGGATAAAGTGAGCTTTTTTGGGTTTCTTTGGGCATATGGATCAGGTTAATCTTAATGCTATTTACATAGCATGCTGTTTCCTCCACAAGTAAGCTTAGATTTAGAACCTGATCTTTAATTTAAAGTTTGCCCATGACTTTTCATTCTGCAACAGTGCCTCAGACACCAGGTTTCCTTAGTATCTCATAAATAATTTGGTTTAAAATCAGGGTTTCTACTCTAACAAAGAATCTGGAAAATTTACTTCTTTAGAATGGTATGAAAATATTTTATAGCTCTGAGGAGTGACTGGTTGGCTTAGAGTGAGCCCAGGCAGGCTCTATTGATTATATAGAACCAAAGATGACAAAAATAAAAAGTACATTTCCAGTTTGAAAATCCAATGGAAGCTGCAAGTTGTGCTTCCTTTGTGTTCAGCCCTCTTTTCAAAACTGTTTGATTAGGTGAGAGCACAGATTATAGAGTTGATATGATCTTTCTACTATCATCCTTAAACACACTGAGAACCAGAAGGATGTTTTCCCTCAGTTCCTGCAAAAAATATTTGCCTCTGCCCACCTTTTGAGGAAAGGGCACACAATTGTCAGAGACTGAAGGGCAGTTACCACATAAAGCAAATCACAGAGAACAAAACCAATGTTTCTACCATTTTTACACTACAGGAAAAAAAAAAAGAGCTATTTCTGTACAGTCTTGAGGTATTGAGTTCCATGCTGGTGGTAACTGCAACTCAGTAATTGGCAGGGACCATAGGAGCAAACAAACCTTTTAAATATAGACAGCAAAATGCTTGTTTCAACTCTTAATATGTGGTAGGACTAGTTTATAATCCATGTATTCTATTCATGTGATCATTTCTTGTCTTGTCTTATCCTCCCAGACTGCAATACTAAAGCAGACATATAGGCTAGTTATTTTACACAAGCTCAGTAGTAATGTTAAAATAAATTGAAGAAAAGATAAGTAGGCCATCAGAGCATGATCTCAGTCATATGATGATTATTATTATGAAGCAAGGGAGTTAATTCTATATGAAATCAATGTCCCTTAAAAAAAAAAAATCAAATTCCAGCTTAGCAAAGTTAACAAGATTAAAAACGTGTGTTAGACTTACATGACAAAAATGTGTGCGATTAGCAGAATCTCTGACTACATATCCTCTGCTGCCAAACTTTATGCTTGTTGCTGCCATAGAGGAATACATTTTATATGTGTTCACAATTGTGGCTGCAATGTGAAAGCCCTGAGCTTCCTTCCAACAAAACAGTAATTTCTAAGTGCAAGAAACCTTGCTTGTGTGTCACAATGTGTTAGTCATGTCAACTAAAAGCAAGCTCAGTTGGATGATATTTTTCAAGTAGATGTAAGAGCTTCACACAAATAACAAGACTCTGTTCTGAACAAGTTCTGCTCACAGAACACGGGAGAAAGCAAAAATAATTTAATCAAAACACAGTCTATATCATACACCTTTGAGGGAGTTCCTTGTGTTTGGTTTCCTTAGCAACTTTTTTCTCTTACTAGCTTTTCCTTGTTAATGACTGAATCAATCAAGTAGTGTTTACCTATTGCAGATAACATGAAATTAAACACTGAGTCACTTGTCATTTTGCTGATTGAAAAATAAGAAAAAACACCAAAGGGCTAACTAGAAAAAAACACCTCACACCAGCAAGAAAGAGATCTCAGATGTGACTGGCACTGTGCAACAAGCAATGAAGTGAATGAGACTTTATAACATCACACTCAGATATTAAAGTTCAGAGCTTTTTGCAGTTGCTACACATTGCTGTCTCTTTTACAGGATAGCAGATCTGCAGTACAGGCTCCTTGACTGAGACATCTCTCTTCTGTGTGTAAAGAGATACATGAAATTAGCCATTTTGTTTCAAGTCATGTCCCGAGCAAGGTCTTTTGTTGGTAGAGTCTAATGGAAAGCAATTAATCCCTAGCAATATAAACCTTTAATCATATGAAAAATGCCTAACCACTGTGTTTATAATCTCTTGGAGCAGAATCTAATGCTGAAACTCAGTGCTCAAGTGCTAACTTTCCTTTTCAATGAATGTCAAATCCTGGCACCCTTTAAAGTTTAAGGCCCGTGTTAATTTTAACACACATGCTTCTGTGAAATGCCTGAGACAAGCACTGTAAACTCAGTGGGATTATACTTTTGATTGCAGGCTGTTGACTAGGGCAGTGAACTGCCCTGCTGCGAGACTTGCAAGGATTTGTGTACTGTCCCTAATGAGACATTCAGCATTACATGTTCAGGGAAAGGCTCAGGTTTTTTTCCCCCTTTCCTGATTCATCAGGTTTTTTACATAGTAGTAAGATTATTAGCAACAATAATGTTCTAAAGCTGACTAGAATTATACACACTAAAGGGAATTTGTACAGTACTTATAGTTTGAAAGTTTGCTTTTGAGTTTAACCATGAATCTCTGAGAACTTCAAATAAGATCTGGAGTCCCAAGCTCACTACCTGAAGTTGTATTTCCTCACAGAAGCAGTTTTACTTCTGAAGTGACAAAAGACTATTCCCTGATACCATCTCAGCTGGTCCTCTATTTCCTGTCCATTCTCAATAGCAAGAACAGTCATGCATAGGAGATCATACAGTTCTGGGTACATCTCTTAAGATTGCATACAATGTCCCTGAACATCAGGGGTTTTTTTCATCATGCAGGCAATTGTTCATCAGCAGCTGGACTGAAATAACCACTCTGGTTTCATGTGCCACACATTGCACAACTGACCACACAATAGCTGAATAGTTTTCAACTCCTGTTGGGGGAATCTATTTAAAAGAGATGGTTCATTAAATAACAAATTTCTTATCTATGCTCCTTTGGTTTTTCATCACGAAGGAATTAGCTCCAGCATTTACTTGACAAATGCAGCTCTGGATCATCAGTTTTGTCTAGTCATATTGAGGAAGTTTGAGTTCATCTGCATGACTGCGTTCACTTTCACCAATTGTATATTTCTGTGGCAAGGTTTTAGAGTGGGGAAGGCTTCTCTTTTTTGAGAAGAGGACAGAAATTTCATCCATGTCTGATAAAAACAGTGGCAGCCAGCTGCAGGACAGACCCACTGTTGGGCAAGGATGAGCCCTCAGCAGCAGCAGTATTGACTCTGGGGTGATGTCTTTAAGATGAGTAAAATGTCTTGGTTTGAAAGACTGGTGTTAAGAAAGGCTGGAGCTTTTCTTGAAATGGATAATGTAAACTCCCCCCTCCAAATTATTATAATTTTGAAATTAAGGAGCTTTCAGGAAAAGATATGGGAATTAGGAATAACAGTTCTTTACTAGGAAAAAAAATTAAAATAAAAAATACAGTAATACAATAAAACCCTCAAATCCAGAACACTGACAGAGTCAGAATACAACCTGACACCCTGTCAGTCAGGGTGTTG
>JANRMJ010000054.1:16084110-16104512 GCA_025584955.1 Alethe diademata | reverse complement strand
GATGTAATTTTATCAGTCATGCAGTGGGACTCAGTGGCCCATTAATAGAAGATATCTGCCTGGAGGGAAGAATGGGTTATGGGAAAGATAAAGAACACTGACCCACCTGGTTGTAACAGATGGTGATAGAATACATACTGCTGGTTACATCCTGCATTGCAACGCAAGACAAAAATAATCCCCGTGTAAAAACAAACACAAAGAGGAGAGAGAATAAGTGAAAGTATCAGCTCTGTAGACACCCAGGTGAGTGGAGGAGGGAGAGAAGGTGCTCCAGGGGCCAGAGCTGAGGTCATGCTGCAGCCCATAGAGGACCGTGGTGAGGCAGGAGGTGCCCTGCAGCTCATGGAGGAGCTCAGAGCAGGTGGATGCCCAAAGGAAGCTGTGGCCCTGTGGCACTGGAGCATGCTCCTGGCAGGACCTATGGAGCCATGGAAAGAGGAGGAGAAGGCTTGCTGCCAGGACTTGTGGTCCATGCTGGAACAGCCTTTTCCTGAAGACCTGCAGCCTGGGCAAAGACATTCACACTTGTGCAGCTCATGAAGAGCTACAGCCTGTGAGAAGGAGTGCTGTTGGAGGAGTTTGTGAGGGATTGTCTCCCTTGAGAAGGACCACACACTGAGCAGGCAGAGTGTGAGGAGGAAGCAACAGAGATGTTTGATGAACTGGCCATGGCCCCTATTCCCTATCTCCCTGTGCCCCTTGGAGAGAGGAGGCAGGGAAAAATTGTGAGCTAAGTTGAATCCAGAAAGAAGCAAGAAGTGGGCAGAAGGTGTTTTAGGTTTGTGTTTCTTTTTCAGTATCCTAGTCTTATTTGATTGGAAATAAATGTAATTAATTTCCCCAAGCTGAATCTGTTTGCCTGCAATGGTACTCAGTGAGTGACCTCCCTGTCCTTATCTCAACCACAATGTCTTTTTTTATCTCCCCAGTCCAGCTGGGGATGGGAGTGATAGGGTAGTTTAGGAAGGTGCCTGGAATCCAGCCAGAGTCAATGCATTCCATTCACTAACATTCATTACCTTTTTTTTACATTCTGTAAGTCTTAAATATCTCCAGATTCAGTTGAAATAATGAGATAAGACAGGTTGCAAAGAAAATATTCTTTTATATATTTTTACTTTTCTAACAATAGTAACTGAGAGATCTCACTATAAAGAGGCCTTCAAAATGGTCAGCAATGCAGACCTGGAGGAACGATTCTGTACTAGTCAGGAATTTTTACATGCCAGCTGCAAACAGTCCAACCAAGATACCAAATCTAGTTGTGTTAAATATAACACAACTCCACTAGTGTTTTCATGGACAGTGGGTAATATTTACTCTGCCAGCTCTTAAGCAGCAACAACTGAAAAGGAAGGCAATAGCCAATTTTGTTCTTCCTACAGCTGACAGTTTTATGTGCTCTCCAGTTTTTGATGAACAGCAGAATTTCCTTTTTTCCTCCTTTCATCTCTATTCATATGTCAACTTCTTGAGCTCAATGCTGAAAAATGTCACTTGTCATATCCAGACTGTAGTAACACTTTCATATTGGCTTCAGGCAGTTATAGCAATGCCATTTAAATGTATATTGACTTACCTGCAACACAGACACAGCTTTCAGTTTCTCTACAGTTTTGCACTCTCTGATGACACTATTCACTGCTTACAGTCTTAAGTCATCTCTCAAAGGCTACATTACACATATATGGCAGAGCTGAAGATGGATGTTTACTGCAAAAATGCCTTTGTCTGAATAATGTTTTTCATTTTAAAATCTCAAGCTGCTGTATCATCTATTAGATTGATTAGGCAATAAGAAAAAATATCTCCCCATGTTTTACTATTTCATAGATTTTCAACGCATATTCTGGTACTGAAACAAACTATGCCACTCATTCTCTCAGGGTAACTACTCATCATACTCCTCCTCATATTGTTCTACCCCTTTTTCTGACAATAGGCTATGCATAGGATGGACACTCCATTAAAATACCATTGCTTCTGAGATACTGAGCCTGAAGGGAATCTTTCTCACTGAAATACCTGTGTTAATTTATTTCTGCAGCACTCATGCTTAGGTGTTGGAGTGGGTTTTAAAGTGTCGTTGTTGTTGGTTGTTTTGGGGTTTTTTTTCCTCCAATAAGTAAGTTGCCTTGGAAAAGTTGCTTTTGACTATCATTCATGTTTTCTATTCTAAAAAAAGGCAGAATACATAATTTCATTTTGTTTGATTTGGTACAAAGCACTCAGCTAGTGAAGTTCACAGCTGAGTTGACAGCTATATTATTCTTTTTCCTCATCACACCTTTTGGTCTTAACAGCAGTCTCCAAAAGTTAAGATTGTGCTCTTAAGTGTCAGTTAAGTAAAATTCATCTTTGGGGATTAGGGATTTCAAGACCAGTAGCCAAGACAACTTTCTCAGATGTCTGAAGACTAAGTACACACTGTGTCTTTGTACAGAGGCACTTGCACATCAGGAGGCACTGCATTGCTTGCCAATATTTCCTTCCACTCCACCCCTCTGCACCAATTAATATCACCATGTGATCTACAGCACTAATTATTTAAAATTAATATTATAATTAAGATTCCTGTAAACATTTGTGATAACAGTCTATAAAAAGTAATTTGTGCCATATTTTGTTTACTCACATGCAAAAAGCTTCACTCTTTTGATAGATAACAAAAGCATCACTATCTATTTATCTAAAGCGGACAAAATAAAATCTGAAATATTTCCACATGGCAACATCATCAGACTAGTTTCATCAAGTTTCAGTCAGTCACAAGAATCTTTCTTTAGTCTAATAGTCTCAAGTAATTAGTCTCTTCATGACTCAAAATGTCACATAACGTCATTTCAAGATCATAGGTGACTTTTTTTTTTCCTGAGCTTTCATACTGTCTGAAAGTAGTAAATATTACCACCCACACTCACTTTCTAAACCAGAAGTTTTAGTATTCCACATTTTGTAAGTAAAATGTAGTGTTCAACTATAATCTTACTCATTGTCTGAACGTGGATTTCAGAAATGTCATGTAGATTAATCTTGTTTTTAATTAAAGCTAAATAAAGTTTACATCGTAAAAATGCCTATTGCTTGATTGGGAATAAAACTTGGTGTCCTCAGAGAACAGCTCTTGCCTCTAGGTCACTGTGACTACATACAGACCAATTGGCTTTGGATATTTATTAAATCTCTTGCCTGATTAGTCTTTAATTGTATAATTAAATAAAATTCTTTGCCATACAAATTTGTTTCTGAGATAACCTCCTCACAAACTTATTTCTGCATTTTTATAACGTAGCAACCAATTTTGATTATAAAGACAACCTTTGCAAAACTACAAGGTCGTCTTGTGCAGTCAGATTGAAACTGTAAATTGCTCCTAAGTTAAATCCTTCAGGTCACACTGCTGTAAGATCCTTTGATTAACTTCAATGGCAATTTTTCACAGTTTGAGATTTTGTTACAACAATTTCTTATGCTAAAAAAAAAAAAAAAAAAAAAAAAAAAAAAAAAAAAGTCTGCATGCCTTTCCAGCTAATTCAGCAGTGTTCCTGGCCCAAAAAAAATATGCTGGAAGGGCTGCCTGTGTTGCCATTACATCTTTGAATGCTCCTGGGCTTTTCAGGCAGTAACAGTTCCCACACTGACAATTATTAATGACATCTTGAAGAATTCTACAACTATTCCATTAGGGAAAATCAAGTATCATCAAAGGATTGCCAATTATTCCTCTTCTTCTATTATACAAAGATGCCTGTCAGTGGGTGCCAAGGGGGATACATTTAGGTCTTTTACAGTCAGATGATAGGACTTAATATAGGGACATCTTTTATAATGAGGGTAGAAAGGGAATCAGAAAGAGGTTGGGCAGATTTTTCATTTTATTCTCTGTTAACGACTACAAAAAGAACACTTTCCCCCCTTTTTTCTTTTTACAAAAGGAGCAAAAAACATATAAACTCCATAAATCTCATGAAGGAGGTCATAATTTCTCTGTCAGCCTGAAGACTATCTGTTTCTAAAATTTCCTTATGAATTGCTGAAGGTAAGAAGTGGGGAGAAAAAAGAGCAAATAGAATATCAGGACAAGGTGATTATGGCCAGAGGAGATGTCAGAAGGAATTTTCTTATCTTCCTTTTCCCATTATTTACATACTCATATCACAATAACCATTTCCCCATTGATGAGCTTGTCTCCTTCATATCCAAGTTAAAACACCATACAGAATACTGTAAATCCCAGAACACAGATGCAGCAAACCTGGCTTTGATAAGGAAGAATCCCATGATGAAATATTATAACTTAAGACATTATTTCCATAAATATAAGCAGTTTAATCTTGAGGACAGATATGCAATGTTTTTGAGCATAAATATCAAGTTCTTATGCAGTATTATAATTTAAAATAAAGTTTCTAGGTTCAAGGTACCAGAAAATATGAAATTAATAATAAAATTGACTGAAAAAGTCCCTCTGAAGGATTTTTATAAAAATCATTTAAACTTTTCAGAAATCAGTTTTAGAGACCGTTCATTCTCTTCTTTTACAGTCACCTGTTTCTAAAATTAAAAAAAAAAAATCTTTCTTCTTCCTTAGCAATACCAAATGTAAATTATCCCTTTGTTCCTCAAAACCAGTCTATCAAAACCACTATGAGAACAAAGGAAATTATTTGGCGTTTCCATTAGTGGAGTTCATTTTTTTCACCCCAGCATATTTTCACCTGCCCTCTAATTCAGCTGAATTTTTTCAGGGATAAGGAAGAACAAAATTGGTTTACAGGAAAGGAGAAGTACCAATATGCAACTTTTTCATCCTTTCATTCAGAAAACAAAGCGGAAAAATATGAACTCTTACAAAGGAGGGTTTTTTCCATGGAATTTTGAGGCACAGGGCAAATAATCAGGTTGCAGAATAAAGAGTTCTGCCCAGAAACCCCAGTGCATCAGCAGTGTCCCAATTGCAGGCGTACCAAAAGGAGTCAAGATTAGATCTTCTGTGATGATTTTCAAGATCATCGATTTTTTTTCTAGGAGGGAATGTTTTTATTGTGTTTCTGTCAGCACTGTCTGCTGAAAAGCAGTTTAGATTGTCCTTGGCTCTTTTAATTCTTTCCTCTCTTGCAGTTACTCTTGTCACTATATCAGCCAAGGTCACGTAAAGTGTTTATACTTCTGCTTTAACTGAAGGCACAAGACACATTAAATGGGAGACATTACTTTCTTTTGATACAGCTAATATCATTGGAAGTGCTGTGTTTTTGATTTAGTCTTTTCTTAGGTTCATTTCTGTCTAAGCTGCTGAGTGTATTAAGATCACTGCTGATGCAGACACTCCATACCTGAAAGAAAATATCCAAATCACAACATCTGAGGTCTGCAATCGATTCTCAGGATAAGAACTTCAATGCAAGAGTATAAGGCAAATGGTTGATTTCTGGATCCCTATAAAAATAGTACATTCAGCACTGTCCTCCCCATTTATACACATGAATGGTATCTAAGAGCACATCAATACATGGACATAGTCTGATAAATACTGACTGCACCAAAAATTTTGACAGCCATAGACATGTGATGGCAGCATGCCATAACACCCTCTCCTAGCATAGTATGCTCTAGTTTTTTCATTATATTATCCCATGTG
Source organism: Alethe diademata (assembly GCA_025584955.1). Taxonomy (NCBI): domain Eukaryota; kingdom Metazoa; phylum Chordata; class Aves; order Passeriformes; family Muscicapidae; genus Alethe; species Alethe diademata. The sequence continues at coordinate 16,098,868 of JANRMJ010000054.1, read as the reverse complement.
AGAAAGGAACTGCACAGGCCCATTTTGTTATTTCAACAAAAGACTCAATAGGCTGAGTTAAATAAAGAATTTAAAGTAATTAAGAACTAAAGATACAATTAGAGACCTATGATTTTTCAAAATAAGTTGGTTAAAATTTCACACTACTCCTTGCCAGAGACTTCATCTCTAGAACAGAAAAATGGTAAGAAAATCTTTCAGTAGAAAGGACAAGCTTAAAAAATCTGATACATTCCACTTGTAAACAGACTGTGAATATAAGCACCCTCTCCACCCCACTCTAGCTTTGACATTATAATAGCACAGGGTACCCCTCACAGATATTCTCCCAACTGCCACTGCCTTGGATGCCTGATACACAGGCAGGCCAGTGCTCATTGAAGACATATGCCTAAATTTTACAGAATATAGGATTCAGCTACTTAAGGAAGAAGGGAAAAGCAATGGAAAATAAAGGCACTAGCAGCCCCAACCCTATCAAAACAACTATAAAATGCACCCTTATCATATATTTCAAAGAGCGTTAAATAGTTGTTACGCACACAGACTTCTCAGAAAGGCTTCATTTCTCTACGAAATGATCCCAGAATTTACAATGTTTTATCCAAAACTGAGATGCCTGTGTTGTCTTAATGGTGAATATTTCAAAGTCTAAAGGTTATATTATATCAGAAAGAAAAAAGCTGAGAGAGTAAAGCTGTGGCCACCATGGAACCAGACATACCCAAGCTATGGGAATAGTGTCCTACTGCAAACACACACTGGAGCAAGATTTTCCCAGAGCCAGCTGTACTCCATACAGCTTTGCATTTGCCTTCTAGAGCATCTTTAAGCTCCAAGAAAGTCTACCTGTGTACACTGACATACCCTGTTCCCTGAGTGTGTGTCTGTGAGCAGTGAAGTGTAGCCTCAGCTCAGCTCTTGGGCAAATACTCCAAACCACGGCAGCAACCTTGTGCTCATCCATGTGGGGCTCAGCAGGGACCAAGAAACCCTCCTGAGAATCAAGGTAACACTGGCACAGCTCACATCTGCCAAGGTCCTGCTAACAGATCCATGCTGCTGCAGCTTCAAAACCTACTGCAGCCTCTGTTCTGAGACATGGTTGAGTTTTCTCTACATCTTTAATCTGAAAACTAATCACTGCCTTTAAGTTTCATAGGGGGGTATATATCATATGTACATGTACTGACCACTTTTTACTCAAAATTTATTGTGATTAAAATTCTGAACATCACAGAACTGTTTGGGTTTGGAGAGACTTTTAAAGGTCATCTAGTCCAACTGTCTTGCAATGACCAAGGACATATTCAGCTAGATCAAGTTGCTCCAACATGACCATTAATATTTCTGTGGATGGAGCCTCTACCACCTCTCTGAGCAAGCAGTTCCATCATAAAACCTTAGTGCTTAATCTGAATTGAACCTCTTCAATTTTAAAGCCAATACCTGTTCCAGTGCCATAAGACCTGTTAAAAGATCTGGTCCTGTCTTTCTTATAGGCCTCCTTTTAGTACTGGAAGGTGCACTCTGGAGTATTCTCTTCTCCAGTTCTGAACCACCTCAACTCTCTCAGCCTTTCCTTACAGGAAAGCTGTTCCAGCTTTCCATAACTCATGTGGCTCTCCTCTGCATCCACCATAACAGGTCCATTTCTTTCTTATACTGAGGAATCCAGAACTGGGCACAGGACTCCAGGTGAGGTCTCACCAGGGTGAAGGAGGAGGACTACCCTCACCCTGCTGCCAAGCTGCTTTTGATGCAACCCAGAATATTTTTGGCTTTCTGGGCACTGAGCACACCTTCCGGAGCCATGGACAGATTTTCACCCACTAGCATAAAGTCCTTATTCAGCAGGATTGCTCTCAATCTCTTCATCCTCCAGCCTGTACTGAGTGGTAGCAAACTGGGGTTTCAAGGCTTTTATGGTCAACCTCAACAGTCAGCAGAAATGGGTGTGCCTGCTTATTTCAACTGTTTTTTCCTGGTTAATTTCTCCTGTTATTTCTAGTCTGAACCTAGAGAAGAAACAAGAAAAGTAGAAATACGGTTAAGGATATTAAGACAGAATTAGTAAAGCTTAAGTACAGAAAGCAAGTACTTTGTTTCAAAATCCCTCCTTTAATACAGAATAGGGGCACAAGCTGTGTTCCTGATCAGGCTTCAGCAATTTCTCAGTCCTAGAACAATCTATGAAGAAGCTGGGGCAAAGCTCTGACTCTTGTTCTAACACTTTTAATCCCTGGGTGCCACTCTAAACTGCTACATAGATCCACTGCTTTACTGCAGATTTGCTAATGCATAAATGGTAACACATCAATTGCTCCAAGAGTTAACTGATTTCTCACCCTCAGTAGATGTTACAAAGTTTTGTCAGCATAAACAAAGCTAAGGTCTCATAAGATCTAAATTTGGCTTGGCTTTATTCAAGCTGGTGTCCTTAATCAGCATCACCTCAAGGCATTCAGGAACTAGAACCTGCTGTGCAGGAAGACTTTGGCACAGTATTTGCTGTGTGGGAAGGGTTATGCCTGCTGACAAATCTGGCTGGAAGAAACTCAGGGCATTGACAAAGAAGGATGGTTTGACACAACATGAGGAAGTACACAACCTCGAGAGAAAGATACTGAGGGTTGTTGAGAGTGTCTGGTGGGAAAAGAAAACAAACAGTTTGGAGAAGGAAAAGTAATCTTGTAAAAAAACTACACCTCTATTATCTCTTCAGAAGCAATGGCAACTGTGATCTAATGCAGTAGTGTAGGAAAGCACCCATTCAGATAACCCTATGTGTTGGGTTTGAGTGACAAGGTTTTGGAGTGTTGAGAAGGGCACAGGGCTGGTTTGTGTGAGGATATGCCAGAGGTTTTCTCCAAGTTTGATAGAGCCAACTACAGGTGGCTACAAAGAGATGGTGGCAGCATCTCTGGAAAAAATATGCAAGAAAAAATATACCCCTCTATCAATAAGAGGGTAAGGCAGAAGATTTGGGAGTTTAGTTATGTTCAGGGAAAAGGGAGGGGTGGAGAAGGGGTTTTAAGAATCTGTTTTATTTCTCACTATCCTAGTCTGGTTGGTAACAAATTCAATTAACTTTCCCAGGTTGAGTCTGTTTTGCCCAAGATGGTAACTGGTGTGTGATTTTTCCCTGCCCCATATATTGACCCAAAACCTTTCAATTTATCATCTCTACCCTGTCCAGCTGAGGAGGGGAGTGATAGAGCACCTTGGTGGGCACTGGTGTCCAGCCAACTCACAACACCATGTAGGGGCAAAAGCTACAGGGTAGATCAGACCCCTGCTGTCAGAACTCATCACCAATTCCCAAGCACTTTTCTCCACTTTGTGTAGAAAAAGCAGTTTTAAAGAAATGCAACCATCCTCACAAACATGCCTGCTTCTTTACCTGAGGGAAAGTCCTTTTCTTTCTTTTCAGCCCCAAACTGTTAAGCCAAACAGAGTTCAGAGCACAGAGCTCTGAGTATCTCTTTATCTTGTTTTTTTAAAAAAAGCCTTAAAAACTCAAGCTGTAGGTATATTTTTAATTTACTGAAGACCATAAACATTTCTATTAGCAGCAGGATACACAAGTACAATATAGATTGAATATATCAAGTTCTTCTTTAGTTATTAATTCATTTCACTTTGACACAGATGAGCCATCTTTACTGTTTATGGGTAGGAATAAACATGAAGCCTTGGCTGGCCTTGCTGTTGTTTTAAAAATTTACTGAGCTGAAGTCTACAAAGTGCTTTGCAAAACATACATTCTACTGGTATTTATTTAATGAGACATGGGGAATTCTGGCCTCCAGCAGGTATTTCATCTGCTCAACCTGTGCTGTATTCTTTGCTTATCATGAAAACAAAAAAACTATAACTCTCAATGGTAACTCAGAAGGTTTCTTTTAGGCTTTTCATAAACCAAGTGAAGCAAGCAATCACTGTTGAAATAATTTGGCTTCATTCATTCTAGATACTGGCACTTGTCAAATACCAAACCGTGGCATGTTGCAGGAGCTATTTGCCAGGAGTAACTTATGGAAAGATCCTCCTCCTGCCAATTCAATTCTCTCTTTCCTTTTATTCTTTACCAGTACTGGAACCCCGGTTTGGAATTAGAGCAAAGCCTGGTGAGATCTGCTCTGCGGACATGTGTTTAGCAATTAGATATTAGTAGTGGCTTACAAACTGCTTCCTCATCTGCCACAGCAGTATTTCAGCTGGTGCTTTGTAAGTGTGCCAGGATACTCCTGGGCTGAGCTGCCACAGATGTCTCTGCTGAGCCTTCAGTGGTATTGCCTCTGCTAAGATGCTATCTCTCAATAACAACCCATACTGGAGCCAAACATTCACACAAATTCCCTCTTTCCTAGTCTGTCTTTCTCCCTGCTGTTTGACCTCAATTAGGGTGATGAGTATCTTTTACAGAAAGGAGAAAGGATTGTTACCACTAGTAATTTCTGTATATTTTATCTGCTGTGGGATTTTCTAAAAATTCTATAGTTCCAGTGTTTCAGAAACACAACATCATGTTGTACCTCATTCCTAGCTTTCTGAAACTTCTAAAGCTGGGAGAGGCTTTTTCTCATATTGAATTTTGCTTACAATTAGTTTCATCCTTCAACATTGGATGAAAATATACATCAGCTTTAAGGAAGTGCTCTCATATTAAATCTCATATTTCTGCTTATATTGGAAGAATGGTAATTTAATATGGAAGCATGCAACTGTCCCCTTATACTATATGTTATCCAAGCAAACTGGAAAACAGCAACTTTATTGGACATTTAGATGGACTGTTGGATAGAGGATAAGACAAGGAAAGGCAGAATAGATGTAGAAAGACAAAGCAGCTTTAAACCATAATCATTCAGCAGATGTGTGGCAAGTTCAGGAGCGAGCAGAACTCTGATTCTTTGCTCACCCTCTGCAACAAACCCTAAAAGCTCTGTGCATGCACTGAGCCCCCTAACCCCTAACAGTTTTCTTCTAAAGTTTCCCATTTTTCTGTATTAAAAATTCCAGCACATGGTGTTTAGCTTTCATTCCTCTGTGACAAACCTTTCTCTCATCCTCATCATTGCTCTTACCACTTACACTACTGTCATTATAGTCCTAGAAAATGGTTCCACTTCACAACAGAAGGGGAAAATACCAAAAACAATCAGGTATGACATTCTCCAGGTAAAGCACCACATAAGAATTCAATCTTTTCCCAAATTTGGCTCATTGTCTTTAAATGAATCCATTTTCTATGTGCAAACATTTTAATCCCAATTCTTCAGCACCGATGATAATATTTAATGTTGTGCTATATTTTAAGTCCCACAGTTCCTTCTAGTGTTAAACATCTCTCTTACATTGGTGTAGCTGGGAGCAACCCTGACATAAGTTTTTCTAATATGCAGAATTTACTCTTTGCACTGGATCTGAGATTTATCATAACATCAATCTGGAATTCACAGTTCAATTAATTTCTCATTTTATTTTAATGACCTTTCTGGAAAGCAACTCACTAGCATTTGTTTTATTATTATTATAATAATCTTCTATTGTTTGGCTTCTGCAATCAAAACACATTACGAGACAATTTATTTTCTCTTCATGATTTAGATATGGTTTAATGGCAATAAATGAAACATTATATTATGAGAACAATCCTCCTCAATCAACAGATTAAATTCTTAGACATCCAGATCCACAAAGCATTTTCAACTCTATCTCTTACTTTGACACCTCCACATTTATAGAAGGTTCCACTTACAATAAAATCTGTCACACATGGAAACAGCCAAATATGGTTGCATAAATCAGTAGGTGAGCACTCTTGTGAGCACAGAATTGAAAGAGCAAAATTTCACCATACCTTACTCTCTTTAGCTTGCCAGGGGTTATTTAGAAGTGAAACTTTCCCTCCCCAAAAGAAAGTGTTTACATACCAGTCTGGAATTGTAGGAGATAAGCCCCTGACTTTCTGGGAGACTTTTCTGTCTCAACAAACTTCCACTCACAAAATCTGTTTCTGCATATTTGAAAGGGGCGCTCTCTATTCAGAAAGAATGATTGAAATGCAAAGATGAGGCTAAAGTAAAAATCCTGCAAAATCTGCCCTAACTCCTTGCAGCTTGAGCCCTCTTGAATCCCAAGGCAAAAAGTAGCTGTGCATTTATCTAGGGAATGCAACCCCCCACTTTATGGCATCTGAAGTTACTTGTCATCAATGGCTCTTAATCACCCTGGCTGGGCTGATGGAGTCAGCTTTGAGATTTGGCTTTCACAGCAGTGTGATACCCAGACCAAGACAACAGCCTTCCACAGATCAAGTAGCTCTCAGAAAACACAGGAGAGGAACGTGGTCTGATTCCTCTTGACAAGATTGCTTGATGATTGCAAAGTACTTTGTATGCTTGCTGCCTTCTAAAAGACATTGAGAACACTTACTAAATAATACATGCACAAGTACAACAGAAGTCTGGCCCTTTCCAAACAGCATTCTCCTTATTGAGGCTGTGATAAAAGATGAAAATGTTTAAATATTAAAAGATTGAATGAAAGGGCTCCTATGGAATGAAATACAGATATATATACACAGACATGTAAGTTTTATGGTAGCTTGTAGTCAATTAGCTAGAAAGGTAGTGCAGTAAAATTGTCCCTAAAATGGTTTATAGAACTGGCAAAGATTGATGAGCCCTGGAGTAAGAGACACTGCCAAACCACTGGAAGCATACCTGAACATGCATGTGTGTAATAGCTGTAATAGAGGGCACCATCTCCCCACCTATAACTCACTTTACAGAATGCTAAGGCATTTTCCAGAGAGACTTAAAACTCAAGAAAGCCTAATGTCTATAATTAGTTATATTTGGCCCCAGCATTGCCAGGAGAACCTAACCCAGGAACTCTGCTCTGCAGCTGTGAGCATGCAGAGCACATGACTGACTCCTCACCTTCCTCCTGCTCTGCCTTTCTCAAACACCACCTATTCTACCTGCTTGCTCCAGGTGAAACCAAGATCTGAGTGTTAGCTAGGAGTGCTGAATAAGGCCTCTTACACAGGCAGGTGTTAATTTGTTCAAATTAAGGAATATCAAGCCATCAGAATATCCTGGCTTGTTTCCACTATAGTTCAAAAAAGCTGAGTCTAAATTCTCTAATTCCATTCTTAAGCTCCTGCTATACAGCTTTTCAACTACATATTTTCCCTCAAATTTGAGATGCTATTGGAGCAAATGACAATCTGAGAGGATTTATATCCAGCTACAGGGTCAGCAAAACTTTATATACACCTGACATTTCAATCCCCAGTTAAATATGAACCTGAGAAGAGAAAATATATAATTGCCCAAACTGACTTCCATCCATGGACAACAGGGAAGAAATTCTAAGCAGATCAAACTCACAGCTGTGCACCACATGTTTATCTCTAGATTTCTTTTTATTTGTACCACAGTAAGATCAAACATGAAAGTTACTCTTCAGTATCAGTCCCCAGGGCTAAAAAGTTAATAGAGTAAGTAGCCCTTTGTCTCCTACCTGCAGAAGACATCTCTCTCAAAAATAGCTACTTTTGAGGTGCTTTACACAGAACTTCATGTGTAATGATGTGGGGTGACCCTACCTCCTCCTCCCTTAAGTAATATCTGCTCTGGGTTTGGTGGTTTTGTTGAAGGACTAGGAATTATACATGAATACATTAGATTTTTGATGAATCCAAGGGTCAATTTTATATAAACAGGTTAGGAGAGTTTACTTTGACCAATTTGGTAGAGAATTGTAGGTTGAGGGTATTTTCCAGTTTTATCAGAGTTAACATAGATTGATATATTTTTTTACCTCAGTGTTTTTTACTCCTATATTCAATGATTATCTAAAGTAAGAGATTTTAACAGAGTTTTGATCCTGGTGAACTTCCCAAGCTTGATTTTTCAAAGAAGCTGTAATGAAGGGTTAAATTTCTACAGCAGCATATGCTGAGGTTAAAACACAGCTTTGCAAACCCATTATACTCTAAAGTATAAATAAAAGAATGTAAATAGAAGGAATGAAGTCTTCAGAGATTTACTTTGCATGTTAAAAATGAATATAACTAAAAAAGAAGTACAGTATATTGCTCTGTGTATAGTTTCTCCCTGAAAGTCATGACCTAATAGGTTTTTCATGAGGTAGAAAGTAAACACAAATGAATAAAAAGGCAATGCTGTAAAATAACATCGGTGTAGGGGAACTAGAAAGTACTTTGGTACTACTGGTATTGGAGAAACTCCAAAGTGATGGACATTGTGATGGTCAATAAAAAACTATTCTTTCATTAACAGTTGCACTTTTCCTGACATTTGAGAGGGGCTGTTTCCAGTGGGGTAACCTGATATAATATCAATCTATAGACAGGACATAATTCCTACTAGGATGAAAAAATTTGTTAGGTTAGATCATCAATTCTCAGTTTGGACCGCTGCAGAGAGCAGAGATCACCTTTGTTTTGAGCAAAGAACCCCATCAGTATTGCTTTAAGGGCCTTTTTCCATAAAACCTTAAACAGACCTGCTCATTCTTGTCCAAATCCATTTTTATTGTTGTTTGTTTCTTTACTTTAAATAAATCCATTTAATCTTACCCTACTAATCAAGTAGAATAAAAGCCCAAAAGTAAAACCTGAATGCAAATCAAAAGTTATTAATTCAGGAAAAATCCTACAGGGGTATTTAGATAAAAGAATGACTCCTTGTGACAGGGATTCCAAAGCTTGCTTGGAAAGCATTTTTTCAAATCTATGATACTTCCATGTTATTTGCTAGGCAGGTGTTACAAAGAAAAAGAATAATTTCCTAATACAAGCATCTAAATGTGGCTCAAGAATGTGCACGGAATATTGCTTGGTATTAACATTCCGCTCATTGACTTCTGTGTTTACACATTATTCCAAGTGGAAATATGAATGTGACTAGGGCAGTGCTCCCCTATATAAGAGTTAGTGTCATCCTTTTGGGAAAATATCACCATGATTTGCACAAAATTACTGAGTTTTGTTGTCAAGGCTAATTCAAACTCCAGTTTTACCCAGAGCAGTGGGTGCTCTTTTTACATATGATGACAAACAAAAGCAAAATCTTGGTACTATTATTAGGCAATTCACTGAGATGAAAATCAGTTTTATTTCCACCTATACAAAGCTATATTGTTGGTTCATAATAGAATAGCATAAAGAAAAATAAATTCAAAACCCACTTCAGCAGAGAGACAAATGCCTTACAAAGATACAGTTGTATTTAATCTTATTAGGCTCACATACACTATGGCAGTAACTGTATTAACAGATGTATAAAACACAATCTGCTAGAACACTATTCTTTTTGCCTGCTAATGGTAAACATCCTCTTCTTCACCTTCAAAAAGGATTTTAATTTTTCTTTCCGGAAAAAATTGTTTCCTTAAATAAACATCTCTTCCTTGCTACACTACTGTCTGATGGGGGACTCCAAGCCAACATATTACCTCTATGTCCAGAGCTTATTTTCAAAAAGAAGGTGTTCATCATATCAAAATTCAGTATATTTAAAAAATGTTATGCATTCAATAGAATATTTAAGTGTATATAAAAGAAAGCCTGAAGCAATGAACCAACAGCACATAAAGCACATACAGATTTTCTGTTTTCAGATATATCCAATTTCAGAACCTGTCTCAGAAACGTGGACAATAAATTATTTTATTCTTCCTTACCCTCACTTATAGATTTTTTTTCTCATTTAAATCAAATTAAATTCAATGTCTAATTCAACCATTCCAGAGGAACTATTACACAATATAAATTCCAAATTACCAAACACACACAGGCTGTGCCCTGTCTCACACAGAATAAAAGTACCCCTGCTGATAAGATGGCTTTTATTAACCTTCAGTCTATATATTCATTGTTCAAGGCAATCATTCAAGGAGAGTAATGAAAACAGAAAAGAGTGAATTTGATTCAAAGCTAAATAAGTTTAGTTATCTTGGCAAAAGCAATACTAGCATAGCTTCTAGAGGACTACTGAGTACTCTACAAGTTACAGCTTAAATTTACTTTTACTCCTGATGACTCTGTAACAAGATCATTACTTCATGATGCACAAGCAAATAATATTAAATAACTAAAATCAAGAACTGCTTTATAGTGGTCCCAGTAAAATGATATTCTTCATGCTTCAGAATTATGAAGGAATTCATCACAGAGCTGGTAGTAGGTGTTGCTGGGTTTAAAGTACTCACTCAATCAGTAAAACCAATTTCTTTTGAATGACAATAAAATAAGCTAGTAGCAAATGCAGTAAAGCAGTTTAATCAAGTAGTAGTCCTATATAGATGGTAGAAAAAAAACCAGTTTGGTGAATAAATGGAGAGGGAAGGTAGATGGAGAAATAAATGCCCTAAAATTTCATATGCAGCTCCAGAAGAAATGCATAAACAAAAAGCCATGCAAATCCATGAAGTTTAATATATTTGCCTTGGTTTTATAATTTTTATCTTTTAAAGCATGTAAGCAGCTCTTAATGACTTTTGAGCCATAGCACTTACTGCTGAACTTGATTTAAGTGTTTGTATAGAGAAATCAGATCCCTTACAGCATCATTCAACTGATGCATTTCTACTGTATCAGAAGAAGCAAGTACAGTTCCTATGCCATGTCACCATCAGCTCTGTCACAAAACAGCTAAATTCATTACCAGTCAGGGAAAAACAACAAAGGTGGAAAAACCCTAGAGAACAATAATCTTCCTACTGACAGAGCTGCTCTCCCTTCATCAAAAGCTGGTAGTAGGGTGGCCTGCGAAGAAAAATACACCCTTTCTGCCTCCAGAACTTATCATGCATAGTGGGAGACACTTTTCAAATGAATTTAGTAAAAACAGACCCTTTTCAGTCACAGGAATAAAGTGCAATGGCAAATGACAGAACTATATTTGTTTACATCATCATTTCAAAGCACAATTTCAAGGCACCACTTCCAGGCACCCAACTGCAAGTTAAGAAAATGCCAGTAGCTGGTAATTACAACTCTTTGTTCATAAAATAGTGCTGGCTCCACTATGTAAAGTTATATAATTTTTGCATCTTCTTCTTGTGTTTTCCTTTTGATTTGTCAGAGGTTTTTAATACATGTTCAAATCAATCATAGCAAATTCAACAGGTCAGATGTAAGAGTAAGTTTCAAGATAATAGATTCATTTGCACTTGTTAAATTTGAATGTTTGAAGCCTGGATTTCTCTCTTAGTGCCACAGACTAGTTGACATGGCGGTGCAAGGTCAAAGATTGGACTCAATGATCTCTAAGGTCTTTTCAAACCGAATTGCTTCTTTGGTCCACTGTTGAAAATTGCTCTTATATGCCCCTACTCATCCTGAGAGCAAAAAGGGTGCATTGTTTTAATGATCTAAGTTTTACTACATCATTATTTTATGACTAGGAAGATACACTGGGTTTGATTAGCAAGAAAATTCCAGGATCAAAACATCAACATTTAACAGTTAACATCAACAGTTAACAGGCTTTCATAACATTGGGATTTAGGTGCTCTGATAACGTTCTTACCCTTCTGCTAATCACATGGAATTCAGCTCTTCATACTCTTGAGTACACAATCCTATACTTTGTATTCCTTTTCCTGTAACCCTCTGTCCTGATTTCAGCTGGAATAGATTTAATTTTTCTTTTAGTAGGCTGATGAAGTGCTGTGCTTTGGATTCAGTGTGAGAATAATGTTGATAACACTGATGTTTTGGCTGCTGCTGAGTAGTGCTTCCTCTAAACCATGGACTTCTCTGTTTCCCATGCTCTGCTTACAGGCAGGTGCACAAGAAGCCAGGAGGGAGCACAGCCAGGACAGCTGAGCCTAACTTGCCAAAGGGATATTTTGCACCATGGAACATCATGGTTAATATATATCCTGGGGGGAGTTGGCTGTAAATGGCCATTTAGTGCTCATGGACAGGCTGAACATCAGTCAGAGGGTGGGAAGCAATGGTAGTGCATCACTGGTTTCTCTCAGGTGTATTTCTCTTTTCCCATCATTCCTATATGAAGTATTAGTACATTTTATTTTGTTTCAACTATTAAACTGATTTTATTGCAACCACAAGGTTTAATTTTTCTCTGCTTGAGCAGGGGGAGAGTGAGTGAGCAGCTGCATGGCACCTAGTTGCCAGGAGGTCATTCCTTATTTCCCAGATCCAGAGCCTTACCTTCTCACAAAACAAACACCTGTTCTACACCGGCTTATGTTCAATGCCAAAGGGCTGCCCTTCAGACAGGATATGGGAGAGGCAGAGTTGTGCCTCTGACTTGGATCAAAAATAAGGAATAAAAAACCAGATCCTAAATTCATATTATGCGAGGTTGAGGAACTACTGTGATTCAACTAGGAAACAATACTCTAAGGCAGTATATTAAAGGATCTATATAAAATTTGGAAAGATGCACAGAAAACTACCTAAAAGAGGGTTCACCAAAATGAAGAGGTACAAAAACCCAACCAAACATACAAAATAACACAAGTCCCCCTCAAACCAGATTAACTGTTAAGTCTTAAAACTGGCTTAGAGTTCCAGAGAATAACAAAGGTTTATTATGCTCCAAGTGAAGCATAATAGCTCAAGAATGATGAAACAGTGGAAGATGTCATCAGTTGCATTACATTTTAAATATGGGCAATTTCTCAGTGTTCTTCCTGATATTTCAGATTTTTACAATGCATGTGATAGCTGACTTCACAAAATGAGGGCAGCACAGAGCTTAGCTGACACACAGGGTAATAATGAACTGCATGGGGGTAAATCCTTCTAAATAAAATGAGCATATAGTGTTTCAGATTCCTGTAAAACTCCAAGCATTAGGTAAAATTTAGTATGCTACTGACAGGAAAGTAGTACAAATTAACAAACACCTGGAGAACAATCAGACTGGAGAGAAAACAGAGCAGAATTTATGGCAGAATGAAACAATGCCAGGAGCAGTGGAAAAGAAACAGAGCTAGATACACAGCTACATAGGAGAAAATATTAGGATAGGAATGAACCCTCAAAAAGTTAATTAGTGACAAAATATCTGCGTGTTTTCCCTCTCCACTAAAAAAAATCACTTTTTTCTTGTGATAAATAACTGTTTGCATAATAGCAATATTACTAAACAAGTCACTTTTTTCTTGTGATACAACACATAACTGTTTGCACAGTAGCAATATTGGCACATCATCACTGCTGTATATCAGGGAGGTGCAAAGCTGAGCCTTAAAGCTCTTCAGCAATGTAAGTGGGAAGAAAACAAGCTCAAATCCCTAGAAACAGAGGAACACCTTAATTTATACCAGTTAATCTCCAGAAGCTATAAGGCAAGTCTGAAATAAATGATTATTGAGCAATATAATTTCTACTGATCCTTCTTGTAGGACTTTTCTGCTCTTAGTTATTACATGTGTTACTTCTTACCCTATCAACATATCTTATCTTTACTCAGTGCTTTTTGTACCTTGGTTGTGTCAAGTCATGGGTACAAACAGCTTGATTCTTCATCCTCAGATGTGATATTTCTCCAAGTATCCAGTCCCAAATAAAACATCAGATGTCCACTTGACTCTGAACCAACAAATTATCATGCAGAGCATAGAGACAATAAGCCAGGAAAAAAAAAACCTCTTGATCTGGTAAAAACCCATCCATCCTATGTGGTTTAGTCATGTAATTCAGGCAAAATAAGGGTAGGATTCAGAAAAATTTAAGCAGTGTTAGTTAATATCAAAGTATGATTGACAAGTAGAATTCTGAATGTTGAGAAAAAAGGATAAAGTAGTAGGGATCAATTAAAATATAGAAAATTCAAAACTTTGGAAGAAATCTAGCACATAGCCTTTACAAATATGATCATTTGTGAGTACAAGTTAGACAGAGGGGTACCTAAGCAAGTTTCTAAACTCAGTATTTTTCAAGTGCATTCACATCCAGTAGTTCTGTTTGGATTCAGCTTGATATGACTCCAGCAAATAGTTGTTCCTATTGTTAGCAATTTGCTGTTCACAATCCCCCTGCTCTCAGTTTAGCTTTGAGGAAGATACACTAGGGATCAGTTTGTCCCCAGAACTTTGACAATGAGCCTCTGAAATCACTACATGCAAGGAGAACAAAAAAAAAAAATCCCTAAATAAAAGACCAAACAATGAATCATTAATGCTCTTAGAGAAATGTGTTAGAAATATCTACCATGAGAGTTTTTAGCAGATGTCACAATGATGACCAGTAAAATCACAGGATGAAACCAATCTACAAATTTCATAATATCAAGCACTGAATTTCAATAGGCAGCTGTTCAAGTTGTCATTTTTTTTACTCTCTGCATAATTTCTATGGCTCAGAACCAGAAAGCATATACAAATAAAAATTGCCAGTCACATTTATGCTAGCTGATGTGCTACCACCATTAATTTTCCTTATCTCATGTTATTTCTCAGTACACAATGTTAAAGCTGTCAAGATATATTTTCCTGGCTCTTGCCCTGTTAACATACTAATTCCTATATGTGACAGACCAGCTTTTATGGCTGTGGCAGAGAGACTGAAGTACATCTAAAAAATATATTTCTGGCAAAAGAAGTGGGAGCTCTAGAAGTTGCTTTATAAAACCCACAGAGAAAAAACAAACAAACAAACAAACAAAAAAACCCCAAAAAACAACAACAACAACAAAAAAAAAAAAACACCAAAAAACAACCAACCAACCAACCAAAA
>JANRMJ010000054.1:16035848-16084010 GCA_025584955.1 Alethe diademata | reverse complement strand
AAGTTGATTTATAAAACCCACAGATAAAAAAAAAACAAACAAACAAAAAAGCCCAAAAAACAACAACAAAAAAACCCACCAAAAAAAAACCCCAAACAAACAAAAAACAAACAAACAAACAAACAACAACAAAAAAAAAAAAAACAAAAAAACCACATTTCCAGGAAAGAAAAAATAGTGACTGTAAAGAAGGAAAAAACAGCATGTCATTCTCTTGCTAAGTTCTGCAACATCCTTAAAGTCACATTCAAATCTCACCCTATTTATGGCCACTTTTGAGCAAGTGCTTGAAGTGATTTTAGTAGGGAGTTTACTGGCTTGTGTTTTATCCCAGTTCTCAACCCCCCAGAGCACTACTTATAGAAGAAAAACCAAGGCTTTGAAACAGCAAAAAAAATAAAGCGCTTTTGTGGTGTATTTCAATTTCGATGACTTTGCTAAAATTCCTTCCTTCAACTTCCTAAGAAAATCTCTACTCTTAAGAGATGCAGCGTTCAGATGCAAGAGGCCCTTTGTGTAGATTTGTAAATTCAAGCTCTATCTCAGTCCCCTTTACTGTTTATTAAAATGATCCTTCAGTTGTGTCAGAAATACTCTACTTTTAGTGTTCTTTACTGTAATACAGCTCTAAGAGGAACAGCAGTCTCTTGCTAGTCATACAGTTTTGTGTCTCTTAAAACAATGTCAAGAGAAATGAAGGCAGAACTAGGAGAAGACAAAATCCTTCAGCATAGCCTCTTGAATTGCTAGATTGCTCCTTGTCAGCATCCACTGGCATGCATGGCTTTTCTGCCCAATGCCATTCATTACATGGTGCTATTCCTCTGGTTGTCTTTAAACTATCCCATCACTGTTTGTGGCTGTTCCCTCCATTGGTTTCCTTTGGCCATCTCTAAACCAGGACAACTCTACTTCTTGTTTCCAGCCTTTTTTTTTTTTCACTCCAGAGGACTGTTCAGACAGCCTAAATGAAAGATATCACATTAAATATTATATTCAAGTATACTTTGAGGAGGAAAACCTTCAAGAACAATCCTTCAATGGCCTATTTTTTAGGACTTTTTGGACAATGGGTAATGTTTTTATTTCTTACTTTTAGGTCAGAAATATTGTATTATCCATTAAAAAAAAGCACTTTAGCTTATGTTTAAACTATTACCAAATAAAATGCCTCTGAAGAGGACTTCAAGCAGTAATCACATTTACTTGATTTGCTCCAGCTTTCCACATTTAATTTTATTTGCCTCAAAAGCAGCATCACAGTTATCATTCAAAATCAATTACTTACACAGTAACATATTTTAAAAATCAAATGTATGTAAGCTTTACCACATATCACTGATTTTCTTATTCACTACTTTAAACAGCATTAATGTCACCTAAAGACCTTTCTGTCAGTGTCAGGTGTCTCTTAACCATGCCATTTTAAAATTACTTTTATACCTCAATACCCTTCAGAGCTACAAGCTGTCATTGCATTCTGGGACTGACAGAAAGTGCTGTCATTGAACCCCAGATTTTCAGCATCCCACTGCAATTTTATCAGGAGCCTGCAACCCCAGCATCCCACAGGTGCTTCTGGGACTGCAGCAATCCCAAGAATATTTTCACGTGCTTTCAGAGGACAATCAGAGAAAACAGCACAGTGATAAACTGCTAATTTATCACATTAATGATATTTTAGAGGCTGGTTAATTTATACTAACTTATTTGTATGCATCTGCCTAAGAATGTGGCTGTTACAGCTACCAGAGAAGGGAAATGCTGGAATCGCTGGGCACCTGCCAGGGTGGTGCTGGAGCACCAAGGAGCCCCAAATTGCCAGGCCAGGGCTGAAACTGGCCTGAGGTGGCTCCTGCACTGCCAGCTGCTGGAAAGTCACAATGAAGGCAGCCAAACTCTCAGCTATCTGCTGATTGGCTTTGGTTAGTGAACTGGGGGAACTGGTCTGGAGGGAGCTCTACACACTGGGTCATCTCCTGAGCTGACAAGACTAAAAGGATTTCTGGGACCTCATGTTCTTGCAAAATAATGTGATATTTCCCTGCCCACTCTGCTTTCTGATATGAAGATACATTAGAGAAGCATTTAAAAGCAAAAATCACACATGGAAATAAGGTGACATTAAAAAGTCCAGTTTACTTAATTTTTCTCACTTTTGAACACTCCTTCTCTGCTTACCTCACTGTTCTGTAAACTCCTTTTAGTGAAAGAGTTTAGTTAAAAACTGAGGAGATTTCAGTCTTTTCTAAAAGGCAGTGGAAACTGATGTTCCACTTGATGGAAGAGGGACTAGAGTGTGAAAACAAATGGGTTGTGCTTGGTTTTGACCATGTTTTCTGAGGTATTTGTTAATTTGGCTGGCTTATTTATTGTTCTATTCTTAAGGCAATCATTCTGATTTCTTTACACAGCTTATGAGAAGGTTGTGAAGAGACTAAGGTAATAATTAATACAAAAATATGCTTTTGTGGAAACAAAGATTCGTTGAACACAAACAGGAAGAAGTATTTTGGAAAAAAACAGTGCAGCATCTGCCACCATTGTTGTAATTCACATGGGCAAACTGCCAGTCAGAATGTCCATCCTCTTCAGCATATGAGCTTGAAATCAAGGATCAAAAATTGAATTTTATTCCAAACATTTGTTCAATAAGTAAATTCAGACATATTGCAGATTCTTTTCTAACACTAAAAATCTGCCTCTCTTCTCCATCTCCAGAGGAAATTACTGACCATTCTTCTTAACTGCCTTCTGGAAATGGGGAATCATCCCAACTATTTTAAAACAACAAGTCCTCTGGAAAATATTCACATCTCTCTTACACTGATGCAGAACACAAACTCAGTTTACTGTGAAATTGTGCTGTTTGTAAGCTGTTTTCACTGGCTGGCTGTACCAGTGAAAGAAAGAGGCAACAGAAAACTAATCAAAAGCAGTTTAGCTCCCTGCTCTTGGGAAACATGAAAGCCCCAGCTCATAGCCTTACTTGAAGAGGACAGGGATAGGAGATGGCCCTTTTTGGATCTCATTCCTGGCTGGTCTGTCTGCTTGCAAGGTGCTCTGAGGAGCACTGGGGCTCTGTATTTGACATCTCCTTATGCCAGAGCTCAAACACCAGCCTCAGGCTCTGAGGCTTGACATGCAGAGGTGACACAGCCTAAAAGCTCTTGGAAAAATTCAGTCCTAGAAATACTGCCTCAGTACAGCATATTTTCATTAAAAAATAAACAGAAAATCCTGAATTAGAGATATCACAGTGCTGGTATTTTTTTAACTCACCTCAATTTAAATTGTTTTGTTTAGTACATGTGTTTAAAAATGTGCAAAACAACCTCACAATCCCTACTTAAATAATTTCTCAAGAGCTTGTGCCTTCAGTTGGCTCCAGGGTTGATAACCCTTGCCAGTCACTGCAGTTCAGAAGTTTCTATCTCCTCCTCCAAATGTCTCCTTATTGCCCAACCCCGTGCATGAAGAGTGATTTCTCTGGATGACATGGCTACATCTCATCAACATCTTGTTGCAAGAACAGATGGTTTCAAGCTTTCTTTGCTCACTGCTTTTAACACAGATTTTTACAGTCAGATCATGCTGATGGACCAAGAATTTAGCACGTACAGGACTGAATTGCACAGTTTAGGAGAACTGAGGGATGGAAAGGAAACTTTCCATCAGCCTTCCACTCCTCCCAGTATTTGTCCTCCCTGGTTTTATCTCAGGCTTACTGTTCTTTTCACAGGCTTACATATCCTCCTGATGCTGTAGTATCCCAGAAGTAATTTCATTAACAGAAAAAGGATCAGCATCATATGAATGAGTAAAGATTAGTAACATTAATGAAAGTGGTGAAAGGACAGCATTCATTAGACTAGAAATTTATTAAATTATCCTGCTAACTGAATTTAATAAGTTTTTATAATCCTTCCTTAATTCTCATTGCATATTCAATTTTCCCAATACATTTGTAAATTTCCTGGAAGAAATCCAACTATTTCATTCAGTTCTGATTTATTTTACTTTTGGGGCTCTGTCACATGAACAAATTTCTTTGGGGCAAATTTTGTCAGCTAAATGATAGGAACATTCTTTCTGTAAATATGGCTTTCCAAATGGAAACAGCTTCTGTTTATGAAGTACACACACAATAAACACAGATACCAGTTTCATTTTTATGAGGTATGTTCTAAGATTTTTGGTATCTAAATACCAAAGCTGAGCTTTAATTCACTTCACATTCATATTTTTGAAGCCAGAAATCTAAACTCCAGCACCAAAATGACCAAATGCTTGACAACTCCAGGCCAAAGGCAGAGCAGAAAGAGGCTCAGCAGATTAAAGAAAAACAAAAATCAACAACAAAGCAATCAAACAAACAAACAGCAAAAAAACCCCCACAGTGTAAAGAAACTATTCTCTCTCATCTCCCAGTTGCTCGCTGCAACTAGTGGTCTCTGTTAATATTTTGATGCTTATAGAAAGGTTATTTTCAAAATGCATTAAAAACCACAATGTGATGTGAGGAAACAATAAGAAAAAAATAAGTAAAAAACTTCAACTTCTGCCAGCACCTGGGTTAGTTTAAATAAGTAGTAACTCAATTACAGTTTTATTTGTAATATAACCTGAAAAGCTTTTTTAGTAATTCCACCAGAAGGCTGTATTCATAACACTGGTTTAATGGGAACCCTTGGGCCCAACCAGATTTATAGTAAAAAGCAAACAAACAAGCCTCATGAGCCCTCTGGGGAGTTTTTCAAAGTAAAATGCATTTATAGCAGTGATGCAGATAAGCATCATTCCCAAAAGCCAGTTCTTTTTACAGTCAATGAGTCTTTTGTTTTCTGCAGCTGAATTCAAAGGTTTTATATTTCCAAGTGAAATTTGGATTCATCTATCTAATTTGGTAAGTTGGCACCCTATAACTATGTTTTAATTAAATAACTGCACATGATAATATGCATTGCACAGAGTGCTATATGAGTAATGTATGAATTATTGCCTGACAATATCTAGAGCAATATTTTAATGGCCTGAGGGAAGAAGAAAAATCAGAAGCTAGTATCAGAAACAGACCAAACAAAAATCAGGAAGCCCAAAATAAAATTATGAACAAAATCTTAAGAGATTTACTGGCAGTCCTATTAGGAAATTGTTCAGTATTTCTCACAAATATATAGCAAATCAAGAGGAGTACAGATGAAATCTTGCATGTTTTCCACTCATGGTGAGATGTTAGTAACAATGTTTTGCTTTGGTTCTCAAACTGATATGGGCATTCTTGATTGTGAAGTAGAAAAGAGTCAAGTATTATAAGTATTTTAAATTTTTTTTTACATGGTGAACTCTTCAGTATATAAAACAAACAAACAAAACCCCATAAAACAATGACAAAAAACCCAAATACACAAAACCAAACACCAACAGATAACAAAACAAAACATATGCTTCTACTCAAAGCATATCAGACATGGAGATCCTGTTACAAGCACAGTGTTAAATTTTGTTCTGCTGAGCTGATTGCCTGTCTGCCCCAGCTAAGAGCTCATCTGTTTGCAGAGGTGTACCACCAACAGAGAGCTAATATCATAACAAAAATAACAACATGAATAATGAAATAAAGAACTTTTTTTCTCTTAAAACCCTTAGTACACCTGGATAATGTGTTCACGCTGATGTTTACATTCTTAATGGCACAGTCCTATACCAGACTACTTAGCACCATATCCAAATATGAGAATTAGATCCTAAGATGCTTGATATCAATATATCAAACACAAGTTTAGGCAGCAACATCCTAAATTAGGTGCATGGAGACATCAAAAAAATTATGTCCTGCTGATTTTAGTCACTAACCACCAGCTCAGGCACCATGCTGGCTCACAATTACACTTCCATATATAAATAACATGTACTTAATACAAGTTTTAAAAGGTGGAAAATAATAGCACAGGAGGCTTTTGGTTGATTGGATTTTTTTTTTTTTTTTTTTTTCTCTTAGCTTTTACACTGAGGCTGAAAATGCATTTAAGTTTACAGCCATGCTGGGCTATGGGAATGCACACAGTTACTTAAGGTGTCAGCTGGCAGATGGTAGCTTGGGAAACTGTTTAAGAGTCACATTCTGCCACACATCCATGCCTGAATAATCAAAGCAAACAGTAGGGCAACCGTGGTATGAACGACAATGTCCTAACATGCTAACTCAAAAAGTAAAGGCAATACAAAATTTAAAAAAAAGAAACAACAAACCCTTCACACAGTTTACATCCCTGTAATTATTGCAAAAATCATCAATATGTTTCTATATCTTAGGCATCTGAAGCTCACTAGTGAAGATGTGGCTGAGGGCAGATATTCAGCCTGTGAAGTCAGGACCTGCCATCCATTCTGACACATTAGTTCTTGCACTCATATCTGAAAACATCTCTTAGCTCAGAGTGCTGCAAGGGAATCTCAAATCTCTCCTTTTACTGGTCAGATAGGAGATAAAACTACAAGCACTTAATAAAATGTGGGTTACATCTAGATGCAGAGAAGCAGCAGAAATATAAATTTCTCTACCTTGCAGAATCAAAGGAAGTGCAGCTGAGAAGCTGATTTGACATCACTCAGAGCATCTGATCCTTTTGTAAATAAACTGTAAGTTTTATATCTCCTGGAAGCCTACTGCAATTATCCAAAGAAGCACCTCGCCAGCTTTCAGAATTTCTCCAATGTCTGTAAGAAGTTTCCACCCTCATCTTCTCTATTTCCTTATGTCCATTCAGCCTATCCCCTTCAGGTGGCACTGGCTCCTAGAGACTGCCTCTCCTTGGCTTCTTGGCCTTTGTCTCACTCAGAGAGTGCAGACAGCTCAACGTGGGCAGGTCAGCTCCCAAGGTCATACTTACATTTTCTGCTCTTTGAAAGATGGACCAATTTTGTTTTTCTGGGACTAATCTATAAACTTATATTTTTCACTGTGAAACCTTGGAAAGTGACAATATTCATTAGAAAACACTTTACTAATTTATAACTGCTGCATCCTGAGGTATCTGAATAGCTTACTTCAAAACATGAATGCACCCAAGTGCAAGAAATGAATCTATTATCTGAAAAAGTAACACCCTCAAGTAGAAATACCTGAGTTGGTCCCTTTTACTAGGAACTGAGTTACAGTTCCTAGTAATAGGTTCATTTTAGAAAAATCACACAGCTTTTGTCATCCAGGGAAGTCACCGAGTTCAAAGAGGATCTATTCTAACTCTTGAAGGTTTTTAAAAGATTTAACAAAATCAAGGGCAGAAGTTCTGCCAGCTTATTCAAAGTTCAAGAAAGAATAGCATACATGTCTTATAACAAGCAGTGGTAGCGAAGCTTCAGTTAAACTAAAATTAAAAAATCAACCACCTTCAGTGGCTTGTCATTGGAAACAATTTGCCCAAACAGGGAACTTCAGGTATGCAGAGATGATGATACTGAGGCTTGTTCACTCCTAAACTTTCACAGGCAGCTTTGCTCTGCAGACAAAGAAAACTAATATCTGATATCTGCTGACCAGGTCCTGATATCTGCTACCTTTTTCTCACAGGATCTCAGAGCTACTGAATGGAAATATATAACAGGAACAGAAGTCTTCATGCAATGCAATTAATAACTCATGTATTGAATAAATCTCTTTCCCAAGCACCAGAGGCAACTAAACAGAACAGTGATGGTTGTACTTCTCTACCTCTTCTCACGTTCTACAAAACACACTTGGACATCACTAATTCTATCAAAAATTTAGAAACTCAGTCCCCCTATTTTCCCCTGTTTACATGGTGACTATAGTTTGGGATAAAAAATGTCTAAAATATTGCTGGGTTTGATTTCAAACCAATTCCACACATTTATAATGATCTTCATTTGTCATACACAGACAGCTCCCATTACTTAAAGACTTGAGCTCAGGGAAAGAACAGAGACAGAAATAAATGAAACCGTGGCTCAAATCCAGATCACCCACAGACTCTTCAGTTTCAGAGTGTAATTCAGGTCTCATCTAATCTGTTAGCATACTGAAAACCTAAACTCAAACGTCACTGCACAGAAGCCTAGAAATATTTTTGGGGACTGAAATAATCTTTCCAAGAACAGAAACAGTTGCATCTTGGTCTTCCAGGTTTATTGATCTGCCATGTAGATTTTCAGCATACATTGCACTAGGAAACAGCCAAATAAGGAGATTTAGCACCTTGCTTCTTTAGCTCTAGGATAGTTCTTGAGTTTTTAAAGGAACCCTCCAGGTAATTTACCCTCCCCCTCAGTTTTATACAGTGGGTTTTGGCAGCTTCATAGGGCATGTACAGCACAGCTCCAAATTTAAGATTTTCGTCATGGCATCTGAAGTTAGGATCCCAATCTCCACCATGCACATCTTACAAAGATTCAGAGCTCATGTGTAAGTCCTTTGCCTTGTTTGGTCCCTGCAATAAGGTACTACCCATCCTCACATGAAATGGTTTAAATGCAGACAGGCCACATAATTATAAGCTGCGTTTCTGAAAATTTCTTACTAAATGTTCTCATACTTATCCGTAAAAAAAAAAAAGGCAAAAAAAACTGCAGAAATGCAGACTAGTTCAATAGCTCACATAATGAAATACAATCAGTCATTTCAATGAGTTTTTTTACATAGCAGGTGATTTGGGGTTTGAAATATTAAAATTTAGGTGTGCATTTGTAGTAATAAAATTTAGTTGTAAAGTTACAGTGTAAACATCTATCCCTGGGAGATCAGAGGGAAATTTGACTAGATACATAAAGTTTGGAGCCATTTTAAATATAATGTGCAGTTCATATTGAATGTTTTTGTTGTTTTTAACTGCAGTGTATTGTGACAGACATTCTTCTCTCAGCTTGTTTTTACATAGCAGGAAATATTCCACAGGGAGTTCATGTTGTGCTTTTTCCTTTTCTAAGTCTACTTATCCTTCACTATCTTTGCAATCGTAACTTTACCCTGATAAAGCTATAAGACTAGAAAAGTGGAGTACTATGAAGAGGAATCAAAATGGGCGAAGAGCAAAGGCCACTGAGGAATACACAAGCACACTGATGTATAAACAAACACACAAAAAGGCACTCCAATGTATTTGTTTTGTTCTAATTCAAGACCATTTACCACTTTTTTGTCCAAACCCCAGTCTTCAATTCATACAGAAAGCACTACATACTGGCTAAACAAAGAAAGTAGCAGGAGAAACTGAGTGACAAATTTTTCTTCACCTCCTACTTGTGTTACTCTCTTCCTTGGTGCCACTCACAGAAGGAGATTGTGCAGCTGTCAGCTCATGGCAAAAGGCAGGTGTGCCAGATGAACAGAGCACTGCCAGTACTTGAGCTTTCCAAACAGTGACATCTCTTGTTAAAGCAAGAGACTTGGGATGACAGGCCAATCACTGAATTTTAAAAGGAAGATTTTACAGAGACGATTAACAGAAAAATATTAATTACTTTGACCTGTTCTAATTTCTTGCTTAAACCCATTATTGATTCATTTAAACTGAAAGGGGAAAAGGATTAACTGGTCAAACAAATAAATTTGGTAAAGAGAACTATTGTGGCACCTTGCACACTGAAAAAGCAGCAAAGAATCAGGTTTCCTTTTGCTTTCAATTGTTCACTTCCCATAATTTTCCATTCCTACATCCCTGTCATGAAGGGAAAATTCCGATCTCTCGAAACCCTGCAACCCACCTTCATTCTGTTTGTGTCCCCCAAGACCAGTAAACCTCAGACCTGAAGTCAAGCTCAATGAGCAACTGCAGCCATTGTGGAAACTGAGGCACCTCCCCACAGTTTTAACATGGTATTTCCAAATTCCTTGCCCACAAACTTCACTAGAAAGCAACCATATATCTGGCTGCTGGCAGCCACATCACACCGCACAGTTTGCTGCCTGATTCTGCACTGAGCAAAGAGCCTGAGCCCTGATGCACTAGAGCAAGTAATGCCCCAAGAGTACAGAAAAAAAAATAAGTCAAAGTCTATGGTAAATCTGGAACTTCAGTTGCAAGAGCTGTGGTGATATTGCATTCAATAAATGAACAAACAGATAAGATTCTGTTAGCAGCTGAGGGCAAAATGTAACTGAGGTAAAACCCATTAGGAACAACAAAAAACACAGCCTAATTTCACATTAAAAAAAAAAGAAAACCAAAATACTGCCAGAGTTCCTCAATCTGTAGGTAACTCTGGACTGACCAAAGGCAAGTCATCAATTACAGCAAAGAGATCTCAATCTAGCACCATCCCAAGTTCCCAACATTTCCAAAACCGGACTGATAGTTTAGCTCATGAGCTCACAGACCCAGCACAAGGGAGAGGTTTCACACATGCCATGAGACTTGAGATGGGCTCTGGAGTTCCCACGGAGAGCCAAGATCCTAGGACACTCTGCTGACTTAATGCATGAAATAGCATAGTAGCACTGTGAGAACATGCTGTTAGCACACAGAGGAGACTGGGTCAGCTACAGATTGTGTGTGGTCAGGTCAGGCATTCACAGCACACTGTGCAAAGCTGCACTTCAACATTTATAGTTTACTGGGTCATATATAACTTGTGCCTAGGAAAGCAAATCATCCATAGTGTGCTGCATGCCAAGGCATGTTCACATCTGTCATTTCAGTAGTACTAGCAAGCTACATCCACACACTGACAGGACCTATGGCTGGCTGCTACTTCCATCTGTCAATTATATCACCCTCAAAAATATTAAAATGCAGAGTGCTTCAGAGATTATGTAAACCAGTGTTAAGATAACACATTTCCTATATATCATCAAAATATAAAAATGAACCTCAAATAACCACATTTGTAAGAAGAGAAAATTAGCATTCTCCTTAATGAAAAGTAAAATTTCTTGCTCTTTTCTACCTGTTTTCAGGATTGTCCAAAGTCTTCTTCACCTACCTCAAAACCAGCATTTTATAGAGAGTTTAGGAGTGTTATAGACTTCCTTACTTATTTTATTAGGTGGTTCCTCAATAATCTACTAGCAGTAATTAACTTTCAATAAGGTCATCAAATCAAGTTCTCTTTCACAAGACTTGGAAAAAAAAATTGTAGACATCACAATGTATCAATCCAGCTTCATCCAAATTAGTTGCTAAACGAGAAAAAAACTGAAAATTTAAAAGAAGATATATAAAGAAGTCCCAAGCTTCCATGAAAATAGACCTCATCTAATTTCATCTCTTCTCTGGCATCTTCAAATATATAGCTTAAAATCTACCTGAAGAGAGTTTTGTTATGAAGCTTACACTGGTAACAAACAAATAGCGCCTCATAACCAGCAGTAATGCTGAGAAAAGCAGCAAAATACTGAGAAATCACTAGACAGCAATGAACTTCAGAAGTAACAGTAACTATTTGGAGATATAAACACCAGAATTTAGAATATAATATCCTGCACCATAAACCTGAGTGTCTTAAATTAATGAGAAAATATATCTACAAAATAATGCATTGACATTAATTAATATTTAATATTTTAATATTTTACAGGAAAACATTAATAGCCTTCACCAGAATTTTTGTCTCTACTCACACAAAGTTTAGACCATTTCTATTATAATATGTATATTATTATATATAGAGCAAGAAAAACTTCTTTTTTTGCCTAAAAAAAAAATACTTTTGAGTGCCCTTGCATGCTCTTACAAAGCACAGCTTCCCATAGCCCAAATCTTCACTACAAAATGTTATTTTGGTGCATGATCCATAAGACCATCACTATCCATTATGCTGTAGAATAAAAATCACCAAAGAAATTTCAGTCATATAACAATGAGCTTATGTATAAAAAAACCTCCTAACTGCATTTTCTCTCATTATCTTCTCTGACACTTGATCAATTATATCCTTGAGACAGGATAGATTTGTTTTTTTTGTATAAAAAGCACTGTGTATGGTACCAGGCAGAACTGCATCCAGATTTATTAAGGAAATTTCCAACTGTAAAGCCAGTTTTGTTTACCATTTTTTCACTACATTACTATTAATTTCAGTCACATTAAAGAAAGTCTGTTTAGGCATAACAAAATTAACTTTTTGATTTTAGAGACTTAAAGGACATTTCTATGAATAACATTTCTTAAAAAATAAATATTTTTGCTCAAGCAAAGCACAATTAATGTCAAATATTTTTGGTATTTTTTACAATACTGACATGCTGCTAAATAACAAATTGTCAGAAGAAATAAACCATTTAACAGGCAAATCTGATTTGCAGCTTGTTTCTTGTTCACTCATCATCAGAATAACTTAAACTGCAAGTCTCTGTGTGAAATGCTTCTGAGGAAAAAATAGCACAATGAAGATTCATTCAAAACTATAATATCCACATTCCTTTTGTTTGCTTTTTACAAATGGAAAGGATGTCAAGCACCCCCAGAGTATAGTTCATGAAAGTGGACTCCCACTTTCTGTGTATGAATTCCAAGGGAAAATGTCATTTTCCAAAAACTGTATACGCACTGCTCTGTCCTGCAGGAGGCTTTTAGACAATCTTTTTCATTGTATGAAGCAAGAACAGTACAGGAACCTCACTAGAGTGTCACAGGTAATAGTTAAAATTTGAAGAACATCTTATCTGTGCATATCTGCTTTTGACAATTGCCCGTTCAACAAACTCAATCAGCTGAGGACAATACGAGCTGTTTGTACACAGATCCAGCAAGACAAGATAAAAGAAGAGTATCTTCTTCTGAAAGTTGTATTCTTTCCTAAAATGAAAGGGGAGAATACCCAGCTGTAATCTTAATCCTTGAGAGAGATGAGTGAGATAATAGCTGAGTTTTGCAAGGCACAAATAAAGGACAGTGACTTTATGATTTCTAACAATTCCACATCAGACAAGGAGCTCAACACAAAGTAGGGCTTGATTAAAACTCCCTCATCACCTTGATTCGTTCATCAGCATTTCTTATCATTAGAAGCACCTTTGACTTTTATTGCTTTTGTTTCTCCAAGAAGAAACAGTTCTGCACGTTGAGCTGGAGCAGGAGTTGTGGCTGTGGAGCTGAGGAAGCACTGATGGGAGCGTGGCTGGTCAGCATCACTGCAGGATACTGAGCTGCTTCCCTGAGCTGACAGGACTCTGTGAGCTGCCTCTCCACAGCCCTGCTCTGCCAAGCCAAAAAGCATGACTGGACCACGGGCAGGGATCTCCAGAACCATACTGCAAAATGCAGCTCTGAGAAGTAAAAGAAAAAAGCACCCCAGGAGTGACTTAATTGTTTACCTCAAAATTCAAAGGTATTTGAAGACTGATTTGAAATTAGGTCAGAGGTAAAATGGAAAGGAAAACTGTTTATGGTTGGAAACCAGCAAACAGGAATTATAGAAAAGAAAGTCACAAGTCCTTTCTCTGTTTGTCTCCTGACAAAAGTTAGGCTCAGGCTAGGGGCAGAATAGCTTGGGAGAAATACAGCCAATTTTCACCCCTTTTGTTCACTATGATTTGTGAATGACCAGAGGAGCCAAAGCATTCCTTACAGCAGGAGTCATTGGGTGCAGCTCTCCCATATAAGGACCCAATCCAGAGACTTTGCAGAGACCATCCTAACGCACAGCTGTACATCGTTATTTCGGAATCCACTATTTTTGCTGCTCTTTGTTTCAAGACAACAGAAATGTTAATTTAGGTCAATAACCCAGACATGCTAGAACAAAGTCTTGATAGAACAAAATATACCAGATACATAATTTTATGCAAATCGAATGATAAATCTGTGATAACATTTATCCATTTCCTTTCAGCTTCTTTAGCTTTTTAAAACATCAGTCTTTACCAACTTCTTGAACTGAGGGTTACCTACCTATATTTAATTTTCAATGTCTCTCCAAGTTGCCTGAAGCCACAAACCATTTTAGTGGAAAACACCAACTAATACATTTGAAATCTTTACCAAAAGTGCTGATGAAATGTGTACAAGTACAAGCACACACAGTGTAAGATAAAACAACCTGTCCTGGACCATCCTTAGCACAGGATGCCTAATGAAGGAGAGAAGTATTCCATGCTCCAGAGATGCCTTTTCCATATTCCAGCAATATCCTACTGATGACTAAAAACACAAAGCCCTGATTCTAGGGTGGCACAAGGACTGCCTCTTCCTCCACCAGGAGATTTTCACTTTACACATTCTCAGCCATCTCAATCCTGTGATTTAGAAACTGTGAACTGGCAGATTTAATTCTACACTATGGAGTAAAGCCAAGTAAGCAGCTAAGGACAGTCCAACCACCCACTAAACACCTCTGCCTGCTGCTCCTGGCATGTGCCCCAGACACCATGGTAGCCCTCAGCAGCAGGATGGATGCTCACAGTTTCAAGAGCAAACCCGGGAGGAACAAACCACTGCCTGAGCCACAGCCCAGGCTGTTTTTTTATCTCAGAGTTTTTTGCACACCCTGACCACATAATGCTAGCATGAGACGTTTTAACATGGAAGAACAAACTTCACTTCTAAATGAGTAAGGAGAAAGAATTCAAACTATGTTTTAGGCCTGGTGTTTTATCCTTTGCTTGGACTAGGAAAAAATAAAGAAGTACACTACAGATTATTTGGAGGAAAAGTTTTGAACATTAATGAGCAAGGATAGCCAATTCCACCTTTCTTTTCCCCCATGTATAAGATTTGTCCACTGCACACACATGAAAATATTTAGGAGGAATTCTTTTGACATCTGACAGAGGACACATCAGTGTGTGCTGGACACTATTTCCCCAGCAACATTCCTTTTCTTTTAGCAACAAAAAGAAGAGCAAAGCTATTTCAGAGAGGAAAGAGTACAGACACAAAAAGTGAAAACAGCACTGCTCAGTGTCAGTAGATCCTTTGGTCTGGATGATGAAAAAAAAATAGATCTTAAACAGAAAACACAAGTTTTATAATAGAGCTCCAAGTGTGATGGCTGTCTTAGATCTCTGCAGCACTGGCAATGTACGAACCCCTAGCTGAGTTCATTTGTGGACATCAACATAAAAAAAATGTTAAACAAACTTACTGCTAACCATTTAATTAGTGCATTTTATCTACAGCTCTAATGAGCCTTTGATTTCAGGAATGGTTGCATGTGTCATAAATACTTATCCTGGGCACTTGAAATATCCATGGGGAAAAAAAAGAAACTTGTTATTTTTCCTGTTTCTCTGTTCCTAAAAGTTCTAATACTGCATCTGTGTGACAGCTCTGAAAAAAATAATTTTATGGATCCAAACAAAACAATTCAAACATACACTCTGCTCATTTTAGAATTATTTTTTAAACAAAACCTTAGCATAAATTATAAAGAAAACTAGAACCATATTTCCCCCAGTTTTCCTCCCCAGTCATCCATCTCTTCAATACATCTTGCTTCATCTTGTAACACTCTCTAGCCAGGACTCGTCTTCCTGCACTTAGGGTGCAAATTTCTTCTGTGCTGATTCCAGGGATGTTCATGCCAGCAGAACAGCACTACCCCTGTTCCATATGTATGGTCACAGTTAAGTGACTCAGGCACCCAAGTTTTGGGTTGAGCTTCATTTTTTGATTTTAATTTATGTACTAATTAAATGTGCTCCTGGAGTGTTATGGACTAGCTCAGCTTTATTTAGGTGATTTGCAAGAAGGACCTCAGGATCTGTCAGTGGGCTCATTTATTCATCTGTCCTTCAGCCCTGTCCTGGAGATCATTAGAGCAACCTGCTAAAATCCTGAAATGCTGTGCAGCCTTTCAAAAGAACAGAAGAAGATTCAGGAGCTGCCCACGATATGCAGGGGATGTGGGGTGGGACAGAGCAAAAAATCCTTCACCCAGGCAAGCAGTGATAGGACAAGGGGGATTGGCTTTAAACTAATGGAGGATATGTTTAGATTGGCTATTAGGAAGAAATTCCTGACTGTGAGGGTGGTGAGGCCCTGGAACAGGTCATCCAGAGAAATTGTGGATGCCCCATCCCTGGAAGTATTCAAGGACAGGTTGGATGGTGCTTGGAGCAACCTCTTTTAGTAGATATTCCTGCCCATGGGAACTTGGAAGGAGATGATGTCTCAGGGTCCCTTAAAACCCAAACCATTTTATGATTATAAGAGAAGTCAAACCTTTTTAAGCCTAGTCTCTCTGAAAATAACTCCTAGACAGTAAGGCTGCCTCTGTGTTTGTCTCCCAAGACATTTCTAATTTTGTTGCTAAATTTTATCCCAACTGATAAAATAATCTTACCAGTAGTAAACCATTATATTCCTACAGCTTTTTACAAAGTAGGTACCTAAGCAGTGAAAAGAGATTTCATAGACTAAAGCAGAAGATCAACTTTTCCATGGTACCAGAAATATTTTTTTGATAGTCAGAGGAAAACGTTTCAATCAGAAAATGCCTTCTCAGACAACAGAAAAATCTATCCACAAGATAAAAATAAATGGGAAATCAAGATACACCACACTTGGAATTAGGTTTATGAAGATAATTTTTACTACACAGATGCATCACAAATACTTTGGAAAACCAAAATACAAGTAGCATTCTGGTTAAGTTTGTTAATTTTGTTTAACATCTAGAAAGTGCCAGAAGAAAATCTAGAAAAACACAAAGATACAAACACTGGTCAATAGCAGAGGCGAAGGACCACTAGGATTAGGAGAAAAGGGAAAAAAAAATGTTAACATCTCTGCAAATCTTCTTTGTAACTGGAATGAAGTGGCTGGCACTGCAAATGCACTGGCATTTTTTTCTTCTGTCCAACAGCTTGTACAAATTCTGAGGGAGTAAATGGAACTACCAGCTAAAAATTACCTGTCACTCCATTACTCATGCCTTGGAATAGATACAAAAATCTGGACTTACAGATCAGAATCTTTATCAAGACTCTCACTCTTTTTACAACTTTACTTTCCTACCTATTCTGTGGATGTAACCTGTACAGCTAGACCCCTTTGTAAGCCAAAATTGGCAGAAATACCTGAAAGCACAGTGTGCTTCATCCAACTGGAATCACATTTTAGATTTACCACAATCATTTATATTCTACAGACTTGTATTTTCCCTTATGTGTCCCAGCTGCACAACAAGTGAGGGAAACACCTGCAAGGTAAACAAGAGTGAGAGGACAAGGATGAGCATCACTGCCCTCTCCAGAAAAGCCAGCAGCAGATGACAAGCTGACAATACACTGGGGCTAGCCGTCAGAAGAAAACAAGAGGGGGCAGAGAGAATGTATTTCTTGAGCTGAAGATTTCTACAAGGGTTAACTTGGTTTTTAGAGAAGCTTTTGTTAATTTGTGTGTGGCAGAGATTTAGAGCTGTTGCATGTCAAGACACATGAATTTAGGCAACACCACCTGCAAAAACACCAGGATATTCTGACCTAAATGGTGTCGCTTCTTGCACTTGGGAATCTTTTTTACTCATCAGATATTTCATTTAGTGATGTCACTGACCCCCTTTAGTGCCTTAATATTAGCTCAGTATCTGCTTTTAAAGAGGGGTTATGGATAGACCATTGGCACAAATCACATCAAAGCTTGTCTTACACGTTGAGGGCTTTTATCTTTCCTCATGCAAAATCGAGTGAAAAGGACAGAAAAAGCAATTCAGAAGATATGCAAGTAGAAATATGAACAAATACAAATTTGCATCTTAATAACTTTGAAATATTGAGCTCAGCATAACTGTTTGCAGTATTTTCTCTGTAGAATTCCTTACTTTATACACCTCATCCACTAGTTAAAAACCCATTATCAAATACAGAAAGGTAGCTGGGGAAATATTTTCTGAGGACTTAGATTTAACAATTCCTAAAACATATTTCACAAGTTTTTGTGTATCAACAATGTGTCTGGGCCAAAAGATAAATAAGTATTTTTTGTATGATATGATGGCAAAAAACCCTATGCAATCAAACAAACCAACTAAAACCCCTGGCTTCCTGTGATGAGAGAACTGGATGTATAGATAGTGACACAGTCACCTTCATAGAAAATATATATATGCAGCATGCATTATCTCTACAAATAGTCATGCATAGGTGCTGTCCATGTCAGGGCCCCTATCAAAAACATAGGGGGAAAAAAATTAGGAAACATTTAAAAGTGCAGCAGAAATTTAAAGGCAAAAGACATCCTGCTTAACAGGGGAGCAGAAACAAGTTATAGAAAGACAGCTTGACTAAACTGGGTGAACTTACACACTCTGAATATAGATGTGCAAACAGTGTTATTCAGAGTGGGAAGGAAAATTGTGGGAAGATAAGGAACTAACTATGCCTTCAATTTCCCCACTTGTTTCTTAAAAAATAAAGTTTTGAAATAAAACCTATTTTACATGCTTGTTTCCACTCACAACAAAAAAGATGCTTTTTACTAAGTTATGTTGCACCTTTTTCACTCTAAAAGAGAATGCAGAATGTACCTCGGTATAAGAAACATAAATTTATTATCAAATATACTTAAAGAGCTATCCCTAACCTTCAAAAATATCAGAAATATTCTTTTTACCTTATTGAAGCAATACAAAGAGACCCATAAAGTAGATCTTATCTGTTTTCATTCTGCTGTTTCTCATCAAATCTGTTTGCTTTATCAGATCAGCAAACCACAGGACATTTTCTATCTTATCTCTCATGATAAAGATTAGAGACGTGGCATGAATAATGTCAGCCTAAAAATTGCCCAGCTTCTACTCAAGGAATATCACAGTTAAGTAAGTTTTTTTGTTTGCTTGTTTTTTGTTTGGTTTTTATTTGTTGGTTTTTTTTTTTGTTGTTGTTGTTGGTTTTTTTGTTTGTTTTTCTGTTTTTTTTTTTAATTCATTAAGTTTTTGGTGCTAAGTGAAAGAATTAATCTACCTTTTATTTAAAAAACATACAGTTATATATCTTCCTGTATAGGATATTTTCTAAGAAAAGTCTTGCTTAATAAGAAAAAAAAAATCTTTAGAAAATACCCTAAGTAATCATCTGCTTGATGTAGAAATCCATAATCTATTACATCAAAGATATATTTTGAAAGTTTCAATGGACTTTGACATCAACGAGTTTCCATGAATTTTACAAGTTTATATCTTTTTTTTCTAGTCTATAAGTGGAAAAACCCCATTCCTAATATATTTAAACCAACCTTCACATGTAAACAACTTGAAACCATGATGATTTTCTTAGCTCAGAGAGAAATTTTTAAGATGTTCATCTGTCTTAGAGGATTAAAAACAAAAAACAGAATCAAACTCTTTCTCTTTGTGAAACAGTTGGATAATTTAACCTATCATGAAAATGGATGGTGGGTATCAAATAAAAAACACAACCTACACTGTATTTTCATGTGCAGTAAGAAGCAGGATTTTGTAATGCTTGCCAAAGCAGCATCTGGTAAACTAATGACAAAACTGATAAGGGAAAAAGCCTTTTATGTCCAACAGTGAGAAGTGGGAATCAAAACCAAGAAACAACATCCAAAAACCTTAAAAAAATCTGCCTTTCTAATTGCAGCAATCCTTTGAAATTTTATTGGGTGTTTTCTGTTTTCTTAAGGGCGTTTTTATGTTATTTCAAATTCGTTGATGAGGCAATTCATCTGTGTGCAATGCTTATGAAAATGTGGAATAAAAGACAAAGGGAGGTGATTTTTATACACAAATGACTCACTGATATGATAAATTTGCCAACTAATCAATATCTTTGCAATGCCCCCATCTGGTGGCCAGGTGAGAGAGAGATTTTCTTCATCCAGGTAAGAGATGCTGATGGGGCAGTATATATATATACATATATATACATACATACATATATATATATATATATATACAGAAGTGCCATTATTCCCTATTTCTCTATCTGAAAGCCTTTTTAAAATATGATTAAGCAAAGAGGTTTTTACAACTCAATCTACCTGTGAACCACTCAGTTCCTTCCCAAAAAACTCACTCCTATCCACCACAAGTGTCAAGAGGAGGTGGAAAATATCTCACAGAATAGCTGCCCAGTATGGTCAGAGGGAGACAGCTTTCTCAGTATGGGATTGACCTGGGCCAGGTCAATTTTTTTGAGGCTGGCAGATTATGTGTCAGGTCTCCAAGTGAATTAAAACTCCTGACACCAAGGTAGTGACTGGAAAGTCTCAGTAAAAGGATGATCACCAGTTTTACTTAATCAGCTAAATAAGCAAGGTCTATGTGATCTTTCCTTGTGAATCTGAGTCGTCAGGGAAACAAAGTCAACATAGCAATGGCAGATTCTTTAAAAAGTAGATTTGTTTCTACTCATTTCAAGGGGATTAATTTTAAAGCTTTTCTAAAAGACAGATAATTTTGTGGTCACATGTCAGCCAGCTCAAAAAAAGCTAAAGAATAGTACAACACTTATGGAAAAGAAACAATGCATCAGCATCTACATTTCCTAAATTGCCAGTACTGTATATTTAACTCAAAAGACTTTCAATTTCCCAGTTCCCTTCACCTCCAAAAAAGTTTCTTTTTTGTCTAACTTCTTTTGGTAGTAGCTCAGAAACTCAAACCCAAGGTTTATTTGCATTTGACCATTCAAATATGGAGCCTAGATAAGTGGCAAACTTTTTGAAAAGGAAGAAGTTATTGCAGAATTGATTTTGCAATTGTTTCTGGTTCACAGTCGTTTTCAAGGCTCATAAGGTTCTGAGACACATGGCATGAATAAAATCCCTTCCAACACTGCAGATAAACAGAGGCTCCAGGCAATGTCTGACCATGGATTAGATGTTTATTATACTAAAATAAATAAAATTACCTAGATTGAAAGGCTTCCAGCAAAAAGATGTTTTACCCATTCTCATGCTGTACTGATGTAACCCACCTGTCAGACTGAATAAATGAATAGAATTAAATCTGTTTTATTGCAGGAAACAAACATGAAAAGAAAAGGCAGTGAGAGGTTACAATTACTCAGTCTGAAACTGTTTACTGTGTTTGGAAACTAGAACTGCAGCAAGGGAAAGGGACCTGGCAAGAGGAGTACCGCTCTTTGAATTGGTTAAACTAATATCTGCATTGGTTTCAATTCTAAAGTAAGGATAACGAGAAATGGAAACGACAGTAGTAAAATATCAAGGAGGGATTAGTTATAGTTCCTATAGTTATCACTGTATTAGTGATAATTAGCTGTGTTTGTCTTCCATGATTTCTGCTGCCTTTTGAAATGTTCTGATGATGTTTGAGATGTCTGAGGTGTTGTTAATTAGAAGTTAGTTAAGTGCATATACCGAGGTCAAAGCTCTGCCTCCCATCTCTTATCCACATGACTTTTATGTTACATTCAAAAAAAAAAAACCCAAACATTTTCTCCTAAGGGTTTTGTTTCAGGCTTTTGTTCACAAAAAAACCCCATTTTATCTGCCATAACATCAGTTTATAGGAATCTGATGGTTTGCTTTAGTATGGTTATAAGCATATTACATTTCTAGCATGGTCTGGCATAAACAACCCTGAGTTTCACATTTGAGCAGTATTCCATCTCTAAACTGACACTTAGTAAACTGAAAATATTAAAACACATAGTTTAGGAAAAGTCCCCAGACAACAGGAATACATAAAAGTAAATTTATTTCAAGATTAATATCTTTGGCTAACCTATTCAAATTCTTGCCTGAATCACAGTA
This sequence comes from Alethe diademata, assembly GCA_025584955.1. Classification (NCBI taxonomy): domain Eukaryota; kingdom Metazoa; phylum Chordata; class Aves; order Passeriformes; family Muscicapidae; genus Alethe; species Alethe diademata. Next base: position 16,062,369 of record JANRMJ010000054.1, on the reverse strand, counting down.
AAAGAAGTAATTAAAATATAGGGAAAATCTAGTGTTGGTCTTTCAGGAGATAACTGACTGGCTTTGTAAAAAAATATATCATCACTGATTCATCGGCTTTTATTAGGACTGATATAATTGTGATAAGAAATACAACCATTCTGAAGAAAAAGGTTTAGCTCAATTTCCAATTGAGTTAGCTTTTGTTTTGAGGTTTATTTTTTTAAGAAAAAGCAGAAGAAATGACATAAACCCCATTGCCATGACTGAGAACACCGTCACAGTTATATCTCCAGTCAGACCAATGCTCTGCAGCACTGATTCTTGCTCAGAAATCCAAGGCTACTCTCCAGCTTCAATATAATATCTTCCTGGTGCAAATTTAAATCCAAGGGAGGATGATGAGATTAGAGAATAAATTGGGTTGAATGGGAACATCTGATCCAGTCTCCTACTCAAAGAAGAGTCCACCACCACATTTGATTCAGCTGTTCAGGTCCATACAAAACTATGGACTCTGTGTCCAGGGATATTTATTTATCATTTTATCTCATGGGATATCCATCCCATCCATTCCATCAAGCAAGTGCTGAATCCTGGAGTTAATCTAATCCAAACATCCAAACGTAATACAGTGCCTGGAAGCAAGCAGGGAAACTCATGTTTGAATGGGAATCCAAACAGGCAGGAATCTAACCATGGATGCTTCAGAGCCCAAGGACTTCCCTGAACACGGATATCTGAACGTGCTTCATAGGTGAAGGAAAGCCAGAATGTTTGATGTTTAGAATCTTACATAATTTTCCACAAATCCTGACTCTCTAGAAAACTCACAACCAGTGGCACGTAGTCCCTTCCGAATAAAGCAACACTTTCCCAGTAGACATTCAGAGAAATTAAAAATTGTATTTTAGCAAATGTGCATTTATATCTCTGCAGTGTCTCCTCAGAAGTAATGTTGCCACTTGATGGCCAAGAATTCTTTATTTCTTTAATAAAGGCATAAGAAATGACAAAAGTCTCAGCCAATGAAGCCAAGGAAATGCAACAATTAAGCCAAGTCTCCTCCCAAGTTCAGCATGCTTAGCTAATGTTATGACACAAAAATAGAGAGGTAAAAACACACCTTATTGCAAGATTATATCTATGGCAAGATATTGAAACCTACAGTTTAGAAAAATCTGTCAAAATTCTCATAACATATATGTACGTTACAACCAACTCTTTTTTAGAAAAAATAAGAGAACAACATCAACAGAGCTACCACAGTATTTGTGCTATTCACTCTATTATTAGGCTGTTTTTTGTACTACATAGTGATTAATTGGATCATATGGTATTGTTTCAATTTTGGCCTCCAAATCTCTTCCCTTCCAGCTCTGAGATTAATCTTCCAATTTTCAAGTTTATGCAGTCATTCAAGCATTCTATATGCTGACTCATACTCTTGCCAAGAGAGAGATGAGGTTTACAAATACTTTGAAGTTAGTGTTTCATTTTTTCAGATCAGCATTCCTTTACCCACAAAAATAAGCTGCATGGGTCCATACAGGAGGGTCCACAAGCCTTCGGGCAGCTTAAATGGGAAAAATTTTATTATAATAAGACCCCATTTTGAGGCTGGCATGTGAGCATATACTTACTGCAGTTAAGTAACACTCACTTCTAAGAATCAACCATGGCCTTCTTCTGGAATTGAAAAGCTGCTTTTGGCATCCATTGATAGAGTTGAAGACCCATGGCCACATAGTTTGGGTTTTACAGAAAATTCTTCTTCATTTTCAAACACTCTCAAGCCCTAGCAAGTTTTCTGATATAAAACTTCTGCATTACCATATAGTTTTTTCACCCACCCGCAGTAAACAGTTCAAGGCCAGACTCTTAAGAACTTTGCTATTTTTCTCCCCCATATATTGTGAAACGTGCAACGATGAATAACAATTTGCTTCCACACCTCTCTGCTGTGCAGCCTCCTTCATCGAGGCAAAACTTTTCAAGCAATTCTCAGGACTATAAAGTCACCTTGTGACTCTCTAGTGTGACCAAAGACCAGAAATTTGGACAGCGCTCCAAGTCAAGTTGGGTTTGTTTTGTCTGAGATTTTTCTTTTTTTAAATTCTTGTCAGCTGATTTCAGCACCATCAGAACTTTACCAAAATGTGCTAACAGAATCAGTCTCTGTTTAGGGACCTCTGCAAGCCCTAGAGCAAGGTGTTTTATTGGCTGTATAAAAAACTCCTACTAAACACTCTGTGACACTTGTTTCACTTCAACATATGAACAACTTTACTGACCTTGTATAAAGTTTTCATATATTGGTCAAAAAGGATTTTCCTTACCATTTGACTCATGGTTATTTTGACCATGTTTTTCAAGCAGGGTTATGTAAATAATGCAACTCCCTGCAAATCATAAAATAGAGGATTTCCATCCCTTGTCAAAACATTAGAGAATCGGGAAAAGATTGGGAATGCCATAGTACAGCAGATCAGAGATCAGCATGGCAAAAGGCTATTCCCTTTGATATTCAACACCACCCCATTTAAAAGGAGATTGACAGTCAAGTTTTAAAAAAATCCCCTAAGGAAAAGAATATCAGCACAGACAACTGACAGAGCTGTTGCTTCAGACATGAGAAAAAAGGCTGAAAGTTGAGGCTTCCAAGAGAAAGTTATTTTACTTGTTTCTCCAGCTATTTATTTCCATGTTTCCACCACAGCCTGGATGTAGTTATTTCTTTACATCCCTACTGCCCTGTTAACTTCTAGTTTTACTGCCATTCATAACATCCAATGATGCTTGTCTAGTTAGTGTGTTACATGTTTAGTAGTCTTTTCCACAGACCTCGGGAATAAACCACATCAGTGGATATAATGAAGATAATTACACTCTTAAATTGTGATTACTGTGCTGCAAGAAACTCCAACTTAAGGCACCATTACTCTTATTTCTTATGTACTTATCAAATGCAGCTCATCTTTCCAGACTACACATCATTTCCCACTCCACATCACTATATTTAATGAATTAGTCAGAGAGTACATTCATACACTTTCATGCACATTTAGGATATTACCACCAGTAATATATCCCTCAGTGTGGTGTACTGCAAAGGCACCACAAATGTGTCACCCAAATAAACTCCAGCATTTGACACTAAGCAAAATGTCTGACAGATCCTTTTGGACATACACTGTTACTGCTTACTTCATACTCATAAGCCAGTGCATGAGTCTATTAGCTCATTAGGGCATCATTAGAGCTTATCTCTTTTCCTAAGCCTTTGGAACTACCTACTTTGAAACTTAAGACTGCTGCAATAACAGCTTAAGAGATTTATTTATTCTCAGACTTCTGCTCATCCCCAGACATAATGCCTTTCCTAGTGTGTACACTATGGATTTTTTTTTCTTGTACCTTCTTTATATATTTCTCTGCAGATAAAAGGGATTACAGCAAAACAGAAACAATCCACTGACCATCCTGAGCTCTAACGTATTTTAGCCTGTATTTTCTGCCTTTGCATTATCTTACCAAGAAAGGCAGAGAGAGCTATAGCAAACCCTTGCACAAATTTACAGTGAAAGCAGACAAAAAGCTGCTATCTGAAGTAGAAGAGTGTCACAGTACTTGGTCTGAGTTCTACAGTCTCTTGACTTGCTGAGTTTTAGCTGAGCTGTCCCCACGAGAGAGAGAAAGCATCAAATGATGCCAGGGGACCTTCAATATGAGACCATACAGCAGAAGTGAGACTTGTCAATCAGATGATGTCTTGAATGTTTATACATTTTCCAGTGAGAATTTCTGGTCTAAAATCAGGCATCTTTTGGCTCAGCTTCAGTTAGTATGCTGTATTTTAACATAATGCAGCTAGCAAACACATGGAAATGCAAAAATTGTCCATATTAGACAAATTGTCCATTAAACATGTTTTGTACCAACACAATCACAAAAGATAACAGAGTATAAATATGAGCTAATCCGTTTCTACTCTGACGAAACAGCAGAACAGCAGCACAACCACAACAGGAAAAAACATATTTAGGACCAAATTTGATAATAATTCCTATATCAGTATAAGTTTACCAAGTTACAATATTTTGCCAGCATGATTATGCATTTGTTATACTTCTGAAGAAAAAGAATCATTAAGTGGCACTCAACTCTACATTCAAGTAGTCTAGGCTTTTGAATACTTAATGACATCAGAATACTTTAAAAAAGAGAAGTGGCAGAATTGCTTGGTTGCAAAAACAATGTGTTGGTTTGGTCATGCAAAAGAAGTAGGCTGAAAGTCAGCCACATCAGAATTGAGAAGCTAATCAGCTAGAAAATAAGGTAGGAAGCATCTCCATTCAAAATAATCTGGAATTTTACTCACTGCTAGTAATGTGTGAATTTGCTAACCCCAAGAACAGTTTTTCTCTGGTTCTCTACTACAGGAAAGCCACACTAAGATATCTGCATTTGTGGGATGACTCCAGCAATTAACATTTGGTCACCACACGGGACTCTGACATTTTCATACAGTTGGTCTTTCACTTTATTAATTTATCTTAAAGCAAAATTAATCAGATAAGCAGTAATTCTGAGCAACATTCTCTGTGTTCTCCAGACATCAGATATGTAAAAGCTGGCTTTAGATACTCTGCAGAAATTCAAAAAATTGTGCAAAACTTCTGAGAACAGCTTGCTGCTGATTACACAATGAAACAGTTGCATTGAAAAAGTAAAAATGAAGACTCCCAAGAGGAAAGAAAAGTATTTCATGTCCATTTTCCAGCAGTTTTACAGATGATGAAACAATAACACACCTCCATAAGGGAAGAGACTTTGTTCTTAATGTTCACCTGCCATATCAAATTCAAGTGAGATATCTTTTGTGAAAAAAGGAGCTATTTGGAAAAATTAGTTCAATATGAATATTTACCCCAAGACAAATTAAATATCAAGCGTAGTAAGAGATGTCTTCATATCAAACACAAAAGCAAACATGACTGAATTCCCATTTCAACCAGTTTGGGGTTTCTTTCTAGTAAGCAGCGTGGTTATTCTGAAGCCTTTTTGTCAGTGTCTTCTTGTGCTGCTTTAAAAGCAGTATTTTATGATTTTGAAATCGTCAATATCACCAATCTTTTGGTGAAACCCTTGCAAAATTCCTTCAGTGTAGTCCAATCATTGCTAACATTTCTTATTTTTATAAGCCAAGCATCTATCCTTAGTCAGGGAGCATGGAGGAGGAATTTAACTTGTCTTAGTTAACTTGAATTAATCCAAAGTGAAGCCCTGCTGAAGGCATCTCAAATTGTCATTTTCACATCAACAGGGCAGGTATATCTTAACACAAGATCATAGATCATGGAGGCTTTCTCAGCCTCCTCAGTCATACAGAAAGTACTCTTTTACAATGCCTTCACTAGGATTAAAAATCAAATTAACTAACTCAAGTTAAAACCTTTCCCTACTCCCCACATTTTTTTAATCACAAGGAAGCTGAGACTCTGTTGTAGCAGAGATATTTAGAGACCAACTGGTTTCCCTCTGCAATCTAAATTCCATTAAACACCACCTTTAAATGCAATTTTTAACTGACTTTCTTCAGTCTTCCCTTACAAGAGTCATCCATTAGGTTTTAACAGATTAACTAATTTAATTTCAGTCCTACAGCTTTTTTGAGCCTACCATAGATCAAGCCCAAAGCTTTTAAGGTTTAAAATTTATTTCCTGTGACTTTCTATGTATAGTTTCTACAGAGTCACCAGTTAAGTTCCTTGAAATTTGTTAGAATATACAAATTTGTGTGTATTTGCCTAGCTAAAACTGACCTGCTAATAATCTATCTTCAATTAAAGGATCCATATTCATGAAAGATTTCATGAACAGTTTGGGGGAGAAAAAATAATTTCCCTATAAAAATACACAGTATGGTTGCATTTGTTTTTTGGTAAAATAATGATATAAAAAGTATTCTTTAAAGTAAGAACATGGACCATTTCTTATTTGACTTCTGCTTTCTAGGCCCTCAGGTTATACTTCACATCTCATTATCCTATTGTTCTTCACCAGGTTTTATATGTTCAGGTAAAACTTCTCACTGACAGCCAGGTGTTTTCATATGCTTTTCCTTTTTTCCCCCTGCACCTCTCTATACTTTAAGCCTTATTAAATTCTACCTGGGATTTCTTCTGTATGTGAACCTGTTCAAAAAATACTTCTCAGTCTGGCTTGGAGAGTTGACTGCAAAGTTAGAAATAGGAAAAAGAATAAATTAAATACATGCTACTAAGTCAGATATTAACAGGGGATACCTCTTCTTTTTCCCATTTTAAGAAGAACAAATTTCAGAATTAGAGCTATTCCACTTCCACCTAATGGAGTATAATAAGCATGCCACCTCCTATGAGAATTAAGACCACCAGGCAGCCTCTTTGGGAAGAATTATCACTGCTTACAGAATTAGCATCTTTTCTGAGCTTCCAAACTCTGTTTAAACTAAAGCATAAGTAGAAATAAAAGTAATCTCAACAGTTTACTTTCATTTCTACTTTGAAAAGAAAACAAAGGTTATTTCTGACTTCTTTTCCACCCTCCAGACCAAGAAAATTAGAAGAGAAGGGTAATTCAAGAAAATTAGACCAAGACATACCAAAAATATAGGACCACATTCATCTATATGAAAATAGAGAGTAGATAAATGATAAACACTGAATTTTTGCAGCAGAAAAGAACATGAAATTGGATACTCTGCCCTACCTGTCTCAGAAAAAATAACAGTAATAAATTGCCTCTGCATAAAGAAAGTGCATGACTTACTCAACACCAAAATTTTGCATCTAGTTCTCATACTTGTGGAACTGCACAGAACAAAAGAAAAAAATTATTTTCAAGCCCAAAACAACTGCAGAACAAATTTACTGAAATTTGTGTAATTAGACCAAATTCTGGTACAAAAGGCTTTCAAATGAAATTATTTACTCAGTTTTACTTATTCTTTCAGCCAAAACAAATTTCTATAACAAAAGTCATGTTTCAATACTTTAAACACCTATGCTTTCAGCCTTCAGGACTCCTGACTGATTTTCATTGTGCTTAAATCAGGACAAGCACATGCACAGCAGCCTGCCTCACACCGAGCAAACCTTGGCAAAATCAGGACAATCCTAATTTTCTATGTTTGGGTTTAAAGTCTGCATACTTGTGTTCAGCAAGGTAAGAAAAGCAAAAATTTCAATCTCTAAGGATGATGTAAGTAACAGAGGATGTCAGTGGCTAAAACATTTCAGCTATGCATTTGAGATGATCTTTATGGCATATTGGAAAGCATATTGGATAAGCTCACTTTAAATCATGGCACAGAGAAAAGCCCCCATTTCCATCTGAGATCTCATCTGTGTACAAAGCCCATCAGTACATTAGATACAAAACACTCCAGAAAAACCTCCATGGAAACTGGCAGGCAAGAACCAAGGCATCCATGACCTGGATAATCCTGAAAGCCCCATGGGTCAACCAAAGACACCATCAGATCAACCATGATTCATGCATATGGAGCAATTTCCAGAGGCAGCTGCCTTCCTAAACACTGTGGACAATCTGACACAAGTGGTTCTTACAGTAAGGAATTATTAGTATTCTGAAAATTGCACAAATTTCTGCAGAGTCCAGCAGTTAGAATCTCAGCTCAGGGTACATACAGCAGCAGCTGTCTTTAATGAATGCACTGATTATTCTCCACAGTCCCCTTGCCACAGACAGGGCCAAAGATATCACTGGGCCTCTGCCTAGGTAAGTGACTTTTTCATCCTTGGTTTTAATGTGAAACCACACACATCATTGGTGAAATTGGAAAGATGCTCTCCCAGCATAGGCTTCCTGATGGGCAGTGAAATCTTATTCTCCAAAACCTGTCCTCAATACAAATAGTGATTAATGAGGACAATGAGTATCAGACAGTAAACATCTGTTATCTTTCTTACCACAAATAGACTGGAATTAACAAGTAATAGATGGTCAGGGAAACACTTGAATGTAAATGAAGTTGTGACTCTGCCTTTCACATCTCATTTACTAGTTTTGGGGAAGAAGTCAGACCAAAACCTGCAAAGTTATATTTAAAATATTAGTGAGAAACTGATTTGAACTTGGGCTTAAAGAGGGAGAAGAGTGTTACTTCACTTGCTATCCCTTATGCTTCATTTGGTTCTGATTTTAGAGTACCCAGCAATCCTTTTCCACAGACAGGGCTAAGTCACTGTGACCCCCTGCATTACTCATATTGTGAGACTGGGCAGAGTGCTCGTCTCTGCCTGCTTACCTTAGGGTCAGGGTTATTATTCCTGTATCCAGTGCTTCCCTATCTTTCTTCTGAGAGCAGTTTGTGCTCTCAGCACATTTTCTATGCTCAGGAACATCTACTACTGTTCTATGTACAAGGCCCTTTAGCTGTTCTGTGAACAGACTGGGCTGCTCCCACAGAAACTCCCAAAAAGAACATAATGCTTCCAGCTCAGGCCCAAATTTTGTTTTGTGATTTGTCACAATATTCTCTCTAGAAACCATCTGACTGGTTAATAATCTGGTAGCTCCCCATTTTCAAAGACCAGGCCTTTTGTCCAGGTTTCTTGGATACCAGCTATTTTTGAATTAACTTCAAAATCTGGCATTTCATCAGCCAGATTATGTTGCAAAAAAAAGCAGGTTTTATGATTAAATCAATTTAAAACACCTAAATTACGCAAACAAACTACTAGTTAAAAAAAAATTTTGTTAAGAGCAAAATCAAGATCAAAGTAAAATGACCAGTAAAAAGCTAACTGGAGAAAAAAATAATTTATAGCAAATGATTAAAAACAAAGTTACAAATGTCAAGCAGACACCATATTTTCAATAGCATCCCACAAAACCTGAGCACAATGGAACAATCAGGGTGCATGCTTCCACAATCAAGGTGGCATGAAACTCCTCAGCAAAAATGCCTCAATTTATTCTAAGTATAATTTCCTTCATATTAAAGGCATATCTTCTATTTTTCCTTTTCAAAGACACATATAAAAATCTCGCTATCTCCTGTTCCTAATTTCTTAGGATACAGATTATTGCTCCTGCTTGTATTATGAGCAACTTCACAAGTACTGTATCTGCATTCAGCACACAAAAACCTGAAAGACAGGGTGTTGCTGAGTTCTTCACAGTGGGAAGCCTTTATTATTCTTCCTACACAGGGGAAGTTGAACAAGTCTAGTTGGGAAGTGCTTTTGTGGGCAGATTCCCCTTCTCTGTAACAGTGAATGAGCAGCAAGTACTTACATAAATATATTTTAAGACATAAGCACTGAAATCAAATAAAACATACCTGTCCACAAATGTATCTTACCAATTGCTAAAAGATATGAATTATTAAAGCTTGTTAGATGTGAAGGGAAAAACAGACACTGCTCTCCAGGAAAGCACAACTGTCTCCACCAGATCTCAAATCAAATGTATGCTAGAATAATAAATTTCTTATACCATACAGAGTGACTACAATTTATGTAATTTAAAATTTTATGAACCCAGACATTTTTCTTATGATAATAAAAAAGTCTTCTCTCCAATGTTAAGTATGTGATGCATGAGCCAAACTGATCCTACCTACATAGAGGAGTACAAAATTGAGGATTTTTGGGAGAGAATATCTTTTCCCATTTTAGACACGCAATATTGAGAAAACTTTTTCTAAAGCTTTTGCAGAGGTGAGAGCAGCTATACTTTTTGCCACTGCAATGAAAAATGGTGCCACATTTCTTTGCAGAGAGTTTTGTGAGGGTTTTCCTAGCCACTGCAGCCCCCTATTTCAAATGAGACTTTTATAAGAACAACTAACTCTAAATCCCTCCAAACAAATAATAGCATGAAGTTATACAAAAACTAACTTCATAGGACCAGAAGGACCCTTAGCTCACTGGGCTTCTGCTGGCCCTCAGGTAACTCAAATAGTGACTGCTGCATTCTCTATTAAAGCTATTTGACATTATGCTCCACAGAATAAGAATACACTAACAGGCAAAATACAGCACAGTCTTTGTTGGCTCAGGTGGAAAAATATTGATCACAGAAATCTCTGAGACAGGAAAAAAAAGCTAAACTCTCTAAAAATTATCATTTTCATGGAAATTTTAGTTTTCTTCTTTCCTCCCAATGTCACTAGTTTCCACTTGATAAGTACAGAGAAAAACCTTCATTTTCACAGGCATTTAACTCTCAGTTACTGAAAGGATTTATGAAGCATAATTATCTTTTCAAGACATTAAAAACACAGTAAGATACAGGAGGAAAAAGATGACAAATTGAGATGTAAGCAACAAGTTTTTGGGTGGTTTTATCTTCACGTTCTGGCACTAAAAATCAAAGATGAAGAATTTCCACATAATCTGTTTATCTGATTGATGCTGATAAGACTGTACAACAAAAGAAATTCAATATTTTCAGCAGGACTCTACCAATTTACAGAGTTATATAGCCAATTCTAACAATTTCGATGGCGGTTCATAGAGAATTATTTCTCCTGTTGCACTTTGGAAATGCCTTTAACACAAAAGTTACATTTGCAGAGTCTTTCCCTGGAAAAGTGGTTTGGAGAAAGGAGTCAGAATTTATCTGTGAAAAAAAACTTTGCTCTTAAGATTTAAATTTTTTCTGATAGATATTTGTTTTCCTGTCAGCCCACCCCCACCCATCCATCCCTTCAGTGTGGTTCCACTGGATAAATCAGGTCCTCCATCTCAGCAGCAGGCACTCTGGAGATGCTCTCTGTCTCACACACCTAAAGGCTCCTTCCCTTCAGCCCCCCCATCCTGTTTGCAGGAGGGTACAAATGTGAATGAAGCTTTCAGGCTGGGTCTCTGGGCCAACTATAGCAGGGTTTTTTTTTTTTTTTCATCTTTCAATTGGTAGTCCCTAAAGCAATTCTGATCCTTGAATTATAAATACCCTAGAAAATGCTGTATTCATAGATCAGTGCAGTATATTCAATTTTCCTTTTCTTTACCACTTCTTATGTAACTCAAAGAACCCTAAGTGGGCAATCATCCCCTTACCTACACTGCAATAGAAACTTGTGTGCCTTGCCCTACAAGCATAACCTTCCAAAGAAATTCCCTCTGGATCTGGGGTCTGTAAAACCTCTATCTACAGCACTGAAGCCTAAGAGGGCACCCATGCATCCCTCTTCCTCATTTTGCACAATTAATGAAGCTGTCAAATGCAGCTGAGGATGTCAAAGAGACTGTAAGCCTAATGATTTTTACAATTTAAACACCTTTGCAGGAAGTCCTTAGCATGTGGCATTACTTTGTAGAGAGAGTTCTGCATGTATGTGAGATAATGTATTTGACTAGAACTGTGAATAATCATGTCTCTATCTGTATATCAGTAGACAGACACCCTGGTGATTAATTCTCTTTTTATCACATCTTTAGTTGTCTAATCTGTTCTCAGCACATTAATTTGTGTCTTTCAGGGGGTATTCAAACAGTTTGTGCCCTTTAGAATTCCTTCAGAATGATCACCATCAACAAAAAGTTATTGGGTTCCCCCTAAAATATTAATTTATTTAGATAACCAGATTAAAGAACTTTCTATCAATAGTGAAAAAACCTTTTCCAGCTCTGAATGAGACAGGAATACATTAAAACTTGGTTCAAGACAGTATCAAGTTTTATCCACTAATTTATTAAAGAGGATGTTAAGTGTTATAACACAGATATGCAATAAGATATATTGAAATTACTGAAAAGCTGAAGTATTTCTGATTTTACGAAGCAACTGTTACACTTTTTGTCCTGAGGTCTACAGAGTTCAATCTCTGAGTCATAGGAGAAATCTTTGACCCACAAGTTATATGACTGATTTTTATGATTAATATTAGGCTCTGCAAACCTCTACTAGGTAGAATCAGTTGGTTTCCAAACTTTGTGAAATAACTGAGCCTTTAAGTGATATATTAATTTATGCTTGTTAGATGATCAGCAGTTTACACTGATTCCAAATTTACCACTGTAGAAAATTATACTAACATGATAAAACATGAAATTTGAGCAAAACACAAGATTGCTACTTGAACTGGTACATGGCAACAATTCTCAAAATATACTGGATAAACCATTTCTCCCTATTTGGTAAAGCCCTTATTAGTTTTATAAAACAAACAGTCCAGCACTTGTGGATGCACAGGATGCAGATGCCCAGGTGAGATCTCGGGGGGGAAGAGTGCCCAGAAGAGGAGAAGCAGCAGCTCCAGGCACTGGAGCAGAAATTCCCCTGAAGCCTGTTCAGATCCCACACCACAGCAAAGGGAAAATGGGAAAAAGAATAAGCAGAAGAGAGGAATAATTATTAACTGACCAAAACCCCACTTTTTCCTCTGCTAAACAACAAACCTGGGTGTAGAAGAGCTGAAGGTAGAGAGAAGGTAAGACTGGGAAAGGCAGAAGGAAAGGTGATACTTTAATACTCAGCTTTTTGTTCCTCACTACATTAATCTCTTTTACAGGACAACAAGTTATTTTCCCAAGATGAGTCTGTTTTGCAAACAGCAGTGGCTGGTGAGCAATCTCTCTGAGCTTCCTCATCCTATTTTCTCTGCTGCATCCTGCTAAGGTCAGGGAGCTGAGGGGAGGAATGAGCAGCTGGTTTGTAGTTGGGCTGTTAGTCAGTGTGGGTCCCACCACACTGGGAGCAGACAGATTTAGGGGAGAAATCAGCTGTGGCAAAAGACATCACCATTCTGTGCAGCACTTATATATGCACATAAATAGTGATAAATCTTGTGATCTGGAAGAAAAGAGTTCTATTTCTTTTGGGTTCTGGTTTGGGTTTTTTCTGACACATTCAGATTTTGGGCTCAAATTACACACACAGATTTCACTCCACAAATTAAAAATCTAAATACACCATTTACATTAAAATTATGTTTCCATAAAAAGACAAAGCTGAATTTTGCCTGTGACCAATCACTATCAAAACCAATGTTCCCTCAGTCCTGTTTCACACTTGCCTAATTTTAGCTTTAGTTAATTTAATACTGAAAAATCACGTGGCCACCAGAGTTTTCACACTATAGGCCTATCATGGAGTTCATTTAAGGTAACACTCAACAGACACACCTCTTAGTGAAACTGCAGGCAATTTATGTAGCTGTGCTGTCACTTCTACAATTAGAAGTTTGTGGATCCAATCTGGTTTTCAGGAGGTTAACATAAAGAAAGTCAAACTGCAAGTTGCTACATCAGTCATGCTGACTTTGTAGACATAATCAGTTCATCAATGTCTGCTTAAGCTTTTGATCCCTGAAGACACTGTGAAAGTAGACTGCAAATTAAAAATTCCTGGAATTTGTTAGAAACTAATCTAGAATACTTGCAATATATGAAAGCTGTTCTAAAATCAGTTTGTATACTGTTATAACCACAGGCATGTTATCAGTACACTTAAAGGGACATCACAGCTAGAACATGTAAACAGGCATAAACTGATTTCTGTTCAGGCCCAAAGCCAGCAGTTAATTCTTTAGAAGAAGCTGCTGTGAAGTACATAAGTTCCCAGGAAAAATTAGGGATACTGAAGTGACTTCAGCCTTTAGAAAAGTTCAAGTGTCTATGATTCTGTGTCACTTGTTGGACAATAAATAAGCTTGTTTCTTATTTCTACCCAAGTAGTTAGAAGACAGCCCGATGGATTTAATTAAGTTCCTCCTTGCCAAACTACAGACTACATAAACAGTTACTAGCCAATCTCTAATTACAGGTAAGTAACCTATGAGATGAAACAAATTCCAGTGCAGCACTACAAACTCAGGAATACTTCATTCTGACTAGTTCTTCCACTAGCTCTCAATGACCAGGCTCTTCAGAGTACAGCTTCATCATTACTGGTTAATAATTGAAATCAACAAAAACTGCTGCACTAAGCAATAGCAATTTCCTGATTCTAATAGAATACCTGTGAGTGATACTCTGAATGGAAAAAATATTATTCAAGGTTTGCAATGCTATAAGTAGTCCTATGTGCAACTACCACAAAAGCTGGTGTTGCAAAATACTTCAAAACACTGATGGATAAAATATTTTCTTCTGCTTTGTTTCTGCAACTATGAAACACACAACCAGCTTCTGTATCAAGGTAGATTAATGTGGCTTTTATCAAGATAGAAGAACTGGGGAAACTGAAGTAAAGGACAAGGAGATCAGAGGATTAACTACTAAGATAATCAGACCCTCCTAACTTAGGAAAAGTTTCAATCTCTTCTTCCTGCAGACCATGATATTTGATAAAAAACCAGGTTGCAGAATTACAAGTATCACTTAAGTTGTTTTTAAGAGATGTGTTCTACAGCTTCTGGTAGCCACCCATAGACAGTTTATTACAAAAACCTGCAGGACATCATACAAGTTTCAGGCATAAAAAATATATATATATTTCTGTCTCGGGCAAAAAAATTTTCCATTTTGAAAACAGGAAAATATAGATGAAGAATTTCATACTTTGCTATTAAAAAAAAATCAATAAATTCAATTAAGAAATATTTTCAAAAGAGAGCAATCACCTTCAGCTACTCTGTAAAAGCCGAGGTGTGGTGCAATACTGTTCAAATTAAGCAGCCAACAGAGACTACTTCCACATTGCTGTCATGTTAAACTGATAACCAACTTCTCTACTAGTAATCACAAAGCTGTGCTAGATCCTACCTTCCTCCTGCTGGAAAAAAAAAAAAAAAAAAGTTTTAGAAGAAGGTAAGAAAATTAGTAATTTAAAAAAAAATTAAATGTACTCTAGATTTAAATTGAAATGTCTTTTAGAGCAATTTCAATTTGAAAAGAAAAGTGTGTCAGGGCTACAGTTAGCCCACTTGCTAATACTTCCTCCTTAATTTTATTATTTCATACAAGAAACAAAATAGCTACAGAAAAGATTTATGGAGCCTGTTAGAGAAGAAAACTGGACTTGGAGGCTGGCAGCACAGAAGATCCTTAAAAGCAATTTTATGGTCATCTTTTTTTTCTATGTACTTTTTCTTCAGTCAGCTGTGAAAGTTCATTTCTGTAGATATTCATTTCTTTTTTTTTATATTCAGCAGAAACAAGAAGTCTAAGTCACCACCCCCAGCTCATTGCATTAAAATTGCTACTAACAAGTGCATTTTAAAAAATATGTTTCACAGTTCTTTGCACCCAAAAATACTCTTTGTTCTGAAAGCTGCTATTTTTAAATGAAAGAGATCCCTGCAATTTTATATATCTTAGCTGTATTTATGAAGGGAAATTGGGAAAGGAGACAAAAATAGTGATTATAATATTTCTTTAAAAGGTCTGAAGGCCGTAGAACTTTGTTTTCCTGCAACAACAGCGAGATGCAGTTATTAGCATTTTCTTGAAGTAGTTTTCCCCATTTACCAACAACCTTCCCTGAAATAATGCATCCAGTCAAAAATTGTGGTATTACTATGCTTTTAACACATGCATTAATATTGCACTTATATATGTATAATAGATATTAGTTTATAAATTATATATATAATGTGTATAAAACTGAATAGATCTAAATCTTGCAGAAGATGTGGAGATGGTTTTGTGGTTCTGTATTCTAGATGGACCTGCCTGAGTGAAGGGTTTGGATCAGATGACTTTCAGAAGTCTCCTCTAACCCCTACCAATCTGTAAGGTTGAATATATTTTACATAACTTGTCCTGTGACAGACCATCCAGATTTGGTAATATGCAAAGGCATCCATAATCCATAGCAGGCATTTACCCAGGCTTGATAGACACACACTGCAATCTCATTGAGTTACAGCACCAGCAAGTTTCAAACAAATCAAACCAGAAAGGGAATAAAATGTAGATTAGTAGGTACAGTCATAGCTTTGAATACTACCACTCAATTTCCCATTGTTTCACCTACACATACCTATTTTTACAGTTTCTCTCACTAAAAGCTTTACATCTTTTTGCTCCAGAAATTTCATTCTCATCTCCAGTCTAAGTAAGAAAGCTCAGTTTTCTATCAAGCCATGTTTCAATATGTTCAGCTCCATTAAACCTTTGGTTGTCTTATATTGTGAGCTAATGATGCAGTGTATGCTTCTCATATTAACATATTTAATGTTTTTTTTCTTCCCTGCCCACCCAGTTCCACATTATAAAATGTCACGAATCACCTAAATTTAAAAAACTGGTGAAAACATTTAGAAGTTACCACGAAGAGGAAAGACCAAGACAGCACAACTCTGTAAAATAAGTTTCTTTTGAGAGCCATACTGAAATCACAAAATTAAAGGATCAACTTCATTGCTATGCCAAACTTAATTAGAAACATATCAATGTGAATAAAGTACATAACACTACTGGGTTTTTTATAGCTAACTCACACTTCTTAAGAACTGGAACACCAACTTTTCCTGACCTCTTTGCTTAAAAAGAAAAAAAAATATATTTTTGTTCTTGCATTCACCTGCTATAAGAAAGTGGTAATATGTAAAAACCTAACTTGAATTGTGGAAAACTATAATGGAGTTACTGTTCATTAGTCAATTCTTTGCCACACAGCTTAAATGTCCTATAAAGTATTAGGATCTTAATAAAAACCACTCAGAAGGCCTTCACTATTAATGCACATATTTTGTTTGAACACAAGTTTTGCATTATTCAATAATGAGCAGCCTAGAAAGTATTCCAGCAAATCTTGGATTTCAGAAAGTATAGATGTTTGGAATATCTGTAGTGTTTCTATGTCAAATGTTATTTCAGCATATCCTTCCTGTCAGCTTACTTTAATAAAATAACTGAATTTCAGAGGAACAAGAAAGTTAGAAACACAAGGAAATAACAAGTGAAAAGAAACTACTTTCTCTAGCTCATCTGCAAACAGATAATGAAAATGTGTTCACAGCAATGAAATCAGACCAAACATTGAAGATATCAAATGATATCAAACCAGAATTAGCCATGCCATTGAAGACTCATTACTTCACCTGCACGTAATTCCAGGACTGTGGGGCAACCCAGCCCAGCCTGGAAGCCCATGGCATGGACTGTATCTAAGAGGCAGATCAGAATTTTCTGATCCAACTAGTTAACATCCTGCATCTCAAACCAGTCTTACGTCCCTGGCCTGTTTGATGAACTGCTAAAACCATAAAGCACTGAAAATTCATTTTGGAAGGGACCTCTGAAGGTTATTGAGTTCACACCTCCTCTCAAACCAGGGTTAGTTAAGAGACAAACTTTTCCACAAGACATCACTGTTCTTGGCAAGTTCTGGCAATGCTGCACTGACTATAAGAGTTTCTCTGCATTGTCAGTATTTCTACTTGCACATTTTTCATGTAGAGTCTGAAAATGTTTCTGGTTCTATATAAGCATTAAAACCAAATGAAACAAAACCACAGAGCTAATGATGCTTGGCACAAAAAGGGAAAAGGAAGAAGGAGGGATTTGCTAGAGCAATCTTATTTCAAGTCCATTGTTTCAACAAACTGAAAGCATCATGGACAAATCTGCTCTTACTCATGTGACCCTCCAGTTTGAGGCACTTACATAACAGCATCTCTCCCAGCGTGGTGTAGCATGAGTAATTGGCAAGAATTGTTTTATCTCCCATCTGCTGCCAATATACTGGGTTTTCAGGCTTTCATGAGTGATGCCCTTCTTAAAGGTCTGGGTCTTCAATTCATAATACTTGTTGTTGTCTTTAGCCTGAGCTGGAGTTGTTCCTTATCCACACTCCTGAAGAAGCACTGTCAAATGAACACAAGTACCAAAAGAGCTATTCAGAGGGACCCTACATCAGCAGAATAGTGACAGAAATATGTTTACCCCTCGTGTAAAAAAATTAAAAAGCAGTAAGACTGTGCAGGGCTATACTTAGCTCACAAACTTTGATCTGTACACAGGCTGCTGTAACTAACATTTCCTTGGATTCTAATCACCTATCCCAACAACGCAGAGAAAACCCATTAAAGCCACCCATCACCACCAGGCTGCACATAAAACCAGAAGAAAATGCAAAGCACCCATATTCTTAAAATACATTTTTTTAATTACTTCATATTTGTGAAAAATGGAGTTTGGACAAGACTGTCAGCACCAAAGTTATAGCACATTTTAAGCAGAGAACAGAATGCCAAGTTTCACATTTGGGAGTGGCTGAAAATAATTGTTCTGCTAACAGACTTTTTGGTTTAGTCTCATCTCTCCTCTACACATTTTTTTTTTGTTTGTTTGTTTTGAGAATGCAGAATAAATAGGATCATTTGTTTTAATTAACATGCAGTGTGCTCTGTGCACAGGGCAAGCGTGATGCATCACCTTAGGGCTCAAAACAGGGCCTTTCTCTTTGTGCCAGAACTGGGCTATGAGTCAGCTGCACAAAAATGAGTGTTAAGCCTTTCAGAAGGAATTCTATTTGCAAAAAAAACTGACAGAGAAATGAAGTCTAAAGAAGATTAAAATATGTCCACCTCTAAAAATCAAAGGGTAAATGCAAGTGTCTTCTATTACTTCGTTGAGGCAACCCATTGTCAAACATATTTCAGGGGTTTACCTTTTTCCCTTATAAAATGTCACGGGTTTAGAACTTGAGAAGAAATTCTCTATATTCTCTTCTCTACTTCCAAAATGAACCTTCTTATTCTTAATATAAAATGGGTAAAACAGCAGCCTTTTCGGATTTTTCCTAGTAATTCAGCTTTTATCACATGTACTCTCATTTACATGTTGAGTGAAGTATTCAAACACTGATCTCATCTTTCTCCAAGAGGTATTACTGAGATGCACAGTCCACTTGCTAACTAGAATTTCCTGATCTAAAATCTTCTTGCTATATTGAGTCAAAGTAATGGTGCTGCAACTGTTCTGTAGTTTTGTCTCAGGAGTTCAAGTCTAATTCCTGTTGCTTTATTTAACTGTCATGTAGCTAAAAATCCTTCTCCACACAAGGTCCTGAATTCTGTAGAAGAGCTTTTCTTCCCCCACCTCTGATCTGTTTCCAGCCAACTCTTCTAATGCTGTTATAATATACAGTACTGCACAGCTATCATTTAGATTTTGTTTTACAGCTCTTTTCAGCCCTCCTTCTGGTCAAAGGTCCTATGGCTCTTTTACAGAACCTGGATATTGTCAAGTTTTGTTCAAATATCAACTTAATTTAGTTTTAAAACCCCACAGTTTACAAATATATTCCTTCCATGAGTTCCAGTCAGTTGTCACTTCCCACTTCACTGTTGCGAGCTAATGCACGATGGCTGTGCTGATCCACCCTCTGAGGCATCTGCAGTTCAGGTTTTGTTCCAAAAAATGGAACCATCAGTTAAGTGAAGCCTTTTTTATCCACCTCTCAGATAATATCAGGATATCAATGACCTTTTGATTGCAAGCATTGATATCCAATATAGTAAAATTGACTGTGAACCCATTTGGTAGCAAATATGACCAGCATGTGTACGTGTTCATACACACTTTGAAGCAAGATGGTCACTTAGGTCTTATTTACTTCATTAATTATGGCAGCAGACGGTACTCTGCAAAACTACTAAAATACCAGTACTAGTCACTAGAGTCTGTTATAGAGTTGTACAAAAATTATTACTTGCTATTTTTGTCCTACAGTTCCTTATTTGCTGGCAAAACTTTTACAAAGCAATATTAATACTGCAGTTACTTTCTTCAGTAGCCAGACAAGAAATGTTCAACCTTCAGCTACAGTTAAAAGTGTTTAAAAGTTGTCTACTTATTTCAGCAACATCACAGCAGTTCCAGTTAAAGATGTCTCCTTTATCCATACATTCTGCCTCACAAAACCCCCCATGTTCTAACATCATATCAGTCCGAACAAAGCTGCTCCTTTAATCAGTGTCTCCTGTCCTCCTATGTAATTAATGTTTTCATCACACTTGACTAGTCTGTATGGAGGAGAAAATCGCAATCAAGTGAAACTGTCACATATGTTACCTTTTATATTCTGGGTCTCTATATGCATCTGTAACTTTGGTTACTAAATTTCTGACTTGTACCCAGTGGTACATGAGTAACAGCCACAAAGGTAACAATGAAATAGAAGAGGTATTAAAAAAGGCTTGATTTAGCTTTGGAGATTGATTTGGATATTAAGTAAGGTAAAGCTGCCAATTGGAAAATCAAAATTCTCTAATCTGTAAAGTACACAAAATTAAACCTAAAGAAGGATATTTTGATGAAGTAGTTACATTGATTACCATTTTGTTCTGACAATCTAGAGTTAGCTTTCCGATTTTCACAGGAACGTCTCCCAGCAAGTGTACCAAGAAGAAAAATTATAGGAACATTTAAGATTTTGTGGGCTTGACTTCATACTACTTATAAAACACACTATTTTTCTCAAACCAATCTATCTGATACTGAATCTACTTTGGTTAAAGCATGAGCTTCCTAACTACTTAAATATAATCAATGAAATAAATGTAATTCCAACAAAAACAAGAAAATAAGAAATAACTGTGTCGTACCTCCCCATTAATCCCAGTGCCCATGGGAGCATGTTCCATGTCCATTTAAAGCAAAAGATGAGTTCATTCCCACTGAAGTAAAGTACAAGAGACTCAGAGACTACAAGACTCAAGATTACAAGAGACTCAAGACTACATGACTACAAGAGAACTCAGCCCAAATCAGACAAGAATTTTAAAAATAAAAGAAGTATTTACAACAAGAATGCATGGAGAATGTACAGTGTATGATGCTGATATTTTAAAAGCATTTGATAGTTTGAGTCAAGACCAGGAGTTAAAGCCCCAATATCATCCAATTCTTCCAGCACTCAACACAACATTAAGACAATGCTCAGCATCAGGCTCCAGCAGCCCTACCAAATGAGCAGCAAGTACTGATAGTAGTTATTATATATATATATATATATATTCCTTATTGGTCCACATTCAGAAGTTTGGTCAATTCAGTACAGTTGAGCAACAGCTACTCTGTCAGTTCCTCTAAATTTTCTTTGGGTAGCTAACACAGATCCACAAAGAACCTTCAAGAAACAAACTGAGATCACTACTTTTACCAGCATACAAACCATCAGACATATCTTAATTTTGTTTACTGCAGTGTAATACCATTATCTGGTTGCTTATTACTTAAATATTTCATAGATTATGATTTACTACTGCCTAATTCAGGCCAAATCAAATCCATTAGAGATACTTTTTTTTGATTCATTCTGTCATTTCCGAAACTCACATGACTGTGAAAACAAATAGATGGTTTATGTGTCAGGGAAGATCGTCTGGGAAATACATGAATATTTTACAAACATTCAAAGAGCTTTGTAAACTTCTCATCAAAACCTCAAGAACTTATCCCCTATCCCTGCAAAATTGTCTCAAAGGTTAATTTCCCCACACTGGCCTGGCCTGATTAAGAGCAGGTGACAGACACCTGGTGTAACTGACCTCCTTATCACAGGAGCTCCATGCACAAGATGATTGATTCACACAGAGCAAGCATGTTTTGGAAAGAACCAGTCTTCATTTTGTATGTACATTGGATGTGGATGTCCAGCACTAATTTCAAACTGGTCAGAGTAGCTCAGTGTGCAAAGCAGCACTGATCCCTAGCCAGAGAGTTCTCACAGCAAGGCTTTTTCTTAATTTGTATTTTTACTCACTAGCTTTGGCTTACTGCTTGATCCATCTTCCCACTGTTCCTAGTACCTGCTGCATGACTGGCTTGTGCAGTACTGAGTACTTCATTGTCATGAAGAGGATGCCCAGGAGGCAACTTCATTATACAAATTATCAAATGAAGTGTTAGTGGGTTTTTATGCCCTTCTTGGTCAAGGTCAAATATGTTCAGGTCAGCAAGATTGTGAAGCCATGAGAAGAAACTCCCTGTGATATTGTGTCTCATTAAGTCTTACTACACATATCTAGCTACTCTTTCATGAAAAAGTTAACAGGAATACTATATAGTTGAACACACTTGTTTCATTTATTATTTAAAAACAATAAATATTCTGGAAGCAGAAACAGGAGCTATTGGCATAATTAGCAAACCCATCTTTACAGAGATGACGTTAGAGGCTGTTATAAACCAATCTGGAATTTTCTCATAAAATTAGCCCTTTTCACGTTTCTTTCTCATACCACATTGTCTAAGTTGTTAAATGATAACTAACAACTAAAGCTATGCTGTTGAATTATTAACCAAGCCATAGCTTTCCTTATTTCATGGCTAATTTACTTCAAACTTTCAAGTGAACTTGTGCCTGATTTCCAAATACTGCAGAGTGGTTGCAAGTCTAACCCAGCAGAAACAAGGATCTCTGTTTTGTATCAAAAAAGCTTCATGACTTGTGGCTGTTTTGAACTGGAGTTGATAAAACAGGAAAAACTTGCCTGCATGATTTGCTTTCTGCATGAATGGATTTTAAAAATATACGGATGATGGATCAAAAGTTACAGGGAACTAATTGTTGAACTAATCAACAATGTTTCCTAAAATACTTGAAGTTTCACAACGGTTCAGTGGGAAGACAATATATCAAAAACCAAATGAATAGGAGAACCATTCATTTAAGAACTTTCCACTGCCAACTTCCCAGTTAACTCATGGCAATACAAGAGGAAAAAATAAAACAAAAAAAAAGAACTATAATGATTCTAGTGCGAGCACATTTGAACCTGCCAGCACACAAAATATTGATTTCAACTGAACTAAATTTTATTCTTTCCTTCATTTTTTTATTACTCCACTTTGAGATTATCCAGAGAATACATGTTGATGCCTAACTTATTTCTAAAATACTTTATCTTGAATTAGAAGCAGAATCAAACTTTTCAAAAAGTGGACTGGATCCAAGAATTTATGCCAAAAATAAGTGTGAATTTTTTAGATTTCAGCATTCAAGTCATTGCTTTCAAGTCCAAGGCTCCTAACTAGCTTCACAGGTCTGCCTAGGAAGACTCCCCCTCCTCTCTCCTATACCACTCTGCCTAATTTGTGAAGTTTAGAAACAGAACCAAGGATTTCCTTCGGGCAACATGGGACTCATCCAACTGAAGCCATCCTTCAGCACATAGCATGAAAGCAAAGTGTTCCTTTGCCACTTGCTGCAAGACTGAAAACTGGAACACATTTCTCTAAGATGAGGGAAAGATACGAAAGGTTATTTAAAGACTGGGTCCTAAGGAAAGATTACTTAGAAGATTGAACTATTGATCTAATTCTCCTCCTTGCCTCCCACTAACCTGATCTCTCCAACAATTTTGCTCTCATTAGGAAATTTCAGCATCGTTTGTCAGAGAAGAGACAAGAGGCAAATCCTACATGTTCTGAGAAAATTTGCTGCTGTGCAGAGGACACAAAGCCCAAGTCATTGCTTCTAATGAGAGAATGACTAGAGCTCTGAGCTCTGTTTTCAAGTCTGGCTGACTCAGTTGAGCAGCCAGCACATGTATACAGCTTTGAAACAGCTATTGCAGGAGCTGTGACCTGCTCATCCTCCCTAGAGGCAGGAAGAGACATGAGGGCACATTCACATGCATGGATATGAAAGGGAGAAGGGGTAGGGAGAAAGCCCACACTTATTAAAAGATTGTCAGTGCAGTGACCTGCAGATCTCCCAGCTTGTGCCCACGCCATCCACCAACTCACAGTGTACTTGCTGAAGGAGAAGGTCACACCAAACAGTGAGTGACCAAAGGGTCACTCAGCAAGATGTGCCTAGCCCTGTGTAAGAGTGAACCAACAGGAACTCTAGCCAAATGCAATAGTTCAAAGGGCTCAATCAGCCATCCAGTTGGGTGTCAAACACTTTTGAATGAACTGGACCCATGCTAGCTCAGGGATTCCAATACCATGGTGAATACTGGATGGGAATGAATGATCACACCTTGAGTGCTGTGTCCAGTTCTGGCCCCTCAGTTTAGGAAGGATGTTGAGATGCTTGAGTGTGTCCAGAGGAGGCAACAAGGCTGGTGAGGGGCTTGGAACACAAACCCTGTGAGGAATGACTGAGGGAGCTGGGGGTGTTTAGCCTGGAGAGAAGGAGGCTCAGAGGTGACCTTATCCTCTACAGCTCCCTGAAATGTGGTTGTAGTCAGGTGGGGATTGGTCTCTTCTCACAGTCAACCATTGGCAGAATGAGAGGACACAGTCTTAAGCTGCAAAAGGGGAAATTACAATTGGGCATCAGGAAAACATTCTTTACTGAAAGAGTAATTGGGAACTGGAATCGTCTGCCCGGGGATGTAGTGGAGTCACCACCCCTGGACATACCTAAAAAAGGAATGGACGTGCCACTCAGAGCTATGGTTTAGTTGATGAGGAGGTGTTAGGTCATAGGTTGGACTTGATGATCTCAAACATCTTCTCCAACCTAGTTCATTCTGTGATTCTGTCATTCTGTGATCATGGAATTCTCCTTCCAGGCATGATAACGCTATCTTCTTGTGTGAGCAACCACCAGTACCTAGAGAAAGCCTGAAACTGCTGATAGCTCTTGATGATCTGCTGTGGGTGTGACCTCCAAGATAATTATGTCTCTCTGGAAACTCTTTTTTTTTTTTTTTTTCCCCCAAAAGCAGCAGGCACTTGCCACTCCTCTGACTCACTCCAGGAGTAACAGCAATACTTTATTCTCTACTGAGCTTTTAAGTCAAGAGCCCCTTTTTATTAATACACATAAATCTTAAGACTCTAATAATAAATGCAAGCTTTTCATCCACTGTGTGGTGTGGGATCTGCCCATAATAAAAGATGGAGAGTGAACAAAAATGGAAAGCAAGCGTGTCCAAACCTACCTGTACACTCATGTTCCTATATTTTCTTTTCTGACAAATTCGACTCTGGATTTATTAATGCCTTGATTTCTTGTGTGCCTCATTGGGAATGTGAAGCCTACATGCTTGCAGGCTCAACCTAAGAGATACAAAGCATGAAGGCACCGGTTGAACCTCTTTCCCCAGACCAGTATCAACCTTGCACTTCAGTTGTATGTTTAGCTTTTACTCACATACAAAAGCCATACACTGAAGAGTAGGTGAGAAGGGTATATTAAAGACTGTTGGAAGCTAATCCATAGGCAGTTGGGCCCATAGATTAGGGGATAGTCATGCTCTTTACTGCACAGTTGGTTTAAGCTATGCCTTGTAATCAATCCATGTTTCTTGTACCAGCTCCTTGCAGAAATGCATTTTCAAGGAAAAAGTAACAGAGAAGTCTATTCATCCATGCTATTCTTTTTCCAACAGCTGCTTCATACCCCTGTATTTGAAAAGACACACTGGTGCTACTTCAAAATCTCTGGGATTAAAGCCATGATCTAAAAGCTTATTCAAGTCATATTGAAACATAGCAGGCTGTGAGGCTGAACACAGTCTGACAACTAGTCTAATGCAGATATTAAAGTTATTTTTAGGAATCTAGCATACCGGCCTATATTTAAGGTCAAAGTGGGTAAATCTCAAAGTTGCTTCAACTCGTCTCACTCTATTGCATCTAGCTGCTCTCACAAGTAGAATTTTTAGAAATACAGATTGTTAGTAGGCTGGTAAATTGTTTCACAACTAATCTTGGATGGCTTATGTGTCACCATCATAGGGATAGGCTTATTACCTTCTTAAAACTTTGCTCAGACCAGCAACCTACCCTTTGTAGTTCAAATATTTCAAGCTGCGATAATAGCCTTTTTTCTGCAAATGGGATTCCTAAATATCCACCTTTGAGAATGAGAACATCATGACAAATGGTCATACTTGCAAAAATCACCAGCTCTTCAGATGTTTTCTGTGAATTTCATTTTCAGAGACACTTAAACACTTCATCTATCATTAATCCCAAATGCTGTGTCTCATATCAACACTATTGAAGAGATAGAGGCTGAAGGAAAATGAAGAATAGAACATTTGTCAGACTGAACTCCCATGCCAAGTTAATGTGACAGTTACCAGAAAAGAACAGAATCACTTAGATTGGAAAAGACCTCTGAGATCATTGAGTCCAACCTAAAAACTCCAATTGTCAAGCTGTTAAAAAATATAACATGGGGTTAATGTGAATACAGTCAGTACAGAATATGCAAAAGTCAATGGCTAGCAAGCTGGAGATGAGCAGAAAATCTTGGATTTATAAAATACCTGACAACTGACTGAACTTGCTTCCCTTTCTCTGCATCTGCATTATCAGAGCATCTGAAGTGATGAAGCTACAAGCAGAAACATTGCAAAAAATGTTCTATATTTCTGTAGTTTTTTCCACTACAGAAGCAGAGGCCACAGCAGAAAACCTTTGTTTGGTGTATGAGTACATCAAAAACTGCTGGGACTTTTTCCCAGGTGAATAGTGGATGCTTCAGTTTCCACAACATGGCCAAGATAATGTCAGAACTGTTGCATGCAGGATTTCTAGACAGCATCCACCTCAAAAGCTGGGCTTGTCAATTATAACTACAAATGTCTCTGAAAATTTGGGCTGCTTTGTTGAGTCAGTCCTCAGAAAACAAATGGACATCAGTCTCCTCTGGGAATTAAAAA
>JANRMJ010000054.1:16025404-16035805 GCA_025584955.1 Alethe diademata | reverse complement strand
TCTAAACAAAAAGAAGACCAAAAAAATAAAAAAAAGAAGACTAAAGTTTCCTATTACTTAAAAAATCTCCAAGAGTTTTCAAAATCATTTCAGCCGGATGTTGAGCTGGCAAAGAACAAGAGTCACTGTCACACAGAGACAGTACAATCAGGATTGTGCATATCAATATCTGACAGCTGAGCACTTAAATGTGAAACCAAGCCTGAAAGAACAACCAGCTATAAGGATTAATTCCCTAATGCAAAATCCACAGTGCTATGTTCCAGCCACTGCCTGCAGCCTTGTTTATCTTAACTTTACCTTATTTTTTAAATGAAGTGTAACAAATGGCATGCAGTTCTCAAGACCATTCTAAAGTGGAAGATTACATCTCAATTACAAAAAATATGTCCAAACAGACAAAGGTGTCTTCAGGCCAATAAACCAATTGCTTTTGTCTCTGAAATGTAGTTGGGAGTATAACAATATTGCCTTGGGAAAGACCTTTGTCCTTGGTTGACTCATTTGTCACCACAGAAGGCACACAGAAAGCACAACCAGCAGCCAAGCTTCACCCAAAGTAAAAGCAGCACCAGCAAAGAGCACTTTCAGAAATGGAAATGAGAGCATAATATTTTTGTAATTTTACTGTAGCTAAATACCATAATTCATAGCTCCAGCCACACTAATGCAATTTCCTGATTTTACTTTATGAAGACCTCACTTGACACCTAGCAGCATTGATTTCCACACCTTAATTATATGATCCCATGGTAAGCTTTTCTGCTTCCAACCAATTTTAGCAGATTTTCTTTTTTTTTATTACATCAATACCTCCTGATATTTTGGTTCCTGAACAAATAATGTTCTTCTGTTCAAGTAATCTACATGGTATATTCTACATGGTGATTATTTTCACATCCTATTTGAAGGTGTTATTCAGGTCTGACAATGACAGGAGATAATAAAAACAGCCTAATCAACATTTCAAACACTTCTTCACCAACACACCAGTATTTTAAAATTAAGCAAATAATATGTTCATGCTGCTGCATGTTAGGATGAAGGACTTTTAATGATCATCTACACTGACTCAGATTTCTTTGTCCAGGCCCTATCTTTTGGTACTGGGATAAACACTGTGAGCAGCTAAATTGTGCATAGGTTACTTTATTTACTGGGCATCCAATCCTCAAGAAAAAAAATAAAGAAAAAAATTATAACTGCTTAACCCCATGAATTATGCATATTTTTCAGTCTGAGACTTCAAAGTTTTTAAATAGTTAGGTAAACATTATAATTTTCATCATGTTTTAAAATTATTTTGCCCATGTCATCACCAAATAAGGGCCTATGCCAAGGTCAGGTCTGTAGAGAGATAACTATTCTTGGCAGTAATAACTTTTCCACTCAAACCAATAACTGCAATCAAGTTTAGCACATCAGCAAAGCACTCACAGAAGCAGACATTGGTCTCAACAGAGACTTCCAGTCACTGGTGTTTATCATCATCATCAGGTGAGGGCAGGTGTTTGCCCAAGAGCTCCTCTGCCATCATACTTTATTCTCTGTGATTTGACTAAAAGCAACAAGAGAGAAATTCTGAACTATGTACTCACACAGTCAAGAAAAAAAGAAAATCTCAGCTGGGAGGTAGCAGAGGCAGCCTTGCCTTCCAGCCAAGTCCTGAACCTCTCTCCTTGGATGAAAGAGAGCAGCAAGCAGCACCACTCTCAGCTGAAAGAAAGCAAAGGTGTCCTTTGCTGCCCAGTAAAAGGGCAGGAGCCAAAGCAGTCATGCAGCCTGACTTTGATCACATCAGGACAGCAGCAGGTACAGGGCTGACAGGCAGCCCCTGCCCACAGCTGCAATCCACCATTCTGTCACTACTGCACATTAAAATGGATGTCACTTTTGGGCCTGGGATTTCAAGCCACGAGCCAGCAGCTCAGCTTCAGCTCAAAAGAGTAATGACAGCTAAAGGAAGTGAGCTGGGGTCCAAGCTGAAACTGTACATTGAGTTCAAAACACATCTTGGACTTCAGCCCTTCCTCCCCAGGGATAAAAATCCCCGGTGATCACTACATGAAATTTCCCAGTGATCTGTTTGTTTTCCACTTAATGCTGTTTTGTGTTAAGGACACAAAACCCACCATACTGGGCCAGTTCCATGGAGAACCATGCCCAGTGGCAGGAGGATACACATGATACTCAACATGATACTACCTAGAGTCCATCACCTTGGTGCTCCCCTAGCACCTACAAGAACTGGATTATGAATGCTAAATCCCTGCTTATCTCCTATCTGTTTATGGACCAGTCATCCATCACAATTTGTCCTTCTTTTTCTGCATCTGTTCACATTGTACCTGCCTCCATGACATCCAGAAGTCCACTAGGCATTGTATAGAAGCATATTTATCTGTTTCAAATCTATTTAAATTCATTTCCTAGTTCTCCTGTGGTAAGATTTGGTGAGTAACAGTTCATGTCTAGCCTTAGTCAATTTTATAAACCTCAGTCATAGCGTACAACAGATATCTCTGCTTCAAACTAAAGCCAGATTTTTCTGTCTCAGATACTGCATTCCCTTTGTCATTTTGACTAGTTACAAGAACAGCAATTAAATCCCCTGTGCCTGCCTTGAAATGCAGAAGCCAGGACAGCACATTACCTCCAACTTCTGTTAGTATTCAGCTGTAACTGCCTCTAGTATTCAGCACAGTTGGGAAGAGTACTTTGGAAGTAGGACTGTTATTCATGCCAGCACAGGATTGAGTGAGTCCCTGACATGGTTTTGAAACATTTATTTCAAATAGTCCCAAACTGTGCCTAGTCCTCAGTTTTGAAAAACATATACCCCAAACCCTATGCATTTAAAGCATCTTACCCTAACAAGGCGTAATTTTTACATTTTTATTCTTTAGAAGCTTCACAAAATACATTATTCCCTTTTCAAAATGAAATCAACCTTCCTGTTTTTCAAGCAAACTCCATTCTCCAATGGTTGTCTTTTATACGACCAATTGAACAAAATCCAAACAATTAAGAATGCTATAATCAATGTCTCTCTAGTAACTGAAGTATAACTAAATCTATACAAAATGTCTGTAAGAAAACACCTTGATTGATTCAGATTGGAAAAAAAAGAATCCTCTAAAGGAATGCTTCACCATTCGGTGAATTATCAGAATTGATTTATTGTTGTTCCTAAGCCTGAAAGATAGAGAAAATCTTGATCCCTAGAGTATTATTTATGTGTAAAAGAGACTCCAAAACAAACCCAAAATTACTGAAGCAACGTCACCTTCCACGCCCATGCATCAAAAAATCAAATTAAGATAACCTTTTAATATCTCCAAAGAGTTCTCTTTCAGCCTCTGGCACAAGAATCAGGACTCTGTGCTTTGCTGAGACAGAAATGCACATAACTTTTTAACAGGTGTTGCCAGTGTGATTTCTTAAAACAGTCTTCTTTGTTGTGAGCATTGTTCCTATGTACATTTTAAACTTGACTAAAATCTGTGATTACAAAAGTTGTTAGAGCAATTGCTACCCTGATCTTTTACAAAGAGGAAAAGTGAATCAGAGTTAAATGATACTGGATAGCACCTGGCAGCACCAGGCTGTGGAGCTGAAGACAGAATATGAAGCATGAAGATAGAATAGGAAGGAAAAAGATGCAGTTTGCCTTTTATCTGAACACCTATCTGGAATAAGAGAAGATTATTTGCATGAATTCATTAGTCTGAGGCAGTGGAAAGGGTTGTGCAAACAAGCTGTGGATGCCCATCCTTGGAGGTGTTTAAGGCCATGTTAGATGGAACTCTGAAGAACCTGGTCTAGTGAATGGTGTCCCTGCCCGTGGCAGGTGGGTTGGAACTAAATGATATTTAAGGTCCTTTCCAACCAAAACCATCCTATGACTTTATGTAGCATTCTCCTCTTTTTTTCCTATATCAGTCTAGTAAAAGAAACAAACAAAAAAGCCCCAAACAAACAAAAAAGCCCCAAACAAACAAAAAACCCAAAAACAAACAAACAAAAAAATCCCAAACCACAATTTTTACACAATAGTGGTGTTTAGTTACATTATTTTTAAAAGAGTTTAGATGCCAGTGAGTTGCAGTGAGTCTTCTGCCTTCTAATTGCTCAAGGTTTACTCTTTTGTCAGCTCACACAGCATGCTATTTCCTTCTGCAGAAAATAAATGTGGGTGTTTGTTACTCTAGAAGATATCTTCCTTGTTCTCCTGAATATCAGTAAGAACACAACCAGGTTGCAGAAGCCTTTATCCAACTCTGAAGAAAAACTCATGAATATTCAATCACTTCTGAAATTAGTTCAAGGTGAGGAGTAGCATTTTCTTTAGAAAGTAAATAGTTATCATTAGTTTTCAGACCTGTCCTAGTAAACAGATTAACCATATCGTGTCTGGGAGTAAAAGTAGAAGAGCTTTGAACCTTCCTTCATCTCTGCCAGGTTTCTCCCTTTCCGGTGTGAGGTGTGCCTGACCTAGAAATAGATTTTATTCAGAGAATGGAGACTAAAAGTCTCTCTAAAAGGTGAAGAAGCAGAAGGAAATGTCAAACAGAAAAGCTGCATTTGGTCACTCACTAGGAAAAAAGCACAGCCACTTGAATTCTTATCAGTCAGAGATAGCCTGTGGGTATGTTGATTCTTTTTAAATATTTTATTTTCTTTTGTTAGCTTTCAACATCCTTTTCCCTTTCAGATATTCTGCTTAAATAAAAAAAGGAAAAAAAAAGAAAAGAAAAAGCCCTCAGAGTGATGGAGATCCCTCAAGACACAAATATA
This sequence comes from Alethe diademata, assembly GCA_025584955.1. Taxonomy (NCBI): domain Eukaryota; kingdom Metazoa; phylum Chordata; class Aves; order Passeriformes; family Muscicapidae; genus Alethe; species Alethe diademata. The sequence continues at coordinate 16,031,008 of JANRMJ010000054.1, read as the reverse complement.
TTTGACATTTGTGATACAGGCACAGCCTCGAAAACGGACCAGAATGAATGAATCAATCTAGAGTCATCAACACAAAAACCTCAAGCCCCCACATCTGAGCAGAATTCTAAAAACCAGCATTAGAAAAAGTGATGTTAACCTTCCTGTAATGAAGCAAATCAAACCTTCCCTAAAACCCTATCCAAAAGAAGGATAAATTTAAGTAATCAAAGAATGGAATCAGACCACATTGTTTCTTCAGTTCAGCCACTAGTTCATTCAGCACCATCTTTTTGTGTCATATAGTTAAATAATTGAATCCTCAGAATTTGACGATATCGCTTCATTCTATCACCTAAATCAGAAAGCTTTATTTCCTAAATGGATGAAAGTTCAATTTTTGTGTGTCTCCAAGTAACCGCTCATTCAATTTTCACAGAGCCTATGTTTGTACTTTTGCCAGTAGATTTCAGCCATACCCTATCAACAGACTAGCAAATGCAGAAGTTCACAATTTCACAAACACACAGATTTGCAAAGCACCATAGTTACCACATTTTTGGTTTGATATAAACTCTAGCAGAAGGTTAATGTAGGATGGACTCCCAAAAAGTGAAGTTTAAAGACAGATTTGAAGTAGGAGGAGCTGTTGATCACATATGCCTGTTGTTAACAGATTTTATTCTTTTAAATGGTGGCAGAGGGTAAGAAAAGAATGAATGCCTGGAAAACTATTGTGAGGAAACTTAGAAACAGGATATTCTCTCTCCAGATCATTCTTATTTCCATGACATTACCAACAAAAATGTGAAATATAGCTTCCTGGCTTCACAAATAAAGGCATGTGGAAAAAACAAACAAACGTGATTTACACTACTATATAAATGTCATAATGTGCATCATCTTCTTTCAGCTGGAAGAGGAAAACAAAACAACAAACATAACTCAGAAGGGATCATTGAGTCCAACTCCTGGCTACACACAGAGTAATTTAAAAGTTAAACTTTACATTTAAAAGTATTGTCCAAACACTTCCTGAACACTGACAGGCTTAGAGCCTTGATCATTTCCCCCGGGAGTTTGTTCCAGTGCTCAAAACCTCTTTCAGTGGTCCTAATATCCCATCTGAACTTCCCCCGTGCAGCTCTAAGCCATTCCCTAGCATTCCATCACCAGACATCAGAGGGGAGCTATGGGCATTTTCCCCTCTGCTCCCAGCCCAGGGAAGGGTTGGCCCTTTTAGCCACCAGGGCACACTTCTGACTCATACTGATCTTATCATCAACCAAAATCCCTGGACTCCTTCCTGCAGGGCAATATTCCAGCCTCTTTTCCCCCCGTCTGTATGCACATCCAGGATGATCCCATCCCTGATGCAGAACCTGGAATTGATGCTTGCTACATTTCATATGGTTGGAATGGCCTGGTCCTCCAGTCTACCAATATCTCTCTGTAAAGCCTCTCTATCCATGAGGGAATCAACAGCTCAGCTTAGTATCACTGGCAGATTTACCTAGTGTGCACTTGACTCCTATGTCCAGGTCACTGATGAAAGCACTGAAGAAAACTGTTCCTAAAATTGGGCTGTAGGGAACACCACTAGTGACTGGCCAGATGTTACCCCTTTACTACTTTGCTTGGGGTCTAATCTTTCAGCCAATTGTTCATCCATCCTATTGCATACATACAAGCTTTATGCTTGTCTAAAAGGATACCAAGACAGTAACTAAAGTTTTCTTAAAATAAAAATAACACCAACCAAGCCAAACACCAACATATTCACTACCTTCCTTTTGTCCACTAGGTAGATAACATTCACATAAGAGGATATTAAGTTAGTAACCTGACTTTGCTTTCCTTAAGCCATGTTGACTTTGACTGATGACTGCATTGTCTTCCAAGCTTTTTCAACTAACTCCCAGAACAATTTTCTCCATAGTTTTACCAGACACCAAGTGAGACTGACAGTCCTCCAACTACAATGGTCTTCTTTCTTGCCCTTCTCAATAATGGAACTGATTTTCCAACTTCCAGTTGATCTGTCCAGATTCCCAAGACTGTTTACAAATGAGAGAAGTCTCTTAATAATATCAACAACTCTTTAAATACACTCTGCTTTATCTCCATTCTTATTTGTGAGGTAATCAACCTCATCAAGTAACACACAAATGTTTTACTGAGTCCTCCTTTTGCTGTTAGCATGATTAAAGCTTTTTTGTGATCCCAGATCTTACTGCCCATTTTCAAATCCAATGGAGTTTTAAGCTGCATGAATTTTCTGCCTGCACTGGTAGTACCTCTGTAATCCTCCTGTGAACCTGATCTTACTTACAAAGTCCATATAATTTCATGCATTGGAATTACCTGTTCCTGTAGTCTTAAATATGGAGCAGCATTTTTGGGCCCCAATTCCTTCAAAAGCAGATTCCAATGAGATCTTACTAACTGGATTCTTGAGCAGCCTACACTCTCCCAAAAGTCATGGATGTTTTCTCTGCTAACAGAGCTTTCTCATATCACCAAAGATTTTAAACTTTACCACTTTGTGGTAACTCGGGCCAAGACAGACACCAAACATCATTTCGTCCACAGACACACAACAGATCCAGGAGGACATTTTTGATAGCCAGCTCCCTTGGTACTTGTATCAAAAAATAATCTTCAAAGTGTTTCAGGATTTTCCTTAACCCTTTCAGTGTCGACTGTATGACAGTCCCAGCTAATATCTGTGAAGTGGAAACTGCCCATAAGGACAGGGATGACCAATGTAGTGATTTCCCTTAACTCCTTCTAGAAGAATACATTGCTGTTACCTTGCTGACAGAGTGATCTTTCGTAAACTCTGACAATACTTGTTTCATTAGTTTTTGTACTGGTCCTTACCCAGAAGTTCTCAACCACATCATTTTTAACTGTGAATGCTGTATAGTCCAGCAGTTCCCTCCTCCTTGCGTGCCTCACCTACCTCTCCCTGAGGAGCCTGTGAACACCACAGCACTCCATCTCTGGATTCTTCCCATTGAGTCTCACTTATGTCAGTGATGTCTTAGCTCTGAGACAAAGCTATCATCTCTTTTTGTTTATCCCACATATTGCCTTCCTTCACATAGAAACATTCCACATGCACGCCCGTGTGCTCAGTTATATTATGGTGCAGCATGAAAGCCCACACTAAGACACAGGCATTGAAAAGCTGTTTCTTTCACTGTCATTCCCTACAACTGGGATGATAGAGGAAAACGTCACCTGCATTTCCAATTCCTTTTCCAATCTCCCCAAGGCCTTGAAGTCTCTTTTTATGACCCTTGGACTTCTAATTACAACTTCATCGGTACACACATGAAAAAGCATGTATCAGGATAGGAAGTCTCCTGTTAACATCTTTAACACAAGCTCCTGAGAAGGAGCAAGCTTCCCTTAAAAGGCAGGTTTGGTCAGTAGATCAGACCTGCTGCTCCTCTCCTAGTTATAAATTTACATTTGTTTCTTCATGAAGGCAATCATGATTAAGTTAAGAAATCATGAAGTTAAGAAAACTTCTCCGCCCAGTCATCCATGAGCCACTTCCACCATGTGAGATGGAACTAAAGCCCATTCATAGCTACACACCCCTCACTCACAGTCAGATCAGGGCTCCTCACCAGTCTGACTGTAGGTTTCCCACAGCAGAATCGCAGACTCACAGATCCTTCAAATAATTGAGTCTTGGTACAATAACTAAATAACAACATAACAACTCAAATGTTTCGTGTGCCGAGGAGGAGGAACCCAAAACAAATGAAACGCTGTTTTTACACCCTTAAAGTCTAAATGTGTGATAGTCTGGGGATTGTCAGCTCTTGTCATGTCTCTGAGTGTCCTGTCACCTGGCTGGTGCCGCTGCATCTCACACCACAGCTTGCAAACAGATCTGCTTGCACTGAATGTATTTCTCCACAGGGGAGATAAGCTGACTTGACTTTGATTGCTCCTCAAGAATGTGTGGGTCATCTTCAATCTCATCATGTCCCAGTCCATCCAACTGCAGAGCCTGATATCTGGTGCATAAGGGCACGTGGAAAGGCAAGGAGACAAGGAGGAGGTTGTCTCCCTGGCCCCAGTAGAGTCCTGATCTCCTTAAGAGACCCCTGTCTCCCAAGTCACTGCCTTCTGCTGGGGAGAGTGCAGGATACCCCTTGCCAGGTGTTGTACCTAATTAACATTTTTGTTCCAGAGCGGACAGCAGGGTTCCATCAGCCAGCCCCCTTCTCAGACTTGCAGATGCTCCTCAACCTGTTCACTGCATCCCAATACTCAGTCAACAAGCAGATCAGCTTTTCCACTTGCGTACACCTCCCACAGACATTGCTGCTGCTGATCTCAGACAGCAACAAATACATCACACATCATGCATCTGCAGGTCTAGAGAGCTGAAGCTCCCCTGGGATCTCTGTCTGGGTATCTTCCTCCATCTCAGCACACACTAATACCACAGGGGACACAGAGGATGTGGCTACCTGTTACCAACCCTCAAGATCTCTCCCTGCAGGGCATTATGGCTGGTGATGGGTGGTCTGATGGCTGGCAAAGCTGCTGTTGCCCAGTGTCTTGGCTCCCTCCAGCAGCTGTCTGTCCTTGGTTCCTCCCCACACACAGCCCAAAGCCCTTGGTCACCCAGGAGCCCTGTCAGGTGTTCACAGGTTCATTGCTACCCTGGTGCTCCCCCCTAGCACACAGCAAGGGCTGCCATCAGCTTCCTGGGGTTTTGACTGTGTATTCAAAACAGATTAAAACCCCCTGCAAGTGACTGTAATGGAACAGTGTAAGGACACTGTTCCCTCATCAGTAACTCAGAATTAATTCAACCGTGCTAATTTGCTGAGAGTCAATAAGTGCCCAATAAACAGGGGCAGAAGTGCTGAGCAGCCAGTGCTGCTCCTTGCACCAACCAGGGGCCTCAAAGTGAGGAAAAGTTTCCTTCTAGGTTACACCTGCTGCCTCTGTCATGACTCACAATGACCAGACAATCTTGAAAAGCAAGACGGGCAAATAAGAAAATAAAAATCAAGGCCATGACATGGGCAGCTGATTTGCCCAAAGTCTAAGCCAAGATGAATATTCAGTTCTAAAAGTAATTATATACATTAATTTTTAAAACTGAGTGATGAACACTTGTTCTTGTGTCTTGGAAGTTAGCTGCTGGATGTATTGAAGGTTTGCAAGTGTCAGGACTACACATAGATAAAACCAGTTAATAGGATACAAGCCTATTGTATGGGGGTACACACACCACAGCTTTAAGACATAAAAGAAACAAACAAAAAAACCCCAAGGCACTCATGTTTGGCAAGTTTTTCGGAAACTGAAATTGAACTATGAACTAATATCTAAAAAGGTATTAGAAAACATAAACCTAGTAGCTTACACCTAGATAGTGAAATAAATTTGGATTGTTTTTAGTTTATGAACCAGAGTAATACAACGTAACTGAAAAGCTTCAAATCAGATTACTGCAGCAGCCATTTGAAACCTCTTCCATGTAGCCACACTGTGCTGATTTGGCACGGCCTGAGTTTTTGGTAACAGGGGAGGGCCACAGAGGTGGCTTCTGTGAGAAGCTGCTAGAAGCTTCCATTGTGTCCAACA
>JANRMJ010000054.1:16008829-16024777 GCA_025584955.1 Alethe diademata | reverse complement strand
CTGGAGCGGGTGGATGCCAGAGAAAGCTGTGATCCAGTGGGAGACCCAAACAGAGCGAGAGGGCTCTTAATTCCAGAGATAGAGAGGGAGGGCCCTTGCTTCCAAACTAGAGCAGCCTGTCCTTAGAGTACTGCACCCTCTGGACAAGTGACCCATACCACAGCAGTTTTGGGAGAACTGTTTGCCTGTGGGAGGGATTCACATTGCAGCAGTTTTGGCAGGACTGCTGCTTGTGAAATCAGAGCCACATTGGAGAAGTTTACAAGAACTGTCTCCCATGGGAGGGACCCCATGGCATAGCAGAGACAAGACTCCTCTCCCTGAGTGAACAGAAAAAGATCTTAGGTGACAAACTGACCAAAACCAAAACCCCATGGCGCTGTTTCCCTGCACTGTCTGCAGGAAAGAGGGAGGGGCTGGGGAGAGAAAAGGTGTTTTAAAGGCTTGTTTTACTTCTCATTATCCTCCTCTGGCTCTGTTAATAATAAATTTACTTTATACCTTTAAATTTGAACCTGTTTTTTGCCCTTAGAGTGTTTTTTCCTGGTCTTCATCTCAGCTCACAAGCCCTTCATTAATTTTTTTACCCTCTCCTCTGCCCAGCTGAGAGCAAGAAAGGGTGAGCAAACAGCTTTCATGGGTGCCTGGTGTTTGACCAATAAATATCAAACCACAACAGACACCTTAAATAATAAATATCTTAAATAAGTAAAAAAGTCCATGTTTACTTCCAAGTGAAAAAAACATCACAGAAGCCAGTGCTTGCATTATCATGGACTTTAAAAAACCCATTTAGATATATTTTTTTTAAAAAACAAACCCAAAATAGAAGCAAATCCCTTTCTGGTCCTTATCTTCCAAAATCATATGCAAAAGTAACAAATGAGGAACAACAAGCACTCTTAATATAGCAATGCAATCATCCATACTTAGCCAAGAATTACTGCCTCTAAATTAAAAGCCTTTTCATACAGAGGGGCTGTAAGGGGTGTTTCACACTCCTTGCCCCACATCTTGCATTCCTTTCCCTGGAGCAGCCACTGGCTCTGTGTCCCATTCCAGCCAGGCTAGACCTTGGGGTGAGTGCACCTTGCCATCAGAGAGGGGAGAGAAAAGCCCTGCAGGGGTTCAGCTGCCAGGCAAAGGTAAGCACAGGGACCAGAGCAGATGTGCTTTTTCTGCAGGGGTAAAACCACGCTTCCTTTGGGAATGGTATGCATGTAAACATTTACCAACAGGATGAGGTCATGCAATCTCGAGCTCAAAGCAAAGGGAGCAGGGTACCCAAATCAAAGTATGTCCAAGGCAAACACTGAAGTCTGGAAAGAGGCAGAGTGATGGCCTTCCTGGGTAGTGAGTGTATCCCAGAGCTCTGTGCTCAAGTTCACTGTCCCTTATTCATTCAGGGGCGTGGTCACGGCTCAGAGACCTATTTTTCAAGCAACAATTTGCAAGAGCACAGCTTTTCATAGAAAATTACTGCACTCAGAAAAATAAGCACCTCAATCAGCCAGAAGGCCAGTAATTAACATTTGGAATAAATACTGGAAGTTATCATAGCATCTCGTGCAAATATCATAAGCTGCATTTGCACATAATTCTGGACAATTCAAGGTGCTGGCAGGTGAGGCTATGTGCGTTCCTGATGAGCTTAAAAAATCCTGCTCATCTCTTTCTCCCTGCCTGCGTGTTTTGTTCCACCAAGGAGCTGCTGCTTAGGTTCTGCTGCCAGTTTAAGCCCCCAGGAAAAGTGAGAACGAGACTGGCAGGTGGGTCTGAAGCCACAGGATCCTAAAACCATCCATCTCCCCTGAAAACCCCTGGGTGCAGGTCTGTCTGCTAACCCCAAGGACACGGAGTCCTCCGGGATGCTCGGCGTGGCCGCCAGCTCCCGCTGCGCCGCACTTCCCGGCGGTTGCCATAGCACTGAAAGGCAAACCTAGCAACAGGCACACAAGCCTCCTGAGCACACAAGTCCAAACCACATTTTTAAAGTAAATTAAATTATCCAGCCTTGCCTGCTACCCCCCCCCCCCAAAAAAGAAAGTGCGACATGTTTCAAGACACTGTTAAGAATGCGCCGTTTCTGTTCAGATGCACTAGAGAAGGGGGTTAATTACCGCTAAAGTTAAATGGTAATTGCTGTGCTGTGACAAAATTAAAGTAGCTTGCAGGAAGATTTGCTTTTTAATATGCCTTTTGCAAATCTATTTATCTAGTAGTTATTGACAATATAAGTAGCTATGTTAGGCATCAGAAAGCAAAATAAGAGTTTAACTTTTGTTTTAGAGCTTTTTCTTGCAGTTCCGATTTCTTTGGGAAAAAATGTGGTAGTACAGCACTTTATTTGTTTATGTGAGTATCACAATCAGAGATTATTTTTGCCTGTTAAAAATCAGCCCCACTACAGCTCAGGACCTTTACCTTCCATTTTCTTGTACCTATCAACATGATTATTCAATACATATCCTAAGTGTCTCCAGTGTCTTCAGAGGTGTATAAACTTTGCTTCCAAAATTCCCTACTTCTTTAGCTTCAAATCCTTGCATACTAATATTTTAACTCAGTGACACATCAAGAAACAGCCTATGGAGGAAGCTAAGAGCATAAAACATTGTGTTTCTGTGAATTTCACAGTTAAGTATATTCTATGCAATAAAAATACAGCCATTTCATAAAAAGGATATAAAGTTCTGTAAGCCAAATAGACATGGAGGATTGAAGAAATAGAGGAATGTCCTGCTGTTATTATCTTCTTTGCTTTGAAGGGTTTTTCCTTGGCTCTGATTTTTTTTTTTCCTGAACAAAACATATTTACAGAAGGAACCCTTTGAATAATCATTCTTTCCCTCTGAAATCATACCCTCTGAACTCTGTGAAGATTACTGGAGGGATAATTCCAACAAAAGTGCCCTACCAGGTTTTGCAACTCACTTCTTTAGTGAAATTCAGCCTGAATGAAGTGGTTCCACTCACTGCCCTTAGAAATTTCGTTGGGATTGATTTGACTTCTTTATCGGTTATGAAAATTACCCAAATAAATAAAACACTTTTCATCCAAGAGTCAGAAGGGAATACACAATGTTTTACTGAGTCCCTAAGGAAAGCAATTCCATCTTCATCCTGACAAAATTTATCCCCGTATCAGCTTGGGGAGAGGAGGTGAGCAAGAAGGAACAGATTTTCTAAGTGCTAAGGAGCAATGCTCCTCAGAGGAGAGTGCAAAAATTGAATGGAGTGTGTCTGTGTGTCAATACCAAATAAAATAAAATTATGCATTTTAGACGTTCATCATTAAATAAACTTTGAAACATGATTTTTTTTTTGCTCCTGCCTGCCCACAACTCCAAAGTAGCATGCTCAAAGGCTGATTAGAAGCTTTTTGAAGGTTGTAATTTTATTCAGTATCTCCCCTGATGAATGCTGACTGTTCACATTCATGTTGATATATCTGGAATCACAACTCATTAAATTGTTTCCATCTGCAATTGGTCTTTTCGGGGAAGGTGCTTGTGAATTAGAAACCCTTCCCCCTCACACACACTTACTACAGACAAATATTAGAATCAAGATAGTAACACTCGTGGCAAGTCAAGTACACACAGAAATTATACCATCTGGCACAATTAGTCAGCCTGAGGGCTGCTTAATGAACTGTAATATACACAATCAAGCATGCATACTGAAGTTGCAATTCTTTATGATACCCGTGGACATGTAAATTCAGCAGGGGACATAAGAAGCCTTTCTAGCATATAATTTATTTAGGGGTTGCTTTTGGTATGCACAAGAATTGGAAAGAAAAGCTTTTCTTCAAGACATTTTTGTATGCCTCTTGCTGTTTCTGTAGCAGTAAACAAATGAATTTTGGGGTTTATATATGGCACAAACAGTAAGAGACATCTAGTTCAGACAGAGGTTTTGATAGCTTTCAGCATTACACAAACACAGACACACAGAAAAGAAATTTGGGGATTCCAGCACCAAATTGTGATTTAAACAGTGTCAGCTGTGCATCAAGAATGACAAAACATCACCTTCCTCTCCACCTCGTTCTTCTCCATACACTAATTAACAGTGCCTGAGGAATCAGCTCTAATATGGTCATCCACCAAGAGAAGACAGCAGCTGTTAACTCCCCTCCACAGATACCACTGCAGGACCCCATCATCAGACTGCCACTGAGAAAGTTATCATCTTAAATGTGTCACTTCGTAGCTTCTCCTGCTAGCTCTGCTGTGGCAGTGCTTCTGTTTAAATCCTCTTTTTTTTCAGGGCTTCACTACTCATATATACAGAGAACAGCACTGTATGTGCCATGGAGAGGTCTTGACTTCATCAAAACTAAGAGTTAAAAAATCCTCACACAGGTTTTCACAGATCAACCATGCACAATTGTCCTACACAATGGCACCAAATTAACTTTTGTATAGCCTCTGATACAGTGTACACACATCTCTAAGAAAACATACATCTGTGCTGGAAAATCATATTTATTAAACTCAGTTATATATATATATGCACACATTTTGTCCCAAGCACAGGATTTAAAATCATGTCTTGCTTATGTCAAGTACTTACATTTCCTCAAAAGACACAAAATATTACACAAATATTTCTGGTACCTGTGAGGTGCTAAGTACTTAACAACTGAGTGAGCAATGTTAAAAAGGAAGAGAATTCTGCTTGTGCCTTACCTAGTGCTTTCTCCAATGTACTGTGTGGATTTCCTCAAAAGAAAGACTTTTTTGTTTACAAGAATTATGTAGCAACAGGAGGAGCCATGGAAAGAGAGTGAAAAATAAAGCAAAACACACTGGTCTATGAAAATTTAGCCTTGCAGGGCTGGAGGGCTGTGTCAGCACATTTCACCTATGGTACAGGTCAACACTTGTGCATACATAAATTGACAAGATAAATTAAAAACTCTGCAAAGCAGCTATAGGTAAATACCTTACCCATTCCTCCCCCCTTCCACAGCACTATGTCCTATATTTTCATCATTATTTAAATGTTATTTGAATGGGAAAACTGTGTTATGCGAAACTGGCCTGCTTGAGAGAGGTTCTCTGGGTCAATTTTTATTTCTCATTTAAAACAAAATCTGTCTTAGAAAGCTTCTTTTTAATCCCTCAGTAGATACTGAACAGCCCTATCTGAAAGCCCCAAAGGGCAACAATGCATAATCTTAATTAAAGGCTGAGATTCATCCTCTGAAGAAGGAAGAAGAATTCACCATCAAACACTACCTTGGCAGACAAAATCCCACTTTCATTTATTAAGTCCCCAGAAGGTTGTTCTTTGCAGGTAGCATTGGTTCCCAGCACATGGCTGAAATGAAGGTATAAAGAAGGTATATGCCCATATCTTTAACCACTGCACTTATTTGCAGAAGGAGAGTAGGCAATTATGCCAGGCTCACCTCTATACATCAGCACCAGGGAGCTACTTCAGTCCAAAGACTACCGACCACTTCCAGCCCTGCTCCCCTGGAGCTAAACAAACTCATCCTTCAGCCCCAGCAGCTCAGGGAGTGCTCCTGCCAGCTTACTGTGAAACTTACCTTTGCACTCAGAGCTCTGTAAATACATGATCAGTGCTTCTGCTGCTCACTGTGAGCTCCCTAACACTGCCAAGGGAAATGTAAGTCTGCTTTATGGACCAAAAGTCCTTTACTAATGCATGGGTTATTTGTGTTGTTCAATTTAGTGCAATTATTCATATTAATATCCATAAGGAGTTGCAAGAGATGAGAAGGAAGAGATTGTCACTGACAAGGTTCAGGGCAAGCATGGGGATTCCATTGGTGACTTGAAATTATTTTGTATGAAAACCAGAAGCTGTTTCATTAATTCATTTACATGTTGAAGGTAGTGGTGAGAAGTCCTAAAAATTTCATTTTGAATAGGAATCTGTACCTTCAGCTGAAATTAGAGCACTATTTTGAAAGACTGCTTAAATATAGGATTGAGTTATTCCAGAATTTTTGATTAGAGCACATAATTCAGAGCTTGCACTCTTCACAAAACTGCATTCATGCCTAATTTCCTGCACTAAGCTAAATCTCAAGGTTTTCATTTCAGAGTCCTTACCATGTCCAGTTTTTCACTTCAGCATGCATTATTTTAAATATAAAAAGACCTAATAGATTTTAGAGTTAAAACTTTGAAAATCTCTCTGTCAAGAGAAAGTCTACGTCTAGAATGTGAAGGATGAAAAGCAAAGATTAAATCATTATTTCCAAAGCAAAGGTTAAATCATTATTTCCAAACCAAGGTACAAGTCTTCTCTTCCTTTTGTTTTGGGGTGGTTTTTGTCAATTTATATGCAATATTTATGCCAGCCTGGTAACACTGCAATGTGATGACAGCCTTATACTCCACATGGCAATTCTCTCAAGGTACCAGAAAATTGAAGTAGTCTGAGTATGATTACCAAGGAAGAACAAAACAGAACGCTCCTTAATTGCCTTGCTCCCTCAGATGCAGAGTGGCACTCACGTTTGAATGGAATTTACAGCACGAGACCTGGGTCTTGATCCAGGTCCTTGTCACTTGGTGATCTGCTGCATTAATAGGAAACCATAGTTATAAACTGAGGTTATTGAACATTTCAGCAATAGGATTTGAAAAAAAGACATTCACCAAAGCTTAGAAGAAATCTATCTATATATAAGTTGCACCTACAATATAAGTTAACTGAAGTTAATTACATGTAGTTTTATCTGGTATAAATAGATTTGTGATAAAGTTATACTGACAGACCTTTAAATCTTCCCTGACACATTGTGTTTTGCCCTTCTGCTTTCTTCACTTCCCTTGTTCCAGTGCCAGTTCACAAATTCCCAGCTCTTCATAATCCTGTGTTTCATTTGAAGCTATGGACTAATCAAACAAAATTCATTCTGCTTTATAAACAGCCCTTCTGTTGTCTGTGCATGTTGTTGTAGGAGTGGCTGCATGGGTGGGGTTAAGAAAATATCCCCTGAATTTATTTTATGTCAGAGTTGGCACTGGGGAAAGCCAGTTTAGGAAGTAAAGCATGTACAGAATGATCCTTCTTCTACTGTATTCTCTAGATTTGGCAAACTAGCTGTTCATGATCTTTAGACTGCCTTCAAATCTCATGTATTATTGTCTCTAATGAATTTCTTCATGAAGCTACTGTGTTGCTCTTAATCATTTTGCTGTTGTGGCCTTCACAGCTTCTTAGAATATATTTCATTATTTATTACTTAATTTTATAAATATGTATTCACCGTTGGTAAATTATGAAAGAAAAAAAAAACTTTCCATCCAGCTGATCTGTTGTTGAAGTGTTCAGACGAGTTTTTATTTCCCCAGCTTGTGTTATTGCCCATTAGAAGTACCAGATATTTACATGCCCTGTCTTCACATTGTGCCAAACCTTCCAGAGGGAAGCTGTTGTTCCATGCTCTAAAAGCAGCTGATATCTTTAAACACCAATCCAGAAGACTTCATAAACTGTTTTAAGTATCTTTCAAGCTATATTGTATCACTGAGTCAAAGGGTAAGCACCTCTTATGGATGCAGTAAAGAGTACTTCCTACTATACTTTTATTTTTCCTGGAAGTTTCCATTCAAGTCTTGACACACAGTGACCCTCATTACCTCATAAAAGCCAGCTAGATCCCAGCTCAGGATTCAGTTGCATAGGGAACACATATCTGATCTGCTTTCTATGGATTTTTAGAAAGCAAACCTTTCTCCCATCACAGATATGCACTTACAGAAATGGCATGCTGATGCATGCAATGTGTAGATGATGGGAAATGCATCCCTCCAATTACTGAGATGCACAAAAGTGAAGTAGAAAAGTCAGTTCCATGAGACGTTTGAAGAATGAAGATAGCTCAGCTAAACACTGAATAGTTTCTCTTTCCCAATGAAATCTCTTTGTCTTCTACTAATTTGATTAAGCAATTATGATATAATTTCTCTTCTTTCTCTCCCCTTTGCTCATTATGGGAAACTCACACTTAAGATATATCAGCAGTGGCACTACCATGGTGAACTTACAGATAAAAACAGGGAGGGGGCAGGAGGGTCCTCATATTTAAATAGGATTGCAGTGGGAGAAGTGGCTTTAATTTTGCAGAGCTATTTCCACATCAAATTCTACTTTCCCCTCCTTAAAGCTTCTGTCAAAAACATTCATCTACAAATAAGCCAGGTAATTACATTTCCATGCAACTTGTTTCTGACAGATTGTCGTACATCTTGTTTGTAACAGTTTGTGAGGCACTAAGACAAAGCTAATTGATAGCTAAATTATAGGGAGATGCATTTAGAGGGTTAATTGCTTACTGCTTGCAACCAGATTTTTTAAAGAGCTGGAATCTGCATACCTGTATTAAGATTTAAATGACTGGAGAAGTAAAATAGTGTTTTTTCTCTCTCAATTTCAAGTCTTCAAAAACAAACACTGCATCAATCTTTTTCACAAGAATCAGAACAAATCACTCCTGCTGCTTGCCAGTCTTTATATGACACTGGAAATTATTCAGGCTCATCTCTGAGGCTTGCTCTGAGATAGTGAGATAGAGAGGCACTTGGCAGCAGCTGTTAACCCACCTGCAGAGACAACTTCTGTCTCATTTCATCTCCTGAATTGCTCAAGCCACCAGACTAATGTTTACTTGTTCACAATTAAAGGCACCACATGGCCCTCTGGGACTGTGCAAGAAAGGAATGTTAGAGCTTACAGGGCCTGAAATCCAAGCTGTTCCCTGTGTTTAAATATCGGGCAGCTATTAAGCTGCATATTCTGGAATGCCAAAATAGCTCACCCAGGGCTACAGCAAACCCTCCCTGACAGGGTTACATGACCACTCTCTGCTAACAGCTGTTTCTGTATTGGAAACCCTAAATTGCATGTTCATCAGCATCCCAATTTATGATCATCTTCGTAGGAAATAACCATTAAATCAGCAACGCTCAATACTGAAAGCTGTATTGTAGAGGATTAATTTGCCTGAGAAGTAGTTAATCTTTAAAAAATAGCATATATTGAAACCTATTTAAACAAACTGACACTCATCTCCTCTTAATTGTTATGTCCTTGGAAATTACCTCTAATAGTTTTGTTTTTTTTTTTTTCTTTGCTGGACAGCTAAAGGTGACAATAATTTTGAAAAGTAAACACATTTAATACTGACAGGCAGCATGTTAGCATGAAGCCCTGCCGTGCATTTGTCTGTTGGTGTCACTTCATAGCAATTATCACTACCAAATATCGACTGTTTTTTTATTCCTGTCATAAGCCAGCTAACAATAGAATTATAAAAATTAAAAAAAAATATTTATCACATTATTGGTTATTGACTACCTTGGGAAATCTCACTACACAGAAAGCAATTCTACCTTGATTCCAGAGAAATGACAATAAAACAAAGCTAAAAAGTGAGCTTCAGAAGCTGAGAGTAGTTATTTTGTTTATCAGAAAACATTAAGTGCCATGCATAGAATTTACTCATGAAGCTGCAGAAAGCCAGAACCCACTTTCACTCTGACTACTCAAGGAAACCAAACCTGAGAGTCACTGGGAACTGTTGCTCTTACTGGGCCAGTGCAGCCCAATATGGAAGAGGGGTAGGAATTTCCCAGGCATGAAGGTCATTTCACTTCATTATAACAAGCAGTCTCAAAAGCAAGAGTGGTCCAAGCTGCTGTCTTAATGGCTGAAAAGCCACAAACCTCAGAAATTTCTAATTTAATTTTTTTCTGAGCATCTCCAGAGTCAACACACAGCAAGTCCAAACCAACCAAATCCAGGGCTGGTTTCTGCCCAAAGAACAGAGGAACAGGCCAAGAGAGTCACTCCAGCCTCTATTTTGAGCAAGAACTAAGTTGCAAGTCTTTTGTCTAATATTAGTCCAGATACACAAAGGTTGCAAAGTATTATTTCTAGGTAGGATATTCACTGTTTGATACCTAAATACTGAACTGTTGGAATATAACAATTTAGCTACTTGGAGAAGGTAACCCCAAGAAACTGAGCAAATTAACCCAGCACCTACTTTTCTTGCTAATTTTCCCGTATTTGGTGGAGATTTTCTAAGGTGCTCTCACAAACACACTATTTACCAGATTTTGTTAGTTTGTTCTGTCTATTGTAGGAAAATGTCTTTTATAAGGCAAAAGTAACCATCACCTGACTTTTTGCTGAATGACACAGGCTAACTATGGGAATTCTTTGTTGCCCAGTGTAGTGACTAACTATGGTTTCTACTGCTGCCAAACTCAGTTGCCTACAATAATATAGATTGTGTTAATTTACACTTGGGAAACTTCTGAATTAGACTGTGGAAATTAAAGAAATACAGTAAGAAGGAATGAGGTTACCCAAAGAAAAGCATTAAACTATTTGGTGCTTTAAATGTATACCAGCATTTCAGTCAAATCACTGCTATTGAGTAGTTCCTGTTTTGGAATTCTGCTCATCAAGTTTGCCAGCTTTTGTTCATAATTTCTAATGTGGCTAATAAGCCTTTTCTCAGAAGCAGTCTTCCACCTGCTTTCTAAATACCAACTGCTACCTTGCATGCAACCTTGCATTCCAATTCCTAAAATTATTTCCTGGCATATAAGTAACCATT
Source organism: Alethe diademata (assembly GCA_025584955.1). NCBI lineage: Eukaryota > Metazoa > Chordata > Aves > Passeriformes > Muscicapidae > Alethe > Alethe diademata. The sequence goes on along the minus strand of JANRMJ010000054.1, from coordinate 16,014,159 downwards.
TTCCCTATCTTTCGCCCAGGAAACAGAGGTAGTTGGTTTTGGAAATTAAAAATAAATAAATAAATAAATAAAATAAAATAAAAGAGTGATCACTCCTGACTTCCAGTTCTTTCATGCAAGCCACAATTCGTGGTCCTTCAGTGAAGGCAAGTAAAAGTCACCACTCTTAAACATGCTCGTGATGTGCATGCAGTAAATTTGACAATAGGGTCTTCCAGAAAACTGAAGAACAGTAAGATGTCGACTGGTAAAACTAGTCAATTTGTTTTTAAAGCTACAACAATATGATTATGATTTTCATATTGAAGTAAAAGAGAAATACTGCTTTTGATAGAGAAATTTTAATTTAAAAAAATAACACCGCATTCATTAAGTTTTCTTATTTCATTTTTCTAATGCATTATACAAAGCTTATATACATGAGATGAGATAATTTTTGTTCTTATTAAGAACATCTTAGTATAAATATTCAGCCTTTTGGGAAAAAAAATTATTGCAGAGACTGTCTATTCCCTAAATTGCATTGGGAGTAGCTGAGGAAATGAATCACCTAAGATTGATGCTCTCTGTCTTTGGAGTAGCTTATGCTGGATCTTATCTGGAAACATTGATCTATAAGGTCACTTAGCTTTATAAGAAAGTATTTTTTAATCTGATTTATGAAGAAGTTCTGTGGGCTTCAGACTGTGATTATAAAAGTGCTGTGCAGTAACACTTGGTTCTCTTAAGAAGCAAGGCAAATGAATGTTTATTAACTTACCTATAATCATAACAGGCAGACACTTCAGTGTTGATTTTCCAGGGACTTTTAATTAAAAGCAATTTATGAATAATAATGTTAGAAGTGCAATTCTGTGCCTGACTACAAGATAAAGATGCCCAAGTCAGATAAAAGGGTATGTGAGGATTCACAGCTGATGAGAAATGAACAGCGGTCTAAGAAATGGTCTATACAGAAACTAACAAAAGCCAGTCAGGAATTACCTAATAAGCTTAACTTCTATAGTTTTTCAGCTAAATAGGATTTTTAAGCCTGTGATCATATTTCCAGGGAGATTTACCTTAAAATAATCTTTGGAAAGGATCTTTTAGATGGATTCATATTTTTCATAGAAAGTTATACTGACATTCTGAAATACTGAAATCACTCCTTGCTCATCTTTGCCCACCTTGGTTGCTGAGAATTTTGCAAAAGATCACCTTCCCTTGAAACGGGCATTAAAAAGCAGCAAAGTGGAAAAAATAAAGGAATGGCAGTAGGATTTTGATACCTTTCCTAGGTAGCTTGCCAGGCAGTCATGTTTGCTGAACCACTCTGCCTTCCACTAAGCAGAGAGAATTTCCTACAAGTCATCCACAGGGCTAAATCCACGTGTACTCAGCATTATTACAAAACTCCTCAGCTGTCTTCAGCAACAGTTCATATTAACGTATGTTTTAATGATCTGTAATCTCCTAAAAACAGAAATCTCAATGGGGAGCACTTGGGCTTTTCTTTATTTGTCACCCTGTAAAATCCCTGCTCTTACACCAAGATGCATCTACAAACAAGTCTTCATATTTGGTGCTAAATAAAACTGTTCCTTTCACCATCCCAATATTTACCTATTGATTAGAAAAATAGAACAGAGATCAGGGTGGATTTTAAGGGAAAAATGAAGCTATTTTGAATGCATATCTTCTGCTAGATCTTCTTGACATCAAAATACTTACGAAACCAGCATATTTCTATCTGCAGCATTTAAAACCTGGCTTTTTGCAAATTCCTTGAAGGGTAAGACAGCATTGCTAAACCCTGAAATTCAAGATGCTGGCAGCCAGACTAGCTGTTGTTTCCTTCTTCCTCTCATACAGTGTTAACACAACTGTCACCCTTTTGTGTTGCAACTAAAAAAGCATTCAAGTCAAGAGTCCCAAATGTCACCATCAGCCTGGTCTGTAGGAGACAAATTTCCAGGTGAGGAAAGAGCCCAGGAATGAGACAGTGCCTCCTTCAAGCCAGTGGTCCTTGTGCAGGCTGTTGTCAGCTGCAATTCCAGCATGACACACCACTACAAAGCCCCTCATTCCAAAGGGACACGCTGTCTGTCCCCAGCCTCAGACACAAGCCCCCCCCTTGCCTCCATCTAGTACAATGAAATCAAAGTCCTAACATGATTTGGAAAAACAATTCCTGGTGCAGGATTAGCAAGCTCTTTTGCAGCAGCAGTAAGCATTAAGGGCCTGGCTGGCATCCCATAGAGAACACCATTATTCAGCCTGGTTCAGCACAATTCTGCTTGTACAACACATTCACTGTATTTCTGTTCCCACATTTCTTCATTATTGGCTATATTAGCATGAGAACAGGATTTCTGTCAGTTAGAACTGTATGAAAGTTTACAGATTTTTCACACAGGGCATCCTGCAAGTATTGTCTTTGATTTTATTCTAATTTATTCTGAGTCTGCTCAAGTTTTGTTTTGAATTCCCAGTCAAATTCATTGAAGCTAACAATGTCGACCAATATGGCAAAAAATCCCACAACAGTGCACGTCTTTTCATCTATTTTGCATGAAAACTATCACAAAATTCCTGAAAGTGCCTTCTGTCTTTCAGAATATGCCCATCAAATCAATTAGTGCCCATCACAAACATCACCTGCCCACATAACAGGTGCAACCTAATTCCTATCTCAGGAGCCTTGAAGAGAAAAAAAGAGCTCAGACAGTGATTTTGGTTTTCTAAAAAGGCTGCAATAAAATTTAAAAGCACTCAACTGATGTTTTTGTGTACTCCCAAATGCAAAGCCTATCATTCTTGCCTGTTCATAAATATTTTGAAATAAGAATCACCAGATAACATGGCAATCTCCATACAACAAGTCGTCAAAACCATGTAATGATCCATCAACAATCATCTAATTCCTAGTTTTCTGACACAGTTATTGATGTACTTCACTGCTTTATTGCTGTGTTTTCAAATGGACATTTGAATTCAAGAGTATAAAATGGTTGTATTAAGGCCACTTTTCAAGGCTCAGATGTGTCTGGGAAAGCTGAAAACAAGAGGCAAGATTTAATAATCAAAACTGTATTCAAAGGGAATGGAAGACGCAGCTGCCCTAAGCAAGGCCTGCCAATAGGACCTAGTTTGCACTGCTGTTGTGCTTTCTATTCCCTTCTGACCTACAAAGGATTTTTTTTTAATGTATTTTGTTTGTCACTAATAGAATTTGTTTTCTGGTCTATGATAGAGCTGAAATAATTGCCTAAACAGTGCAATTTGAGGTCATGACAACAAAAGAGGAAAGGACATTTAAAAACCATAAGGCTCTAATGCACTGAAAAATGTGCATTTGTTTACTGATTATCTTGATTTTAAAACAGCAACAGAGGGGGTAGTGAAACTACCTTCTAACCAGGTGTGAATTTAACACCTCACAAGAACCTCTGACTTGTGCCCTGCTCCCTAGGCATGCTGAGTGGCCACCAGAGCCACAGGTGCTTTTAGCTAAGGAGCTAAAACCACTGCTTTGTCTCCGCTTTCAGAGATATGTCTTGACTGCTCTGAAGATGGGGAAGCTCAATCTAATTCACAGAAAGGATTTAACATAGCAATTATAGATGCTTCTTTTGGTTCTGTTCTACATTTAAGACCAGATGATAAGTACAAGATGAGTGAATTAAAAGGAAAGAGCAAATGTTTCTCCATAGCTATATTGTGCTATGCATGTTTTCCTAAAAAACTTGGAAGCTTGAAAGTCGTTTCCCTAAAAACATGCAGATGTCATCTGCTCATAGAAATGAACACCTCTCTTGTAAAGAAAATGGTAATTCTCTACTTAGCACCTCATACTTTCATATTGTGCATTATATAAATATTTGGACTAATGTAAATAGCTATAATCACAACACGTAGGGCACTCCAATGACATCACAAAAGCAGACAAAGTTTTGACTATTCTTTTTATGGTTTGTATTAAACCCCTCAGGCTAGTTGCTTGAAACGCTGCTGTTTCTGCAGTTCACCAGATTTAATAAAAGAAAAGCATACATAAAAAAAAATAAACCATTAAAATCCTGGAAAAAAAAATTGCTCAACCATCTAAAGAGCTATCCTAGGAAAATATTTTTACTAGCTTATTCATATAACTTTGCAACACATAAAACTGCACCCCAATATTTGAGATTTCAGAAGATGTTACTCAGAGGAAAATACCATAACTGATTACTGATCAACTATTTATCCTATTTGACTACTGATTTCATATTTATACACAGCTATGATACACTTGATCAAAATATATACCAAAGGTGCCACTCATAGGCAGTTCTAACAGAATTTGAATATATTGGATACCTTATTTAGTATTTCTTATATATGAGAATTTGATTTCTTTTTTTGTAGCACAATTGATTCCAAATAACAAGCAATACTTCTTTTGAAAAGGAACATTAAAAAAAACACGACTTAGCTTCTATTTCAAATGGGTTAAGTTTGGGGAGACCTACAGAGGCATCCTGTTCCAAGATTAAAACAGAGGCACATCACACAATCATACAATTTCAGATTCTCATCAACAGAGAGGATAAAATATTACAAAGATATTTTATATCAACTAGCAGAGTTAGATTTCAAAGATTTTTATTTCCAAGCGCCAACACTGCATATTTGTCTATTTAAAAATACTTTATGTCCATGGGCAATTACTGTGTGAATCAATTATAACTTTAAGTTATTCAGCATAGTACTTAATCTAATGCCGAAACTCTCAATTCATCTATCTTTTAATTCCAGCCATACTGTTAATGTCAGACTGAAAGATGTTGTTTCAAACTACAGAGTGCTAGAATTGTTGCCAAATTCAGCCTGCTTTTATCCCATCCAGACTAATGGAGCATCCCTCTTAGATCACCTTGCAAACAATCATATTTGTATTTTTTTTATTATGTAGAAATTATATTACAGTGAGCATCTCAAGCATTAGTCTCCAGCATCATTATGAATCAACAAGACTATAAAGATCACTGTGTTTGGCCTAGTTTGGGTGCTGGACCTCACCTCCAAGAGAGGCACAGATTGCAGGTGGTGTCACACCCCAGTCAGAAGGGACAGCAAGCAGCAACAAATGCCTGCCATGGGAAACCTGTGCCTACTATCAAGGGGATGCAACTGCAGATAAAGCACAGCAAGATTTTTTTAGGAGTCAAGAAAAAAAGCCTGTGGGAGTCCAGGATGTTCCCCTGGCTTCCCTGAATGCCTCCAGACTCCCCCTGGCAAGGGTCTCAGAGACCCTGGCATGGTACCCAGGGGTCCTGGGGGCTGGACTTAAGTCCCTGGAGAAATCT
>JANRMJ010000054.1:15987163-16008729 GCA_025584955.1 Alethe diademata | reverse complement strand
TCGACGTGCTGAACAGATCTCTGTTAGCTAGAAAAAGAATTCCTTAGATAAGAAAGAATAAACAACCTTGAAAACCTCAGAGAGCAGCCTCCTGAATCTTCTCAGTGGCCAACAGGGAAAACCGGAATTTCAAACCACCTTTATGTCCTCTTGAGGGGATCTCAAGCTCAGGAGACCCCTCAGGCAGTGACATGCCTGGGTGTGCTGTTTGCAAGAGCTTACCAAATGAAATTTTACCTGTATTCATACACATTGCATAAACTGCAGCCGGTGCAACAAGACTCCAAAAAAGAGAACTTCAGAACAAACTTTTTTTTTCAATTCAGATGTTCTCTTGCTATGTCAGTGTGCAAGGTCAGCTTTGCAGGAGTGAGCATGGCACTTAATCCATGAGTATGGCTTTGTACCATCATTCAAAAGAGAAGGCATGCAGCCAACACTGCTCCAGGCCACCCCTAGAGCCTTGCTAGTGCAAGGGAGAGTAAAAAGTTCTCCACAGCGAAGTTAACATCTCCAGAGAAATGCTCCCAGCTGCAGCCAGGCAAAAATTGGCAGCAGATACCAGTGTTTCCTGTAGGTTAATTTAGCTCCTGCCACCTCCAGGCACCAGTAACAGGGTGAGTCAAGCATCTGGGCTCCTCATCTCTAGTGAAATAAGAGCTGCCCAGTGGCAACTTCACTGGGACAGGTCAGAAGGTGCATCTCAGCCAGCTCTCCCTCTCTGTGTTGGAGTTTGTCCTGGCAGGTTTTTAGAGAAAGTTAGGAGTGTTTTAGCCAAAATGTTGGCATTTAATAGTGTGGATATAACAAATGTTAAAGACTTGACATATAATACGCTTAGAAAGTTTTCTCTGCTGGGTTTTCCTTTCTTAAAAGATGCCCAGGGCACCAAAATTCAAGGTAATACTAGGATCAAGAAGCTATCATATATTGCCATGAGGAAGCTTTAACTATCATGAGATACTACTAGTGAGGCAGTAGAGTATTAGAATCTTTCAATGCCCTAGAAAGTAAAGGAGAATCTTGAGCTAGCTTTGCAAGAACCTCGGTTACCAGTAATTCTGGAAATTAAAGTAATGCCATGGCTAATACTTCAAAAACTTCTCAATTCATTCCCAAAGCAACAATTCACAGATATTAGACAGAATAATATTCAGCATTCTTCCTTCAGAAAGAATAATTTTAGATCTTCCATAAGTACCTTTAGGATTAAGTGTGGATAGGCAGATGAGACTACATCATGGCAAGAAATGGCAAATGAGTTCTGCCTTGAAATTTAATTCTTTTTTTGTGGGGACTTCAAGTAAGGATGACACAGGTAAACAGAAAAGTCAGTATAAAAATGTTAATCTATCCAGGGACTGTAGCTTGTTCTACAAGCATCATTATTTCAATCACAACAATATTACAGCCTATTATAAGTGGCACATGCTGATATTGATACAGTAATTCTCTAGTAGAACAAACACAAAGCAAGAAGATACAATCATTTATTCAAATTGAACCCATCTGTCTAAGGTAAAGTAGGAATACAACATTGCTTAAAAAAACCTTAAAACTCAGTTTGAATTTGTAAGTGTAAAGCTCAGCTTGAGAAATGTTACAGAAATTGAGTTAATGATGGCCAGTGATGGGGATGTTAATTTATGATTAATTTCACAACAATTTGTGGTAATATGTCAGAGAGGCCAGAAGGTGGGGCTTGGAGTTGCTAGAACATTTTTAGTTTGGTTTTGCTTTGGTATTTTTTTATTTTGTTTTTTTAGTAAGTATTTCATCAATTTGGTTTATGTATCTAAGAGCATAGCTACAAGGTGCACTTTAATGTCATGATCACAGATGTCCACTGCCAATCATTACTAAAGAAAACACAACTCACATTTAAGGTTGGCAAAATTTTAAAATATTATAATGCATCTGTGATATGTTTAAATTCAAATACAAGTTTTATTTGAAGCAAAGTATTTCATAGGTTTGCCAAAACCACATAGAAGAGCCAAGGATCACACAGCACACCTCCACCATCAAGACACAAAGGCAATAGCATGTTTTTGGACTACTGTTAACACAAGAGCAGCTCATGATTATTTGCTGTCCATGCCTATGAATGTTGTCATGAAAGTGTGCAGAAACACTTCCATGCCCCTCAGACAGCATATATTTAAATGTGGAAATTCTACCCAAACTAACTTATTTTTAAGCTTGTATTTCCCAGTAAAGATAAGTTGAACACATTTACAGCTACAAAATAAAGAAGGAAGCAGAACCTGGAGATTATAGTGGCATTAAAAAATAAAAAGCAAACAGATATTAAAGCCAGTTTTGTAACAGACCTATTAGACTTTGCTTTTCCACATGGCATAGACAAGAAGAAAACCATAGCCAAGGTAGAAGGTTGGACTTTACTTGTTTAAAGTGTTATGAAGCAGAGATTACCACAGCACATTTTAGTGAAGGCCACTACTAAAGGAAACTACTGCTTAAAAACCCACCAAAACTACAAATAAAAAACCCAAACAAACCAACCCCAAAACCACTATTATGTGGTTATGTTTGAATACTTGCCCCTCAACTACTGGAAAATGTATTCCTGTCACCTGATGAAATATTACTCCATAACCATTATGTGATTTGAACAGAAAGTTTACATGCTGAGAAATTAGTCTGTACCCTACTAAAGCTTGGAGAAACTTCAGCTTGCAGAGTTGTAAGCAGCAGCCTGGGCTCTGTGAGTAAAATCGCTACATATTTGGATGCTGTAAAACATAACATTACTGCTAATACGGATTTTCTGGCAGAACTTAGAGAGGACAGAAGGATATTAATGACAAAAAACTGAAAATTGAGAAAGAAAGAGCAGAAGCAACTGCCGTAAGAGAGCAGCGTACTTGAGCTTGAAAATATCACAATCTTCACATCCAATTTAGTGAATTCCCCAGAGGGCAGCAATAGAAATAATGATCCTTCCTGTCATGTCACTTGTACAAACACTAATTCATCCAAGCCCTGCATGAAAAGGCCAAATAAATAAAAAATACAGCTTCATGTTTAGAACAATGACAACCATTCTTCCTTACCAGGAATGTGTGAAATTAGCAACAAATGTAAAACCTTTTGCTATCTAACAATAGGGAAGGAAAAAAATTCTCAAGGTTTAGAATAGACGTTACCAATGTAATGTCCTTGGGAGACACAAAAATATGTTACAATAAAAGTGGACTAGTCAAGGAAAAGAGCCAAGAACAGACATTTTTGTATTCAGAAATGAAAGGCATGTGCTAAAAATCTTTACAAAGTTAAAAAAAAATTAAAAAATACTGAAACCAGGCAGATGCCAAGAATATATGTATCCTTTTAAGTGCCTCCAGTGCTGTTCCTATGAGACAATACACATGTCTTTCCAACTAACAGAAAAGAAAAGTCATATTTTATACCAACAAAGACCTTACAACAATGCAGAGCACCACATTACATGATTGGTCTTAGGGAGCCTGGTGATTACAGGTATTTCAAAGCTGTCATTTCATATTAATCAGAACATTTAACTGGGAAGAAGGAGGGAAGCTACCTTCAATTTCGCTGTGAATTTCGGATTCGTTAAAAAAATTTGCTTTGGGTCAAATCTAAACCAGTATATAAAATAGGTGAGAGAATTCCATTTTCTCTCTCCTTAACAGTGGGCATACTTGAAATCAAAAACATGAATTTGCATGTTTCTCAAGCTTCTAGCTTTCTTGACTTTAGATTTATGTTTTTAAACTCTCCTTAACACTTATTATTTCAAGATAAAGTAGTTGTTTTAGAAGGAAAAACAACTCATCAAAAGGAATAAATGCAACTTGAAAGTGCTGGTTTACTGTGAAAGCAAATTGTCTTAGGAACATTCAGCAGGAGAAAATTGCAGTGCTAATAGCCAAGTGTGAGATGCATTGGTTCATCTGAGAGGGAGGAAGGGACACTGGAACCTCCTACTCACCATGCCTTCCAGAACGTGTTCCTCTGCAGCACACAGAGATGTTCTGAAAGATTTAATCACTGCCAACACAGCTGTTGTGCCCCCAAAGTCTGCTGCAGTGCATGGTGCACATCTCCCTTTAGCCTGCTGACACAGGGCTTGCCAAAAAATAGTCCCAGCAGTTGATCCAGGCATATGACCTAAGAACTCAAGTTTTAGTAGCCCATATGCCCTTACAAGATGACAAGAAGTTGTGACAAAAACTCCAAAAAAAAACTTAATCTCACATTTTTTTAAAGTTTCATATTTTTTCTAGATATAAATTAACTGGCAAAGGGAAAAATGATTATTTGATATAAATAGAAAGAAAATGGAAAGGCTGAGAAGAAAAGCCCATATTCCAGCTATTCCTATAATTTCAGTTTTCAAGCTTTTGAAGTACACAAAAAATACAAGTGCCAAAGACAGCCAATGTGCAGTTAAACAACAGCACAGAGTGTTCTAATCTGCACAATTTAAATAGCAAAGGGTCACTTAGGAACACAGGCTGTTCTCTGCTGGAGTTTTTGGCTGCTCCTTCATTCAAATAGTGTGTTACCTACTTATGATTCTCCAATCCAAAGTCTTTTTTTACTAAGTTGGTATCTATTTCCCTGTATGCCCCACACAGCCATTAAATTTTTAGTCTGATGAACAGGATCCATTACAGCACAAAACGAAAAATGAAGAGCAACTCTGAATCTCCAACAGGTGAGTGTGTTATATTCTACTCTCCCTGGTCTTTTATCTCTTTCCTCCTTCAGAGATTGCATCTTCCTTATTAAGAGAGGCCAGGAGAAATACGCTTGCAATCTGAGTAGCAAGCTACTAGGGATTTTTATATCCCAAGCATATTCTAGAGAAATGTGACTGATGTTTCACCCTTTTCAGCACTGATGTATGTATAAACAGGTTAGCCTTTGTCTTTTTAAGCTTATGTAAAATATTTACATCTAGATGGATGCTTTTGACAGCACAACAGCAGACGTGTCCTATCATTAACTGCACGCATTCAACTATTTCCCCTGGTAAAAACACTTACCAGTGTGACAAAATTAAATCTTGCAGCAGATGCCTTGTGGGCAGCGATATCAGACTGAGTGCAAACACAGTTGAAACCGATGACATTTTGTTCTGTATCACAGTGATAAAAGCTGGTAGTGAGCTGAGACCCTTTTACTACTTTATTCCCTGTCTAAAGCCCTATGGTACTGCCACAGCTGCCAGCTGAAGTGATTCAACCCTGACCACATTGAAATTAAGGAGAAAAAGTACTAAGACAAGATATGAAATGTATTTGGTAGGTCTGACTGAAAGGATTTCACAATGCAATTCTTGCATTAACAGAAAAATTACTATCAGCTTCAAAGGTGAAGACAGATGTCTGTCTGATACAGCTCTGCTAAGACTGTGGTTGCTTGCTTCCTGTTGGGATTCCAGAATATTTACCACTTGTGTCTTCAGACTACTCTCTTTCAAGATTTTATATTCCTACCTAGAGAGAAACAAAAGTAAAAATCCTACAACTCCTTACTATGTTTTAATCAGAAGCTCAAGAGCTAATTTCCTACCAACAGAAAAAACACTCCTTTTTCCCCCCAAAACCCAGAACTTTCAATTGTATCAATAAGCATAAGTATCATCCTGTCACTGAAATTTGCATCTAGGAAAAACTATTTATGAACATGAGAAGAAAAGCCTGACAGCATACTAAATTCAGGAAACCGTTTGTTTCATAAACTGTGTAGTGAAAAAGGAGCTAGAATTTGACAAGACATATATTTTTCATAATGGTCCCTCTGCTTTAACACCTGGAGTGAATTAGCAGGATTGAAAAAGTGTAGGAATTCTAAGCTTTTGCAGCACCCCTTGTTGCTATCTTTCAAATTTGAAAGCTGCATTACCTCATTTTGCATTACAGAAAGGGCAGTCCTTTATTTTCCACATGGTAACAGTCCTGGATTTTGGATCCTGACTGAGAGCAGAGTTTTGGGAGACAGCCACCCTACAAGGATGCTGGTGCCTACATATGCCTGCATCCACACAACCACATCCTCCAGCCCATCCCACAGATCGTTTGCTTGCAGCCCTAGAGGATTTTCTTGAGGCTTCCTTCATCTTCAAAATGCAACAGATTTTATGCTATTCATCTTGAAACTTCCTATTCCCAAATATTATGGCCATTGATGTAAAGTGCTCCTCTAAAGAGTCAGGAGCACTTGCACCTGTACATCTGTTGGTATTTTGTTATCCTTCATGGTCTGAAAAGTCTGAATATTTGTTAAGTATCTTCAAAACAAACATTTCCAAGTGTTTTTCCCAAGAAAGCTTCAGTTTTACTGGCCAAATTTCAGTTAATCACTCTGGTAATGTAGCATACACTTACATACTCTGAAACAATCTAACCCTTTGAGGTTTTTTAGGTAGTCTGAGAAAAAAATGAGAAGTTGAGCCAATTTCTTCCTGGGTTGAACATGAACAAGAATTATGAGAATTGCTCCAGATGCACATAGTAATTACTATTCTGATAATTGGTGATATCATACATGTATTCCAGACAGCTTAATATTTTATATAAACTAATGTTGAAGTGATAAAAGTGTGGCACATTTTATAAGCCACAGAACAAAGGCATAGAGGTGCTGAAATCCAAACTTCTGTACTAGTTCTTTACCTTCTGTGAGTAATACCAAAAAAAAAACCCCAGAAAAATCATGCCCATTTCTGCGTATTGTAAGCTAACAAAAGCTGTTTCCACCCCCAAAATAATAATCACTTCTCCCTAAAAGACATGAGTAGAACTTTCCTCCTCAGCAAAATCTAACATTTCTAACTCATAAAAACTTTGAAAAAAATCATGATGCAATTTCAACACCATTAATCTTTTCTGTGGTATACATATGTTACACAATTGCTCTTGGCATTCCTGGTGAAGATACCATTGATTAGCCAAGTAGTTATTTGTCAGTTTCTTGGTTACTATTTTTTCTTTAAGGCTGGTGGCAGCTAATAGCTTCTACCTTTAGTTAATTACTAGCTAAACAGGAAAATGTTCTGAAGTGCTATAATCAAAATATCAAAGAATTATTTAGGCCATTTGAAAGTTTGAGAGTAATGTAAAAATTCTTTTTTTTAAATTTTGTTTCAGCACTTATGAATATTCAGCAGTCACTTTAAAAACAAGTTATTTGCTTAATTATTTTGACTTGCAGTATGTTCATAGATTAAGATTCGGCTTTGCTCTTCTACTTACACAAGAGATAGCCAAAATTAGACTGAAGAGAAAAGAAACATGCTAATTTCCACAGTAATTGACTACATATATCAACAATAATTTGACAGCTCTCAAGAAATTTTCAATGAATTTAAAATCTGTGCTTTTGCTTTTAAGCACAGTTTCCTCAGCTGCACATGCTTATAAAATTCTGCTCTGCTCTTCTGCCTCTCCGGGCTCATCCCACCTCATTTTCATTAGCTGGCTACAACCCAGTGCATTAGGAAGTGGGTAATGGTCTTACAAGACAGAAAAATTTCTTTCAGCACCTTGCATTACCAGCCCACAAAAAATCCCACCCTTTAAAGGTGAGGTTGCAGAGAGTTACTATAACCTATATTAACAAGGGCATAAATCAATTTTAGGCTACAAAAACTCCATAGGATTCCATTTACATTTTTTCACTTATGTATTTCCATTATTCACTAATAATAGTCAGCATACCAAGGCAACGTGGTTAAGACATTCTAATGAGCACACTCAATTCTGACAAAAAGGTACTATACTATAGAAAGCTCTCTCTAAGCTTCTTTTTAGACATGTCAACTTCCCTTCTAAGAGCTTTCCATTAAGATTCAAATTCCCAATTCTGAAGTCTTCAAATTTCTTCAGAACAATTTTATAATGACAGTTGCATAATATATGCATAATTTAGATAAGATGATAGTTGACCTAATGAATTGAACTTGTTAATCAGAAATCTTCACTGAACCAGGGTTAATGGTATTAATCACCAGTCATAAAGCTCAATTTTTCTTTATCAAGTTGCTTTTGTTGTTCAGATGATGTTGGGTTTCAGTGAGAAACCAAGCTGAGTTTTGTAATAAAGAATTGTCATCAGAAAACACTTGCCAACAATTGAAGTATATGTGATTTGAGATTAACCATGTCATTACTTTAAAGTTTGTATTGTACCAGACAAAGAAATAGAGTAAAATTTGAGAAACTGAATGGAATAAGCATTTTAAGTCTTACTTGGTATACTTATGGGTTTGGGATTTTTTTGGTGTCTTTTCTTTGTCATTCTTGAAGTTCCTTCTGTCCAGATCTCCTGAATGCTGTTCAGCAGTGATCAGTGTTTCACCTTATGATGCTTTTAAGGTTGCAAGAGGGATACAAACTCCGATTTTTAAGATTACAAATTCTAGTAAGGGACTTCTCTATCTCACATATTATAAGAAACACAGCTGCCAAGATTTCACCTGACTTAAGAAATGCATATTTACAGTCTGTACCAAATATCCCATGTCTTCCTGTACTAATACTTTTGACCATATCACACTGTTATCTTTTGGCTGAGGACCATTCAGTACTTCAGTCACCATGAGACCTACAAGCATCTTGCCTATGCTGAAAAATGTTAAATAGTTTTTAAGTCAAACTCATGGGCATGTGTATTGTTAGATCATTATAATAGCAGAAATTACACTAGATGGATTATTATTATTAATATTACTATTGACTTTCTCCACATGCAAATAGAAATTTGGCCTAATTAAAAAAAATCCTCTAAAGAGAAGAAAAAACCTGACTATTTAAATTGCCTGCATACCTAGTTTTCATAAGTTTATCAGTTATTCCATGTAATTTTAACAGTTAGTTCCAAGTTGCAGAGTAAGAATCAATTCTTTATATCCCTTTTAGACTTAATTACAGAAGGAAAATTAATCTGGATTCAACTTGAATATTCAAGGTTCTATATAGATTTTCATGGAAAATGCAAGCTGGTGGGTTTGAAAGCCTTGGGAGATATATGGACATGACAGGTTGCCATGGATTAGCAAAGTTGCAGCCAAAGTACCGTATGAGAAGCCATAAGCAGACTTCACTGGTTTAATTCTGGTTTTATCTTGTATCAGTAATATTTTTATGGGCATTCCTCAAGCCATCATATTTATTCATGCAATACATCAAGGAAGCATGACAATATGAATTTCTGTGATCAACATGCTAGTTTCCTGCACTGATTGCTCTGTAAAGCTATTTAAACATGGTGACATGCAGTATATTTAGTCATGATAGAATTTTGCTTTATATAAACATGTCTAAACAAACATTTAACAAATTCATTTAATATTCTATATTTTATTGCATAACGGCACTAATTGCCAGACTTCTTTCAGCACTTGCATTTGAATAACTTGACATCCTTTGCAATCCTATGAACCACAAAAATCTCAAAAGCCTTGAACACTTTACTGGAAAAAAGCTTACCACTTGCACAGGTGAGAAACAGCCATAGTCAATTTTTCTTGCCTGAATGATGAGTATAGAAGAATAATTGGGATGCATACAAGCTGTGATCTGGGTCAAGCAATCTAACTATGTATTGTAACACAGATTCCTATACTCTAAAAGCTATAACATTGTGAAACTCTGAGCCTGACCTCTTTGGGACAAGCCAAGTGACTTGAATATTTCTGCCTCAAGTCTGTAAGTCAAACCTGCAGCTCAAAGAAATGTTTTGAGATAAACGATTTTCCAAAGGTCAAATGAGGTTAAAGCAAGCATATCCACAGCTAAGACATTTCTATGGTTTGCTGCTCACACTGTTAAATACATTCCTCATTTCTACGCTCAGTTTGTCTATGTTCACCTTTCAATGACAGAATTCATCACTTACTGCTATATTAAAAACAGTTTCCAGTCAAAAGACTCATCCTCCCAAAAATGCTTAGATTAAAACAAGTTCATCTTTCAAGCCCTCCAAATAATACATCTTAGCCTCATTGAAAGGCATACTATGCTTTTATTCTTTTTTGAATGCACTGCAGCTTTGGTTGTGTTTTGGGTGTTTTTTCCCTCAGGTTCCTATGTTGCCATACCTGTACAGCTAACACAGTTGAGTGCTTGATACTCACAAGGTTACACCAAACAGAGTTGCCCTTCTTTTTCAGCAGTGGCACAAAACAGGGTGCTAGGCCTTTCAGAAGCCTGTGACAACTGCTGCAGGACTGGGTGGTGCCACTTCCAATTGCTGCCTGAAAACCAAAGCCCTATTCAGAGTGACGTCCCACAGCAATGCTGTGCATGGGTCCCACTCCAGTTTTATTTTATTTACTTATTGCTCTCCCACGACTGTCGAGTGTTTGCAAGCCTTTCTAACATTAAGAAATCCAAGACCAAACAATGATCAAAAGCATTCAAGATCCCACAGCTTCATAAAACCACATACTAGATGAGTCCATTCTTAAAATAATGTATTAATTTTATCATGTAAAATCATCGAATCATTTTATAATTTTTGTTTTTTTAACTTGGACTGTGTCGCTAGCCTGTTCTGCCTTTTAGTAAAAAGTCAAATGAGCTAAGCCTTAGGAGCACTTACAACTATGCAACAATCATGTGCTTGAGAAGATTTACTTTCCATGAGGTAGATTGTCTAGAATAGTTATTGTTCTTGAGAAAGTTATTTACAGATTTTTACTATATCGCTTCCTATCCAATACCTTCCTAATGCTCTAAGTAATGAAATGAAACTATTTTCTCCAGTTGATGGAAAAGGCACACTTCAAAGAGTTCTTTCTCAGTTTCTTAGTGTGTCTGGCTAAATTGAATAGAAACTACTCTAACATCCCAGAAGGCCATTACTGAGGAGAAACACTATGATGGAAAATTATAACATCTTAAAAATGTCATCGAATCATGGAATATCCTGATTTGGAAGGGGCCCACAAATATTATCGAAGTCCAACTGTTTTCTTAAAAGTGGTGAGGAACTGGAAACCTTAGGCAACATCACTGTTCCTTGAGATCTGATTATCTCATTGCACGCACAGTGCAGACACTTTATTGGGCTGCTCAAATTTATGTATTTTATGAGCAGTGGGCTACTCATATGTTATGGATTTTTTAATGTATCAATTACACCAGTGGGGAATGGCCAGAGTTCTATCTCTCTCCAGCCTCCATTAGCCAAAAGACAGTATTTGCACCACAATCACTCTTGTAAGACTCTCCATAGCCCATTATCAAGTTTTTCAAATTGTTTTCAAGTGTACTTGTACTGTAACTTACCAGACATTTCATCTGAAACTTGCAAGAAATTAATTTTGACAGGAAATTATAGAACAAATGTAATAGTTTCCTTTGTAGAAAGAGTTATGCAATTGCTTTGTCAGGTCACTGATATCTTATTTTTTTTTCTACTAGCATTAATTACTATGTGAAATCCAGCACTGTATAGCAACCTCTTCATTCTGACACAGAAAACCAAAGGTCA
Source organism: Alethe diademata (assembly GCA_025584955.1). Taxonomy (NCBI): domain Eukaryota; kingdom Metazoa; phylum Chordata; class Aves; order Passeriformes; family Muscicapidae; genus Alethe; species Alethe diademata. The sequence goes on along the minus strand of JANRMJ010000054.1, from coordinate 15,997,239 downwards.
TGTTGCAGCTCTGTACAGCATATTTCTTAATGTTTGAAGATCTTACACTCTGAGCTTAAGAAGATGAAATTAAATTATATTATTAAAAATATTGTATTGACAGCACAAATCAAATACAGGTTACGTAAATCACTAGGCGCTCTTTTAAGAAGAGAAAACTTTTTGAGAAAGAAGCAGCCTACTGTGTGCTTCTTTCATGGCTTGTAAAAATTGATCCAAAAGTTTATTAAATTTGTTTTATATTTAAAAATATTAACCATACTTCTTTATCCCCCAAAACTTAAACAAAAATAATTCCTAAAACTGAAATACAGATAATTGAACTAACTTACAGCTATATAAAAAACGATTATCCAGAAAAGAATTTCAACATTATCTCTAATTACCATCAGGACTATCAGGAGGGGACGTGACTACTTTGTCCAAACTACCACAAGTTTTGGAAATAAGTTGAGTACAGATTTTTGATCCAACTACTTATAAAATTTAGGAGAAAAAAAAAAAAAAAAAGAAAAAAAAAGAGAAAAAAAAAAAAACAACTATGAGAAATTAAGTACTACCCCAATTATACAGTGTAGGAATTGAGGCAAGACAAGCTTTCATAATTCAGACTTCCCATTTAAAAGAGCCTGCCATTTGAGTCCAGATTTTCCTTAGACTTATCAAACATGAAATATTTCATTTTTTCTCTTGTGAATTTTTGGTATCCACAGCAGTCCAACAGAGTCAGAAGTAAAATATATTTATGCATCAAAATTATATCTGCATGGTTTCTAGTGCAATTGACAGTTCAGATTTCTGAAGGACTTGTGCTTACCAGGAGACTGTTTCAGAGAAGATGGAGAGACTGCACTGAAAAAACTTTATAACTGCTTGAACCTGAGCAACACCCTGGATGAAGCTGTCTTCATTGAAACTGGGAAGTTTCAAACCAGGTGATCTTAGAGGCCCCTTTTAACCATAACCATTTGTGAAATGACAAATCAAGACAACCAAGGTTATCATTATCCCTGTATTTCCCTCTGGCTTGTTATCCAAATGTTGTTTTTCAGAAACTGTGCCACATATGGACAGGAAACTCAGAGCCAGACCTCTCCTGGTCACATGGGCAGATCCTTTTTCTCAGTCATGGACATGACTTTATTGTTTCTGTAAATTCTTCCCTGGCCCCACTGTTCCCAAGTTGCTCTGAGGAGAAGCTGCTAAAAATTCCTTCCCATTCTTCCAACATCATTCCATCTCCCAAACCTTACACTGGTTTTAATAGGTTTGTTCCCTGCTTCTTCCCTTTTTGCCATTATCACAACAGAAGCACAAAGACCTTCTCCTGCTGCATTAGTCATGACAGGAGAGAGTGGCTGATTTTGTTTCAAGTTGCATTTTAACCTCACAATTTTTAGCAGTTTTACCTGTAGGGAAGTCCTGTGAGACAGTGCAACAGAATAAGCTACTGCTTACTCACCAGACAGTAAAGAACTTATTTGTTAAGTAGAAAATTATTGTCCAAGTTTTTTTTCATGCTGTGTCATCACCTCACCTACTCATCAGTTATTTCACTTACCTCCCCAACTCCAAGCTTTTGTCCTGCTCTTGCTATTCAGTCCTTGTCTGATGAGGCACTTCAGCTTCATACTGCATTTTATTCAGCTACAATTTACAGGATTTAAGCCACTGAAATCTCCTTTCAATTGCTCTGGCTTAAGAGATGTATTACTCATAATTCTTGAGAATGATATACAAACAAAGCAGTGAGACCTTGAAATGAAAACTTATATAACTTAATCTTTCAGCTCCCTGCCTGTGCACATGACACAAAAGTCCCATCAAATGCAAGACATTATTTAGGTAAATGCTACTTGTGATTATATTTAGCATTAGATGCTTTATGATACTTAGGAAAGACTGACAACACTCCTGAACTACAAAAGAAAAGCAGCCTCCTTTCTAAAGCAATACAGTATTTCAAGTATTTATGTTATGTTACTTCAGACACTCATTACTGGCATAATAGCCCAAGCATTAAGCTCTGAACCCAACTGTGCACACATTTTACTGTATCATTTACTTCCCTAACTGCATGAATCGCAGACTTACTGCATGTGAGATTTTAAATCATTGTTCCAGCCTCAATATGCACTAAAAGTCAGAAAAAAGGAAAGCAAAATGCTGAGATCTTTTGTGAAGAAGTGCTATATTCTCAGCTAAAATCTCATAAGAATATCAACAAAGAAGTGCTGTTAGATCATTTCTGGTCTCCAGTATGAGAGATGGTAATGGCTAATATTACACAAAACTGAAAAGAGCTTTTCTAGAAATATTAAGGTTGAGGTAAGATGAGCTCAAAGTATTTTTCAATATAGTTTTTACTGAGGGCCTTCTGTATACCCAGATGACTAACATGTTCAACCTGCCCAATATCGACTCACATCCTTTTAAAATTAAGTAAACAAGAAATATCTGTAGAAGGAAGTAATTGGAATGGTGTTAAATTCTACTAAAAATTATGGAAAGCAATAAATGCAGTCAAACATCCTCGATTTAAGCATTCTTATTCATCTGCTTAATTAACAATACTATGCTCTCAGTTAAAGCATATTCTAACATGTCCAAAGATTTCTGCACCAGTTTCTGCAGTTAAGATTATAGTATCCAAAAATCAACCTTTCTGTAAAAGCTTCCATTCCAGTTAAGCTTAACAGATCTAGCAAGCTGGAACACTGACCATCTTCTGTGGTTTTAAATTCCTCACATCATGTTTTTAATTTTTTCTGTTCAGGCTAGTCTTTAAAGTTTCAAAAGCACGCAACTTATTTCTGTGCTTTGAAACCTCCACTTCCCTACAGCTCATCTGGTATCTTTTTCATAACCAAACAAACAAGTTGCTGTAAAATTTGAGATTCCCTTCTTTACAGTACAAACCATAGTCGTTTCTATATTCAGCTACATTTGCCTATGTTATCATAGAAATCCACCTGGATTAAAAATATGCAACATGTTTGGTTTAAGAGGTTACTTGAAGATATTTTAATAATGCTGTGTCCTCTGGTCATTTGTAACAGAGGTGATGCTTTGTAAACTATAACATGAGAAACTATCCAAGGCAAACAGCAACTACTCTTTTCAACTGAAGGAAAATATTTAAAAGTTAGGCAAAGAGTATACCAAACCCACAATAATAGAGAGGGAATAATCCTTTAAGAGATTAAAGCATCAAACAACTTCACAGGTGAAAAGTAAAACCCATGCTGAATGTCATGTTTTAGTTGCCATGTATACAAAAGTCTCAAAGCAGTGAGTTAAGATATGCAGCAACTATTGCTGCTGTAAGTACAAGCAAGTACATCCATTATCTATTTTTTTTTTTTCTGCAGTATGAAGCAATGGTATAAAAGGGCTTTTTCTGAAACTGGGAATATTTATGGGACCAGGATATTGGAAATTATTACATATTGTATGAACATTTCAAACCAGAAGTTATAAACATAATTTAGATGAAAGCTTGGGGCAGTTTTGTCCTGTTGCTCACCAAAAAGCCCATGCATTTTTTGTTACTTTTCCAGTACACATAGCAGTAATTTGATCTATAGACCTGTGCTTGCTAAATCCTTCTGATTCACATTATACCTGTTCCTACAAATAGCAAATGGCTTGAATTTCTCTGGAAGATAGATGTTGTCAGGAAAGAAGCTTGCTTTAGATCACACCTAGGACTCAGATTTAATAATATCAATTGAATCAGCAGGTTTTTACCCTTTTTTTTCTCACCTGCTCAGGAGAGATCAGGAGAAGAGCCAAATTTTGACGCATTATCACACCAAACATGGGAACATTTGTGCAGCCCCTTCAGCTATTGGTACCTTTCAGTAGCACTCAGAATAACCCCACAGATCTCTGCTGCTACTGAGAGCAGGGGAGGGATGGTCAGTACCTTGAGAGAACCCACCCTCACTTCATGCTCAGATGAGGGTGGCATAGCTCTGGTTTTTTCCCTCCCTCCCTCTGTAATTAATAGCCAACACAGCACAGAACATTCTGACAAATCCAGAAGTCTAAACCAGGAATGGGTCAAAAAATTCTAAGTACCCTTGAAGGTGCTTTGCATTCTACAAAAGCAATATCTGATGGAGAAAGAAGATAGCAGGAAGGTATCTTAGCGTGGCAGGAGAAAAAGCCTTGTATCACAGCTATCTCATTTATTATTTAAAAGGTTCTCATGTGGGTAATTGAGATTTTATATTTTCTGAGCAGGATCTCATATACTCCCACTCAATGCCTATTATTTCAAAGAGAAAAAATAACAAAACTACAGAAATGCTGAGCAGACAGCATCTTCTCATTAACATGGATATATCTTGTTCCCAGGAAGCCAAAAATGTAACAGATTTTAAAATAAAGTGCTATTGGTCAGGCTCCGTCCTCAGAAAAGACAAGTCTTAATCAAAGTAAATTGTAATGAATGAGATTATTAGTACTTCAGGGTTTAAGTGGTCTATTTCAAGACATGTTTCATTCTCAATTTTAGTGTTGCTTTCATTCACTTCTTTCTATTGAATTTTGTGTGGGTTTTACAAGAACAAAGAAATTAAAAAGTCCTCTCAAAAAAGACAACTCCATGGAAAAATCTCCATTGTGTAGAAACCCTCAAACTTGGATTACCAATACCTGCCAGACTGTCAAAAAGGAAAACATGACCTCCTATTATGGGATATAAACTGTAATGAAACTGTTTGATTTTTTGGGGGAGTTTTTGTCACCATACTCAATGTCCAACTATAAGCAAAAAAAAAAAAAAAAAAATGAAGTAAATTATATTCTTGATACAAAATACTAAGTTCCAAATAAGCAGAACTGCATTTAAATTTTGCTTTTAACTAGCCTTTTGTACGCATATTTCCAGTTGAAGCAGGAGGGAACTCCCAAACCACTAGATTACACTAGGTGAAAGTTAACAATTTAAAAAATAGATATATTTTTGTCAAGTTAATAAAATTCACCACCTCACTGGGGAACAACTAGGAAAACTCCACAGGGGCATGTGACAAAGCAGTCTTAAATCACATCAGGATCAAACCACACCTTGCGTCAGAATCAGGTTTTTTAAAAATTGCTTGGGCTCTCAAAGTTTATTTGGAGATCATTTAAAGCAGCACATTTTTTCTTACAAATTCACTAATATAGAAATAATCCATTTCCATGTGCCATTTCATATCAGGGTTCTCTGATGGAGAAGGATGTTCAGTTTATGCAAGTGTTTTGACCTGCTTTGTACTAATAAGCTTTAAGAGTTTTCAAGTATCTAGTTCACAGTCCTCATCATTTACTTGAGTTTCACTTGAATTATTATATGTTATTTCAATATACACTATTACTGCTAGAGAGAAGCAGTCAAATCAGACATTGTACTCATAAGTATATACTACAGGTAGCTGTCAACTTTTTGGCCTGTCTGTTAAACTCATAGCCTGTACAGGGCCAGAAAAACCCAGAAATAATATTGAGTAAGTCCAGAAGAAGATATTTAAAAAAAAAAAAAATAACTGAAAGAAAGCAAAAATATGTGCTTTATCTCTTCTGGTTTTTTTGCAGGGGAAAACAAAAACAAAACAAAAGAACAAACAAACAAACAAACAAAAATTGTATCTGCAAGTTTTAACCTGCTATTAAATCTAGTCTCAGGTTGGCCACTAACAATTTAGTACTTATTAAAAATGTCTTTAGAGGCTAAAATTTAGGTGAATCAACTAAAGAGTGAGAAGCACAACAAAGAATATCTCTGCTTTGTCTCGCTGGTCTCTGCAGGAAACATTGCATAATTCACTCACTCATCAATAATACTGGATTTACTTGATGCCAACATAACAGCCTAGGCCACTTCCTGAAAATAAATCATCTTTGGCACCGTGGAAAGTTATTTGACATAAATCTGGAAATACAGTCATTTTATTAACTTCATTGGCTTATTAGTTCCTAATACAACTCAAAGTACTGAACTGAGAAGTGAATCTATAAAGAGATCAATTAATACATTCATGCTGATCTCCACAATCATTTTGCTAAAAAAGCCTCATCATCATCACCATAAATATAGCAATTTTTTTACTAGGGGATAGGTAGCTTTACATGTTTTGAAACTCTTAATAGAATATAATTTTCCAATAATCATACCTAAGGAACTGTGCATTAACACGTGAAGAGACCCTGCTAATAAGCATGATTTTTCTGGTATACTTGGAAGATGTAAGCTCATCTAATTTTTATTTTCTATTGTCAAAATTTCTGATTCTGTAAATAATTGAGAATGTCATTCAAACAGCTTACATTGCAACAGTCCAGGTACAGGAGAGCTGATTTTCTCTTTACTTTTCACATTTCATTTCCATTGCACAGAATAAATACAGAAAGCATAGATTTTCTTAGTAGTCACTTAGATTACACCTAGCTATCCATAAATATGCTTTTCTACTTAATCATCAGCAGCCTCCACAGCCTACTGCATTAAATCAAGATAAAATTCTGCAGGACAGGACATAAAGTGTGTTTCTGTAAATGACAGGAAAGCAATGAATAATTTTTCTTCCCCATAAATAAAAGTCTTTGAATTTTTTTTTTTTTTAATTCTTCCCTTTCTATGACCAGAACAGTTCTGTCTGCATTCTTTTAAATATATTTATCCTTATGCTGTCTGGTGGAAAACCTGTAAAGAAACAGTCTGTCTGTATGATATAGCTCCAACTATGGTACAGAAATTTTCAGTGTTTGATTACTGAACAGGTCTTAAAGTGGTTTCAATGAAAGATGCAACAGATAAAGCCCAGATTTTCTGGCTGCTGGCAATGTAGCAGAGGATCAAAGTACTCCATGTACTCATTCAAGGTAAGTATAATGCAGTCTGCCTTATGGGTACTAAAAGTTATGTAGCTACTCCAAGAAGCTTGTTATGTTGGGGTTTAGCATCAGCATAATTCATACACACATTTTCAACTCCTGTACAGCCTCAGAAGCTTTATTTGTGCACAATGTTCTCACTTGCCTCAAGCCAACACAGTCAGAAGCATGTGTTTCCACATTATTCCCTTGGACTTGCTGACAATGATGCTCTTGTCTGTACTACTGTTAAAAGTAACACTGCTGAGTTACTAAAATTTGCCTGATGCACACTGTCAAACCAATACACAAAATTTGCACCTTACATCTAGCATCTGAAGAAATACACACAACATAAAAGAGGCACGTGCAGCAAACTCACTCATGGCAAATAAAGTACAAATGTTTTTTTAAGTAGTTTAAACAGAGCATGGGGATTCATTTCTTGCTGAAAAAAAATGAAGAAAGGTTAGAAAGGCATGACATCATGTCCCAGCCAAGGGATCTGGCTTGACTAGTGACCTTAAGTCCAGCCTCTTAGCCTCTTCCTTGTCCAACATTAACAACAGAAAATAAGTTATTCACTATGTAAATTAACTATTCAGCATAATTTAAAAGAAATATTGTCACTACGAATGCATATTTCAGATTTGTTCTAAAGCCAAGAATATCTGTTTAGGAGTTGTAAATTTCTCAGAAAGTGATACAAAAATAATCAAGCAGTGAAGTATTTTTGGGGTTTATTCTAGTAAATTCAGCACAACTCAGACATCCCTGAGAAGCTTATATTAGAATTTGGAGCAAAGTTGCATAAATATTAATTCTGAAATATTAAACAATAATATTACATAAGACAAAGCCCTTTCCTTTTTATTTCAGGGCTACAAAACAGCTCTTCTGTGTTTGACTTGGACCCACATATTTCATGTGTGATCAAAACTGATGCAGGGAAATAAGTCACTAAAACAGTCAAAGAAGAAAAATCCACAGCTTCTACCTCAATAGTTCCTGACTGCCTTTTTTTACAATTGCAAGAGTTTTTAACTTGTACATTTAAGCTTTGATTGAAGTTCTATACTTAACTACAAAATGAGAAATGTATATGGGAGTTTGTACCAAAACAAACAGGTAAGGGATGGATGTTATGGTCCTGGCTAATCTGGACTTTGAGGACCTTGTTTTGTTGGTTAAGTTAGGAGCGCTGAAACACAAAGACAGTGCTGTCAGAAAACCAGAAATTCTGCACAGGCAGCTAATTCTGCTCATTCATCTACCTCCAAACAAAGCATGGTCAATCCTTCCTTGTCTAGACCCAAGTGGGACTCAATTTCCCAATTTTAATACACTGAATACAGAGCAGCTACTGAGATCCAAACAGACCATGATGCAGGCTTGATTAGTCTCACTCTGAGCCATTCAAGTTTCAAGCATTAGTTCATTTGTTTGATACTGAGACTCTGACTAGGTTCTGAAGTGCCTTGTCACAATAAGAAATTTAGTTAAATATTGAACTTGCAGTTTTTCCCAAATTCACATAGCCATAACAGGATGGTAAATGCCGCTGAGCAGTAAAATTTACTAATAATACCTGGGAAAAAAAATTGTTCTGTCACAAGAAGTGTAAAAATAAAGCTTCAGCTAAACTTTAAGTTTCAAATATTTTTCTAGACTGCAAACCTATTTGAATTTCATGGAAACAAGCAAACAGAGCCTCTCAATGTTTTAAATCATCACAATATAACAATTTAATTCTTTAATCTCCATTATCTTTCTTATAAGGTAATGTCAATTACTGAACTTGCCAAGTTATTTCAATCAATTATTCACAGACTCTTGGAGATGTTTTGCTCAACTTAGTACATTACTTAAGTCAACAGGAAAAAAGGTTTGAATGAGGGAATGCCTTAGAGGAAAAAAAATTACTAAGTATCTCATACATAGGGATATATTGTTCAATGTAAGAAGAAAAGCACCAAGACAGATACCATGATCTTGCTGAAGATACTCTAAGCTGCAAAAGAAATGTCACACAGCCTTGGAAGTTGTCTCAGGAGACCTCTCACCTCAGGGCAGGCCAAAATTATCCAGATCATTCACACTGATGGAAGTGTAAACTCATCTCCCACCACTTTTACTGGAAATTGTACCAGCTCCATAGAAAACCTAATTCCATTTTTAACTATCTGAATCCTTAGAAAGTTTAAGTCAGTCCTATCCAAGACATATTTTGCTGCAGTTCTAGCTTATGAGTTCTTTACCCCATGGGTGTAGGGCAAGAGTAGGTCATTGCTTTCATCTTCCCAACAACATTTTACATTCATTTGAAGGCTTAAAGTCCCTCAGTCTTTTCATTTATCAAAAACCCTGTTTTTTCAGTATGTCCTCATAACCTCCTCCTCATTCTTGACTTCTAATCAATCTTTTTGCTGCTGTCTGGGCAGTAACTAGCCCACTTGACTCAGTGTGGGACTTGGAACTGCTGGTGAAACTGGGCTCTTACAAGTGTGGCAAAATGCATACCAGTGGGTGGGGTTTTGGTGTGCAAGACTGCATTTTTCTTTAGCACAGCCCAGCATGAAACTTTTTACTGTTGAAATGACAAGATATTGAGTACTTGTGTTGTAAGTGTTTTTTTGGACCAATTTACATGGCAAATAATGCCCTTTGGTCTTTAAAAACATTTCTTTCTCTTCTCAGATGGGAAGAATACAACAGCATTCCATTCACTGCCTGTGTACTACCTATGGACAAAATTACAGCTAAGCAGAATAAACTAAATAGGTGAAGGTGAGTGGCTGGTTAACACTTCAAATTGAAAACTTGCTAATAAACCAAATTTTTGTGCACAGAATCTGTTACCATGAATAGCCTGTGTGCATCTCTTCACTGTGGAGTGTTTTCCTGCTCAGACAGGCCTTCCACTGGCTTATTGGCAAGCTCATTTTCTGAGGAGCATTTTAGACCTCGTGTGATCTTAATTTATACTAGCAAGCATCTGTGGCATGCTCATCAGTATTCACCCTCTAAAAAAACAACATTAAAATAAATATGTGAAGGAGTTGATAATAGATGAGGTTTTCTTACTTGACTTGTTCTGCTGTTCAATGCAGCCTGCAGAGGATGACTGCACAAAGCCTTTGTAGGAGGAACTCATTTACAGGAGGGAAAGGGAAAGGGAAAGGGAAAGGGAAAGGGAAAGGGAAAGGGAAAGG
>JANRMJ010000054.1:15958522-15977175 GCA_025584955.1 Alethe diademata | reverse complement strand
GCTACAGAACAACTTAGTTCAAGTTTGTGAAATAACTAAAGACCTCTCCCGTGTCTTAGAGCCTTGGTAATTTATTTGATAACTTCAAAGACATTGCAGGAAGCATTTTGGTTAGAAATCTTCATGATTTCAAGAGGATAAATATGTACTTAAACATTTATTTCCTTCCTTCCCCTGGGCTTCAGCTCTTGTGTACCTTTGAGTGGCAAATTTTAAAAAGGCATTTCACCTGTACTCATGTTTTCTACAGCACTTCTTTTTTAAAAACTCAGTTTGTCTCACGAGTCTACCCATTATGCTTACAAAGTTGTCTCCACAGTGTTATTGCCAGTTCAGTGTTTGAACCAACATCATTGCTAGTTAAAAGGCTAGAGGAAAATTGAATAATATATAGCATTAATTACAAAATATGGTTTGGTAAGAACAAGAGAGGGCAGCTCTGATGCATTAAGAATTTGGCACATTCACCTCATTCCTTTCCATAATCCTGTTCCTGCAGGGTACACACATGTGGAGTTGTAGTGACAAACCTGTCATTGTTCTGTTTGACAAACGGGTTAGCCTACATCAGACTTAAAGGGTCCAATATGCTCTTACTTTACACATAGCTTATTATCTAGAAAAATACATTTTTGTTACCAATTTCTAAGGCTTCATTAAAAGGTTTGACCTTTTCCCACTAGTCTCCTTATTAAAACTGTAACAAGTAGGTTTAAAAACTGGCAATAATATTGATTCCTTAATGTGACAATTGAAGTACTAATCTGCATATTCCTCCCTCCAAAGCTGAGTACATGCTCAATACCACTCAAGATACCTAATCCTCAAATCCTCTCCTTTATATTGTGTACTTGAGTGATTTTACAACTTGTTTTTCACCTTTGCTCATTTCTAATCCTCTTGTCTCTTACATTTTAAAGTTTGTTCATATTATACTATCCCTTTCCCAAATATCTCATGTGTGCTGACTTGTCTGCTTTCCAGATTCTAACAGAAACCTAACTAAGGTATATCTCCCAGATGTTTGCTATCTCACCAGAAAAAAATCTCACTATCTCAGGAGGGAGGCAAATTTATGGAAAAAATGGTACAGCTCATGGAAATACACATGGCAAGAGTCCCTCAACAGGCGCTAGCAAGAGAGGTACTTTTTAACTAGGTCATTAAACATCAGAAACATCCTGATTAAAATGGTGCTGATATTCAGGGAGTTTAGGAACACAGCCAGCCGCCAAAAAGTACCATTGAATCCTCTTACTTGTACTCAAGAGCCATAAACCTGTGAAGGACTTAACAGCAGAAACTGAGAAAGGACTTCCTTGTCTACACATAGAAGGGATCATCTAAATTAAAAGCTTATTTTCAGGCTCTGTAAAGGCACATCAATTCTGTAGCTGGCCCACAAGGATGTTCTTCACCCAAATATAAGAGCGTAGCTTTACATGCTTGATCAGCTAAATGCTTTGCTTTCATTTTTCTTTAGTTTTATTGACTGCTAAATGCCACAATGTCACATTGCAAGGGCAATTCTCAGCTGAGGTCCTACTGAGGCAGTTTGCTCACATGAAGCTCTGCTGAATAAACCATTTCTAGAATTCTCCCCAATACTCTTCTCACACAGCAATCAGGTAAACACAAAATGAGGCACCACAAAGCCAAGGAAGGTGCTGATTTAAGGTTTAAAACATTAAAATAAGTCTGTATTTTGGGTTCAACTTATCTGCTGCAAACTTGAGCTTGGCAGAGGACATTGCATTGTCTCAGATCACCAAGCAAGATGAAATCCTTTTTGCTACGTGGTCATTCAGATTCATATTTCTGATTTAGGTGCTGCCTACAGTGATTCATACAACTGAGAGATCACATTGACTCAAGAGTGCAAGTAATACTGCAGATGTTCACTGATAAAGTTCTCATCTAGCTGAAGTCTTCACACAAGCCACTCTTACAGAGATGCCACTGACAAACACCTTGACTGCCTGAATTTTTCAGATTCACTGCTGATTTAAAAATCAGAAATTTCCACAGTAATTCTTTCTGTACCCTAGGACGCTGCTTAATGCATCACAGCCACACATTGGGTACTGCTCTCTCATTTTTTCAGACTATGTTAAAGCAGCCCACTAGTTCCTGAGGATATCATCAGTCCAGATCCATTTGAATTTCACCTTCCTTTTACCGGCAGGTATTTAAGCACATCCTGCTTTGAGTACCTGAAGTCACAGCTCATTTCATGCTCCATTAACAGAACAGGTAAGCTTGTGGATTTACAAGATATATGCAAGTACAGAGGGCTGTTCCAGCCAATGCCTTTAGTTACAGCTCCAATTGCATTCAGGTTCCTTCTCCCTCTCCCCTTTCTCCCCACAAAAGGGGCTGCAAATAGAAATTTGCTAACTGGGTGTGCTCACATGCAGCTCATGCTGTGTGATACTTGTACACCATTTGAACAATATTAATAGGATTGGCTCCAACGTATTCTCTTGCTTTTTGCTGCTCTTTGATGCACCATTAAAAGATAAATATTTCAGCACACCTTAAGGCATGTGACTGCTAATCCCCCTAAGTTTCTATGAACCTCCCTCTGACTTGCCACAAGTTATAAAATTAATGACGTAATATGCATCCTATATGCTAAAATTTTGGGCATACAAAGTAAGTTGATAGGTAGAGGCCTCTACCATCAAACAATTTCAATTTTTTCTATGTGTAGCATGGTCTGCAATAGCATAATATAGAATTATATCTCAGCATAATATAGAATCAAGTGCTATATACACAGTCTTGGTCAAAAAAAGCACAGGACAGAACACTCCCCTCCAAGTTAGATATTTATTTTTTTGATTCCAAGGATCTCCATTGGAGCTTATGACTTCAAATCATACCTTTAAAATAGATAAACCTTGTTATTTTTTATTTTCCCTTTTAACTTTCTTCCCTATCCAAAGCCTACTATTCACTAGACTTAGAAATACTGATTAGACAGCTGCTATATTTCTTTTAAATACTTTCCATTAAAGATTTTTTTGTAGGCAGCTAAGTATCAATATGGCAATACCTGAAACACAGTATTTGGCTTCTGTCTCTATGGGTGTTCAAGCTATGCAGATGTTAACAGCTTACAGAATCCTGGTGAATGGAATGAGCAGTCCAATGAGCTGATGGACTGAGCTTTTTGTCACCCCTTCTTTAATGGCCCTGTAAGACAGTGGGACCTTGCTGCTGGTGTCTCAGTGTCTAACCATGGCACAGATAACCACATCTTCCTTCTCCAGCTTTACCTCTCTGCAAGGCTTGCAGCTGAGTGCCTGTTGAATCCATGCTGAATTTAGCACAGGTGTTGGAACGTGGTGACATCCCCTAACAGCTTTCAGGAAGCATCATTTGAAGTGAGATAATGACTCATCCAGGTAACTAACAAAGGAACTTTGCATCAACTATGCCTGCTCAGTACTATAGCAATTTCTCCAATTCTAACACTGTGTGTCCCGTTCTGACTGCTCCTAGACAGCTCTTCTTCCTCCAAGTTCAGTATGCATTTAGGGAGATATAGTCTGCTTCACTAGTAACAAAGTGACATGTGTTCCTCCTCCACATATTTTTTCTTAAAAGAAAATAAAAGATTCACATCTATTATGCACTGAATAGAATTATAGAGAGCCTTTTCTAGCTTTTCAAAAGTATCTCGATCATTCAAGTTTCATTCCCGTCAGTCCTAACAAAAGATAAAAATGCTTCTAAGACAGGGTCAAAAATCAAAAATAAAAGTACTTCAAATAACTTCAACTGCTTCATAATTCCCTGCTTGCTTATTGCAGCTGGTAGCACCACAGAAGACTACATCCTTTACTTTGTAGGATTTGTAGGTACTTGTCTACTAAATGTCCAAAATTGATGCCAGAAAAACAAGTTAATTGTATAAAAAAGCTTTGACTTGTCACAGATCCTAGTTGTCTCCTAGCAGCTCGAGAGCTGGCAAGGTCAGCATTATTTTGCAAGTGTAATTCACCCATGCTATAAATCACAATATGTTCTAAGACATGTACAAGGCTATTTAATGCTGTTCCTTTTAAATTACTGATGTTTCAAGTACTGCATAAGACTATTTTTCTTGTTTATTTTTAATTTTGCTGTCATGGAGGTAACCCAAAGTCAACTTAATGAGTCCATAATGTAATTTCACTGCCATAAACTGAAAGTCATTTGCATATCTTCAAGCTTCCCCATTTTATCTTCATCTAGTATTCACCATTATGTAATATACCTTCTCAAGATCTTCATTACCACTTAACTGTGTACAAACTTTCTTCATTAGGCTTGAAATATCAGCCAAGCCTCTTAGTCTTCAAGTTATACATGTGATAGATAGGATGCTTAGTCCTACTCTTCTTCCTTTCTGATAAACTTGAAAAGCTTGGGTTCCTTTTTACACCTTAGATTAGCCTTCACTTACAATTTCTTGCAGCATGTATCTCTTTCCTAGAAGGCTTAACTGACTAAATTGCTCCCTCCCCCTTTCTTATTTCTAACACCATCATTTATCAGAAGGGGTCTGTGCATTTCAGCAGAAAATTTAGGCATTCTGTGCTGGTTAAATCAAGAGCTAAATAACAACCATAGCAACCCCGAACTGTCAGAGAAATGTCTATATTTTGGATTCCATTTCACCAGAGGTGCATTATCACCCCATATTTAACTCTGAGGGCATTGTCCTTTTTTATAGTTACTTGTACAATTCAAATGTGGAATTGAAAAAGGTTAGAGAGACAGAATCTACTCCAAAATTTTGATTAGCAAAATAAAAGCAGAGACTATGTCTAGTAAGGAATTTATAGTTTTAACATCACTTTATCTCTTGTGTTTAGGAATGTTGAATGTTTCAAATAATTTCTAGACATGACACAAATGCTATGTTATTAGCAGGAGGTGTCTCTTGAGCTGCCCAATTATACAGAGTATTTGGTAACTCACCACAGAATTCCTCTCTGTGTAGAAAACACCTTGCACTGATGCAGCTAACCTTCAGTTACTTCACACTGAAGGGCAGCTTCTTTCTAATTTTTATGGTCAGGTCTTCATTTCTTCTTACACTTCACTTAACCTTTAATAAAGTTTTAAAGTCAGCCAAGGCAATTCTCTCTGCAGGTATGATTATGTAGGCAGGTGCAAATCCCCTCCCAGCAATGCCAAGTACAATATGTGAATGTTACAGATCAAAGACTGGACTGAATTTCTTCCTCCTGTCCTGCACTGCCCATGTTTTAACAGCAGCACATCTCCTGCTTTCAGGGAAAGGTGGCAGACAGCTTATATCTTTAACTTCTGCCAGACAAATCAATAAAGGAAAAGACTCCTACACAAGTCATTGTCTTTCAACATCATTTTGCTGCCTAAATTCTAGACAAGTGGGGTAACCAATTCTTGTTTAGCACTTTCTTTGGAAGAAGGACCCAATCAAAGACTAACTTGTGCTGGTCTGAATCTCCAAGTGGGGCATTCAGTTAAAGTGAAGTAGCCAGCTCAAGTGACTAGCACACATGTGAGCCAGTAGTCCTTTGGAGACTGGTTGGGAACATGCCCCAAAACAAATGACCACTGATGTTAAAAACCTCTTCTTCAGGAAGAAACCTTGCTTACATTTACAAGATAACTATGTGTGTCTGTTGGCTCAGCAGTTCCACGTTCTCTGCTACTCTTCTTTCAGAAATATGCCTTTGTAGAGCAGATTGAATTTATTGTCTTTAAATTTTCACACAGCTTTAGATTTTGCTATTTGCAGTATTCAGGATCCAGGGATTTTTGCAGAATTTAAACGTTTTGGACTTGCCGGATGCATTTCAGACTTATCTAATATATTTGCTTACGTTTGTACTGCTTCCCTTTCATCTTCCCATCCCAAACATGACTGTCTTTGACCTTGTTGGTACACCTGCCATTTCCATGCCATGGGTTTTGCATAATTACTGACTGTTAGAAGTAGTATATAACTGAAAATACGGGAAAAATAAATCATTTACAGACCCTAGAATACAAAGTTTTGTATTCATGGATCTAACTGTGTATTAGTTTCACACTTGCCATTTTGTCTTGTATCCATTTCTTTAATAATCATAAAAATACCCCATATATAGCATGATTTACACTGATCAGAATTAATAATGTATTTACAGCCTTAAGGATAGACCCTACTTCATCCAGCAGTATTTTCTCACGTCCATGTACAAACCTCTAGATATTGGATACTTTCAGCCTCCAGCACTGTACACTTGGAGCAAAGAAATTGAAATTATTTGAGAAAGAGTCCATACCTGCTTTTTGGTCTTGTATTTTACAAAGTGCTACTGAAGCAGAAGAGACAAACCCTGTAATTCCAGAGCTGTCAACTCCAGCCAACAGGCAAGATGATGGCATGTTGATCTGTTTGGGGGTTTTTGTAGCTAAGACTTGTGAATCATGCAGCATTTAGCTGATCTCAGTTTGTATTCTGCAATGCAGCTCTGTTACAGATGAGAAGTTTTGAAATAAAGAAGCTACCTAAAATATTTCACAATAAAATAGAAATACTTAGTTGCATTGGGCTGTTTATGCCCAGTATTAGTAAGAGTGCAACCATTTTATTTCAAGCTCCTGAGACTTGAAAGACATTTTATGAGTAATAATCCCACCTATACTATGTAAAAATCAGTGGCTGAATTTTGAACACAATTGCCTTTTGCTTCCTTTTGCTTCCAATATATTGTACATGTTTGTAACTTCTCTGATGTGCCCAAGTTCCCCAGTTTCACTTACCTAGCTATCAGCTGCACACCCTTTTGTCACCCCAGTCCACTAGGTCTCTAAAGAATGGCCTTCTTTACAATTTAACAGAGTAAACAATCTAAACCTACACATTATATAGTTTATAGCAAATTGCTTGCTAATACTAATAATACTGTTTTATGTCCAGAATAATATATCATGACTTGCCTTTTAACCACATTTGACTTCTCAAATTCACCTTTGTTCATACATCTCCATCAGGCTCTTATTCAAATAGTTCTCATTATCATTCAACCACATTTTTTAACACCTGTATTCTGTAGGATCAGACAGAGCTAAACCAGCAAATTCCAGCTTTTTGGTGATGCTACATTAAATATTTATTACTAACATTACTTATGGCTTTCATGAAAAGAAAAAAATTACTTTAGTTACATTACCATGATTGTGAAAGAATATCATAAAATGGCAGATATAATTAAAATTATGCAGAAACTATTGTATACCATAAAAGATACTAAGTCAACCATGTCACAGAGTCAAAAAACTACAAGAACCTGGTTTGTGAAGCTACTTTCCCTGAACAATATTTTGTTCTATAAATTCCCATCTATCTTTTTACTTTTTTATAGGTTGTTTTTTTGTACTTTTTATTAAAATATAAAATAAAAATAAAAAAAAATTAAAAAAGCAAAACAGAAGCTTTCAGAGTTGGGTTTTTTCCTCTTTCCTTGAAATGTATTTAAATACACTTTTAAAGACTAAAGTAGCCTAAAATCTTATGCAGGGCTATTGCCAGTATATTTTGTTTATTAATGATTCTCATTTCCTTAGGTCTTCCTTTAGGACCAGTGTGCCTATTTGTCACAGAACATTAATCACTAGCAGTTCAAGCTGGAAAAAAAGTCAAAATAAAGCTTGCTTATTCCTAGCATGTCAGATATGCATGTTTCTCAACGTGTCTCTTTTCACTAGAGGTTTAAATTTGCAAATCAGTTTCTTTTGTTCTCTAACAATTCCTCAAGTGCAGACTTTGGAATAATGTTAAACCCTAGCAATATCAGTAGGGTGATCTGATGGCTCTATGATATTTTGATAATTCAAAGCAGTAATACGGTCTCACAGCAAATGAAGCTGCACATTCATTTCCTTCAATTCCACCCAAGCAGAGCCAAAAGCTTTTTGCTGTACGCTCTTTGAATGAGCAGGTTCCCAATCAGTACATAACTTTACTTTCTCAGAAACCTGCTGCTTACGCAGTTTTAGTCTGCATTTTCAGCCATCCAAACAGAAAAACTAAAGGTAGCCAAAAAGCAAGGACAGCCACGTTCTGGGAATATAAACATGGTTGCCATTAGCCTTCCAGTGAGTTGCTGGAAGCTGGCTAAGTGACCTTTATTTGCCATGACACAGGGTGAAGGTAATTCTGTTGGTATTATGACTGGTTGTTTTGGGTTTTTTTAAGATGAATATGAAGACTTGGATTGCAATGGTTGTTAACAACAGAATACTGATTATCCCTAATGCTGCTTAACTGTACCCTTTTTGTTGAGAAATTCCACAGTTCTGAAATAGGTCTGACTGCCTTTCTGCTTAATTTTGCTATCCAGATGGATGGTATAGAGGGAACACAGATCTTGCTGATTATTTTTAAAGCATTTCAAGAAATGAGACTAATCATAGCATGAGCCGTATGCCATAGCTATTTTATACCTCTGGGTGTTCAGCACAAATTAGGAAGTTTGGAAAAATGTCAGTTTATAGACCCTTCCTTGTGATATGGGACTCTGAAATCTCATTGTTCATGCTATAATACTCTCACTCGTAACTTCCATTTTTCCCAGTCCATCTTCCCAACATTGCAGTGCCACATGCATACTTTTATTCCCTTAACTGCTTACTGCAATAGGCATGGATAAAAACAGTCTGTCCTGGTCTGAGATAAAGAGGGAAAATAGTTACTTTCAAGCATAAGATTAATATGGAAGTTTTCATGACTGGCTTTCCTGGGTTTAGGTTTGTTTGGAGTTTTTTTGTTTGTTTAGTTTTGCTTTGTTTTAAACTAGGTAAGATTCAGTGGTATATTAGACCTTTTACTTTCCTAATGCATGTACTTCCTGAACTTAAACAAATTCAGTGAGAGTTCTGGAGATTTTCACTAAACTATTTGAGTTTTCCTGAGTTTTCTCAGCATTTAAATTTTGGCCTGCATTTTCAGTGTGTAAATTATTAGGTGGAATTACCTTTTATCAATAGTATCTTCTGAAAAATAAACAAATAACAAAAAAAAAGGAAGCTTTAGGTGAGCACTATAATATGTCCAAGAGACCAGTGGCTACCTTTTTATTCATCAGGCACAGGAGGATGAATATCTCATTATGGATACCACAAACCCCTCTATATATGACTTACCATAGTGATTCATTTCCTTCAATATAAATATGTATGTTGGGCTATGCTCATCTTTGGTTTAGCTCAGCTGAGGCACAAAGGGAAATTTAAAATATATTTTGATCTCAAAGATATTCTCAAAATGTTCCAATTGGCTTTTCTACAGAAGGAGAGCAATTCTTTCATTTGTTTCACCTAGGGAGATGTGTCCCTCTGGGGACCCAATCATTTTTTTAATTAGGTGAACAGAGAGCAGCCTTGAAACGTTTCCCAATTACATCAGCAAAGATTTGGCTGTCAAGGAGTGAAACTAAAGAGAAACATTAAAACAAAATAGTTCTGATTAAAGACCTCCTTCATCACACTCTGTTGAGGATGTGGCACAAGTGTTGAACAGCACAAGGTAATTCATGAAGCAAAAACAGCACATTCAAGTTATCACTACATATTAAATTTCTTCATTGAAACAGAGGTAGTTAAGTCTGACTTCTATTACTGCTGATAAACCAAGAGTCATCAATAACAACCACTTTTGAAGACTGTCAAACATCTTTATGGTAAATTTCTAGCCTCAAATGTCATCAGTTATGGGGATTCTCCCTCGTTTTCTAACCAATTGTTCCAAAGTGACTCTGTTTTACCCTTTATTCATGGCAGCTCCTCCTCTCTTCTATCCACAGAGGCTCCTCTTTTCCACCTCTTTTGCTCTTTTGCTCATTCACAGGAAATATTTTCCAAATTTGTGCACCCCACATATTCAAAGAATTCAAAGCTGGCACATAAAGATAGGTATTTTTTTCTGGCATTATGGTCTGACTTTCTATAACTTTTTTTATTTGAATTACACTATAGGAAAGAATTGAGCAGCACTAAATTAGGATAGCTAACCACTGGCACTGAAGTTCTTCACCAAAGGTATTTTCCCCTCAGAACAAGTGGCAGTTTTGAAAAAAAAGTAAAAAGATAAGTAGAAAAATATTTTAGCAATTACCCTTGATGTCTTCTATCACAATTTACTGTGGCCATTTTCCGTCTAGTAATTCAACAACAAGAAACACATCTACATGTCACACATTTTAAGTGAGGATTAGATTTAACTAAGAACCCCCACTCTTCATCATGTGGAACTCTGAAAGTTTTTTGCAATGTAACAGTAACACAGGTTGGCATTTAAAAAATCAATTTCACCTTAAAACTATTGAACATTTTGTTCAATTCTCAATGAATGGCTTTGCCTCCAAGTCATTCTTTCCAATGAACCCAGCTGTTGAACTGGCCCCTTCAGCTTCTACATGGAGTGCCAATGTGAAGGACCTTGCCTATAAGCTGAACCACTAAATCAATTTTGAAGGCTAAGCAGGAAAAAATTACAGTTATTTATTTGCTCTTCCTATTGTACTCTATTTCCAGTCATAGTATCAAGGTATTTCCCACATCTTGACAAGGACAAATCAGTGCTGCTTTGTTACATTTGCCTGTCAGTCACCAGCAATACAATGCCAGGTTTCAAAAGCTAAGGTTTTGGATGCCCTTTAAGGCTTAAAGCATTTCTGAGGCCTTAAAGCCTCTCTGAGCATCACAATTACTCCTGGTTTGTATTTCTGTGTGCTGCTGGTTTCAGCTAGGTGACGATTGTTCCTCTGTGTGGTGCAGTGCACAGCAAGGACCAGCACCTTGCACTTGGGAGCTGCAGGGATGCAGGGCTGGTACCCAGCCTGCCTTGCTGCCAGTGCCAGGGAGCACCACCCTCCCCAAGGAAGTCTCTCATCACTTGTTTCACAGAAAACTGGTTTCCTTCTGGCATTTTCCCCAGGCTTGCCCCTGCTTATGTTTTTAAGACTGTAGGACCAACAATATTCAGTGCAATTTTCTTTTTTTTTGGCATTTATTAACTTAAAATAAAGTGCAAAAGCCCAAAAATAATTATTTAAAAGAAATATCATTTATGCCCTGCTTTAATTCAAGTTTTTGACAAGCCTTGGAAAGGCACTATCAGCTACTTCAGTAGATAAATACTCTGAGAATGGAGACAAGATAAATTACCAGCTATCTTATCTAAAGTCCTAAAGAAGGAAAAATCCTCCTGAAGGGACTAATAAAAATGTAAGGCACACAAGAAAATATTGGCAGCCAAAAGACTGAGCTATTTCCTAGTCAATTATCCATCTTAAAACATGATTGAGGCATTCACAATGACAGATTACAATTCAGTAGCCAGGTATTTTATATCAATTTGTACAGATTAGTTCATCTCACAGGTGTGGTGCTGCAGTGGGCAGGGCTTCATAACAGAACTGCAACTGGCAAAGTCAAGAATCAGACTGTGCACTTTTAAACCCATTGGCTATATGCAAAGCCTAAAATAGCAAAAAAAACATTCAGTAGCAGTAGCTTGACAGGAGCCCTCCAAAGGTGCAAAGCCACAGAAATTGAATGACAGCTTCAGCTAATTGTGTTTCATTTAGAAGGGGCTACATGCAGAATTTTTGCCTTATTGAAAATCAGGGATCTTTTATGGCAGGCTTTGTTTCTAAAGGAGATAGGGTGAGCCTTTCATGACTGTTAAGACCAATTCAGATACCAGTAGCAGTTCCTTTTCACTCTATTTCTACTACTTTCCAATTTCTGAGACTATAATATCTGCATTTTAAAAGCAATCTCCTGTAGTCTTCCAATCTTCTATTGAGATACTGGACCAATTTTCAAGTTTCATTTGATTGCAGCCCTATTTCTTGTGTCAGGAAACCCACACCATCCTGCACATTTCACCAAGGATTTTCAAGGCTATTATACTTTGCCTGTTATCTCCTTCCTTCATAGAGAAACTCTTTCTTGTACAGGAGCCTTTCCACATTTTGTGTCGTTCCTTGGTTAGTGATTCATCCTGTGAAAATTAACATTACTTTTAAATGAGCTGTATTTCCATGGCAAGCAGAGGTGCAGCTCTTGGGTGTTATATAAGCATCAGTTCTCTTTTCCTGACTATGCAACACGTAGATCCACAGTCTGCAGGGCAGTTTGAGCACAACGTATTGTCTGAGAATAGGAGGAAGTGATACTGAATATTTTTCCACTGACTACACTGCTAAAAATATAAACACGAAGCTCTGTCCATTCAGAAATTAAAAACTGAGGGGTTTTTTTGGTTGGAGTTTTTTTGTTTATCTTATACTACCATCAGAGACCAGCAATGAGCCTCATTAAGAACTTTCTGCTGTTACACCCACACCTTTTTCTTTAGAGGAACTCTTTCCTGAAATATTTTTCAACAAGTTTGGTTTCCCTGCAGAGGGACACATTCCACAAGATTTAAGGGCTAAAGTGACTTCACACACTTTAAAACAATTCAGCCAGCTGTTACTTTACCTGTCATCTGACAACTCTAAATTTAGATTTACATCTTAAATAAAGGGAAATTTAATATTTACATCCTCTCCTAAAAGAAGGAGCAATTCTGTAGAATAAGAAGTTGAAAAAAGGAGTCAGCAAAATGGACACCATGTAATATCATGTTTCTACAGCCCTGTAAATTATTTTGGGAATAAATAAATATCGTATTCCAGTGAAAAAAACAAAAACAAAAACAAACAAAACAAACAAACAAAAAAAACTGTCTCAATGTAACAATGTGGGTTAGAAATACTTCACTCTCCTTAACCTCTGTCAGGCTAAATAGTAGCTTCAAGCTGGACTGCTGGTTGCTTGAGATTCATTTTACAGCAACAATAAACCTCCAGTCAAAGCCTCTGTCTTCAAGTTGTATTTCACACATGCTGATGATATTACTGCTGAAGATATCCTTCAATTAATTTTCCTTAAGTCCTCAAACTTCAGGTCTGTTTCAGATTTTCACTAAGACACATTTCAAGCAAATACTTATTGTGAATTCTTTCTTTGACTCTACCTATACTCTTTCCACACTTCCAAAACCACTAAGGAGCAGTCATGCTTTGCCACTAAAAAGCTTTTACTGGTGTCAACTGAAACTTGTAAGGCTCAAGCAAAACAAAAATCAAACTAATAAATTACTTCTTTCTACTAGTGAGTGCTCCTAGCACTTATTGACTATCACAAGCCTCCTAAAAGGAGAAAGGCAGCACTCTCAAAAGCTGCTCAATGTGAGGTGCTGCAGTTTAACTGCAGCATGGCATAGCCTTGAAAGAACTGCCTAATTCTCACTCTGTAGCCATATTTCAAAAGCAAATAAGCTAATAATAAATTCTCTTATAAAAAAATCCCCACACAGGATTTTTTTCCATTCATTTCCTTTGCAATTGCATCAATTTCATTATCTGTCAAAGCAAGTCATAATAGCTAGACAGACAAAAGTATTTAGGCAATAACTATTAAGATACCTAAAAAACAAATCTGACAACAATCCTTTTTGCCCCCTTCAGAAAACTCTATGAAGTATTAGTTTCTGATTGAGAAAAAGCCAAAACCAAGACAAAGTCTCCCACAGTGCAATTACAGTTAGATGTACAATACCATCTGCCCATTTCAAAATAGAAAAGCATCAGTTGTTTCATTATTTGTCACTTATGGGCTTAAAAACTTAGCAGTTATTGCTGCACATGTGATAACTATTTGCATCATTTAAGAGACTCGAAAATAAGAGAAGCTTTCCTGGTTAAGTCTTACGGTTGCTTATGTTGCTTCAAATTCTTTCCTGCACTGTGCGAAATATTTATCAGAAAGCCAAAATCAATCATAGAGTTTCTTGTCCAAAGTCACTGAATGAGGTAATCTATTTGGTTTCAAAGGTGGTAAGGAAGTACACAGATGGCCAGTTACCTACATGCCAAAATTAAAGTTCTGGTTTTTTGTTCAAAAAATGGCAACATGCTTGATGATTTACTTTTTTGAGCAGTTTTTTCTAGCCATTCTGGCTCTTGACAAAAGGATAATTTTCACCCCTTACCTTACAGAGTAAAATGTTGCAGTTGGCTTTATCCATCAGACTTTTTCTTTCTTTGTGAAGCTTTTTTTCTTAAACTCCTTTTAAGAATGTAATGCAGATAACTACTGAAGTAGTTCACATATGAGCAATAACAGCAGTGGTTAAGTAGCAATTGCATTTTCATTTCACTGTGAGCTAAACAGCACACTTAAGTTTTCTTCATCTATGGATACAAGCACAGAGCTGTTTATTGACATTACCAGTAAATATAACACATGGAAAACATAAATTTATCACAAATGAAAGGAAGGCACCACATATTCTCCAACTAACCTCAAATTAAATTAGTATTCAGCAAAACACTAAAAAGTTGTGATTCATGAAGACAGTAAATTGGAAGGCAAGGTGGCATAGCTGTGTTCTATAATACTTCACACATGTTCATTAAATTCAAGTTCAAGGAAATTAAACCAATTTGAAAAAAAATCAACTATGTCCCTATCTACAAACCAAAAGAGAAGATAGTTACATTTATGCCATTGCCAGGAATTGCTAATTTCAAGAAGTGATAAAAGAAACAGATTTTTTAAATTGAATTGCTATATTGGGACAAAACTTCTGTATTGTATGTGCATCCACTTTTTGTTGAAAAAGCAAATTTGAGTCGGTGAAATAAATCTCCAAGGGAAATGATGGAATATAACGTGTGTTTACTTCGTGTCAAGCACATGGTGCATTTTGTCTTGTTTCAGTCTTCTAACAATAGGAATTGCTTATAAACCCTCAAGAAAACACTATGTCTACTTAAAGTAATCCAAGTACACATTATTGAAAGTATGATCTAACCACTTCAGAGCAAGGACAACAATGCTTAAGTGGCCAGTTTCTAACCTAAGTTCAACTAAGAAAATTCTGGTTCAAAAGCATTGGTTAAATGGTAAAATGACTCAATACCAGATGATTTGCTTCCTCTTCAGATAGGAAAAGGAGAGCTGTTACACAGCACAGACTCTGGCTACTGAAATGCATTTATTTCCATTGCAAGAAGTGATGGAAAGGAGGAAGGCAGCAGGTTGGGAAACTGCACAGCTCTACAGAGAGCAGAGGACCCCAGCATGATGACAAGCCCATGTGCTGGCAACCAGGGTGTGGGGTCAGAGCTACCAGAGGGAAGGTGTGTATTCACATGCTCCAGCAAGGACTGCCTCAAGTTCAGGCCAGAGCAACCAAGGCAGTTGTACAAGGTGGCAGGACAGTCTCCCACAGGGTTTGAAAGTTTCTCTGCTCTTTTATCTAACCAGCTTCTTGGACAGAGATCTGGCAAGGACAGCAGAAAGTTTAACACTGCCTCCAAAGCATTACTCACACAAACCACTGGATTCTCTTGCCTCGATTCTCAAGTGATATACACTCCAGTTGGACTGCCACCTCCAAAAAGGTAAGTGGACCTTACTGTCTGGTTGGTGGTGATCCCACCTATGAAATTACAGCTGGGGTTTGAGAGCTCTGTAGGGAATGCACGTGTGGACATTGCATGAAATAAATTCCATACTGATGGTGGGGTTTTTCCCCCGCTAACATATTAAGCTTTATCTGATATGTTATGGCAAAGGTACCAGGCAGCTACACAAGAGACCTTTGAACCTTGTTCAACAGTGCATACTTCCTTCTAATACAAGCTTCCTTCATGCCTCAGTTCTCCAAACCCCTGCCTAACTAGTATGACTGAACATGGAGTGCAGTTGCCAAAAGGCTCACAAGAGGCATTTGTTTGTGTCTCTCCAGGCTGTTGGGAGGCTGCATGTATCAATAGCTACATGTTCTTCTCACTGAAGTGAATGGTCATTTTCTGAATTCCATCAGCAGCACCTTAGCTGTGCCTAAAAAGTAGTCCTGTACAGCTTTCCATATAAAGATGCTGCTTTGTGTTTTGCTAAAGCTTCTCAAGCACCTAAGAAAACCCCAGTGCTGGGTAAGCATGATGACTTCTGCACAAATGCAGTCTCTAAAATGTGATTGTAAAACCAAAACACAGATATGGTCCTGTCAATCACACAGCTGGGGGCACATAAGACATCAAGAATAGAATAAAATTCTGTTTTCAGTATTAGCAGTTTTTCCTAAACAATGTATTAATTTAAATGTAGACTGCCTAAGTTGGCAGAGTTGAAATACTCTTTATCAGAGGTTGATTAATAATCTGTAATTTGGTTAGTATAATTTTGCTTAGTAATAGTTTATCCTCAGTTCTGAAAAAAATGTAAACTCTTATGGCCATTCCTAAAGAACAAAATGATGTAGCATAGTTTAAAGCCTCTCCTATTTTCTTGTTTTCTCTAAAATATTGTTTACATCTGGTGTTATGCAGTATTAAAGAACTTTTGTATAATGCAAACTAAGAACTTGGAACAAACAACCAGGAAATTCAAAGACTCAGTATTCTGAAGTTATGTCTGACTTACTGTTTGTACCAGCACACCATCCTAGCCTGTGGTTAATTAGCAGGCTCTGAGGAGCCAGTACAACCCGTGCTTCCCTGTGTTTGCAAACTAATGTTTTATGCAAATTGAAGGAGCACACAGGGAATACAGAATTCTGCTGATTCCAATACAGAAAGCCTAAAATATAATAGGCAAATTTTCAAAAATTATTTTGCTGTTAAATAACAGTCCTCAGAGGTGCTTTCTTCAGACTTCCTCAGTTTTGGTTTCTATCCCATGCCAAGCATTGTCTATAGACAGTCAGAAATCCAGCAGGGTGCCCAGATCATATTACTTCACCTTCACCCCAACCTGTACATAAACTTTCTTAAACAAGACAAGGAAGTTGTTTTATTTTTTTTTAAGCCATTGATCAGTTTTACTTCTGATGCAAGGCTACCAAAAGCACCAAGAATTTCAATTAATGCAAAAAACATTAAAGTTTAACCAATGCCTCCATGCTGTTTAATTCACAGTAAGGAGCCTTTGAACACTTTCCCAGTGAGGACATTCAGAAGAACTGAATTATTACTAAGAGTTTAAAAGCTGTAAGCAACTGGAGAAAAAAATGTGGATCCAATCAGTTTCCAAGTTTAAAGACAATGCATTTGAAAGCTGAATTCTTACCCAACTCAACCCCCATCATCCCGTGATATTTCTTAGAGATGGGCAGGAAAAAAAAAATCGATTATTCAGAGAAAAGAAGGGTCTTAATTTACTTTTCTATGATATCGAAATATATTTTATAATATATTACATAAAATTATATAAACTATTATACAATTATATACTCTAAGACCCATTTTTCTTGTTTGTTTAAAGCCTGCTATTAAAGAGCCATCTACTATGCTCTGCAGCTGAGTAGCCAGGCTGTCAATAAGAGATGCAACCCTGAGAGTCCAAACTTCAGGTCATTCATTAACTGTGCAACTTTTACCTCTATTTTGTAACAGCAAACTTATCAGTGCAACTGAGATCTTTCAGGTTACATCTCTACACTCAATCTACTGAGTTAGACCAAGCTGTCACACTAATTAGTTTCAATAAACTGCAAGTGAAAAAGAGAAACATGGCTATTCTGTATTATGATAGAACATTAAGACTATGAATAGTGTTAAAATACTGTTGAAGAAATGGTTTCACACCCTTCTTCATACAAATTTATGCATTTGGGAATTTTGCCAATTCAGAACCACAGATTCCATCTCTCTCCTCCCTCCCCCAAGGAAATACTTGAAGATTGAAATGGCAGCTCATCAAATATATTAATAATAAGGTGAATTCCATGTGCCAAGACAGTGACATGACATTTAGAGAAAACTTGTGTCAAGTGTCAGACCTTGGAATGGCTGATATCTGAAGTCTATGAGTTTGGGAACCAGCAATATAGCAACTATTATCATCTCCAAATTTTTGTATTCAGATAATCCTATTAGTTACTTCCTCTGAAAAGCAGAGTTTTCAGCCTGGTCAAAGATTTTTTTTTTCTCCAGAACAGCATCAAGCCAATTCTTCCCATAAGGGAAAGAACCCCCAAAAACATAAAACAAACATCTCCCCAAGTATACAAGCCCATTTCCTTCCATTCACCATAAAGACCAGCTTAACCTAACTCAGCTCAAAAAACAAACAAAAAAAAACCTAGCAAAAAACCAAACAAACAAACAAACCCCAGTCTTTCATTCTGAAACTGAGGAAACCATGGTAGATTTTATGTTTTTGAAATAAGAGAAGCAAACAAGTTTTTCAGAAAGAAATAACAAATAGGGGGGTTTTTTGGAGAGATGTCATTTGTTGACAGTTTCTTAATCAATCAGGGTAACTGCAGCTCCCATTTTCTGTCTTTCATGAACCTATTTGAAATGGCAACATAAAGTAACAAATGAAGTGGCTGCATATGAAACTCGGGGTTTGAGGTTTACATCACTGTTTTGTTTTCAAATACTGTTTCGTTATATAGAATGTTTTGTTGTTGGTGGGTTTTTTTAATGAGAACTTTTACAGAGAATGTTTGCTGGTAAATTTATGTTCTATAGATTCAATTCTACAAAATAATGAAGGAAGTCATGAGCTGGGAAGCAAGAGAGTGTAGTTGGCAAATCCTGGATATAAATTTAAACACC
>JANRMJ010000054.1:15942548-15958422 GCA_025584955.1 Alethe diademata | reverse complement strand
TTTGCAGTGTCACACAGGACAGGTTTCCATGTCACCTCAAGACTGGAATATTAACCCAGCACAAACTTCATGATGCACATCAAGATGCACAGAAATGAAGGTGTCAAGTTTGATTTCCTGACTGTGATTAAGCTGCCTGGTTTCTGGGAGAAGACATTCACTTACTGGCAGATTAGTTTCTTTCTTCACTTCTTGATTCAAGTTGAACACGTACTCTTCTCATCCTCATTATAACACCCATGGGCTTGCCATGGGGCAAGGCTGAAACATAAGTGCACCCTCATCATACACAAACCACCTGAAATTTACTGAGCCACACATGAACTTAAGCTTGTGCCTGTCATCATGCTGAGCCGAGAGCAGAGTGATCTGGAGGACAGCTGCAACCACAAGCCCAGGAGCAGCACTGAGCCTCTCATTCCATGACATTCCCATCACACACACAGTCACCCCCTCTCCCTGCAGTCAATAACCTGACATGTAGCCCATTCTCAGAGTGCATTGGTACTGACATACTCATCCTGGCCCATCTACTCTGGCCTGAAAATGCATTGTCTTCTGTCCATCCTCTTTAAGGGCTTATCTCTAGCTGTCATTTTGCCTCAGCTAACCCACATGAGGAATCATAATGCTCTTCAGCATCCAAGACCAGTGATCCTCTTACAAAGCCACCTCAAATACACTGCATTTTTTTTTAATAATAAGAAACAAGGTTTACATAAAAATAAATTTATTCTTTAGTAGATGTCAATAGCAGTAATAAAAGTTACCTACTTTTTTCTATTTTTATATCTATTTTTAAAATTTTTCATCCCAATTTCAAATTCTGTCTTGAAAAATCAACCATGCAATTAAGTTAGAAAGGTCTCTTTTCAGTTTCACTGAACAGTTATGTTTTTCCTCTTTCCCTTAAGAATTTTATATAGATCAGCTGCACAAGCTCTAAATCTCTGTAAATATCACATTTGTTTATTCTTCAGGATTTGAACTGGCAGTGCTGTTTCAGTGATCAAGAAGAAATATCTGAAGTTCCTCATAATGTGCATACATTGTAAGCAAGGTATTTTTTTACCCATGTTACTCCAGTACTTCTAAACAACAATTCATGTAGAAATCTTTTGTTGTAAATAGGGAAGACCTGCCACACCAACTTATTTTAGAACTTATAAATTCATAGATTTGCAAGTTCTATGCCAAATTCTTGCTTTTAACTGTTTGAATTTTGAAAACAAAACCAAGGTCTTTTTTAGTTCCAATCCACATTTATCTTTCAGTTCTAATTTGGTAAGAGATCCACTCAAAAATACATATAGCATTTTTCAACCCTTCAGCCTAGAATGATTACTCATCAGCTAGCTCAGGACTAACACTCAGTTTGTCCAAGGGTCAGAAAAGTATCTTGCAAGCAGAATGGCATCTTCCTCCTGCACTTCTACAAGTCCTACATGGAATAAAAACCACCCAATGACAAACAAATTTCAGAACAACATATTTCTGCCTTATTTTCATCTTCTATTCCTTAGCACTGCTTTCTGCCAAGATTTGGCAGCTGGCATAAAAGGTGGCAACACCTGTTTAAATCATGCAGATGAAAGAATCTGTTTTGTCCCTTGGGGATTTTGTGTCTCTCTATTGTGACCCCAGAGCCACTTGAGCATAAATTATACGATTCATTTCAAGGAACAGGTGTGACCCTGTAGCCTTCTCCCTTCAGGGACTGCAGTGGACACAACAAGCACAAAAGCTTGACAAAGCTTTAAGATTTACTTGGAGGTCCCTTCAAGTTCTAAAATAGGATTTTGAATAGCTAACAGATGCATGGCTACTTTCTGAAGGCATAGTGAGATTCATGATTGACTATACTCTTGCAATACAGGAGACATTAATGCAAATTACTATTTCCTATAAACCACAGCTTAAAAATCTGAAGAGTGTTTAGGTCCTTGCTATTATTTTGTGAATATCTTTACTTAAAGCAGCAAAATATACTTCCTGGAGAGTTTTCTCATGCTTGTAAGCAGAATGCCAATTTTTCAATTTGTTTGCAGCACTTGTTACCAAAGAGAGAAGGTTTTAAAAGGCAGAACTGTAATATTAATACAAAGAAATATCTTAGTCAGTACAATATCTAAGTCAATGCAATAATAAGCCTGATACTGAGGTTATATTTTAAAAAGGTCTAATTGGGCCACTCAAAATTGGTAGAGGAAAGAGAATCAGAATGAACTCTGAAAGTCAGTCACTTAAGTGTATTTAGAACAGCAATCTAGAATAGAAGATATGTTTTAAAAGGCAGTTCCAAGCAGTTTTAAAACAATTAGCAAATTATGTCTGGAAGAGGACATGTACAAGTATCCAAAATACATCTAATCCCCACCCTTTTTGATGGGCCAAAATACAGTCAGTTTTTCTTTCAGGAAGGCTCCTAAGGAAATCCATACTTATCTTTCCAGCAGCATTCTGAATGGCCTTTCTGTGTTTGAAATACCTGTACCTTAGGAAGGTGAAACATACATATAATAAGCATATCCATACCAATCTATCTTTTCAGGAAAAAGAATCTTGACTAGTGTTCACTCACTGCTTGGTCTTAATTTGGGCAAATTAAAACTTATTTTTTTTGCCTACAGAGGACAGACAATTTTAGATATGAACAGTTAACATGTTTAATAAATGTCAGCTATACTATTCATACTCCATACAAGCTATAAAAGATATTTCACTGCATCCACATGAGCTTTATCTGCACGAAGTCTGAGGTACTATGCCCTTTTACTGGGGCTCCTGTACTGAAGCTTCCAGTACTGAAATAATTATGTATGCAAGTTGCCAAACAACTCTCAATGCCCCTTTCTAGTGAGTTCCAGATGTGAATAATGTGTTCCCATCCTGAGAGAAAAAGAAGTTTTAAATCTAGGATTAGAATCTACCACACAATGATAGTACACGTTCACAACCCTGAATATATAAATGTAACCTGTAAAATATGTTGGCTTTTTGTTTTTTTAAAGCTTTGATATTCATAAATGAAAGAAATTTCTCCTGGGACTGAGGGGTCGTGTATAAATAGTGGCTACAGTCTCACCATGTGTCTTGCATTTCTTCCATAGTAGTAAGGGTGCATTTTAAGAAATAGCTGAACAGCTGTTACAGTCTCCCTATCTGGTTTCAAGATACTTTGCTCCATTTCTGTCATTAAAGCACCTATTTTTCTATTGAAAGCAACTTCCTTAACACACAGCATGCACAAGCTACCACAGACCTCACTGCACACATATGCTGTCACTTAAAATGTGTCTGCTGGTAGTTCATTGTAACTTCTTCCACTAGTGCCTGCATTCATTGTAATGCCAGCCATGGACTGACATCCCTGTAAAGCTCACAGGCTTGTGTCCTATCTGCTGGGGCTGCATGAAGGGATGCAGCTGTTGGCTACATGGAAAACATCTGATCACAAAATGTACAAGAGTCTCTTTCCAAATTCATTATTGATTCATAGAAAAAGGGAAAAGGCTTTCAAAACTTTTGAAATTCTTAGTAACCAAAAATTCTCCTTAGAAGTACATCTGAAAAGTTTTGGTCATAAGTTCTATCTCTGCCACCTTGGTTAAAGCCCCCAAAATGTTGCCTGTGAATGCTTTCAGAGTCTGTTTTTTATGAAAGAGCCACCTGTATTGGAAGGCAGAGGTTTACAATTTTAAATTGTGCTTAGCCCCACTACTCATTTCCAGAAAGAATGATAGGAAAGCAAAAAACAACTTAGAAACCAGTCTGTTTTGAGAAGGGCTCTGGACGAGAAGACCTAAGTTACTATTTCATTTTGCTTTTTTGACATCATGTCTATTTGGTCATCTTTTCAGCTCTCAGTAAATGATAGTCCCAGTCCCATTCTGGAAACTCAAATCTTTCTCCAGCTAATTTAATTTAGGCTAAGTCTAAATTGAAACATTTTTTTATTTACCTAGTAGATTTGTAAGCCCTTTAAGGGGCTGCAGGTATGTTCTCTAAGTTCTCCTCTACCTAATGAAGAGCTGTGCTCTTACTGTTACCCTCTTAGTGCACAGCCTAAATGACATCAAGGCAGACCAAAGCCTATTTCACAGAATACAGAAAAAACACCCTGTCAGTCCTTTGCCCTACATCCCTGTAGAAAGAACTCCTAATGGAATAGTTGTAACTATCCTCACTGCTCAACAGATCCCCTCAAGACAGAATGATTTACACCTCTTTGAACACATGGCTAAGACTTCAAGCAGCGATTTCTTGAAATATTTCATTAGCTGATGATCATGGGAAACATCAGCAGCATGTGGAAAGGAGACAGGAGGTGAGAGTAGGAACTTCAGCTCAGGTGAAATGGATAGCATGGACAGCAACAACGGGTTCCAAATAATCAGGTTGCTTGAAGCCCACATACCTGCCACCTCCTGGAGGCAAACCTGCACCTCAGAAACACCACCTTACCCTAACCAGGCCATGCCATCATAAAGACCATGTGGCACAGCCAAAACTCACTTAGCTGGAGAATGGGATATACTCCTGGGAATTATTTTTACTCAAAACCATGGAAAATCATGGCTGATTTTCCAACCCGCAGACCTGAGACAGAAGTGACGGAAGGAGAAACAAGGAGATGAAAAGTTATCCCCTTGTCTCTGTCACTTAATAGTGGACAACTGACAGGAGATATCAGATTAAGCACTGCACAGGCAACACAAGCAATTATGGTCAGTATGCACCCTGGAAAAACACCTTCCCTGCTTCCTGTCCCACTCCCCCTCAGGCTTCCACTCCTTCCCCTGCGCTTCTGCAGCCAACTCTGACTGAAATAAATCATTCTGGGAATGTAATCCATGTTAAACAAAGCACACCTGACAAACATGGACATGGATATGCAAAACTGACCCTGATCATTTCTCCATTTATCATGGAGGTGACCTTCCTGACACAAGAGAGGGGAAAGCAACAGGCAGAGGACAAGTATCTGGAAGGGAAGGTGGAAGGAGGCAGTCTTCTTTAAATTGCAGTTGAATTTTTCTCCCACTTGCAAAGAGAGTAGGATTAGAATTACTGTCCATGATTAAGGACACATTAGCTTTAAAATCTCTAGGTGCCTCCTGAATTTTAAACAAATAAGTTAATTATGGGCCAATGAATAGGGTAAATGCCACAAACCAAGAGTAAAATGGAAAACATTTGGAGTCTAATGATATTGCTTCATTTCATTGTTCATTAATTTGGCTGCTCACATCTCTAGAGAAAGCCTGCACCTCTTAATGGTAAGAAGGCATTTACCATACATTTAGAATCAGTTCTGCACTTGGTAGCCTGGCTGTTAGTTATCTGAAACACTAACTCCTTCCCCACTTCTCTCCCTTTATATTCCTCTGTTCTTGTGAGACCATACCTGGAGTGCTACATCCAGTTCTGGCATCCTCAGCAGAAGACAGACATGGACCTGTTATACAATGGGTCCAGAGAAGAGTCACAAAAGTCAGATGGCCAGAATATCTCTTTTATGAGGACAAAACTGGGGTTTTTCAGCCTGGAGAAGAGATAGCTCCAGGTAAACCTTACTGCAGCCTCCCAGTATATAAAGGGAGCTTAGAAGAATCAGTCTTTTTGCCAAGGCTTATAATAACAGGAAAAGGAGCAATCACTTTAAACAGAGAGAGTGTAGGTTTAGTTTGGAGTTAAGGAAGAAGTTATTCATGATGAGGTTGGAAAATCATTGGATAGACAAATTTGCCCAGAGAAGTTATGGATGTGCCATCCTTGGAAATGTTCAAGGTCAGCTTGGAAGGGGCTTTGATCAAGCTGATCTAGTGAAAGATACTCCTGCCCATGGCAGGATAGTGAACTGGAAAATCTTTAAGGTCAAGGCCAAATCTTCTATGAATGTTATATGCTTCTCAATGTCACAAGTAGGGTTCTAATTCCCCGTATGGGGTAAGCAGATAAATGAATATTATTGTATTTGCTTCTATGTTTTGTATTCTGGTGACTGTCAGCAGAACACTGTCTGTTATCTACCAGTATTTCACTTGATCATACTTGATCTCTGTATTTTCATGATACATAGAAGAATTCAGAGATTGGCTCAGAACAGAAATCAGGATCATGCAATCTGACTGTTTATTTCTAATTGCCATCCTAATTACTTGGGCTGTGTTCTTTCAGAGTAATTAGAAGGTGTAACTTAAAACATGAGGCCTAGTTTCAAATGAAAATTTGGATTAACTTAACATGTCATGCAAGTTCTGAAATCCTCCTAAGAGCTTGTTTGACCACCAGCTATTTGGTCCCAAGACTTTCCTCCCCTATCATGAAACTGCTTAGACAGTAATCAAGACAGAGGTGAACATGGATATATTAATCACATGCTGTCCCAGAACTCCACTTGAACAGAGATGTACAAACAACTGAGCTTCCAAACTCTTTCTAATTAAACAAGGGATTATGGAATACAGAAAAAATGGTAAGTTATTACTAGAAACCCACTTTCAAAGATTTGGCTTTGTCATAGACATCACTGCTGTATTTTAGTCTAAATTTGACAAGTGCTGCCTAGTCCCACTGGCCAGGAGAGCCACACAAACCCCTCAGTAACATCTCCTCCATGAACACTGTTTTTACTTCTGACATTGCCCTCAGTGGAAAGTTTTAATTAAAAGATTTATCTTATTTAAATAAAATATAATAATTATGAAATATAATAGGCTACACATTCATGAGACAAGTGCTTGTACTATGCAGTTTTATAGCACTAAATTAAGAAGCCAGTAAATTACAGGAACTTTCAGCCAAGTCAAATGATCTGACTGTGCCTGATTAGTCAAGGACCTATGTTAAGAACAAAAGAAGAATGGTATCTGAATGTAAGACTTAAATTAGTAAGTTGCTGCTTTCTCTTGCATAGCAACAAAACATTACAGCATTACAAGGCAAATACCAGTCTGGGCATTATTAGCTCAGGAGAATCATTCCAGACCTCTAGTGCATGGGATAATTCTGCATTTTAGAAGACACAGAGGAACATACATGGCTGGAAAGGTAGAATAACTCTTAAGAACCTGTAATCATTTAGAGCTAAATAGAGTTCACAGTCTCCCACCAGAAAACCTTTTTCAAATACAACAGTTCCAATTTGAATTCTGAATACATTCTGATATTGGACCAAAGTATAGATTTTATATGCCATATATCAATTATACTGGTTCACATTCACATAGAAGATTTAAAATCCCAGTTTTTTATGAGCCAGTAAGTATTCTGTCCAATAGATTTATTGTCACATACCAAGTCTGACATTTTGTAAAGGAAAAAATGTTCCTGGTTCCAACCACCTAAAGGAATATCTACTAATGATCCTTTTATGATCTTATATCAGATCTCTTGATATAATTTAATTCTTCAACATTTATTATAGACTCAATCAGGAAAAAATTCTGCTGGCACAAAGACACGGGGGAAAAAAAAAAGCAGTAATTTAACTGTCAGATTAAGAAAGATTCAGCATTGTCTGAAAGTAAAAGTATCCATGAGTAAAGGAAATTTGACATCAGAATCTGAATGTCCATTACAGGACTGTTGTGTACAGGCTATGCCAAACGAATTGGCTATAATGCCTCTCTCAAATTAGAGCAATTGGAACACTGCTCTGTTTCCTACTCATTAGTCAAGCCCAGATTAACAAGAATTTTGTATTTGAAGAGTTTCCACATTGCTGTTAGACAGCTGGCACAAAAAATAAAAATATCTTTTATGAAATTTCAAGCACTGTTTAGTCAACTAAATCAAGTAAATGATTTGCAGCTCACATGTTCACTGTAATCTCATAGTAACATCTGTATTGAGTCCAACTGAGCATCACTCCAACAGCAACCATCAACAAATTTTAAAATTTATATTATTAGCATAACTTATGCACATAAAATAAATGTACATAGAATGATGGCTATGTAGACCTCTGCTTCCAGGAAAATAGTTATCTAGTAGTACCTCAAGTAAAACTGTATCCAAAACAGCTGTACCTATACACTTAAGCTCCATAAAGAGACTCAATCTCACTCTAATTTAATATTTACCTTTGACTTTCACTTGATTCTATGAAAATCGGTCTTTTCTGCACCTTATTTCCAAGGATTAGAACAACAGGGGCTCAAACAGTGCACAACATTCAGAACTAGGGTATGTAATGAGATGCACCAAAAAGAAAATATATTTAACTGCTATTTAATGAAATAGCATTTTTAGTATTTAATTTACTTTCTTATTGACACTCTATCAACTTTTTCAAGGAATCTGCAACATCAGCCAAGACTTTTTCAAAGTAGGGAGGCATCCACTTCTTCCTATTGAATTCCAGTTGCTCCCTTTGTTCCATCTCCTTTGCCTTCTCCCTTACACCCCACTTGGCTGACCTTGGACCCTCCCATCACATTTAATCAGCCATGGTTCCTTCAGGGAATCTGAGTACCCAGGTCCTGGGTAACACTTCTCCCCACGTCGTAAACCCGTGTCCACCTATTCTATTATTTAGTATACACCACTAAGTGTCACATGCAGGACTACTCTTAGTTCTGCAGTTCTTTGTATCTTTCTATTTGGAATAATTTTATGAAATTGTGTTTAATCTGTGGCCTCCTGCCTTATTTTCGAGTAAGACCTGCTTAGGCATTAGGTTACATACAACACTGCTTTTACACCTTGGTACTGGATTTCCACCTCATTCTGTCTACCTGTCCAGCCTAGCAACTGACATAACTGTCCCAGTTTCTAAATTATAAAGCATTTAATTAAAATAAATTAATTATATATTAAGAACTCAGAGAAAAGGGGAGAGATGCATTCACATCAAATAGCATAACAGCAACTGGCACAAGGTGCATCTCAAGCTCGTGTTCCAGCATGGTGTCACAGTTGAGAGCTTCCTACAGCAGTCACCTGTTCTTTATAGATGTCTGCAGTCTTCCACCCTACTCTGCAAACACAACTCTGCTGCTCTAACCAGTTGCTAGGAAGGCAAGGAACAGACCATGCTGAACTGAAGAAAATTATGCTGGTCCACTAAAACCCAGCAGCAGCAGCACACAGTAATCCTATTACCAACATCTTGACAAAAAATCAAATGAACAAGAGTACAATTATTTTAATTGTTTCCTTTTGCACATAAGGAATGTCAAAAGCTATTAGACCAAATCTATTTACAAAACATTTACTGCATTTGTAAGATTTTGTGTTGGCGTAAAACATCAGAGGATACAGCGATCACAGCCTTAGCCCTTGATAGGAAGCCTGATACGGCCTTTCAACCAGAATAACTTTCTGCTTATTAATGTAATTCTGTGGGACAGCAGTTAGCTCGTTTTAGACACTGCCTAGGCTGGGATTTAGGAAGGCTGTACTATTTCCTTGATTATCATGGAGGCATTGAACCTGCTTTCCCCACCACTCCTCACTGACTCACCCCAGCCTTGGGCAGGTCTTCCTGGAGAAGCTGAATTATTCACCCCAGCCTAGCAGCAAGCCTGACACAGGGCTTACAGTGCTTTCTTGCTTTGTTCCTTGAACCTAGCACAGGTATAAGTACTGCTTATAAAGAGAAACAAAAATATTGAAAGCTAGTAACTGTAGTAACTCGCCTGGAAGGACAGAGGGCTTGAAATAACACTGGGGAAAAAAACAAGACTTTCTATTAAACATTTAAGTGCCTCTAGTCCAAATGACTATGCTCATTCTGCTCACGTCACATGTGATCTGCTCTTTTTAACAGAGCATTGCATGGTGTGAACATGCAAACTGGGAAGCATCCAAGTGCCCTTCTAAATGCATTCAGTTCTGTGATGGCATTAAATTTAGGACCTCAAGTATGTGCTTAGGGTATCCAATTAAATTAATTAACTGAAAAATATATTAAAATCACAATGGATGACAGCTGCAGAAAAACACACACTCTTGGTTAACTATTTAACATGCAGAAAAGGAAGCTGCAGACAAAAATACAACATACTGTCACCTTGGTACGTGCCATCCAAATTCAACTAGCTACTTCTAATAAATAATTTGAGGCCTACTGATATTAAGATGTACTCTTTTTAGAAAACTGACCTACCCACCAAATACTACCACCATATATTTCTGCATAAATTTCTGTTAGTGATTATTTATGTCTGCTAGTGATTATTATATGCCTATATGATATGCATATGTCATTATGCCCATTTTTATTTACTAAGGCTATTCCTTAGATCTTGCTGCAATTTTGAATTACAGTGTCAGAGAAAGAGCAGAATATTTTCACATGCAGAAAACACAAGGAGTAAGACTTACTGTTTCTTTTCTTTTGTGATACCAAGAACTGTTATTAGGTCTGTTTCACATTTTATCTAGACAAGAGGAAGCAGTCCCACAGTCTGCGAGCAATCAGTGCCACTGAAGTCAAATAAAAACTTTGCATCAAAAAAGTATACTTGCTGCCCAGCTCTTCTACTGAACCTTCTGAAGCATCAAATCTTTGGACATCTTCTTCCACTACACCCACTGAATGTTCCACCCTCTTAAGACATTTCCACATCAAAACAAAGTTGACCTGGAAGGTCTCGCAGTGCCTCAAGAAAATAAAAAAAAAAAACCCCAACCACAAGCAGACTCAAAGACTGTTTTAACTTTGAGAATATCTATTATTATTGACTTTAAAACATTTAAAAATATTGTGTACTGAGTGGTGTTAATACCTTCTCTGGGACAGCAACACAACTCAAGCTGGTTCAGCCCTCAGTGATCTGCTACCACCTGTTACAAAATGCATTAACCAAATGTGTTGACAACCTCAGACCCCATGCTGGGTGTCAGTGCCAAATGGATATTCCTACAGCAACCCCTATGTCCAACTGGCTCAAACCTAAATATTAACATTTTTGCTACATGGTTATCCTTATTCTATGCACTAGAACAGAATAAGGATCCATATTCTATGCACTAGGTGCACTAGGTGTTAAAACTGGAGAAGTTTGAGAGATGTTTTCATTTGAGATGGATAGAGAGACTCCAAACCCAATATCAAATTTTTAGACCCAAGGAAAAAATCAGTATAGAGAAATAAATTCACTTGGAGACAAGATAACTCTGTTCCAATTTCAAGGAAAACTTCACAGTAGTCTGTTCCTTGTACAGCAGACCCTAGAGCATCTCCCAGCACTCACAGGACCACATTACACACTAGCAAAAAAAATTAAACTACATGCCTGTTTTTCAGTGAGCATGCATTTTCAGAGACTATCATTATACCTGTTGCCTGGGTATAATTGAACAAATTAAAATTTAGAAAAGAGAGTGATCTCTTGACATTTATAAAGATCATTTAAGGAGATTACAGGCATGTAATTTGGTGGGTACTTTTAACAATCTGCAATTATTAACAATTGTGGAGCCTATAGCTCACAAATGACTTTTTCTGTGCACTCATTACTGGTGGGGAACATTATATCTTCAAGGTTAAAATACCTAATAATACAAGTTTTACTGTAGTTTTAAGAGTATTCTTCCAGTAGACAGGAAGATGAGTAGTGCATGTAAACTTAAAGAAAAATTGGCAAAGGAAAAGTCATCAATAAGGTTTAGGAAAGATGAAGCTTGTTTTGAAATGTGTTGACAGATATGAATCATCTTGGGATTGGCTGAATAAAAATGCCATTATTTACTCATTACTTCACAGCCCAGTTAGACACATACAGACCCAAAGAGAGCTGAAGATACCATGGCTTTACTTTGGAGAAAAACTACTTAGCAGGAACCTGCAAAACTGAGAAATAAATGCAATTTAGTGGAATCAGGAAATGTTAAGACATTTTAAAAATAGGAAACTGTGATAGTGTATTCCCCCAGGAAAACTTTTCTACGTGGTAACTTCTAACTGCATGAAAGAGATACGTGATTCCATGAAGATCCATTCACTAATCCTAGATATTAATTTCTTTATATACATTGACATTTTGGTCAGTATGAAACATAGTAAGTGCTATCAGAGTTAAAGTTTGGAACATATTTAGACCTAGCCAACCATTACATACAAAGCTGAAAAAATTAGTGCTTGGAAATCACCTTATCACTAATTTATCTTTAAAATTATTGTCAAAGAGTTGTGGTTGCTCTAAATTAGGACAAGCAAAGATACAATTACAAGTAAGGTCACCCGGAAGCCACTGAAATTTGTTGCAATATAAGAAACAAAATATTAATACATCAATTGTTACTTATTAATATTTCAAAATGCTACCTAGAATAAATGTTCAGTGTCTTTATAACTATCCAGAAAATATTTTCCTCCTGAGAAATCCAGACTGATGGTACTAAACAATCTGTTTCTTAGTTCAGTATGAAATCACTTGAAAATACCTAAGACTCATCAGAATATTAGTTGAAAGAATGCAGATAAACTACCAAAGTTATTTTTCATGAAGTCACCTATAACCAAAATATTTCTTACACAGCATATCCTTTCCTGCAGGCTCAAAGCAACTATTTTAAGCTCTTGAACATGTATACAATACTCAGAGAAGAAAATAATTTTCATCAGCCTCATGCAATTCCACGGATACTTAAAGCTTATGAAACATGAAGGTTGATGTATATACCCTTTTGGTCCTTTACATGGGACACTCATATGACTTTCAGTAACTAACCTCTGTAGCTACTTCTCATACTTCAGCTTGTCTGATTTAAATACAGAATTTCAAGCGTACTATTTTTTCCTTTTCCCGAAACATCCTCCTGACATTTCTTCCTGTAGCACAGAAATACCTGAACATCCTTTAAAAGCTAATTTGTGCCGTGTTTGAAGACTTGACAGCCTTTAAAAAAGGATAAATGTTTCCAAGACGGGGACACAAATCAACATGTAGATTTTGTTTACGCATGCCCTTAATCACTTTCTCAAAATAGGAGTTTGTAACATATTACTGAAGAAGGAACTATGCAATTCCAAAGGGAAACAATAAATGGAGATGTTAAAAGCTGTGCTTTAGAGGAAGGAAGAGGAAAGGATTTCATCTTAGGGTTGCTGACCTTCATACTACAGTTCATCTACACTCACAGGCATAAAATTATGGGCTGATTTCAAACAGTTGAAAGTTGATGAGCCACTCTGTGTTGTAAGGGGCCTCTGTGTGACTACTTAAGATAACCCTTTATGGTGACTACAGGTTTTTTATTCACAACACAGGATAAAGCTCATTCCAAACCCTGCAGATCAGTGCCTGTTATGCAACACATGATTAAGCAGTATATTCAGCCTGAAGAAGCCCTATGCTCACAAAAGCTCCCTGCAGATCTCAAAGCAGCTGAACTTCTGCTGGTGCCTTAAGAAAAATCACACACCTGAAAAAACACAATGGATCTGATTTCAGGCTTGAGGCTCCATGTGTTAAAATATATTGTCCTCCCAAGCCTTCTGTTTTTGTACTTGTAAGTCAGCTTCAGAACAGTGTTTAAGAAAAATAAAAGCAAACAGAAGATGTGTTTTCTCAGAATTATAATAAAGGATCTAATAAAATTTCTGGTAGAAAAATGAGATAGTGAACTCTTTCAAGAGTTTCAGTCCACAGAAAATAGAATTGGACTGCAGGCTCCCTGAAGGCTTTCATGCAAAATCCTGCTTTGCAAAAGTAGCACCTTTCTTATAAGGGGTGTAGGACAGCAAACAAAGACACAGGTACACATTCCTCTACAGTGAGCTCCCAGGAAATTGTCATAACTATTTTTTACATCAATTCAATTTCCTCAAAAGTATGTTCCACAATCAGCATCTTAAACCAATGCATCCTGCACTCCTAAAGCATTCACACAGCTAAAATTTTGCATTACACCTTTGCAATACGAAAACAAAATGTTTTCTTTTCAGAATTTCAAAATACATGGCATATATGGAACTCTTATTATACAGGCTAAATACTATCTCACTGCAGTTACTGGTGAGCATTCTGACAGCCTCTTGGCAACAAGCACATGGTGCAGCTTGCCTAGAAACAACACCAAGCACAGAGTGTAGCTGGAGTGAGGATGTCACTGTAAGGCCAAGGAGAGGCGAAAAATACAGCAACACAGGCTTACCCAAAAAGGAGAAGAAGAGATATATTGCAGGAGTAGTCACATTTTTATAGGCTGGTTCATTGAACCAAGGATAGAATTAAGCTCATTGGTCTAAGGAAGGCAACGCCTCTTGTAAACACACTTTTACCAAAATATCACGCTCCTCATGCACTCCTGCTGTCAACATCAGGTGCTAAACTTTCCTATTAATTCTTTCCCTTCTGTTTTCCTTTGAGTAGCTTGGGAAAACTCAAACTGCTGTTTTCCCTGACTCTCACCAGCATCCACATGGGAAAAGCCTCTGGATCAAGCACAAAGCCAGAATGCAACTCACACAGCCATAGAGCTGTGCCCTGATCAGCCACAGCACACACAGGTTACTGACATCGTGTGACAGGTCTGCTCCCAGCTCATCAGTGTCTTTGTTTTCTGGGTTTGTGTGCCTCACTGGTGTACCAGTATCAGGACATTATGAAATTACTCACTGACTGCATGTTTCGTTTTCCCCTTCTCTATGGGATTCAATAGAAAGACACATTCTGACTCTGGTTGCTGTGAAAACCCCTCTACATATATCTGCCAGCACTTAGCAACACGGATTAGGTAATAGAAAAAATGTAAGAATTCTTTAAAGTCTATCAAAAGGACAACATTTCCCTGTGTCTTTTCCAACAAGCTGATCTTTCCTGCAAGGCTCCTTCCATGAAAAGGAATCTTGGTAAGTCCCCCTTTATCCACATGAGGATGACAACTGTATTTTAAATTAATTGAAACACAGTTGAACTGTGGTGAGAAAAGTTGAAGATAAACATGTTTTCATATCTGCCTCATGATGATACTGGAGACTATTCATTCCATCAAGGTCAACAAGACATGAGTGGCAGGCCAAAAAGAGGGGACAGCCTAGAGAGGCTTTGCAAACTTGGCTGCAAAGAAAGTCTCCAGCCCAGGAAGACCAAATAGTCAAAGACTATTGTCTTTGTTTCAAAAGACATTATATTTTAATTTTCACTCTGTTTTTTTCCCACCAGACACAGCCCCACCATATATGAATCT
Source organism: Alethe diademata (assembly GCA_025584955.1). Classification (NCBI taxonomy): domain Eukaryota; kingdom Metazoa; phylum Chordata; class Aves; order Passeriformes; family Muscicapidae; genus Alethe; species Alethe diademata. The sequence continues at coordinate 15,943,278 of JANRMJ010000054.1, read as the reverse complement.
AAGCACACACTTCACCAGGTAAATTAAGCAAGTGCAGAGCCATAGGCAAGTGACAACACAGACACATCTCTCTCTTGAAGGGAGATGTAGCTTCTGCCTATCCCTCCCCTGTCATTCTCCATCAATCTTCAGCCCCAACTTCCCACTGGTTTGGAGCAGCTGCTCCTGTTGCTATTGTCAGTACCACATCCTTAATACAGTCACCCTCAGGAGTCTGAAGAGGCAGAGCAGCTACTTGCCCACAGGAGATTGTAGCTCTCCCAGATAAATAATTTTTCAGGTAATTAAAGACTTGAGGTCACCTAAATTATTTTAGGTTAATCAGGAACACTGACTACATGCATTTCAAAACACAGACAGCATACTTGGAAAGGAAGCACAGGAGCTCACTTACATTTGAGGAATTTGCTGACAGTGTCACAGAAGCACAGGAGCAGGTCAGCCCACCAGCACAGATGAACTGGGAGTGAGAGTCAGCCCCAGAAGATGCCACCATGTCACTGCCAAGGAGTGACACCACTGTCCAGGGAGTTTGAGCTGAGCAGGACGGATAACAGCACATCCAAACAGCAGTCTAGTATGACCAGGCACAGGAAGCCAGGTCTGAGACCAACCCCAGGAGACAAATCAACAGCTCAGGAGCAGAACTGGCCACAGGCATGGCACATCCAGCAGAGCCAGTCCCTGGCAGCTCCAAAGATGGATGTGCTGGGCCAATTAGAAATGGTGG